>LR738710.1:833045292-833157412 GCA_902687465.1 Secale cereale | reverse complement strand
GGGGGGGGGGCTTGGGTTCACACCTTTTTGGCAGATTGCGCCGACCTAGTCGGAGATGCATCCGGACGCCGGCGAAAACCATCTCATCTGCCCGTCGCCGCCGACCTGTTGACCGCAACCAGACCCAGGATTGGAGTCCGCAGGAACGGCATGGTCGGCTTCGCTGTTCCGCAACAAGACTAGAGGTACTGGATCTGAGCGCTCAAAACTGTCGGTGAACTCCTCACGCAGCGGGAACCTGAAAAAGACGGCAATGGCCGACGCCAAGGCCCGTTGTTAGCTTTCTTCTACACATACGGCAGCTAGCAAAACAAATCTCCAAACCTTGTAGATCCGCATGAACTAACCTGTCGACTGCATCGAGCAGGAACTCAAACAGCATGATCCATTTTTCCCGTTGCCGCCGGTGCAGAACGAGCGCCACTAGATGAAAGGGGATTGATGTTTGGGGAGGAAGAGAGGGGCGGCGAGGGTTTCCAGAATGAACGCCTTATCTGATCCGTGGCTCGGTTGAAATGCCGACGTTCTGGTCCACGGACCAGAGCGCCCGTCCCGCTCCATACGATTTGGGCCCACGTCAGAGCCACTGTTTCGTACCGTACGTCCCTTTTTCTATATTTCGAGTCAGAGGTGTCAGCGTGAATTGTTCGGATCTCGAGCCTGGAATTGACGCTGATGATTTCGGGAGCAGCTGGGCTCGGGCACCGAATCGCCGCTCTCGTGTGTTCTAGACATACATAAGCTTGATACAATAAAATTATGGAAATGATAGTTGCACCAATATATTGCAATTCGTAAAAGAAAAACATCAGTACATTGCGAAGCATAGGTCTTATATGTTTCGCTACGTAAATTATGCTATGTCGGCCAAAATCAAGCGAGAGCTAACATCGGTGCAAGCTCGGCTCATTTTCAACTGAACTACAAACTCATGCTCTAGTAATTTATTTTGGAGTCAATCTCCGGTGTAGCTAGAAGACGAGTCGCTGTGAGTGGCTTCGACTCGAGCTCTTTTGGCAGCCCTACCACCAGCGACGGCGACGCTGTTTATGATGTCCCCTACAAGCGAAGGGCAGCTCGATACGAGGTGCTTGAATGCATCGGTCTCCTGGATGTCACTGAGCACACCATGAGAGGACAGGAACCCAAGGCATGCTTGCTTGAGTTGCACGCACTGGTGCTGCTCCGCGAAGGCAAGTGTGGTGGCAACTGTGTGCACGTCGATGCTCTGGCATAGGTTTTGTTCACACATTGCCGTGAGCCTATCCAGCCCATACCGATCCGCGGCAACGAACAAGTGTTGCAGTGGCACATTCTTGTCCACACCACAATTGTATGGGAATCTGTCCGTGTAGATGAAGTGGAGAAGCGCCCGGAAGATGGCGGGCTCCATGTCGTCGACCTTGATGTGCCGAGTAGCGTTCTCCTCCATTCCGCTGAAGAGCTCCGCCTTGAACACCCGCGATCGTGATGCGAGCATGCATCTATGAGCGTGGAACAACTGGTCGCCCACGCCGAACGTCACGTCCGCACCTTCCCCACCCTCCAGCATGTCGATCAAGTGGTCGCGCATGTTCGACCGGGGCACCACGACGGCGCTTCGGTCCTCCGTGTGGTGCGTGATGACGGTCAAGACGCACCTGATTGTGAAGCAATCATCGTCGGTATGCTTCTTGGAGAAGAACCTTGGATAGCCATAATAACAACCGGGCGACACAAAGATATGCCTTAACGCGCTTCTTAGTATGGTTGCATTCCCGTCTTTGTCCAATAAACTCAACGTGTACTTGGCTCTCACGCCCGGCCATGGGTCTCCGCGGCATAGACACAGGAAGGCCGAGGTGTAGGAAGCATCCTCCTCTGTTTGTCCGTCAGGGTAGAACTTGATGCACCAGTCGCAACCACCGACGTTGAACCTTGTCGAGCAAATGTACTCGCCGGGACGAAAGCCGTCGAGCAGCGAGTAACCGGTGATCTCGAAGTTGTGCGCCACGGTGACGGCGTCCGTCAGGGACCTCGAAGATGACGTCTCCACTGGGTACTCATCATAATTGGCCGACGAGGTCGAGCTGCTAGACATGTCGAATCAAGGGAACTCGCAGTGAAAAAAGGAGGAGCATCAAGGGCGACGATCGAACTCAGGGTCGTCGTTGGCCTCGGATGTGCACGCCTTGCCCGTCTTTATATGGATACACACGTACGTCGGTTGTATTGTACCCAAAACAAGGAATCCGATGGCTGCTGGGATACCGACCAAGAATCGAAACGGAAGGATCGAGCAGGAACCCGACACAGAGCGCTTCTTTTTGGTTGACTGACTTATAAGAGAATGTTTTCCCTCCTCCTCCTGGCGCGATAAGTACGTCGAGTGACATTAGCGTGGCTCTTTTCCTTCAAAAATGCTAGACATACAAAGATTTACAAGGTTTTACACGCTCTTTCTATCTAACAACCAATCACAAACCTCCGCCCCCCTGATTTTAAGGGGGGTGGGCCGTCCCGCTCACCTATTGACCAATCAAGGTTAACCCACCCTGTAAAAGCCTGTAAACGTTTGTACGTGTAGCATTGCTCCTTTTCCTTCTCTCTATTTATGCTATAATTACGGGGGCACCTTCTCTCTGTGGACGGCCTCACTCTCTCCCACCATTCACGCGCGCGTGCGGCGCTCAATCCATCGTGTCTCCTTCCCCTCCTCCGGTCACCACCCCGCCATCGTCGACTACGGCAAATCAATTCCAAAATCCTCTAATCTCCTCCACATCTCTACTAGTACCCACTAGTTAGCGTGCACGTGCAACGCACTGCACGTCTAAGAATTCAAAATTTGAAGACACGGAGTATGTCTCAATTAATAGGACAATATTGCATGAATGTGAGCTGTTGCAATGTACACAGTAAAGATAGCAATAGTGCATAAATCAAAGTTATAAAACAACATATCATATACCTTGAGATGATTTTCCTGTCATCTCTATGGATATAGATAATTATCAAAGCCTCACGTAATATTAGTTGTCAGCATATAGTTTTCTGGCAACATTTCAAAGTAAATGATGTTTTAGGAATAAAAAGGTGAAAACATCAAACCATCCAAACTTGGAAATGCATGGAAATAATATTTTTCTTCAAGTTGGAAGGAAAGCATCACGCATACATGAGTTCAAGTGGCTAAACAAGAAGTAAATACAAAAATAGAAGCATACACGGGCTCAAGCGGTCAAACAACAAGTCAAATGAACATTGAGCCAGAGAAGCCAAGTCAACAGTCAGATAAAGGATCCAGTGCTACATGGAGATATAAATCACCATAGATCTCAGTGCTGAAAAATGTGATAGTGGCCTTGTGTACAAAAACAGGGGGAATATGATAATTTCAATTACTTGTAATGTTCCACTACACAGGGAACACTGAAGACGTAATTCAATTCCTACAACCTGGAAAAGATAACATTGCTAGGTTGTAATTTAGATCACGTACAAGCAGAATGCATGGCCACCATAGTATTGCATGAGTGCAGACTGCTGAGTAATAGCATTTCTCTTAACCAACCTCTATTGGTGTATGGACACAAGACTTGTCTTGATCTTCAGTTTTAGAATCCTGCAAAAAATGTTATCCAAAATCCCACTATTTATAAAACAAATACATATAAGAAGGATATACTACTACAAAATAAATTGTACACACCAATCATGGATTCAGAAAGTAAAAATCTTTATCAAATTGGATGGCTGATGTACATTCAAAAGATAATGATTTCGAAACTCATTTCAGCCATACTCCAATTGAATATAACATTCAGAAGATACATTTTTCAGTAATCGCTAGAGCCATACTACAACAGAATACAATGGACCTAAAAAACAAAATACATTGGAGATACAGGTGTGACATACTCCTTACAATTATGACGAAAAGGGTCAATGCAGAACATATTACAGGAATAGACCGCGCGCTTAAAACATCATTTAGCATTCAGGTTACGTACACAAACAACTAACAAAATTAGTTTTTCTTGCCGCAGCTTTTCTTCTTAACATTAACTTATGATAGCCTACCAGTCTCCTATAAGAATGTTTCTATTATACGGTAACCTTTTCTTGGCCACCGGCTATAATTGAAGGACCTCGCGGATTATGGACAGTCCCATGGCAAGTGATCATTTAGGAGCAGCAAAGATGCACATGAAGCACTGAATAGCCTTGTTACTTATCAGTCTGTAATGGACTGTTACTATATCTATTCTCCTAAACCCCATTTACGTGCCCTCGTAAATGAGTACTCAGTCCTACAACACAATTAATTTTGAAATAGAGTTAGAAATGGACTCAGTAATACAATATTTTATATAGGTTGTGAACAAAGCATCATGATTGTACAGTCAGGTCGTACAAAGTATGGACCAAAATGATGCCGCATTAATGAATTCAAGATATAATTCCTCTCATCTACCAGGCTGATAATAATTTATCTGCACATTGTGATGCAGACCCATATAATGGATAGGCAAATGTAAAAAGAAGTAGCTGCTAACTCCACTATTTAGGGATAGAGCAACTGCCAGCTCTAGAGTAAAATCAAACTGTAGGATCCTCATAAACGTCTTTCTGAACAACAACCCTTTTGTTCACTTCCTCCTCTCTTGCCAGTACATGTTTCCAGATTTGTTATGATCATGATCTGTAGAAATATATATTTACAACGGTAATAAACAAATATTCGATCAACAGTTGCACAATCCAAATATATGTAAGGCTAGAAAGAGATACAAGTCAGCCCTGTTTACGCTGCTTCTAAAGGCATCTCTTCTTGTGTCATACATTTTTCTCCTCCCTATCTTCTCTTCTTAATTGGCTAGACCATTAGGAGAAGCGGTAAGAAACTTAATCGGAATAAATAGAAGATCAAATAAATCAACTTGAAAGATTGGAAGGAGCAGAAGGAGGGACACTAAATCACTGTCGGATTCATGAACACCATCTTGCGCTTTCGGGTAGTTATCATCATGTCTTTCATGTGAGAAAAAAGGCCATTGACCTACAGATAAGAAAAAGGATTGGTCGTGAAAGGAGAAGATTATATTTGTCCTTACAGCAAGATCAGGAAGCACACCTGAGATGTATTTATTTCAGCTGTTCATGAACTGAATATAGACTCGATCTAATTTCTTGATAGTCATGAAAACAATAAGCCTGGGAATATATGATGCAAAATACAGGAGAGAGAACTTCTACAGAAATAAACATAGCACCCGCAGGACATCTTAAAACAAATATGCCATGAAGTTGTAAGATGGATAAGTAATTTCTTAATCAAGACGAAAATTTGCTAAGTTGAATAGCAGATACAGATATTGTAGGACAGACTTTGATGCTCCTGAAATCGCTATCAGTAACCATAGTGACCCTGGAATGTGGGGTTCAAAGCTGTCCAGCCCAACAACACTACTAATTGATCTGCAGAGGACTCATGTCTCGATTCCATGTTTATCCGTGTCCTCCTAATCTGGAGAGGACACACAGAGAGTTCCTTTCATTTTATTTCTCCTGTCATGCATGTAACTCCGATGCTGATAAACATTGTGTGTACCCTAAAAAAAGCATGTTACGTACAAAACCATAACTTTCACTCAAAAAGCAGTAGCATATGCCCCCAAAATGACCAGCCTAAGGCCATGCACAACATGCAATTGCTATCTTCTGTTTTCCAGATTTCTTTGCACAAATAAATCTAGTGGCAGCATCAGCAATCAAACTGAAGCTCCCATGGAAGGTACGTGGGCAATCCGATCAAAAAATCTTCTAGTTTCCAGCTTGCATCATACACAGAATACAGCAGCAGTCTGATCAAAACATAGGTATTATAAAAGCAGGTTGTTAATTACCTGTGCTGCGACAGTATGGGACCGCGTGGGTAGAACTTCAGAGCTCACAGCCTCACACTTCAGAACCTTCACCTACAGAAACTAAACAAAGACGTCAGGAAAGATGCTTGATTCCATCGTGTTAGTAGCTGCGAGCAACATGAAAAAATGTCGTAGATGAAGAAGAGGTTACCATGGTCGAGGTCGGGGATGCAACCGTCGACCACATAGAGGATGTTGATGATGAGGGCGAGGTGGAGCTCTACCGAAGCGAGACGCTGGAATTCGAGAGGCAGTCGAGGTCGGCGACGCGGCAATGAGGCGGGCGAGGTCAGCGAGTCGTCCAGAGAGCGCGAGGATTGGAAGGCATGCCGCTGCCAGCGAGGAGGGCTCATGTTCTCCGCCGATTTCGCGCCTCCGCCGGCCGGCGGCCTGTTCGCCGCGCCTCTCTCCCTCTCCTCCTGCCGCGAGGGAGGAGGGCCCACGTCCGCCACCGATCTCGCGCCTCCGTTGGTTGGTGAGTCGCGCTCTCCTTCTCCTGTTCTCTTCTCATTTGCCCATCTTCCCCACTTCTCCCCTGCCGCCTTCTGCATGTGGGCGAGCGCCGCCGGGCGCGCGGATTTTTCTAGGGAGGGGGCGGCGGCTGCAGGCACGTGGGGGCGTGCGAGGAGGCAGGGGCTGTTTTCGTCCGCGACGGGTGGCATCCCAACGTAGGAACCGCCGTGTCAAAGAGAAGGATTGGTTTTTTTAGATGAGAGAAGGATTGATTTGCCTACGAGCGAATGGGTACGTGGGGGATTATTGGGGAAGGTAGTGCGCTCAACGTTTCGTTGGTGCTCAACGTTTCGTTAGTGGGATGATTTGGAGCGTTAGATTTTAGATTAGAGGCCCAAAAGCTGAGTTGGATCTGCCCTCTCTTCCTTTTATAGGGGTAGTAGATTCAGCGCAAAAAATATTCATCTCACAGACCCTTTTTGTAGCTCCCGACAGCTAGGCATTACTCTACACTGTGCAACGTGTGACTGACAGGCGCTACACGCCTAACCATCCTCGCACCCCGGGTTGCCTGAAAAATGCTAAGTCAGTGTGCAACGCCTGAGAGCTATGCGCTACATTATACAGTGTGATGCCTATCGTTTAGGCGTTGCACTAGCGGCTGCACTACCACTACCACTACCACTAGTGCAACACCTACACGCTAGTGGCGCCTATCGTTTAGGCGTTGCACTAGTGGCTGCACTACCACTACCACTACCACTAGTGCAACACCTACACGCTAGTGGCGCCTAGCGTTTAGGCGTTGCACTAGTGGCTGCACTACCACTACCACTACCACTAGTGCAACACCTACACGCTAGTGGCGCCTAGCGTTTAGGCGTTGCACTAGTGGATGCACTACCACTACCACTACCACTAGTGCAACACCTACACGCTAGTGGCCCCTAGCGTTTAGGCGTTGCACTAGTGGCTGCACTACCACTACCACTACCACTAGTGCAACACCTACACGCTAGGCGCTACATCCGGAGCTTCCAAAGGCTCGCACGCTTCCGGTTGTGCATCTATCCCGGTCGTCAACGCCCATGTCTCCGCAAGGTACGTGGGGCTTGCGCGCTCACCGGCGGCAATGCCATCTCCCCTACCCCTACCCCTCAATCGATCCTGGCCGGCTCCTTCCTCTCCGGTTGCCGCCGCCGCCGCGACGGGATCGTCGACTAAGGCAACTCAATTCCTCGCGCGCGTCGATGGATATAGCTTGAATCTTCTTCTTCTTTTTCCTTTTCCCTCCAAATTCAATTGCAATACGGAGCACAGAGAAAGATCTCGTCTTTTCTCTCAACGCTGCTCCTTCTCTTCACTCTCTCCTCCTTCCTTTCCACGCGTCGACGGCGAGGGGTCCTGTCCTACAGCGCACCATAGCAGATAGAGCTTACGAGGCTGTTGCGCTCCTCACGTCGGCGACCCTGCTCCTGCACTGTGCTTGGGGCTTGCCGCCGCGCCGAGACGACCGGGATTATCTTAACTTTTCCTCAATCCATCTCTGTCGGCACTGCAATGCAATCCCAAGCTCGTGCCCATGGGTGCAGGTCGCCGGCGCCGTTCGTCAACTCGCCCACCGAGCATGTATGCTATTAATTGCTAGCTCTATAAATCTATGGTGCGCGCACCCAGACGAACCTTCCACGGCCGGAATGCTCGTTGCTCGGGTTGCATGCATGCATGACTCGCTCGCTGCTTGCTTCCATCGCTCGGTTTTACCCGTCGTTGGTTGCTGGGTACGGAGGCACGCACCGAAGCCTCGAAGGCTTGCTTGTACCTACTACTCATCAAACATTTTTTAGCATCAGTACGGACGCAAGCGCTTATATACACGCGCTCATCATAGGCGCCTCGTCGTCGACGGGAACGTCTCCTGTCACTGAAAGTGCATCGCCGAAAATCCTGAACTAAATTCAGTAATAATGCGAGTATCAGGATTTGAACCCTGATGGGTTGGGGATATCACTGTCCACCTAACCATCTCAACCACAGGTTGGTTCGCTACCACTCATCAAACGTTAATGCCCACCCACTTTATATCGACGGGCTCATCAAACCTTAACACCCACTTTAAATCTCAGCGAAACGGATGAGACCCAAAACCCCAAAACCCAAACCATGACGACTCGTGAAGATCAAGTTTGATGAGGACGACGACCGACTTTAAAGTCGGAGTAGAGAGTTATCGGACGTCGCCGCTGACTAGATATTGTGAACATGCGGAGGTTCTAGAGATGACCAGATATTGTTTGGGCATCACATGGTCTAAAAGTTAACCCACAGAAAAAGTCTAAATTTTCTATAAGAACAACCTGTAAAGCACACGGTCTAATTTCCGCAAACTCTTCTACTGTATAATTCATCTAGATAATTCAAATTTCTAATTAGTTTTTGCACAAGGTGACGCGACTGGTGCATGCTAGAGCGGCATGTGGCATGGAGAGAGAGGGAGAGTGGTCAATCCAACCACCATGGACAATCATAAAAGACAAAGGCGGGGAAATCCACATATAATAAAACATCAAATTCGGGATGTTAGTAGGTGGAGGATGTAACTGACACATATGTTACCAGGGCATCGTGACACCTTATGTGGCACGATTTCCAAAACAAGCAAAGAGGTAGCAACGAAGATGGCTTGGTGATGGCATATGTGTGCCATCTTAGGCTAATCATAGTGGGGTAACTTAGTTAGAAACATAACACACGCCAAGATAAGCTTGTTTATGTCACAAGTAGAGTTGATGGGAAGAGAGGTGTTTGTGATAATATAATATGTTACGTAACATAACACACTCCAACGCAAAATGGGTTTACAAGCTAATAAATGGAATTACTACCTCTATGACACTTTGCATTATGGAGGTAATACATAGTGGGAGTAATTTAGCTAGTAACATAACACACCCCAATACAAATTTGCTTATGTGTCAAGGAGTTATTGAAGAGAGAGGTGTTTGTGGTAACACAGGCGTATGGTTAATAGTATAGCCAGTTGCTGGCTATATGATTTTGTCATGTCATCTATAGCCAACCATATAGCCGATAAGTACAATGGTTAGATATAAATATGTACTCCCTCCGTCTCAAAATAAGTGACTCAAAAATGCCTCAATTTTACTAAAGTTAGTACAAAGTTGAGTCATTTTTTAGTCACTTATTATGGGACGGAGGGAGTACTATTTTATTAATATATGGCTCACCCAATTCTGTCAAATAGTCCCTACGAGCACGTGATGCATCTGGCTATTAATCTGCAACCGGCTTCTGTTTTCTCTCATCTTCTCTCTCCTCCAGCCTAATAAATGCAAAATAATATCTTTGGTATCATGTAGAGTCAACCTTAGAAATATTCTTACACTTTATTTTAGCAAAATCCATTTAATTTATTTCTTATGCAAAAAACCTAAAAACTTATATTTTACATGAAATGTAAGACTTTTCAACATATTTATTAAAACACTTTTAGTACTTTATTATGTTATATTACCTTCTACTTAAAAAGTAACTAGTTCTAAGGAATTTCAATATTTCAAACCGGTTTGTAAAGTCAGCACAAATAGAAAAATACCATTATCACATGTATATTGTTGATCATACTTTTACCCCCAAACATGCGATGGAAAAATATTGAACGGAAGAAATGAACGGGGAAACACATGGACAGAGATACTGAGCGGGAGATATTGATCAATCAACACATGGTTGGAGATATTCGACTCGAGACACATGGCGGGGGGAATGAGAGAAAAGCACAATGCAACATAAAATTTGCAACTATGATATTTCTCAAGCTATATCGTCGCAACATAATAAAATTGTATTTAGTGATTATATCTTTCTAAATTCTCATGACGACGCTGATAAGTTTTTGCTGATGATTAACTTTGGACTTGTGGTCACACTTTGTCAAACTTTGTATACTCCACACTCCTCACCTTCATGTCCCAACTCACACCAACACACGAAAGCCCCGACCCACCCTTCCCCACCTCACCTATCCATTTACTCCCTCCGTTCGGTAAAGAGTGTACGTTTGGCTTCAAATTTTGTCCAGAAAAAAGTGTACATCTATCTTCTCAATGCACTTTAAAGTACTTCTCTCTCATTACACGGTAATCAAGACCAATAACAATCTATGCATGGTCTTCTTAATTTATACATGCACTTAGCTCACTGGGAGTTGGGTAATTAAAGAGGAGAGAGATAGTGGTTTGCACCTTCTCAATGTATTTTTTACCTCACTCCATAATTTGTCCTAAAATCTCTAGATGTTCATTCTTCACCGGACGGAGGGACTATGTATTAAGTTGAGGACGTCTTTGCCAAGCATGATAAAATAAGATGGGCACATTTTTTATACTTTGCCGTGGAAATTCATGGCAGGAGATATTGGGGTGGAAGAAATGAGCCGAAAGCAAGTGGCGGGAGATATAGGGGCCGGAAACACCTTAGGTCTATAGTGTGGGACAAATAGGAGGGTAACACTTTGAGGGGGATATTGGACTTTGAAATATGAGGCGAATATATTGGGCGGAAAACACATGCATGACAAGAGATACTAGGGTTGTAGGGCAAGAGAAACGTATGGGAAACGTTTGGCATATTAACTAGCTCGGTTGTCTCTTTCACACAAAATAACGGTCGTGACACCACCAATCACATGGTTGGGCGGTGTGCACGAGGGCATTCAGAAGTGTTCACATAAAATAACAATCGACATGCCGCCGATGATCATGCTTCCATTGATGCATGTACCTGTGTGTTTGCCACTAAGAATTAGACCATCGATGAATTGATGTGCGCGAGAAAAACTTTGGTGGATTTTATTTATATATACTATGTATAATGTAGGGCGTGATCTGCAAGACAGTCCGATCTGATGGACGGTTGTGATCGTGTGGGTGTCGTCCATCCGTGGGATGGAGAGATGGACCAACGAGCATCCACCAATCCGTGGGATCCGCAAACTGACCAATCATCACCGACCAAATAGACGATCTGCCAGGGAGGGTGAGGGGTCGCGTGGTCTGAGTCGTCCGATTGTGATGGGCGGTTTGGATGGGCTCTACAGGTCTGTCGATCCGTGGGAGGGAGGCATGGACGAATGAGCATCCAGCGATCCACGAGACCGTGAGAGTGACCAATCAGCCGCAGCGAGTAGCCACCAAATAATTCCCCCAACAAGCACGCAAAATTCATTCCCCAAACCAACGCCGCAGCCGCAGCCGCCTCCCTCTCCACCTCCCACCGCCGCCCCCGCCGCCGCCGCCTCCACCTCCACCTTCAACCGCCGCCGCCGGCCTCCGCCCTCTCCCCCACATCCGGCGTCCTCGTCTCCCACCGCCGCCCGCACTCCCTCCTCTTCCTATCCCAAGCTGCTGCAGATCGAGCGAGCACGCCATGGCGGCGTTCCCGATCCGCCACGCTCGCCAGCGCCCTTCGCCGACCTGGGCCTCCCTCGACTATGGTGCTCGCCCGCGCGCTCGCGCCGGGAGTGGAAGGCCACCTGCTCGCCGCCCGTGTGCGCTGCGCCAGGACCGGACCTGCTCGCCGGACGACGCGGCCGGTTCCGATTCCGACCGACGAGACGGATGGCTGCCCCGATTCTAAGGTACTCTCTCGGACATCTCTTCATGTTCTGCTTGCTCTCCCTCCCTTCCCTGATGCATTGGGCACGCAGGCCAGGCAGGTGCACCGTCGAACCCAATCTAGCCGCACCGGGGTCACCTCTGCGCTCAACGCCCCGCAGGTGCATCACTGCAGGTGCGCAAGGAGTTCCGCCAAGGCATCCATGACCCGTACGGTTTCCCCAGCATCATCAAAATCTCTTCTTCCACCTTCCTCCTGGACAAAATGATCCATGACGATGAATTGTGTTATCTGAAAAACAAAATGCATCGCTGCAGGGGCATATGGATCCCACCTTCCTCCTGGACTGGTTCAAGGAAGGTAACAATCCATGTTTTTATCCACACTGCCTGCTCTGTTTTTGCCCTGTTTGTCCTGCTCAACTGCTCATCACGATGAGATTTATTCATCAGTGGAACATCAAACGTTACACCCTCCGTCCATCCACTCATGTAAGCCGCTTAAATTAGTTTCTGTGTGTCAATCAAATGGCCAAGGAGGAAGCATTTTTCCTTTTCTGCAGATGATGAATATGGGTAAATATACATCATCAAAATCTGCTCTTGTTTTACCTTGCGATGAACTGTTTTTATCTGACAACGGACTTCCCATTCCCTCCAGTCAAACAACGGACTTCTAGTCCCACACCCCACGTAATTCCCATTCCCTAATACTAACTCCCCCGGAACAAACACGTTGTTACAATTTGAATGAATCGGAACGTTTCCATTGATCTGGGCAGATTTCAGGATAGCATCTATAAGGGAGCATGGAATTTTCATGCTCTACCTCTGAATGAATCTAATTCATGGGTCAGGCGTTTTGTTTTGATTCAGGCCAACAATCCATTGGTCGATACACATTGCCTTTAGCGTCCTTTTTTTTTGTCCTGCTCAAATTACTCATCTTGGTTGGTATGTGGGGTAGTCATATGCCAGGCTTGTTTTCTTGATGATAATCGTAGCAAACAATCTCTCCTTGTGGTGTTTGCTCAGTCCGCTGAACAGTGCCATGTTACTGTGAGTTCTTCATATATTTTTAGCTAAAATATGATGTTAGGGAGCATTAGTGGTTTGGCATTTTGAAACTGTGGTGGACATTGTGGAAATGAACAAACCCATCAAGCATCATACTGACCCCCTGTGTGTCATGTTTCTACTGCAGCAATGAAGGATTCTATGTAGCGCGACGCAGCAACTTTTTGAGGCCCTTGGTCTGCATCATTGAGCAATGAAATTGGCATTTTAAATCACTGTGGTGGCTTAAGTACGTATGTGCGTATCAGTATTCTAGCTCATTTGTAGTTCCCTGAGAGTTTTTTTCTTCGGGCCTGTTTTATTTAATCCTCTTTTCTTTCCAGAAAAGGTAGCTGATTCTTTGAGGTCGCCTAACTATCTACAATCTTGGATTGTGCAACCGTGGCAGCGTTGGATGCCACTTCCTTGGTTCAGGTGAGTCCTTGGTCTCTCTCTCTCTCTCAGATGGTTCTGTGGTGGTGGTCTTCCAGCCACCCCATTCTCGTTGATGAAGTTGGTCTATTGTAATCATGTCCTGGGATCTTTTTGTACTGCCATGCTACTGTTACTACAAGGTTTATACTGTTGGTACAATTTCTTCTCTCTTTCTATACTCACCAAATTATTTCCGCGGTAGTTTTGAGAGATACTGCTTAACTGCATATCTTTGGAGAAGGTTAAATAGGTGTCAGAACTGAATTAAAAGAGATTGAGGTGTGTGTTGGGGGGGGGGGGGTGTGTGTGTTTATAAACCATACTCTTTGTTATAAGCCCAACACACTTACTGCTCTGATTATTGATTAGTTACTATAATAGCAATTCTGATCTTGCACAAAGTTCAGTAGCATAATGGTCACAGTATGATTATAACAATTTTGTAGGAAAAAAGATCAGTGGCTGAATACATTATAAAAAATGCAACACCCACAGGCAGGTACTTACATTACTTTGCTTGGTTCAATCAATCGGCATAACAGTTTCGATCATCATCTAAGTGTTACTTGTAGAAAAGTAATGGTTCAATCATACACTGCTGTGATCTTTCTGATTCTATGCGTTATATGATCAACTGTAGTACTCCCTCCGTCTGAAATTACTTGTCGCAAAAATGAATAGAAATGGATGTATCTAAAACTAAAATGCATCTAGATACATCCATTCCTCCGACAAGTATTTTGGGACGGAGGGAGTACAATGCATGTGAGAAAACCATTACCTTAAGGAGGACACCATTAATGTGGTGTATGAGATGACCGGGATTGTATTGTTGGCAAGTGAAAAGGACGCCATTAATGTGGTGGAAAATATGCTCTCATACAGTGTAGCAAGGGAGGAAGGAGTGGCTAACCTGAGACAGCAGCCAGCTGCTGTAACGTCCTAGGGTTATCTGAGAGAGCGCCCTCCCCCAGGTTATATACTCTGTCCACAACTAGACAGATGGGCCACATGGGCCACATGGGCCAGGAGATGTAGCACAGGCTGAAGCCCAGTTAGTATCCAACACTCCCCCTCAAGATGGGTGATAGATATCTATCATTCCCATCTTGACACAAGCTCGATTACAATCCTTGGCAGCTAAACCCTTTGTCAGACAATCAGCAATCTGCTGCCCTGTACTCACATAGTTGATCTTGATGATTCCAGCATCTAGCTTCTCTTTAATAAAGAATTTGTCGATCTCAATGTGCTTTGTTCTATCATGCTGAACTGGATTATTTGCTATGCAAATTGCTGACTTGTTATCACACCACACGTTTAATTGCCCTGCCTTTAACACCTTCAGCTCACTCAAAAGGTTTCTTACCCATAGCATCTCACATAATCCTAGAGACATGGCTCTATACTCTGCTTCTGCAGTTGACCTTGATACTACTGGTTGTTTTTTGCTTCTCCATGCTATCAAGTTCCCTCCAACGAATACACAATAACCTGAAGTTGACCTTCTATCATCTAAACAACTTGCCCAGTCAGCATCACTATAACCGTCGACTGTTAGATGACCATTTGCTTTAAACCATAGCCCTTTTCCTGGGGTTCCTTTTAAATATCTTAGGATTCGATGAACAGCATCCATATGTCCACTTCTTGGTTCGTGCATGTATCTGCTTACTATGCTAACTGCATATGCAATATCTGGTCTTGTGTGACACAAGTACAACAATCGTCCCACCAGTCTCTGATATCTCTCCTTGTCTACAAGTTCACCAGATTGAGCTGTTATTTTGTGATTCTGATCAATGGGTGTTGGGGCTGCACGGCATTCCATCATCCCCATGTCACTGAGGAGGTCTAAGATATACTTGCGTTGTGATAGAACTATTCCCTTCTTTGATCTTGCCACCTCTATTCCTAGAAAGTATCTAAGTTGACCAAGATCTTTTACTTCAAATGCTTTGCTTAAACAACTCTTCACCCTTGTTATTTCTGCCGCATCATCTCCTGTGATTATAATATCATCCACGTAGACTGCTAGAATTGTGATCTTCTGATTTGAGTGTCTATAGAATAGAGTGTGGTCACCATTACACTGTCCATATCCCATTTTACACATAGCTCTTCTAAAACGATCAAACCAAGCTCTAGGAGATTGTTTTAACCCATAGAGCGACTTCTTTAGCCTGCACACTTTACCTTCAGTTTCTGCTGAAGCTAGGCCCGGGGGAATCTCCATGTATACTTCTTCTTGTAGATCGCCATGTAGGAACGCATTTTTAACATCCAGCTGATGTAATGGCCATCCAAAGTTTGTTGCGCATGAGATTAGGACTCTTACTGTGTTCATCTTCGCCACCGGTGCAAATGTTTCATCATAGTCAATCCCGTATGTTTGACTGTACCCTCGAGCCACCAGTCTCGCTTTGTACCTTTCTATCTTTCCTTCAGGACTCTGTTTTACTGTATAGACCCATTTACAACTGACTGCCTTCTTACCTCTAGGAAGAGTGGTCAATTCCCAAGTCTTGTTCTTCCTTAGTGCTTCCAATTCTTCTTTCATAGCTGCAAACCACTTCTGATCCCGCTTGGCTGCCCTCCAATCTGTTGGAATTGGAATGGACTGGAGAGATGCCACAAACGCGATGTATGAAGGAGATAATGCTTCATATGAGACATAGTTACTGATGTTGTGCACTAGGCCATATCCATCGCTTTGTTTTGACGTAGCTGCTCTTGTCCCCTTCCTTAAAGCAATCGGCAAGTCCAACGACTCCACCGTACCTTCTAAGGTATCGCCAACCGAACTTTCTTCAGGCAAATCCGACACAACAGCCTGCAACTCCCTCTGCGGTTGCTGCTCCCCCTGTTCTTCTGCCTGCTGCTCCCCCTGCTCTTCTGCCTGCTGCTCCCCCTGCCCTTCTGCCTGCTGCTCCTCCTGCTCTTTAACCTTTAGTCTTCGTGAGTACACACGAGGGGCTTGCTCTTCATTCGGCTTTGGCCAACTTCTATCATGTGACAATTCTGGTAGAACTACTGGTATAGATCCAACAATCAGAGGTTGCTGCTGCTGTCCATCAGAAGAGCTGCTGCTGCTAGAACTACTGCCATCACTTCTATTACTGCTTGCACTCTCCCCCTCTTGACCAGCAAGATCAAGTGGCTGGTCAAGCCCTTCAAATACATCACTCAAATCTGTTTTTTTCACCATAAAAGGGGTTAGATTCCCAGAAAGTAACATCAAGACTTACAAATGTGCGCCGCTCAGAGGGACTCCAACATTTATATCCTCGCTGTCCAGCAGGATAGCCAATGAAGATGCATTTAATAGCTCTTGGATCAAGTTTCGTGACCGAGGGCCTATGATCACGAACAAAACAAGTACAGCCAAACACTCTGGGAGGAACCACAAACTTGTTCTCACCTAGCAATAATTCACAAGGAGACTTCATATCTAATATTCTTGAAGGCATGCGATTTATAAGAAACGTAGCAGTCATCACTGCCTCACTCCAGAGAAATTTTGGAACATTCATGGTATACATCAATGACCGAGCCACTTCTAAGATGTGGCGATTTTTTCTCTCTGCCACTCCATTTTGAGGTGGAGTGTCTGGACATGATGTCTGATGCAGAATACCGTGATCAGATAGGAACCCCCTAAACTTCTTGTTGATGTATTCTGTTCCATTATCAGATCTGAGCATTTGGACCTGCACCTTGAACTGAGTTTTAACATATGCAGAGAAATTCTGAAAACAAGATAGCACTTCATCCTTATGCCTCATAAGGTACACCCAAGTCATTCGTGAGTAACAGTCAATGAATGTCACAAAATACTTCATCCCACTGATAGAGGAAATAGGACATGTCCACACATCAGAGTGCACAAGCATAAATGGGGATATACTTTTGAGCCCCTTACTCACATAGATGGTTCTAGTGTGTTTAGCATACTCACATGCTTCACACTTAAGATTGTTCTTATCAATTCCACTCATTACATCTGGAAAAACTCTACTCATTTTATCAAACGCTACATGTCCCATTCTACAATGATGCATCATGGCAATTTTCTCCTTCTCCAAGAGTGTTGCAGCTAGTGCTGAACCTCCTTGCTTGCCGGATTCATCACGGTCCATGTACCACAGGCCTCTATGTCTGGTTCCGGTCCCAATCTTCCTTCCACTCAGCCTCTCCTGAATCAGGAATACATATTTGTCAACGATTACACGACAATCTATTTGATCAACCAATGCACTTAGAGAGAGTAAATTCACAGGAAATGCTGGTACGTGTAGCACTGATGATAGCTTAATATTTGTCGTACATTGAACTACTCCAGTTCCTTTGATTGGCTGAGCTGTACCATCGGCGGTTTGAATTGTTGCTTGATAAATAGATGGACTATACGATTCAAATTCCCCAAGGTTACCAGCAACATGTTTGGATGCTCCAGAATCTAATATCCATTCCGATTTATACCTATGCATAGCTATACAGGCAGTTTCAGTCTTACCTTCATCGGTGTAGACAAAGTGGGCAAAATGCCCAAAGCTTGCATCAGTCTTCTGCTCTCCCTTCTTCACTTCATTCTGGCCTGAACTAGACTGTCCTGGCCCTTCATCCATGCCTGACATGTTTGCTCTAGCACTCCTTTGATAACTGAAGTTGTTGGAATTCCCTGCATTCCTGCCTCTAACTCCCCTGTAATTTCCTCTGCCGTACCCCCTTCCACGGCCACGTCTTGGAGCAAAACAGTTATGACTTAGATGCCCATTTATTCCACAGTTGTAACAATCCCGTGTCTCCTGCCTATTCGACACATAATACGCTGGTTTAGGTACCACCTCCACTTTCTCAATCTGTTTCAGCCTTGTTTCTTCCTGTGCCATGGCTGCAATGGCCTCTTCTAGTGTAGGCAACTGGGGCAGATGCATTAGTGCAGCTCTCCTGCCCTCAAATGCAGAATGCAGTCCCTTCAGAAATTTCAGTACCCTTCTGTCCTCGATCCACTTTTTCGCTGCTGCTACACATTCAGAGTGAGGCAGCACCAAGGGGGCAAGGTGGTCCAGATCTGCCCACGCATGCCTCAGCTCTCCCACATATGTCATCACTGGTTTTTCATCTTGAGTCAGGTTGTGTATTGTGTCTTCAATCTGAGAGACCAACATAACATTTCCCTTGCCTGAATACATCTTTGACAGGGCATCCCATACATCCGTTGACGTGGAAAGCGCTTCCACTGATGCTGCAACAGCAGGTGTCAAGGAATTCAGCAACCAAGTGAGTACCAGTGAATCCGTAGCATTCCACTTCTTCCACTCCTCTCCCAGCTTCTCTTTAGGCTCACTGATCTTTCCCAACACATACCCTTCAATTGATTTTGTCCTAAGAATTAGCATCCCCCTCCTGGACCAACTCAGGTAGTTTCCAACCCCATCCAGCTTGATCTCATTTGGCATGAGCTCAAGCTTGTACTGCACTTCTCTCTGTGGGACTTGCTGCCTACCTTCCCCAGAAATATCAGAAGAGGATGCCCCATCTGCTGCCTTTGCAGCCAGCAGATCGGCCAACCTGTCAAGCACCGTGGCCAGATCCTGTGCCATCTCCACTCACAGCAACACAAACTCCACCACAAGCACCACTTCTTCTTCCTCCTCCTGGTCTCCAATCAGCAGAGCACGGCCACACAGCAAGCAGCAGTAGTCTCGTTCCAGATCGAGGAAGTCGCACCTCCTCTTCTTCCTCCCACACAGCAGCAGCTGCTCCAGCAGTCTCTCCCTTGCTGCTGCCGCCTCCTTCTCTCCTCGGCCAAGCTCTGCCGCCGTCGCCCGCGCAGCCGACGCACAGCCGCACGCGCGCGCCCAGATGCGCCGCCTTCTCTCCGGACCCCGCCGCCGACCGGCGACTATACCTCCGACGCCGGCGCCGCCGCCTCCAGTGCTCCGACCTGGTCTGATACCATGTAGCAAGGGAGGAAGGAGTGGCTAACCTGAGACAGCAGCCAGCTGCTGTAACGTCCTAGGGTTATCTGAGAGAGCGCCCTCCCCCAGGTTATATACTCTGTCCACAACTAGACAGATGGGCCACATGGGCCACATGGGCCAGGAGATGTAGCACAGGCTGAAGCCCAGTTAGTATCCAACATACAGTTTGCCTCATATCCCCCCTGTTTATTTGTAACTCATGAACATTCTGACTATAACCTTGTTTGAGTTATAAAGATGTCTCATTCCTTTGTAATAAAAGAAGTTGATATATCTGATAAGGGGATGATGGCTCATTGATACGGTCTATTTAATTTTAGGCCTGGCTTAGGTACACAAAATGTAGAAGAATTATTTTGTTGAAGAAAGTTAGTCACCTTGGTGTAATAGTGTGATTTAACTTCCTGCCTAAGTGCACCTAAGTGCACCTATCTGAAGTCAGCACTTTCAGTTAAAAAGCAGAAAAAAGCAGTTAAAACACTTTCAGTTCTAAAGCAGAAATTTTGTGTTAGACATAGTCTGAAGCAGTCTCCCTTTTTTCCATCTTTAAATTTTATAAAGAAGGACCAGTAAAGCAGAAATTTTGAAGAACGTAATTAACTGAAAGAATACTTTTTTGCAGGGGCTTGTTTACTACAAGGATTTACTTGGAGCTCCTCTCTGCCCCTGCAGATGATCAATCACCTTCCTGTGGCAGCCCGCTGGGGGGAGCAACAACAGATGTGTCAGAGCACAAGTCAATGGAGCAGATGTGTCGTAACCCTGTGGTTCTTGCTGTTATTGACGGCGAAGATGGCACACACTGAGCCATCCCAGAGCAAGTAAATGAACATTACACGGTAATTCTCCCCCCCTATTGGATCGTACTGTGACTGACATTGTATCTACTCAAAATGATTATTGTATCCCATCTCAAATGTCCTCCTCTGCGGACCATAATTTCTGTTTGCTACGTTTCAGCTACTGCTGTATTTCCTGTAGCCTCTGCCCTATATAGGCTCTAAGCAATTATACCAATCACCTGAAAGGTTGTTTCTGTTCTACTTAATTTTACACTAGTGGACTCAGTAGTACAAACCTGAAACCACCTTTAACTTTGGTTGATTGGTGAAGGACAATGTGTTTCATAATTGCCCCCATGGAATTGGTGTATAGGAAATAAAGAGCTGGTGGAAGCCATTTGTGCCGCCTTATTAAACTGATAGAAACTTGGTAAGTCAGTGAGTCATGAATGCTCACATCAGAACTAAATCAGCGACAACTAATATGGACCGGAGGGAGTACATTTTTTTTGTGATTGTGCTGTTGCAGGTTGAGCTTAATCAATTCAAGTGTGCTTGCTTTTTGCGTTCTAAAGATTTTTGTTTTTTATTCGGCGAACACAATAAATAAAAATTCATGATTGATTGTGGGAGGTTGGTGCAATGTTTATCATTGTTTCGAAAGTTGTGGACTGTTATTAAATAGTGGGGCGTTTCTTGATTGTCTTTCATATCTTTGTTCGCATGTGGTGCAACCAAGCTGCTAAAAGTAGTGGCTCTGTAGAGGACCTGGGGCACTGATTTGATATGGGAGCAGTCATTATCCACATGTACCTTCGGTGTTGCCTTTGGTCTTGATTTGCTTCCCGCTTGTATTCTTGTGCTTTTACAGGTACCCTTTGGCGGAGGAGGTGGATGAAAGTCATCCCTCCATGGATCGGACAGAGTAAGAGCCACCGGTGGCATCCATGAGTGCACTTGCGTGGATCTGTGAGGAACGGGTAGCCGTGGTCAAAGAGGTGCGTTAGAAAATCGTTCTAATCGGAGATCTACCATTTTGCTTGCATCTGGAATGTTGATGATGTTGAGATAAAATTAATCTAGGATGAGTATATATTGACAGTATTGCCTTGGGCATGGTAGTAGTAAAAATTGGTATTGTTTGAGGACACGTCATGCTATTGTTCTCTGCTACTAAAAAAACTTAGCAAATGTACGTAATTCTTGACGGATGTTCAACAGTGCCCACAAACCTTCCAGATTTCCAGGATTGTTGGTGTAGGTTGTCATCCATTTGGTGTCACATAGATCCAGGGTGATGTCACATAGATATGATTTACATTACTACTGAAATTTTGAATTACTGGTTGCTGAATGGCACGCTTGAAAAAATGATTTTTTTTTTGCTTTACTTCCTTTTTGTAGTAGTTGATGGAAAATAACAACTTTGTGATGATCGGGATAATCGGTGCACCTGATCTGGGCAAGTCAATCATTATGAATGAGCTTTATGGATACGCTGGAAGCTCGCTTGATACGGTATTCACACTCATATGGTTCCATTGTTGTTAAATTAAGGTTCTTTTTACTTAAACTATTGATTGTTCAGTATTTTCTTTTGCTCGACAAGGAATTTCTGTAGTTCAATTAGCTGGGCAATGGAAATTATCATTCTCTATAGTTAAATTAGCTCTAGGGTCCATTTCCTAGGTTAACTTTATTTATTCTTGCATGGGATAACACATATTATTCTACCTACAAATAATTAAATTTGTGGTAGTTTTATTCAGGTCTTGAGAAGACTCACACAAAACAGAGAGGCTGCCCAGAAAAGTTGCCAACGAAAAGAGTCATTTGGCGGCCGGTCATTTGGTGAGGGGTTGTAGGTTCAGCCAGCTCTCGTCTTTGCCGTCACCAGCAACGGCGTAGTTCGGCTTCAGCTACAACCATTAAAGGTACTCTCTTCTTCCTCCTCTGTCTTCCTCTTCGCACACGGTCTTTGAGCAACGGCCATGTTGTGTAGCCCAACCCCTTACTGTGTGCACATGTAATCCTTATTAGAGGGTTCCAAGCAAGGGACTACTGAATCTAGGCCTGTTGTCCATTCGAATAATTGGATAACATTTGCTCTAAATTTTGTGTTTGTTTGTGCTTCGTCATCTGGTCATTCGGATGATCAACCTCTCGAGTCTGACCGGTTCCCAACAGACTCGTTCCCTTGAAGCAACATCATTCTATTGTATCCTGGGTTCGCCCCTCTCTTGTGCCCTTCGATTTCTCTCTCCCAGGGCACCGGCGGATCTTACATACATGTACATGTCACACAAAATCCCAATAGATACTCTCTTTGTGTTATGATTTTGACAACCGTGATGAGCCACCTGTAATGACTCGTGCGGAAATGATCGCATGGTCAAAGAACGTCTAAGGGACTGATTTGTCTTTGTATTCTGGATTTTCGCTGTCAGTAGTTTAGATATTGATGCATTCATTTTGATATTGCTTTGTTTGTTTATGTTCTTTGTGTTTTCTGGTTTGATATGGCGGTGATGATAAATACTTTCAGCAAACATGCCAGTTCTGCTTCTGAGAATTCATGACTGAAAACCTGTTATATTGATCTGAGCCATTCCAATTGCTAAAAGATGTGGTATCCCTGTGGCGATACCAGGAAATTCATGATTAATGTAGCTGTTAAACCTTTGCATCTTCCATGTGTTATTAATCTGAATTAGGAGCTTGTAATTTGTTGCGAAACATCATCTAAAATTCCAGTGATGCTATGCACAGCATTTGGAGGCACGTATAGCTCCAGGATCCTGTTTGCAGGATGAACCTACGTGGAGGCACTGTATCCACATGACATCTACGGGCAAGTCTGAGGTTCCTGATGATCACAGGAAACTTTTCTGACTGTTTTCAAGTTGACTTTTCTTAACTGATCAAAAGCCTTTGTTTATCAAAAGATGAGAGAACACTACAACAATATGATCCATGATCTGATTCTTAATATTTATGTCTCTGATGATCACTTTGCCAAATTCTTATTTTCTCTCTCTTGTTTTCTGTTTCGAAAATTTGATCTTTGTGGGATGTGATGAAGATAAGTTGGTCCGTGTTTCTGATGTCCAGTGACTGATAACCATCTTTAATTTCCTTCTGATCCCTTGTGCATGTGCATCTTTCTTCATCCAGTTTTCTTGTAATTGTCTTTTTAGACGTTTTCTCACATTTGCCTAGTTTTGTGGCATTGTGGTGATGTATTATGAATTTTTGCATGCCAGACTTTAGAGATGCCTCTGGCTTCAATGAGAGGTCATATCATATGACTTAGCAATGAAATAGCAGTAACGTTTTGGGACTGCCTTGCTCTTGTGCTTTGCAACTGTGGATGCTTTTGGAATTTATACTGATGGAAGAATGTTTATATTCACTGCAACAAAATAGAGTTGGCAACATGGACAAAAATAATAAAAAATGTGCCGTTTTATCGAACAGTAACACAGCCCATATACTTCTCGTTGTTAAACTGCTCAGAAAATTAATGGATGTGAGGACCCTTTTCTCAAATTAACGACTGTGATTATACTGCGCGCATCTGTAATCTTTTATCAGAGGGGTCCAAGCTAGAAGTTCGACCCATCTTGGTTTGTTTCGTTTTATTTTATCTTCCATATTTGGATTTGTTTTATTTTTAAGTTGAATGGATATGAGGATCCTTTACCCAAATGATGGACTGTGATTGTACTTCTCTTTGAATTTTTGTGTGCTTCATCATCCTGTCTAAACTTGCGATTTGTTGGGCTTCGTCATCTGGCTATTGGGATGATAAGTCTCTCGAGTCTGATCGGTTCCCAACGGACTCGTTCCCTTGAAGCAACATTGTTCTATTGTATCTATAGTTAGCCCCTCTTGTGTGCCCTCTGAGTTCTCTACCAGTGCACCGGCGGCTCTTACACACATGTAGTACATGCCACACACACAAAATCCCCGTCAATAATATTTTTTTGTTCCTTTATTTTGACAACTGTGATGAGCCAATTTTACAGTTACATACTTGTAATGACTCCTGTGGAAATTATCGCATGGTTCAGATTCCCAGGCAATGAGGAGATGGGAATCAGATAAGAAATGTTCCTCCCGCTATCTAGCGTGGAATTTTCTTATGGTGTGATTGGACGTCGAGGCAAGACACTACTTTTTCTTTTGCTGAACCTGAATTTGCCGGCTGGTGTTTGATAACATTGTATTGTCTTTCACATTCTTTGATTCCACGCAATGACCTATCATAAGCATAATAGGAATCAAATTGACAAACATTCATACTCTCTCTAGCTTCTATTGCTCGGTCTTGTGGTGGCGCGGTTGACAAATGAACCGCCCTTCTAAGGGAATCACAATGGGCAACCAGGGGAAAACAGGTTCAGAAAATTATAGCCAGTCCTCATGGTCCCAAGATGTTGATATGTCCTTGCGCATCGTAAAAACTGATTATTGATGGATCTCATTGCCCCCGTGCATGAGATGATGCCACAGTGATCAGCCTCACCGTCACCGTTCTATATGGGCTCACGGTTGCGGTCCTGTAGGTGATAGTGGTTTACTAATGGATCTCATTATTGCTCCCGTGCATGAGACGATGCCATAGTGTTTTGCTATTCTGTAGATTTATCATGGACTTGATTGATAGTTCCTGTGTCCTTCATAGTTCATACTAATATCCTCTTCGTTGTGTTCTTTTTCCTGTTTGATTTGTTTGACTGAGATGAGGATACAATTATATTGTTGATGGATGGTATGATGTCCAATGAATCATCTATTATCTCTATCTCATCATATCCCATACTGGTTTTATTTTGTATGTTGGAAGAAAGAAAACTTTGCCCGTTTGTCCTGTTTTTCTTATTTATTTTCTTAAGTAGTGTCTTTTTCAAAAAGAGTGTTGTCGATGCAGATGAGGAGCGTTTGTCCTGTTTTTCTTATTTATTTTCTTAAGCAGTGTCTTTTTCAAAAAGAGTGTTGTCGATGCAGATGAGGAGATACGAGTTTATAGTTAATTTGTGTATGAGGCATTCCTGTGATGTCACACTCTTCTTCACCTTGGAGATCTGATGCAGCTACCCTCATTGTTTTATTTTTTGTTCCTAGTAATTTCTTTTATTAGTTTTTCAACTTTGCGGTTAGAGATGAGATGATGAATGAGATTATTTTTCCTATTGGTTTGATTGGCTGATATGATGGCCTCAATACTGAACTGAATCTGATCATTCTCTTTTCCACAAAAAAATTAAAATTGTTTCTGCTTGCCTTTGTTTTTGGTAGAGTAATTTCATTTGTTCAATCAATGCCTATTTTCTAGTTTCATAGGCGTGGATGAGATTATGAATGATTAATTTCACTATTGGTTTGATTGGTATGCTTGATGGCCTGAGCTCTGAACCAATTCTTATCATAGTCCCTTCTTAGACAGCGGAAGAAATTATTTTTGTGCAATTTAGAAATAAACCAGAAATGCAGTTTCTCTGGGAATTTAAAGTTTTTTCTTGTTCTTGTTGCTATTTCTTGGAAGAGCGGTATTGATGCAGATGAGGAGACTCAAGTTTAATGGGTAATTTGCGTCTGAGGCGTCTCTGTGATGTCACTCTTTTCACCTTGGAGATCTGATGCATTCTGTATAATAATCTCTTCCTTTGTGTTCTTCCCTATTTTGATTCCTTTGGTGTGAAATGAGGATCAAGTTATTTTGTTGATGGACGGTATGATGTCCACTGAATCATGTATTAGCTCTATCTGATCATATTAACTACAGAATTTTGTTCTTTCATCTTGGAGAATATGCTTTTTGTTTCAACAACCGTTGTTGATGCAGATGAGCAAACATCAGTTTATCGTAATTTGCATCCGAGTCATGTCTTGATGTCACTCTTATCACCTTGGAGATCTGATGCATCCAGCCTCACTGATGCCTTTTCCATTCTTGGTAGTCTTTCAAACATATTTTGTTGTTTGTTTTAATTGTCAAGAATGAGATGACGGATGAGATTAATTTCCCTATTGGATTGATTGGATGATATGATGGCATAAAATACTGGAACCGGATCTATCATACTCTTGTTTCCATGAGAAAGCCAATGTTTTTGCTTGTCTTTCCTTGTCATTCTTTCCTTAGCTTTGCTCTATGTAGAGTAATTTCATCTGTCATTTTTAATTTCAAGCGGTGGAGGTGAGATGATGAATGATTTATTTCCCTATTCGTTTGATTGGCCAACATGATGGTCTAAATAATGAACGGAATATGATTGGCATCCTTGGTTTGATACCAAAAAAAAGTAATGGATTTCGTTTTTAGCTTTCTTCTGGTATTGGAAATGTCAGATTTCTTCTTTGTAAATTGGTACCATAAATGATTCTGATTGTTTCTTGCTGCCTCTCCTTCTTTTCTTGATGTATATTCTGTTTTAGTTGTTGTTGTTTATGTTAGGAGCATTGTTGATGTAGATGAGGAGACTCAAGTTTTATGGGTAATTTGCGTGTGAGTTGTCTCTGTGATGTCACACTCTTTTCACCTTGGAGAAATGATGCATCCTCCAAGACACATAATTCGTGTTCCTAATTCATAGTTTTAAAGCTTGTGTGATTTGTTAGGATTTATTGTTGGCGCTCGTGGTTGCAATTGTGTTATAAAACATTCCTCCTAATGATGGGAGTTCCTCATGAAGATTTCTGGTTTTATATTTTTTTCTCGGTTCTTTCTGCTGTTTTGCGATGGACACTGGTGGAGCTACATGTAACCCTGCCGGGACCATGGCCCCTCCCCCCCCCCCTCGGGTTTGGCAGTTTTCGTGAAGCCATTTTATATAGGGAAATGTTGGTTGAAAAAGTACATGTTTTGCCCCCTCAGAAATTGATATTTTGTCTATTGCCTGCCCCAAACCAATCTTGTGTAGCTCTGTCACTGGCGATGGAGCTTTCTGTTGTATGCAAGTCTGATATTTGATATTGTTCGTTGTTCTTGGATGGAATCTTGCTTTACCGATAATTCCCTTATATCATTACCCATATTCCAAGTCTTTTATTTTGGATCAAAAAACTTTCCCCTCGATTAAATCCTTCTGTTGATTAGTAGTTTACCTCTGTTAGGACTTTTATTTGTTCGTGGCCGAGGGTTAAACTAAATTATGGACAAGCATATGTCTAAATTTTCTTCATGTGGAATAATCTAATCTTCTCTATGAGGCCAATGATCCTGCCAACATCTTCATCAACAGTTTTATTTAATGTTCTTTGGTGGTTGCGGGATGCTGATGATGATTAGTGTGAACCTTTCTCAATGAAATATCTAATGATTACATAACCTACTGCCTTCCTTTCTAGGCCACCGCGATAACTACAATCCTTCTGTTTTTCTGTCAACTTTTTTTTCTTATCTCTTGAATTAGTGGTTTTCCTAGGTCGAATGATGATCACAAGTGCATAGTTCGTATGATAAAATCGATATTACTTGAACAAAAGTAGTCTTTTGCTCCTATCTTTTCATCTTTCAACCTCACCCTTTTCTGGAGAATCGAGCAAATTAGTTGTTTGTCTTTTTGTGTGTGTTTTAAATGTAGAAAACTTACATTAATAAGGTGTGCATTCCTTACAGGATCGTGAAGATTGATATTTGGTCTCGTTCGTCGTAACTGGCATTTATTTGCCTTGCCGACCATCCTGCTGTATCACTACCCATATTCTTAGTCCTCTTATTACATACTTATATCTTGTTTTGACATGTTAATTCTTATTTGTTGTTTGGCATATGAATAAACTAAACTACCAGGCAAGCAATTTCCATTTGACAAATAAATCTGGTGAGTCTTATATCTTGTTTTGACATGTTAACTCTTATTTGTTGTTTGGCCTGTGATTAAACTAAACTAGCAGACAAGAAATTTCCATTGGACTAATAAATATGATGAATATTTTTTTTGCTCGGATTTGAGCAGTGATGAGATGATTCTGTAAATATGATCTTCCAGGTGTGATTATCAATCGTTACATTCTTACTGAACTCCTATACATTTTCTTTTGAGATTTCTTCTATGGTCGTTGACTCGTTGTGATATATTCACTGAATTTTTAGATCCAGTTTGATTGCAAGAGGGTATCAGTGTTTCATATAATATTAAACTTTGATTATGGTTATGATTTTCCAAACCAGTTTGAGGATCTGTGTTGATCGACATACTTTTGAACCCTACCAGTGTAAGATTTGTGCTCTGTTAAACATGTCTTCCAGTTGGTTAGATTTTCTTTAAAGACTTGTTCTTTTCCTTTTACGACATTGCTGGCAGAATCAAACCCATTAAATATTGCCACCGCTGAGCAGCTCTGTATCTTCGAACAATCTCTCTTTGTTGTTATTGATTGTTTGCTTCTTTCTTTGTATCTATAAGATGTGTGTCATCTTTGCATCTAAGTCCACCATAGATATTTTTATTTTATTTTTTGTTGATTTGGTCAGTATTAGTGGATGAAACCATGAAACAATTTCAGGACACCTTTTGACACGGTGTGCTTATTTACCCATGAATTAGGAAGACACCTTTGTTTGAATTCTTTAGCCCAGCGATTTTTGGGAAATCTTGTCTTCCAAATTTGATATAGAATGAAAAGGAAGCCTATGATGATTATTTTTATGTTGGAATTAGCGTCAGATTTGAAATGATGGTATTTTTGGGGCTTACTAAGGATAAAAACTCGTTAGGTCTTTTGCCATGTCTCTGTTAGATACAAACATTGATCAAAGATGCAACGTCTGTGCTTCACATGTTGATAGGAACCTGAGATCATGTCTCAGGCGGTTTGGTTTAGAGAGCTGTTTATTATGAGTACACTAACAAGTGGTTAGTCAATATGATTTTCTCAACTGGTGAAATGATATGGCAGTTGCTGCCTAAGAGCTTTCGCCCAGTGAGGCTTCGGATGACTGAGCCTTGTTAATACTCCCATTTTATCTTTGTACCTATATTTATTTTGTTGTCTTTGCTGCATGTTTGTTAGCATTAAAAATGATGATGAGTTTAAGTCTTGTTGTCTATTTTAAGGCTTGTTTCTCAAACATTCGAAGTTTGTGCACTATGATTTCTTCATTTTGAGGATCAGTCACAGTGCCTTTGTCTTCCCTTTTAAACTTCTGCGTGTTACTAGATACCCATTCCTAATTGCCAGTTACCACTTTTGGAATCACGCGGTTCACACACTGACCATAAAAGCGTCAGCAAGTGACAGCGGAATAAAGCTGATTGTGAAGAACTGGCTGACCGGCGTGCTTTACACCGCTACTATTGATGTTTTATGTTGATAATCTGGTCCAAGATAGCTCAGAGCATGACCCCTCACCCAATAAAGGGGATGGTTTTGTCACAATACTCGACTGGTCGTTTGCCAGGAACGACTAACCAAGGTTGACACTGCTCCCTAGCTTGTTATATCTTTTTTGATTGATAGCCTACAAATGGAGGTGTTTTAACTGCTAATCGGTTCTTGGTCTACAGGCTGGAGACATGATACCATATTTCTCTTGCCGTTAAGGAGGTTGAGGATCTCGAAGCTGGTGGTATTCAGGTTTGTCTATAAGCTTTAGCTGTCTTGTCATCCTATCACTACCAAGATTCCTAGGGCATGTGTAACAAATACGCTTCGGTCATTGTCAGGTGATCCAGATCGATGAGGCTGTTCTAAGAGAGGGTCTGTTGTTGCATAAGGCGGAGCATGCTTTCTAGTTGGACTGGGCTGTCCATTCGTTCAGAATCACCAAGTCTGGTGATACAACTCAAGTAATCTACTTGAAATGTCATGAATGTATTAAGAAATCTTTTCTGTCATCATCACGCCTTGTGAGACTTATTTTTCAAGCGCAGATCCACACTCACATGTGCTACTCCAACTTCAACAATATCATCCACTACGGCGGCCAGCTCTCGTCTCCACCGTCACCGGTGATGGCGTGGTTCTGCCTCAGCTACAATTGTTGAAAGGTATCCTCCTCTGCTCTTCCCCTTGCTCTAGGCACGTAGTCATTGAGCCATGGTATAGCTCTGGGTCATGGCCTTTGTGCCATGGCTACTTAGCTTTTCGGCTTGGCTGCAATTGGGCTCGGTATTCTATATTTCTTCATGTGGAATAATCTATATTTGATGTGTTTAGTGGTTGCCTGATGCTGATGACGATTAGTGTGAACCTTTCTCAATGAAATCACTAATGATTACATAAACTACTGCCTTCCTTTTGAGGCCATCACCATAACTACAATCCTTCGGTTTTGTCTGTAAACTTGTTTTTTCTTGTCTCCTGAATTAGTGGTTTGCCCAGGTCGAATGATGATCACATGTGCATAGTTCATATGATAAAATCATGATTACTTGAAAAAAATAGTCGTTTGCTCCTATCTGAAGACCGTTAAACCCTTTTCAGAAGAATCGAACAATTTATTTGTTTGTCTTTTTTGTGTTTAAATGTAGAGAACTTACATTAATAAGGTGTGCATTCTTTACACAACTGTGAAGATAGAGATTTGGTCTCGTTTGTTGTAGTTGGCATTTATTTGCCTTGCCGACCATCCTGCTGTATCACCACCCATATCCTGAGTCCTCTTATTACATACTTATCTTGTTTTGACATCTTAATACTTATTTGTTGTTTGGCATATGATTAAACTAAATTAGCAGACAAGCAATTTCCATTTGACTAATAAATCTGATGATTTTTTATTTGCTTGGATTTTAGCAGTGATGAGATGATATAATAAATATTATATTCCAAGTGTGATTATCAATCGCTACGATTTTACTGAGATCCTATCTGTTTGCTTGTGAGATTTTTTCTATGGTTGTTGTGATCTGTTCATGGATTTTGTAGATTCAGTTTGATTGCAAGAGCGTATCGGTGTGACAAACCATTTTAAACTTTGATTGAGGTTACGATTTTCCAAACCAGTTTGAGGATCTGTGCTGATCGACATACTTCTGAACCCTATCATGGTCAGATTAATGCTCTGTTAGTCATGTCTTCCAGTTAGTTTGATTTTCTTTACAGACTTGTTGTTTTCCTTTCATGACATCGCTGGCATAGTCACACCCATTAAATATTGCCACCATTGAGCAACTCTATTTTTGAACAATCTCTCGTGGCTCTTATTGATCATTTGCTTCTTTCTTTGTATCTACAAGATTTGTGTCATCTTCGCATTTGAGTCCACCAGAGATATTTTTTGTTGATTTGGTCAGTATCAGTGGATGAAACCTTGAAACAATGTTAGGACGCCTTTTGAACAGTGTGCTTATTTACATGTGAATGAGAAGGAATTTATATTCTGATGATACACCTTTCTTTGACTTTTTAGCCCAACGATTGTCGGGAAATCTTGTATGATGATTAGCTTTATGTTGGAAGATTTGAAATACCGATATTTTTTTGGCTTTCTAAGGTTTAAAACTTGTTAGGTATTTTGCCATGTCTCTGTTAGATACAAACATTGATCGAAGATACAACGTCACATGTTGATAGGAACCTGAGATCATTTCTTAGTCAGTTAATATGATTTTTTTCAACTGGGGAAATGTGATGATGCATTTAAGGCTTGTTTCTCTAAACATTCACAGTTGTCGCCTAAGAGCTTTCGCCCAACAAGGCTTGAGAGCTAATGCTGCTAATTCCTTCCTTGGATGTCCGAGCCTTGTTAATATCCCCATTTTGTCTTTGTATCTATTTTTATTTGTTGTCTTTGCTGCATGTTTGTTTGCCTTGAAAATAATGATTAATTTTGTAAGACTTTTTTCTCAAAAATTTGTAGTTTATGCACTATGATTTCTTCATTTTGAGAACCAGTCACAGTTTGCCCTTGTATTTCCTTTTAAACTTTTGTTTGTTACTATAGACCCATTCCTAATTGCAAGTTACCACTTTTGGAAGCACCCAGTTCACACACGGACCATAAAAGCATTTGTGAGGAACGGCGGAAGGAAGTTGATTGTGAAGAACTGACTGACCGGTGTGCTTTACACCGCCACCATCGATGTTTTTCTGTTGATAATCTGGGCCAATATGGCTCAGAGCATGACCCCTCACCCAATATAGGGGATGGTTTTGTGTTTTATCACAATCCTCAACTGGTCTTTTGTCAAGAACGACCAGCCAAGGTTGATAATGCTCCTTAGCTTGTTGTATCTTTTTTTATAGCCTTCAAATGCAGGTGTTTTAACTGCTAATTGGTCCTTGGTCTACAGGCTTGAGACATGCTACCAGATTGCTCTTGCCATTAAGAAGATTGCCGATCTCGAAGCCGGTGGTATTCAGGTTTGTATATAAGCTTTAGCTGTCTTGCTACCCTATCATTACCAAGATTCATAGTGCATGTGTAACAAATACGCTTCGGTCATTTGCAGGTGATCCAGATTGAGGAGGCTGCTCTAAGAAAGGGTCTATTGCTACACAAGGCGGAGCATGCTTTGTACTTGGGACTTGGCTGTCCACTCGTTCAGAATCACCAACTGTGGTGATACACCTCAAGTAATCTACTTGAAATGTCATGAAGGAATTCGGATTTTTTTAATCATCATTACACCTTCTGAGACTTATTTTTCGTGCACAGATCCACACTCACATGTGCTACTTCAACTTCAACAATATCATCCACACTGGAGGCCAACTCTCATCTCCACCATCACGAGTGATGGCTTGGTTCTCCCTCGGCTACAATTGTTGAAAGGTATCCTCCTCTGTTCTTCCCCTTGCTTTGGGCACGTGGTCATCGAGCCACACTATAGCTTTGGGGGTCATGGCATTCGTGCCACGGCTACTTAGCTTTCCGCTTTGGCCTTGATGGCCCTAATTTGCCTCGGTAATGCTTTCTCATTCATCTATGGAAGAGGAAACCTCAACTTGCTTGATTATTTGTCAATGGCCAATCATGTGTGTGTTAATAGTTTCATGACATTTAGAAGGGTTGCTAAATTCGCAGTACAAGTTCACGATGTAAAAAATCAGAGTCTATCTTGATAAGAACTTTATTAGTTTCCTTAAAAGAAGAACTTTATTAGTTGGGGGTGCAAGTTCATGATGATTTTTGTGGAGGGTTCTTGACCGCATAGTACATATCTCAGTTCATATACACTCATTTGATGATCTCTGTGGCTTTACTTATAAGTCTCTATGAGCCTACTCTGTTTTTATAGATGGGCATTCACATTTTGGGGCTGGTCAGTGTCAGTGTTGCTATACTACAGTTTGACATTTGCTAATTGCAGTCCGGAGATTAAAATTCAGAGAAACATATGGAGTTGTCATTGCTTTCGGAATGTTTATGTTTAGATGTTGTCCTCTTGACATTGCTTTTAGGAACTTATTCTACACTTGATACCTGGAACTATAATTAATTTAGATGATGTCATTGCTTTCGTCCGCAGCCAGTGCACCTCGTGGTCCTTCTCAAACGCACCGGCAGTGGAGGAGTCAGGGGAAGCTGCCATGGAGTTTTGATCGCACAGCAGGCACATACCATGGTGCGCATCAACATCCCTCCTAGCGGTTAGAGGAGGTGTATGAGGAACGCCAACATTCCTTTTGTCCCCTACCTCCTCTCCGGTTATAGGTATGACTAGCCATGGCGGCCCTGGACGACGAGCTTACATATGGCTTCTTCCTCCTCTTCCGGTGAGCTACCCCTCTCCACCCCTGGATTCGTTATTCTTCGTTAATATTTCCGATTGCTGATTTGCCGGTGGTCCTTGCTTGGGCAAGGGAAGGTGTTCTTGTGGTTTCAGTCTGTGTGGGCTCTTGGATGCATGCAGCTTGGTTCCTCTGTTGGTGCAGTTGGGTGCTTGATTTATGCAGCTGTGCTTTGATTTTAGGCCTGTTGTTTGGGCGAGTTTGACTATTTTGGAGGCAATGTTACTGCCGTTGGTCCTCTGTGGGTGTGTTGGTCTCAGGTTGGTTGTCTACGTACCTACTACATTGTCTTCTCGGGGTCTGATTTTTTCTGCTTGTTTGGGGGTGGTTGGTTGTTTTGGCTGTTTGCCAGCTGTGTCATATCGTTGTTGTTCCCATGTGACCTGCCTACTCTTAGGTTTTTCCTTTCATTCAGTGTGGGTCTGTACGATCAGAACATTTAATTGTTGGTTGCTGTTTTGTTCAGGTGAAGATCCAATTGGTCGAGGACTCTGCAACTACCGTGACCAGGAAGATGTTTGTTATTGAGGAAGTTGGTTCCTTTTACAAGGTGTGTCCTTTGAGCTCTTCGGCATGTCAGATTCTTCTCATCGCGTCGAGTATTGAATTATTTATGATGAATCGGCGTTGTTGCATTTTGTAGAGTAGTAGTACTCACCTGAAAGCTTCTCACCAGTTTTACAAGTAAAATATTATGTGATTTGTTGAACTGTTCCTGATGCATGTGTTGTGCATGGCAGTAATAACCTGGTGTTGAACTTTGGTCCATTGTTTGGTTCTGGTGCCATTGGGATTGTTGATGAAGATGTCGTCACGGTCACCCTCCACAAGCCGCAAGGCGCCGAGGAGGGAAGCGGTCCTCCAGAGCTCATATTTGGAAGAAGTAAGATAAAAATTGCAAGACGAGCTGGATCATGCATGCATGATACTTGTAACTAGTGCAACTTTGGTAATATGGGATTTAAGACCTGTGGTGATGTTCCTGGATCCAGCGTTGTACAACTAGCTAGTGTTGAAAAGAAATGGCAAGATGATCATTTGTTTTCTGGCTACTCAATTTATTTTAGCTTTCTTGCCCGAGTTGTAAGAAATGAGATTGTTGTAGAGATGGCAGGCTAGAAGAAGAGTTTTTTGACTGCTCGGAAAACCTAGTATATATGTTTCCTTCTTCTTGGACGAGCTTGAGCAATTCATGGATTATTCTCGGCACACATAAGCTCTGGCGTTGTGTTGTAAAAAATCCACAATCGATCATTCATTGTGTTGACTCTGGTTTTCATTTCATATAGCAAGCTCATATATTGTTTATCATATTCTGAGTTATTTATTATGCGTGAATTGTTGAGCTAGGTAGGGATGGTCTAGAGTGATGCTCACATGATAAACTGAATTTCTTGTTTGGAGGAGACGTGTTTTTATCATCAACCTTTCTTTTTATGGAGTGCGTGCAAATAATTTGTTGAGGGGAAGTTGGTCGAGGCTAGCATATTGTGAATGTGGATGGCCTAGGCCCATAAAATTCTTCACTTTGACAGCTGAATTGTTGCCAGCATTATACATAAGGCAAACAATAGCCAGCCTGCAAAAAACACACAAACAGCCATGACCATGTCCAGCCGAAGCCGAACCAGTCAGTAGCAAGCACTTGTCCGTCGGTCGGTCGTCTTCTCCTTACCGATCCATGTGATGTCATTGTTATATTCTTTCGACCGTGATCCTCCCTCTTTGCTTAGGGGCGTCCATCTCATCTCATGCCATAACAGCAAGCATGTTCGTATCTTTGCTAAAGCTGCTAGACTAAATCTTTTTTTCCGAGGCCGAGTAAACTAAATTACTGGAGGAGAAGGGGAATATTCAGAGTAGAACAAGTTGCAAAGCTCCTCCGGGACATGACCTATCAAGAGAACATCTTGCTTTGTTCTTGCTCTTCCAGTAAGCTCATGAGCCAAATGGTTCTCCTCCCTCCTTGTATGCTGGGCATCGGCAGTAGCAAAAAATATGAGAGCTGCTCTGACCTCGTTGAGGACTGGGAACCAAGCTGACCAAACTACAATTTTCGACACATAACTGATTCGCATCCATAAAGGGTACATATCATGTACATGTTGGCAAGAGTGTTTAGACCAGATACCATCCTTCGTATCTAGCAGCTTGCAACCGAGAAGATGGAATAGGTACTAGCCCCTCAAAAAAAGGAAAAATAATGGATAGATAGATAGATAGATATAGATACCAGGGAATTAATCCCTTGAATTCTCCCTCGAAACGAGGAGCCGTCTCCTCCTCTATTTACTCCCCTCCCTCTCGTTCATGCATGCCATCCATCGGCCTCTCGCGCACCTCACGCGGATCGGCCTTGCATCCAACGGCTCCCCGCGCCTCTCTCCCGCTCGCGGCGCGCCCTCCTCTCCCTATAAATCTCAATCTAACCCCTCCTCCCCGCGTTCCCCCTTCATCTCCATCTGCTCCACCTCCACCCTCCCTTCTCATCTACTCCCTCCGTTCGGAATTACTTGTCGCAGAAATGGATGCACTCCGTTCGGAATTACTTGTCTAGAAAATGGATGTATTTAGAACTAAAATACATCTAGATGCATCCATTTCTGCGACAAGTAATTCCGAACGGAGGGAGTACGTACAACACATGGAGACCCACACCGCCCCGATGATGCGTCGTCATGCCGTAGTCTGCTCGATCTCGGTATGAAGCTCCCTTCCACCCTACCCCCTCCCCTCTTTTCCGTCATTTTTAAACTGATCTAGATAGATTTGTGTGCCATGAGTTCTCTTCACTTATTTGAAGGGTCGTTCTGGCCGATGGATATGTTGGCACCCGACATGGCTGCCGGGGCGAGCACTGTGTGCATGACAGAGGAGGTCCGGCGTGGAGGCTTCCTGTAGAGGAGACGCGCTTTGTACAACCTGCGATGCAGGGTCGGCCAGAGGAGGAGCAGCATACATGCAGGCATGGGTACAATTTTTTCTCAATTTTCCTTGTGAGTTTTACTGATTTATTGGCTATGCGTGAGACTGATTTGGTGTTAGCATGCAGTGTGCATTTTCTCGTTAGTTTACATACAGAGACTGTTTTTATTTTCCATTTTTTTTGTGCAGTTTGTCGTTATGACTTATGTGCAACCACAAGTCACAACAACTGTTTGGTCTGAAACTGAAAGTCTGAACCTTACAAAGCAAACTGTGCTGCAATTCTTTCTAAAATATAGATTGTCCTGTAAACCAAAGCATCCTCCAGTCATCACTCATCATCTCACCATTTTTATTTGTTATACCACCACAAAAGGGAGAAAGAAGTCTGAGCCATATGACATAACAATCTACCTAAACTAATAATGTCCCACCAATTTAGAAGAATGCGAGCTTTGTTGCAGCTCAATACAGATAGATAATTTAGTAGAGGCTCCACGCGGAGTTTGTAAAGCTTGACAAAGGACCCCAAGTCCTCCTGTGTCATGTAGAATTTCTGCATGTGTGCTTCCATGCTTATCTGACAAAGAACCCAAGTCCTCCCGTGTCCTGTAGAATTTCTGCATGTGTGCTTCCATGCTTATCTGACAAAGGACCCAAGTCCTCCTGTATCCTGTATAATTTCTGCATGTGTGCTTCCATGCTTGGTTGGGTTTTAAGTGGTTCTAGTTTATTACTAAAGAGTTGAATTTGAATTTATGAAGCACATACTTTAAGTTGATTCTAGATTTTCGACGAACGAATAGGCAACGGAATGAAGTATTGTCATGTAGGGATTGGAATATTTTCCATGAAAGGCAATTAATAGAGTTGGATACATCAACAAAAAACATGAAGCTCATTAGTATGCCCACCAATGTCAGCTTCCCTGGTTTCACAGGAACTTTCTTGAAGCATGGGAGAAATCATTTACATCTCAGTTAGTTTTCCAAATATAACCATCATAGTCCTAAGAGCTTTGGCTGACATGGATGCAAACACTGAATTTATGTGTGAACTAGACTAGACAACAATATGGTCGTCACGATTGGCCAGTGGATACCAATCTCAACTATCTAATATAAGAAGTGCTTGTCCGTTTTGCTGAACGCGTGTAGAAACTGAGGCCTTGGGTGAATGGGATGATCTTGCCGTTCCACTCTGCAGCATGATATCATGCATAGAAACTGAGGCCTTGGGTGAATGGGATGATCTTGCCGTTCCACTCTGCAACAAGATGATATCATGATTATGTACTGGCACTTATATTTCAAATTATCGTTGCAGCCTTGTGGACACCAGTTTAGATCGAGAAAACTTGCTCTGCCTTAATTAGCTAAGTTAGTTGTGGTGCACACCGCAGTTGGTTTTGAAGTAATTAATCTAGAAGCAATTCCATATGTAGGAAAGAAGGCACAAAACAGAAGGCATGGTCGTGGAGCGGTTGTGCATGCATGTTGCGATTCTTCGTCCCCAACGCGTTATGCTGCCGAAATTTTCCGGCGAAAACCCGCACGACTTGTCAGAATTTTGGCCTTGTTTGTAAGGAGACGGAGACTTTAGGGGCTCGGACGCAAAATGGTAGGGACTTGGGTTTGAGATTTTGTTATTTTGTGTGGATGGAAAAAGAATTACTAGTGCAAATTAATTGGGTGTTTTCTTAGGGGAATTATTAATTGGGTGATTTTTAGGGAACTAGTATTAATTAGTGCACGTACGGTGGAGAGGAGAATTGCTTGGTTCGCACAAACGTGCGCTCTAGCGTCGGACGAAATTACAAACAACGTATAATATTATTTTTTACAAAAAGTGCCGATCCAGGGGAATATACACAACTTGATTTTATACGTATAATATTATTGCCACGCGCCGGCCGGTGACACGTGTACAAGCACGCACTATCGTATCATCGACGCAAAAAAGAGAGAGAGAGAGAGATAGAAAACGCACGCACTAGAGTGAGTGCACGTACACAACCCAGCACTGCATCGATGCTGCTTCTCTCAAACGCACGTCACCGGACTAGCTACACACGCGCCGTTGCCGCTCATTACATCTTAAATGAGCACAAACTTCAGCGGCGGTTCCATGTATATCTCAAATGTCAAATCCCTACATTCTCTGTCGATTCATTCTGTATATTTTTTCTTTATGCTAGAAATATATATTTGTTTCAGTTCATATGGTTTGCATTTATTTATTTTTGCGAGGGAGTTCATATGGTATAATATAGTAAATGGTGTGTGTGTGTGTGTGTGTGTGTGTGTGTGTGTGTGTGTGTGTTTACATTCGATTTGTTGGTTGACGATGACCAGATTAAGCCATATGGCAATTTCCCTATCTGTGCAATTTTGCCATGTGAATTAACATGTTGTATGTGGTGACATGGCAAATTTACATATATTTTTCAGTTCACTCACATGGCAAGTTTTTATAACTTTTGTGTCCTATAAATCATAACAAATTTAGATAATTGTTTGCAATGGTCACATGCGGAATGTAGGATTAGTTGTTCTCTGCAACAATCCATGTTTTTAATATACTTTCTTACTCACCAGACAACAGATTCGCAACACTTCTGTATATTCGCATGGCAACAAATTTATGACATTTTTTGTGTCCCATTTGACGTAAATTTTTATAATTGTTGCCATGTTCAATGGTAAATGTAGGTGTTTTCTTTTTGAATCAGACCATGGCTAAAATTTATATTTACCATAGAATTATTATTGTTCTTCTTGTTAATTACATTCAGTTGCGACATCCAGGTCCTCCATGGATTTTGGCCCGTGTCATTTCTTTCGCTTTTCACAACGCATTGTGAACTTAGGGTAATAATGCTACACCTACGAAGGGGTTAACATAATTTTTACGTAATCAGCCAGATGGAAAGGGGGCTGTGTGAAATTTACTTTGGTGGCAAGTTTGTTTCAAATACAAAAACAACTTAACAGACAAATCACAAACACCATGTGTGATACCCAGAAACAAGAAGAAAAGAAAGCAGAAATAGTTTAGCAATATATACCTGAGAGGAGTAATGCAGTGGCATCCCAAAATTCACGGCCATGACCCTTTTTTGCTGAGACACATATAGGCTGTCTTATTTGCTGAGACACATATAGTTCGTTATTTCATACTCCCTCCGTCCGAAAATACTTGTCATCAAAATGAACAAAAAACAATGTAGCTAGAACTAAAATACATCTAGATACATCCCTTTTTGTCCATTTTGATGACAAGTATTTTCGGACGGAGGGAGTATTATGGAAAACACCAGTCCATGGAGTTGAACTCAACGAGCAATGAAACTAACACAACAGTAAGCAATACATTGCTTAATTTGTTGCGTAAACACCGATCAGCTCCGTGGTCTCCACATACGCGAACGCCTCGTAATTTCTATAGGAGCTTTCTTCACACGGCGCCATGTCTGCAACGAGTGTCCCCTTATCCCAATGGCCGACACCCGTCGGTGTTCGGCCTAAAGACGGCATGTGCTTATAATACGAGAGTCGTTCATATGTTAGGACATACTCGCCGTACACAAAGTGCCGTCGCGGGATATCTTGCTTGAAGTTGTACCGGTGGCTCCACCGTTGCCCTTCCTCCAGAACCCACACGTTAGGCCCGGTGATAAATCCCAGCCTTCCATGCACCTCCGTGAGGCGCTCCGTCAGGCGGTAGTGATCACGTCGGACGGGCATGGGTATGGTGGTGGAGACGACACGCTCGTCCCTGAGGTCGAACGACACGATCTTTGCCGCGCCGCCACCGGTGACCCTAACCCAATACGTCGTGCCATCGACGCTTACGATACCGGCGGCAAGCCTGGTAGTCGAGTCGCCGGGCTCGACCGGCACCTCCCGCCACGCGGCCTCCCCCAGCGTGAGCACATGAACGGCGTTGAACTCACAGACCCGGTCGTGGCTTGACGGGACGCGCACGAGCTTGTACTGCCCCGTGATCGGGTGGTGCGCGAAGCTGTACGCGTAGCCCCACTCGATCGAGTGGTGGGTCCCGATGAACGACCCTGCGCACGGCAGCGGCCGGACCGGGAGCTCCTCGCCGGTGGCCGGGTTGAGCAGGGTGATGGTGCCGCCCACCCCCTTGGTGTTGTCGCAGAGGCAGAGCAGGCCGTTGCAGGTGCCGACCAGCTGCAGACCGTAGCGGGGGCGCCCGGGCTCGGAGCACCTCCACAGCTCGGTGCAGCTCCCTGTCCGCGGCGGCGACGACAGGTCGCCGGAGACGTAGGCGATGGCCTTGTCGGCCCTCCAGAGGAGGAGCTTGGGACGGCTCCGCTCGTTGACGACGTCGCGCCAGAGCCGGCAGACCAGGCGTGCCCGGCGCCTGGAGCTCGTCGGGAGACGCAGCAGGATCTCCGCCATCACGTCCCTGGGGAAGTCATGATCCATGGGAAAAAATTTATATGAGACCAAGTCTCATATAATGCACGTGAGACCCATTCTGATGGATGACACGTGGCATTCACAAATCACAAAGTATGTAATCTCTCCCCCGCTGATTTCTGGTGGGGGTGGGATGGGTGCTTTGTGATTTGTGAATGCCACGTGTCGTCCATCAGGATGGGTCTCATCTGCTAATCTGTGAGACCTGGTCTCATAGAATTTTTTTCCTGATCCATGGCCGTAGCTCCCAGATCTCGTGCACCGACCACGGCGGCTCGTGCGTCGATCTCTTTTGGTTAATTCCCAGCTTGTTTGTTTCTTTCCCTTCCTGTTTAGCTGGAGGAACTTGACGTAGCTGTCAAGTTTGTTTATTTGGAACGTGAGACCGTGGCGGATACAAAACAGTCTATTTAATCCGAAGAGACGGCATTGTACAATTTACAAATGTTCACCAAAATAAATGACTATTTGCAATTGCGAGAGTATTTTTTAGAGAAAAGGCGTCAGCCAAACCCGAGAAGAGCTCGTCCCTAAAAAAAAAAATCCAAGAAGAGCTCGAACCTAGCCCGGCTTTACATAAACAAAGCTATCAATCGATTTACTGTTGAAGCTCATAATCTAGCTGAGCACTCTTGTAATTTACGAATAGGCCGCCATTTGTCGTTGGGTATTCCTCGCGACCAAAATCTTGTACGCATAAACATCTCTGCATCTTAATAAAATGGGACGAGATTTCAAAAAAGGAAAAAACAATCTGTAGGGATTAAAAAGGGCATCACAATACAATACAGAGGAAGTAAAAACAAAGGGGAAAGCAAAGATACAAAGTGCTAAGGATGACAACTCAAAGGCAACAACAACAATGAGCCAAAGCACATAGCACAGTTGCCAGCAACCAATGTTGCGCTAACACCAACTAACAAACTAACGTCTCGGGAGGAGGGCATCACCGTGCGCCGACTGCATCCGAAGGGTCAAACATGAGTAGCAGATGATCTGGCTCCACCGCCACAAAGGGCCACAACACTTTCACCCAGGCTCAATGAGTGTCGCCGCGGAGTGGTTCCCACAAAGAACCCATAATCAAGGTGCTCAAGCCGCCAAAGGAGAAGCAACACCAGCAGACCCACAGGCACGAATGACCGACCATACGAGCACCGTCACTGGCAACGGCAAGGCAGAGCGTTGGACGAGAGCTGTCGAGCGAGGGCGCGTCTCCATGAAGAAGGCCGAAGAGGGCATCACCATGCATCAATTGAGGATAGCACCGGGAGCCGAGGATTGTTACAAAAGTAGCATCAACATATAATTTGTTTTTTGGTAATCAAAACCTACGTTGTGCTAGGGTGACTTGCCAATACATTTAATGTATTTATTGTATTGACCCCCGTGGTGCAATGTATCAGGCTGGCCATAGTGATGGTATCTTAGGGCATCTCCAATGGTTATAAGATAGTTGTTGGTAAACTATGCCATATAGGATTTTTTTATGATGTGTCATACAATAAATGAAGAAAGAGAATAAGGTTGTATGTAAATTAACCAACACTCCTCGCACAAGCTCCAATGTACTCCCTCCGGTCCTTTTTACCTTGCACATTGGATTTGCTGAAAGTCAAACTTTGTTAAGTTTGACCAAGTTTATATTAGAAATTATTAGCATCTATAATATCTAATAAATATAATATGAAAATATATTTCGAGATGAATCTAATGATATTGGTGTTGTTATGTGGATGTCAATAATGTTTTATATAAACTTGGTCAAAGTTGAATGAGATTGACTTCAGACAAACCTAATATGCAGAGTAAAAAGGACCGGAGGGAGTACAATGAGAGAACACCTTATCTATTATCTCACATCCTATTGGGCAAACTAAATACAACCTATTGGAGTAGTTGTATGTTAAGATGTTGATTGATGACATGGCATATTTTACCAACAAGCTAACATACAAACTATTGAAGATGCCCTTAGCTAGCATCATGCACTTGGGAATATCAAACACGCTCATGTGGCAGAGTATTGAAGAAGAGAGAGAGGGTTAGCATAATATAGGTAGATACCGTATCATATTAAATCATATGTTACTTTGTGTCATGCATGACAATGAATAAGATCATCGATGATACTACTTTGTAATACTATGCACTATGGAGATAGTATCATACACTAGTATCATATGCATGATATTAGTATACGATACTTCCCACTATGAGTAGCCTCATGTTGCAGGACTTACATTGAAGGTGTAATAACTTTTAGATGAAAAAACTTGGAGCAGCTGATAGTATCTTGAACATCAAGCTTTTGAGAGGTGACCATGGTGAAATCACTATGTTGCAGTCTCGCTATGAGGATGGACAGGTCAGACCCAACGCTGCGGCACGCGTGGTTCCACATCGACCCACCACTGGGACGGCCTCTAGTGGCGGAGATAGGGGGACCAGCAGGGCCCTGCCCCCCCCCTAACATCAGTGATTTACTCCTAATTTCTTAATGAACAATGTAATGTTGGTGACCTTTTGTTGCAAAAAAACCAATTACTCTGTAGACTGGCCCTCCCCAATTAGTTTTAACATCATCCGCCCCTCTGATCCTAATTTCCTGGCTCCGCCACTGATGGCATCAACGGTACCGTAGCATGGTATACCTCAAGGACGCATGGAAAACGGAAGGATGGGACAATGGCATTGCGTCAACATGGCGGTCCTGCTCACCGGCGTGGAGGTGGTGTTGGAAGGATTCAGGCTCCAGATGATCAGGCACAAATCCAAACGTCTTGACAACTGCATAGACTCTATCCTCTAAAATGCAGTATATTTCTTGGTGGCATCATATGCATGTTGTTTAATTCAGAGTACTAGCACCTCTTTTATCTATTTATTTTGGTGCGATAATTATCTGTCCGTTCCAAATTAGGGGACTAATAATAAATGTATGATCTATGAGCACCTCCTCGATATAAATTTATCATTGTATCCCCAACTTGGCTATTTTAGCAATTCTTGTATCTGTGCTATCAACACATTCCTCCAGTATTTCAATGACCCAAGGAGCAGCGATATAACTAGAAAAACAATAATCGAAGCAGACCACAATTAGACGGATACAATGAAGAAAGAGATATTCTCAAATTGAAGAGTGATGAGATTTCGATTCAATTATATCTGTTTACAAAAATGCCTAGGCAAAAGATCTGATACTATATGCTGCAAACAGCGCCGCAACCTAAAATTATCTCTATGGCTGCCCAAAACAATGTGATTTTACCAACAGAAGTAAAATTACAGTATAATCATCAAAGGAAGTCAATCTTGAATCAACCAGGCAATGCGCCGAGTGCCTCTCCAAGGCCAAAGCTACAGCTCTAACTTCTGGCTGCCCAACTGGCTGAGCATGATCGCCATGTCCATGCCCTGAGTCATCGTCGCCATAGCCAATTCATACGGGCATTTCTTCGAGAAGCCGACCTTGCCAGCCTTCTTCACTTTCCTCATGCAGTTTTTGAACTTCTCATGGCATTTGATACTCATCAGGCCTGATCAATTTACATTTATGCAAAGAAAAAGAACCATGAGATTGAGGATTCAGAGTACAGTTCTTCAGATAAACAGCTTGAGCGCAAACTTTCTTTCGCATCATATTTCCGTTGTGTTTCATGCATGCATACATTTCCCAGTGAAACTGGTTACTCATGGTGTAAGATAAACAAAGCAATATAACTATAGGAATGTGGGGAATGCACTGATTGATCTGGCGGGTGTCATTTGTCATTTGAAGGTAAAAAGAGGTTCCACCCATACGAAGTCCTCGATGCAATTTGTTCAACAATTGCCCCCCTTGTTCCCAAACACCCATACGATTCTTTAGCTGTACATTACTGAATGACACATGAAATTTAACAGGGAACCGCAAAGCTGTGAAGACAGCCGTCATTGGCAAATACAGAGTATAAAATAAAATGATTGACCAAAAACTGTGACTTGTCCCAATGCAATATAACTATAGGATTGTGGAGATGGCATTAATCCATCTGGCGGGTGCATTTGTTGTTTGGAGGTAAAAAACTACCCATGTCAACCCGATGCAATGTTGAACACCCCCTTGAACCCAAACCGCCTGTCATCTGTCGTTTGGAGGTAAAAGAAACTGTGACCCATATCAACCGGATGCAATGTTGAACACCCCCTTGAACCCAAACCACCTGTCATCTGTCGGTTGGAGGTAAAAGAAACTGCGACCCATGTCAACCTGATGCAATGTTGAACACCCCCTTGAACCCAAACCTCCAACACATATCGCCCAATCCATGCGGCTGGACGACTCGACAGTACATAACATGTGGAATTTAGAAGGGAATTGGTGGGGAGCATAGCTGTATACTGACAGGAAACGGCTGACCAGACATGTAACTTGTCCGGTTGTCCCATTGCATTCTGGTGTGCATACTACAAAGCGGTGTAGTTTATCTAGTAAATTAACCACACAAAATTTATCACCGAGCCGACAGATTGCCGAAAACATCAGTTCACTTAAGCAATTATGTACCAAACTGCCGCTGCATTGCCATTACTAAATGACAGAGCAGAGTAGAGCCAGCAGCAATTGAAAGTCTTAATTCTGAAACTGTCCCAATGCTCAATTGCTATCTTGTCAATTGTCAGCACCTTCCGAATTCACATGTCCAAACATATGGTTGTTCATGGCGGCCTGGGTTGACCAATCCAGACGCCATTGTTTCTTTCTGAAGCTAGAAAGGGGGTGATGTACCTTTCTTGTCGACGCAGTGGTCGTGGTCGCGGCAGCAGGCGTCGAGGTCGTCGCAGGGCTCCTCCCCGTCGCACCCGCTCCACCCCACGCCGCAGAACTTGCCGTACCGGATCCCCACCGCTGCCACCCATCCCATCCATCCATGGTCAGAGCATGCTCAGATCACAAAGAAATTGTCACACCAGATTGACCGGATCAGGGGAGGACGAAGAGGCTCACAGTCGCAATTGAGCGTCGCGCACGACCGGCTACACGGCGGCGGCGGCGGCGACGCCGCCGCGGAGCCCCCGGCCAGGAGGAGGAGGAGGAGCAGGACGGCCATCGCCATCGCCATCGCCGGTTGGTGGAGATTGTTCTTGGAGGCGCGGTGGTGGTGGCGGGCCACGCCTGTCAGTCACTCTTCAGACTTCTTCTGGTTGTTCCCAAAGGCAAAGCCCAAGCCCAGACCTTTTCCCCAAACCCCACCCACCCACGCGCGCACCGGCCACCCCCCGCAATGGCGGCGGCGGCGGCGTCTCCGGCCACCGCGCCGTCCTCCTTCCCCTCCACCCGCAAGGCACCGCTGCTCTCCTTTCGCGCCTCGAGAAAGCTCAGAGTCTCCGCCGCGGCGGCATCGGCCGACCCGCCCCCGGCCTTCAGGTCCGTGACGGCGTTCGCGCCGGCCACGGTGGCAAACCTGGGGCCGGGCTTTGACTTCCTGGGCTGCGCCGTCGCCGACGCCTCGCTCTCCCTCGGCGACACCGTGACCGCCACGCTCGACCCCACGCTGCCCGCCGGCACGGTCGCCATCTCGGGCATCACCTCCCCGTCCTGCCCGCGCCTCGCCGACCGCCTCTCCCGCGACCCGCTCCGCAACTGCGCGGGCATTGCCGCCGTCGCCGCGCTCCGCGCCCTCGGTGTCCGCTCGCACGGCGTCTCGCTCAGCCTCGCCAAGGGCCTGCCGCTGGGCTCCGGCCTCGGCTCCTCGGCCGCCTCCGCCGCCGCCGCCGCCAAGGCCGTGGACGCGCTCTTCGGCTCGCTGCTCCCCCGCGACGACCTCGTGCTCGCCGGGCTCGAGTCCGAGAAGGCCGTCAGCGGCTTCCACGCCGACAACATCGCCCCGGCCATCCTCGGGGGATTCGTCCTCGTGCGGAGCTATGACCCTTTCTGCCTCGTCCAGCTCCCCTGCCCGCCCGCACTCCGCCTCTGCTTCGTCCTCGTCAGCCCTGAGTTCGAGGCGCCCACCAGCAAGATGCGTGCCGCCCTGCCCAAGAAGGTCACCCTCGGCAACCACGTCCGCAATTCAAGCCAGGCTGCTGCGCTCGTCGCAGCCGTGCTGCAGGGTGACGCCGCCCTCATCGGTTCCACAATGTCGTCTGACTTCATCGTCGAGCCCACCAGGGCCCCGCTGATTCCTGGCATGGCCGCGGTGAAGGCCGCCGCCCTGGAAGCCGGAGCGCTGGGATGCACCATCAGCGGAGCGGGCCCGACCGCCGTGGCTGTCATCGAGGGAGAGGAGAAGGGGGAGGAGATCGGCCGGAGGATGGTTGACGCCTTCCTTTCAGTGGGGAAGCTGAAAGCCACCGCTACCATCGCGCAGCTTGATAGAGATGGCGCCAGGGTTATCTCCACCTCAAGCTTGGAGTAGGAAGGTACATTGTCTTGTTTGTCTGGTATGTGTATGTGTATTACACTGGTTGAACATGTTGTCGATGATTCGGTGCGGTAGGTGTTTGAAAGTTATCCCAAATTAGTGTATTACCAGTCGGTTGTCAGTTCTAATTGTTTGTTAAAAGTTCTGAATGAGTGGATCGATTTACCATTTAATGTGAAATTGTAATCGTATTATCAATCCATGGCCGAGTGGCACAACTTGTTGGACAGCAGCCTCAAAGCAACATGGCGATGTATCATTCCCTCTGTTAACATTTTTCTTTATTTCCTGTTTCATTGATAGTTTAAACATTTATGAATCTACTAAACCTGTGCAGTTTTTTAGCCATTCTTGTGTCTACTGTAACCATTTCAACATATTTATTAGTGATATTTTAGATTTCTGTCGCTAGCTGTGGTCAGTACAATCAGGCAGTAACTAAGGATGCACTAGTTAGGTGATAGGTTCTGTATGAACCACAAGTATCAGGGGGTACTGGTAATGAAGAGGGCAGAAGGCTGGATGTTTTCGCTGTGCTCAACCCAGGCATGTAGATGTAGAGAAAGAGTGTAAAACTGTCATGTTTTGTATTCATTGTGGAAGAAAGGAGACACACCTGACCTGTCAGATAGGTGTATAACTGTCCGGTTTTGTATTCACTGTGGAATTGGATTTAAGACAAAAAATGTTGCAAAAAAAAAAATGTTGAGACAGCAGCAGGTAACTGGAGTCGAGGAAATAAATAAACAATCTGCAAAAGATACCAGAATGTTGGATGGTGTGGAATGCTCAGATACTGACAGTGGAAGCAGTGCCTCTAGTGCTAATAACCAGGGGCTCTCTCAGGATATGCAGGATGATCCTGACAGCTTTGCAAGAGGACTGGGGCTTAGTACACAGGAGGTAAACAGAGGACTTGATGAGGAGCAGGAGGCTATAGGATCACTACTGGTTGGAGGTGATTTTGTGGAGGAAAATTCAAATAGAGATCAGATCTTACAAGCAAAACAAGTGGAGCTTGGAGGTGTGTTGAGAGATGTCAGCAAGGAAAAGGATAATATAGTGGATGAGAATAGGGGGAGGACTAGCAGGAATGTGACAGATCAGCATGTAATGGAGAAAGCAATGGACAGGGATAAAGTGAAGCATTTGGAATTTCCAATTGGTGAGTCTACTTCCTTAAATTTTCCCACACTTTTAAATGCTGCACATGAAAAACTATTAAGTTTAGCTGCTATTGTGGGTGTTAAATTAGGTGGAAATGAGAAGGAAATTAAGCAACCTGTAGAAATTTTAAAGAAACTAGAAGAAGCTAGATGCAATTTATTTGAGGCTAGTTCTGGTAAGAGCAGTAAAGATTTGCTTCGTAGTGGCTCTAAGAAAAATAGTTTTAATGTAGCTAGAGGTATGGGGGACGCCGATAAAGTAAAGTTTCTTAAAGAAAATATTGTAGGGCATAATATTTTATTTGTAGGTGTGCAGGAAACAAAGAAAACTACTTATGGTGCTGATTGGTTAAATAATACTTTATTAGTGGTAGAAAGAATTTTTCCTGGGTATGTGTTCAATCAATAGGACTGAGTGGTGGTATTATGTATTTATGTTAGGAGTGGATAGGGGTTATTTTGAAGTAATGGAAGCTGAATCGGGTGATTTTCATGCTAGATTGACAGTTAGAGCGAGAAGCTCTAATAACAAATGGAATTTACCTACTGTGTATGGGGCTGCTCCTGGTAGAGACAAGCCTCTGTTAGTTGAAGACTTTAATTTGATTAGGAAAAATAGTGATAGTAGTCAGGCTAGGAGGTTAAATAAATGGTCTAATCTTTTAATACTCCCTCCGTAAACTAATATAAGAGCGTTAATAATACTAAAGTACGTAGTAGTAATCTAAACGCTCTTATATTAGTTTACAGAGGGAGTACTATTATTGAGCATTGTGAGTTTAAGGAGGTGGAAATTGCTGGTGGTTGTTTGACTTGGTGTAATAACCATAGCTCTCCTTTATTTAAGAAATAGTGATTGAAAAGATTTAGAGGAAAAAGTAGATAACAAAGCTGGAACTTGGAAAGGGAAACTCATGTGTTCTGGTGATAGATTATTATTACTTAGATCTTGTGTTAGTAATGTGCCTTTATATATGTTATCTATGTATGATCAAGATTAGAATATTAAGAAGTAGTACAATCTAGTCAATTGGCAAGAGATTTGTCAACCTAGAAAGCAAGGGGGGCTTATCTGTATTGAATACATCCAAGGTTTACGAGTCGATGAGTCGACGAGTCGTTCTGAGGTTGAGACTCATAGACTAATCGAGACTAGTCTAGACTAGTGCTGGACTAGTCGACATGGTACAGTAGTACTCAACTATTGTTAATAACTAGTAGTACAGTATGCAATAAAACCAAAAGTGTTAGGCCCAGCCCAGCACCACACAACACCCCCCAGCTGGCCCAGTTGGGCCCAAGTGGCCATCCTACTTAGCTCCCGTCACTGGAACCCTAGCTCCTGAGCGATCCCATTGCCGTCGCCAGCACCATCACACACGGGAGCACGCGTGCGCGACCCGCGCCTCCAGCCGCCTTTCCGTCGGCCCCGGCCGCTGCCGCCGACCACCTCCATGCCTCCTCCTCTCCTCTCCTCTATCTCTCTTCCTTCTCTCTCGTCTCAGGGCCGCGCGCGCCTACATGGCACGGCCATGGCGGCCGCCCGAGCACGAGCTCCGGCCAAGCTGGGTGACTTATCCCCTCAAAATTTTGAGTCGCTCGACTCAAATAGCTCGACTAGTCCAGACTAGTCTGTCGACTGCTCGACTAGACCAAGTAGTCTACACGAGATTTGTAGTCGACACTCAAGTTGCGACTCATAGACTAGTCTGTCGACTAGTCTCGACTAGTTCCTCGACTCATAATCAGTGAATACATCTCTGCTTAGTAGATAGCTGTGGAAGCTAAAAAATGAGGAGGGTTTATGGCAGGAATTAATTAGGAATAAATACCTTATTAATGTTACTTTGTCTCGGTGTAAATTGAAACATGTGCACTCCCACTTCTCTTGGGTGTTGCTGAACATAATATTTGTTTGAAGCTCACTTGGATATGTACTACTTATACATATATAACAATCAATCAAAATTGATGAAGCACTAGCAAGCTTATATTGTACTCCCTCCGTCCCAAAATAAGTGACTCAACTTTATACTAACTTTGCACTAGAGTTAGTACAAAGTTGAGTCACTTATTTTGGGATGGAGGGAGTAGTATTATATAGGAGTACCATAGATTCGTGTTCTTCTCCAAACCGAATTTGCTGTTGCTGCTGATGATGTGGTATATGATGGCGGCGCAGGTGGAAGCTCAGGCTGTAACACGATGTTGGATTCCGTCTAGCTAGGCGGCGACGACGATGGACATGAAGGCGGTGAGGGCGAGGGTGGCGACAATGTAGGTCCATAGGAAGACGACGGAGGCATTCCTCCTGGTTGACGTCGTAGAGCTGTGCCATGGTGCCTGTGCTCATCGCGGGTGGCAGCGCGAACTGGAGCATCAGCATGTAGAGTGTAGGGCGGCAGGAAGCCGAGCCCTTCACCGTCCTCACCACCGCCACCCTGACCACCGGCAGGATCACGTAGCGCATGCAGACAATGGCCGCGACCACCCACCGTGACATCGTTGTCTTGCGCAAGCCTGGCAGAGACCATTTTCCAGTTTTCAAGCACCGGAGACTGACTGACTCCAAGGATGAGAATCACACAGGGGATGGTGCCATCTCTGCATGAATCAAAATGTTTAGTTGGTGGTGTCATTGACCTTGGCACTGCATTTCATAGAGACGCGTTGGTTGCATCTTCACATTACCCAAGCAGTTTGATGGAGTTCTGGATGACTCGCAGCGGAGCGCCGTCGCCGACGAAGGAAGACGGATCTCAGCCACAGAACAATGCCGACAGTGAAGCCTAGAACCTGCCATGGAAAATCAGTAAGCAACCATATGCAGATGGCATTTCCTATGTTTTTAGCTGCTCAGCTCCATATGCGGATTGCGTTTCCTTATTCTTCTTTTCAAGTTCTGATGTTGATAATGGCCACCAGATTCTAACTTGGTCATGTTGAAAGAAACTAGCTCAACTTGCTTACTTTGTGGTGTTGGTGTGACGACGACAGCAGCGAGACAACCACATGGTCGCCGTCATTCCAGCTGGGCTCCTTGTCGTCGTCTTCTTCACCTGGCCTGGCGCTGACAGCGGGTCCGAACTATACAATGAGATGATTATCAAGTCCACAACATTGAGTGAATCAATGAATCGACCAGCGCATGCAGACCAACAAGAAGCTAAACTTACCATCTCAGTGGTTTGCGAGCCTGGTGGCTGAGATAAGGAATGGACTTGCTGTTGGCTCCGAACTTCAGAGGCGGAAAATCAAAGCGGGAGTATTCTGCGTGGCCCGCGGACGCGAAGAGACGAGTCATCACAGGTTCTGGGGCTGTTCTCATTCAGCAAAGTTTTGGAAGGTGTTGCACTCGGAATTGGCAGTTCCGGTGGCGATCCCACCGGTCGCAGCTTGCTCCCAGGGTGACTTCTCCAACTGGATCGCCGATGCTTCGGATGATGAGAAGGGCAGTGCAGGTTCCGGACGAGCTGAATGTAAACAATCTGCACATTGAAATGGATTGCAAAGAAAGTGGTAAGTAAGCTTCAGAGCAAGGAGAATGGTGCTGCGCATGCATTGGCTAAGCTAGGCGTTTCAGAGAATTTATGTAAAGTCTGGCTGCACGAGCCCCCGGACTGTATTCTGTCCCTTGTATCGCTGTATCGCCAGAGATTCCTGCTTTTTATGATCTCTTATAAATAAGAACTAGTTGAACGTAAAGAAAAAAAATGGTTTGTGAGCCTGGTGGCCGCCGCCTTCCACTTGCGCAATCTGACCGCAAAACTAACTTCATGAGTCATGACGAAAGTGGAGATGGTGTACCATCGATGGGCTAACCACTTTACATTGCGTTCATGAATCATTATAAGTCGTAGGGAGCAAAGTGCTTTTGCTCATGAAGCGAAGCTTGCACGTTTTGCCAAAAGGTCAAGCCCCTTGTCATATAATGCACAACAAAACATCCTCCATCATCGAGTACCCCATCGTCACGGGAGTACCCCGTCGTCACGGAGCAGGAGCACGACTCACGGAGAATACTCAAGAGAAAATTGCTCGGACTTAGCTCCGTGGACAGGACCATAGCGAGGCAGCGGTCGAGGCTGCTTCAGCTTAGCGAGGGCGACGCCAACACGAAGTTTTTCCACAGGCAGGCGAGACATAGACAGAGGAAGAACATCATCACCACCTTGCAGCATAATGGGCAGATCTTCACGGGCCAAGACGTGTTGTGGATGACTACTATGAGGAGCTACTTGGCACCACATCCGGGAGAGGGTCGGCCATCAATCTGGACTCCCTCGACCTCCCATCCCGTGATCTCACTCACCTAGAATCACCATTTACCGAGGAAGAGGTTGAGCGGACGATCAAGAGCATGCCCCTCGACAAGGCCCCGGGCCCCAATGGGTTCACTGGCAGGTTCTACGTGGTGTGCTGGCAGATTATCAAAGTGGATTCCATGAGGGCGATTGAGCACTTCCATCGTGGTGATATGAGGGGTCTTGCGGCAATCAACAAAGCGGTGGTAACTCTTCTACCGAAGAAGGAGGATGCGGTGGATATCAAGGACTACCGACCTGTCAGCCTTGTGCATGGCGCCATCAAAATCTATGACAAGGTGCTGGTTGTCAGACTAGTGGAGGAGCTTCCGCACTTGGTGGGACATCACCAGAGTGCCTTCATACGTGGCCGGTCCCTACACGATAATTTCATGATGGTGCAGTGCACGACACGACGTCTGTATGCCCTCAAACGTCCCACGATCATGCTCAAACTTGACATCAGAAAGGCTTTCGATTCGGTCAAGTGGCAATTTGTTCTGGAGGTGCTTCGTAGAATGGGTTTTGGAGAAAGATGGATTGCGTGGATTTGTGGCATGTTGGCTACCTCGTCCACAAGAATCATGGTCAATGGTCTGCCGGGAAGACCAATCCTGAACTGTCAAGGCCTGAGGCACTCTCCCCCATGCTTTTCATCCTATGCATGGAGCCCCTTCATAGCTTGTTCATGTTTGCCCCGAAAGAGGGCTGCTTCAACCTTTGGCTAGAACTGGTGTGAAACAGCGTGTATCGATGTTTGTAGATGATGTCATGCTCTTCTTCAGGCCGGACGAGCTGGAGACACGCACGTGCGGGGCCATTCTTCAGAGTTTTGGGAAGACATCCTGGCTGGTAGTTAATATGCTCAAAAGCGCAGCTATTCCCATCAGATGCTCCCAGCAAGAAGTGGAGGAGGTGTGGACTTGTTGGGAACGTAGTATTTAAAAATTTTCCTACGATCACGCAAGATCTATCGACCATATGCATAGCAACGAGAGGGAGAGTGTGTCTACGTACCCTCGTAGACCGGGAGCGGAAGCGTCAAGTGACGCGGTTGATGTAGTCGAACTTATTCGCAATCCAACCGATCAAGCACCGAACGTACGACACCTCCGCGTTTAGCACACGTTCAGCTTGATGACGTCCCATGAGCTCTGGATCCAGTTGAGCTTCACGGGAGAGTTTCGTCAGCACGACGGTGTGGTGACGGACATGATGTATCTACCAGCGCAAGGCTTCGCCTAAGCACTGCAACGGTATGACCGAGGTGTGTTTCTGTGGAGGGGGGCACCGCACACGGCTAAAACAATTCAACTTGTGTGTCTTTGGGTGCCCCCCTGCCCCCATATATAAAGGAGCAAGGGGGGGAGGCCGGCCGGCCCTCTATGGTGCGGCTAGAGAGGCAATCCTACTAGGAATAGGATTGCAATCCTATTCCTAGTAGGAGTCCACCAAGAAGGAGAGGGGGAAGGAAGGAGAGGGAAAGGGAGAGGGAAAGAGGGGCCGCGCCCCCTCCCCTAGTCCTATTCGGACTGCCCCTAGGGAGGGGGCGCGCCACCTCCTGGCTGCTGTCCTCTCTCTCCCCTATGGCCCACCAGGGCCCATCATTCCCCCGGGGGGTTCCGGTAACCCCCCCGCACTCCGGTAAATTCCGAAACTTTCCAGAACACTTCCGGTGTCCGAATATAGTCGTCCAATATATCAATCTTTACGTCTCGGACATTCCGAGACTCCTCGTCATGTCCGTGATCTCATCCGGGACTCCGAACTACCTTCGGTACATCAAAACTCATAAACTCATAATACTGATCGTCATCAAACGTTAAGCGTGCGGACCCTACGGGTTCGAGAACTATGTAGACATGACCGAGACTCATCTCCGGTCAATAACCAATAGCGGAACCTGGATGCTCATATTGGCTCCTACATATTCTATGAAGATCTTTATCGGTCAAACCGCATAACAACATACGTTGTTCCTTTTGTCATCGGTATGTTACTTGCCCGAGATTCGATCGTCGGTATCTCTATACCTAGTTCAATCTCGTTACCGGCAAATCTCTTTACTCGTTCCGTAATACATCATCTCGTGACTAACTCATTAGTCTTTTGCTTGCAAGGCTTATTATGATGTGTGTTACCGAGAGGGCCCAGAGATACCTCTCCGACACTCGGAGTGACAAATCCTAGTCTTGATCTATGCCAACACCACGAATACTTTCGGAGACACCTGTAGAGCATCTTTATGATCACCCATTTACGTTGTGACATTTGATAGCACACAAGGTGTTCCTACGGTATTCGGGAGTTGCATAATCTCATAGTCATAGGAACATGTATAAGTCATGAAGAAAGCAATAGCAGTAAAACTAAACGATCATAGTGCTATGCTAACGGATGGGTCTAGTCCATCACATCATTCTCCTAATGATGTGATCCCGTTGATCAAATGACAACTCATGTCTATGGTTAGGAAACATAACCATCTTTGATCAATGAGCTAGTCTAGTAGAGGCATACTAGGGACACTCTGTTTTGTCTATGTATTCACACATGTACTAAGTTTCCTGTTAATACAATTCTAGCATGAATAATAAACATTTATCATGATATAAGGAAATATAAATAACAACTTTATTATTGCCTCTAGGGCATATTTCCTTCAGTCTCCCACTTGCACTAGAGTAAATAATCTAGCTCACATCGCCATGTGATTTAATACCGATAGTTCACATCGTTATGTGAATAACACCCATAGTTCACATCGCCATGTGACCAACACCCAAAGGGTTTACTATAGTCAATAATCTAGTTCACATCGCTATGTGATTAACACCCAAAGAGTACTAAGGTGTGATCATGTTTTGCTTCGTGAGAGAAGTTTAGTCAGCGGGTCTGTCACATTTAGATCCGTATGTATTTCGCAAATTTCTATGTGTCTACAATGCTCTGTATGGAGCTACTCTAGCTAATTGCTCCCACTTTCAATATGCATCCAGATTGATACTTAGAGTTATCTGGATTTAGTGTCAAAGCTTGCATCGGCGTAACCGTTTACGACGAACTCTTTATCACCTCCATAATCGAGAAACATTTCCTTAGTCATCCAGTTACTAAGGATAATTTTGACCGCTGTACAATGATCTACTCCTGGATCACTATTGTACCTCCTTGTCAAACTCATGGCAAGGTACACAACATGTTTGGTACACAACATGACATACTTTATAGAACTTATGGCTGAGGCATAGGGAATGACTTTCATTCTCTCTATATATTTTTGCTGTGGTCTGGCTTTGAGTCTTACTCAACTTCACACCTTACAAGTCAGGCAAGAACTCCTTCTTTGACTGATCCATTTTGAACTACTTCAAAAATCTTATCAAGGTATGTACTCATCGAAAGTCTTATCAAGCGTCTTGATCTATCTCTATAGATCTTGATGCTCAATATGTAAGCAGCTTCACCAAGGTCTTTCTTTGAAAAACTCCTTTCAAACACTTCTTTATGCTTTCCAGAAAATTCTACATCATTTCCGATCGACAATATGTCATTCACATATACTTATCAGAAAGGTTGTAGTGCTCCCACTCACTTTCTTGTAAATACAGGCTTCACCGCAAGTCTGTATAAATCTATATGCTTTGATCAACTTATCAAAGCGTATATTCCAACTCCGAGATGCTTGCACCAGTCCATAGATGGATCGCTGGAGCTTGCATATTTTGTTAGCACCTTTAGGATTGACAAAACCTTCTGGTTGCATCATATACAATTCTTCTTTAATAAATCCATTTAAAGAATGCAGTTTTGTTACCCATTTGCCAGATTGCATAAAATGCGGCAATTGCTAACATGATTCGGACAGACTTAAGCATCGCTACGGGTGAGAAAGTCTCATCGTAGTCAACTCCTTGAACTTGTCGAAAACCTTTCACAACAAGTCGAGCTTTGTAAACAGTGACATTACCGTCAGCGTCAGTCTTCCTCTTGAAGATCCATTTATTTTTCAATGGCTTGCCGATCATCGGGCAAGTCAACCAAAGTCCACACTTTGTTCTCATACATGGATCCCATCTCAGATTTCATGGCCTCAAGCCATTTTGCGGAATCTGGGCTCATCATCACTTCCTCATAGTTCGCAGGTTCATCATGGTCTAGTAACATGACTTCCAGAACTGGGTTGCCGTACCATTCTGGTGCGGAACGTACTCTGGTTGATCTACGACGTTCAACAGAAACTTGATCTGAAGTTTCATGATCATTATCATTAGCTTCCTTACTAATTGGTGTAGGAATCACTGGAACTAGTTTCTGTGATGTTCCACTTTCCAATTCGGGATAAGATACAATTACCTCATCAAGTTTTACTTTCCTCCCACTCACTTCTTTCGAGAGAAACTCCTTCTCTAGAAAGGATCCACTCTTAGCAACAAAGACCTTGCCTTCGGATCTGTGATAGAAGGTGTACCCAACAGTTTCTTTTGGGTATCCTATGAAGATTTACTTCTCCGATTTGGGTTCGAGCTTATCATGTTGAAACTTTTTCACATAAGCATCGCAGTCCCAAACTTAAAGAAATGACAGCTTAGGTTTCTCGTCAAACCACAGTTCATACGGTGTCATCTCCACGGATTTAGATGGTGCCCTATTTAACGTGAATGTAGCTGTCTCTAATGCATAACCCCAAAAGCGATAGTGGTAGATCGGTAAGAGACATCATCGATCACACCATATCTAATAAAGTACGGTTATGACGTTTGGACACACCATTACACTGTGGTGTTCCAGGTGGCGTGAGTAGTGAAACTATTTCACATTGTTTTTACTGAAGGCCAAACTCGCTAACTCAACTATTCTCCTCCACGATCAGATCGTAGAAACTTTATTTTCTTGTTACGATGATTCTATACTTCACTCTGAAATTCTTTGAACTTTTCAAATGTTTCAGACTTGTGCTTCATTAAGTAGATATACCCATATCTGCTCAAATCATCAGTGAAGGTCAGAAAATAACGATACCTGCCGCGAGCTTCATACCTCATTGGTCCACATACATCTGTATGTATGATCTCCAACAAATCTGTTGCTTGCTCCATTGTTCCGGAGAACGGAGTTTTAGTCATCTTGCCCATGAGGCATGGTTCGCAAGCACCAAGTGATTCATAATCAAGTGATTTCAAAAGTCCATCACTATGGAGTTTCTTCATGCGCTTTACACCATTATGACCTAAACGGCAGTGCCACAAATAAGTTGCACTATCATTATTAACCTTGCATCTTTTGGCTTCAATATTATGAATATGTGTATCACCATGATCGAGATCCAACAAACTATTTTCATTGGGTGTATGACCATCGAAGGTTTTATTCATGTAAATAGAATAACAATTATTCTATGACTTTAAATGAATAACCGTATTGCAACAAATATGATCAAATCATATTCATGCTCAACGCAAATGCCAAATAACATTTATTTAGGTTTTACACTAATCCCGAAAGTATAGGGAGTGTGCGACGATGATCATATCAATCTTGGAACCACTTCCAACACACATCGTCACTTCACCTTTAACTAGTCTCTGTTCATTCTGCAATTCTCGTTTCGAGTTACTAATTTTAGCAACTGAACCGGTATCAAATACCCAGGGGTTGCTATGAACACTAGTAAAGTACACATCAATAATCTGTATATCAAAATATACTTTTGTTCACTTTGCCATCCTTCTTATCCGCCAAGTATCTAGGGCAGTTCCACTTCCAGTGACCATTTCCTTTGCAGTAGAAGCACTTCGTTTCAGGCTTGAGTTTAGCTTTGGGTTTCTTCGTGGGAGTGACAACTTGCTTGTCATTCTTCTTGAAGTTCCCCTTCTATCCCTTTGCCCTTTACTTGAAACAAGTGGTCTTGTTAACCATCAACACTTGATGCTCTTTCTTGATATCTACCTTCGCCGATTTCAGCATCGCGAAGAGCTCGGGAATTACTTTCGTCATCCCTTGCATATTATAGTTCATCACGAAGTTCTACTAACTTGGTGATAGTGACTAGAGAACTTTGTCAATTACTATCTTATCTGGAAGAATAACTCCCACTTGATTCAAGTAATTGTAGTACCCAGACAATCTGAGCACATGCTCACTGGTTGAGCTATTCTCCTCCATCTTGTAGGCAAAGTACTATCAGAGGTCTTATACCTCTCGACACGAGCATGAGTATGAAATACTAATTTCAACTCTTGGAACATCTTATATGCTTCGTGGCGTTCAAAACGTTTTTGAAGTCCCGGTTCTAAGCCGTAAAGCATGGTGCACTTAAACTATCAAGTAGTCATCATACCGAGCTTTTGTCAAAACGTTCATAACGTCTACATCTGCTCCTGCAATAGGTCTGTCACCTAGCGGTGCATCAAGGACATAATTCTTCTGTGCAGCAATGAGGATAATCCTCAGATCACGGAATAATTCCGCATCATTGCTACTAACATCTTTCAACTTAGTTTTCTCTAGGAACATATAAAAATAAACGTGGAGCAACATCACGAGCTATTGATCTACAACATAGATATGCTAATACTATCAGGACTAAGTTCATGATAAATTAAAGTTCAGTTAATCATATTACTAAAGAACTCCCACTTAGATAAACATCCCTCCGGTCATCTAAATGATCATGTGATCCAAATCAACTAAACCATGTCCGATCATCACATGAGATGGAGTAGTTTCAATGATGAACATCTTATGTTGATCATATCTACTATATGATTCACGCTCAACCTTTCGGTTTCCAGTGTTCCGAGGCCATATCTGCATATGCTAGGCTCGTCAAGTTTAACCCGAGTATTCTGCGTGTGCAAAACTGTCTTACACCCGTTGTATTTGAACGTAGAGCCTATCACACCCGATCATCACGTGGTGTCTCAGCACGAAGAACTTTCGCAACGGTGCATACTCAGGGAGAACACTTGTACCTTGAAATTTTGTAAGGGATCATCTTATAATGCTACCATTGTTCTAAGCAAAATAAGAAGCATAATAAGATAAACATCACATGCAAATCAAAATATGTGACATGATATGGCCATCATCATCTTGTGCTTTTGATCTCCATCTCCAAAGCACCGTCATGATCACCTTCGTCACCGGCGCGACACCTTGATCTCCATCGTAGCATCGTTGTCGTCTCGCCAACTATTGCTTCTACGACTATTGCTACCGCTTAGTGATAAAGTAAAGCAATTACATGGCGATTGCATTTCATACAATAAAGCGACAACCATATGGCTCCTGCCAGTTGCCGATAACATTACAAAACATGATCATCTCACACAAAACCGTATATCTCATCATGTCTTGACCATATCACATCACAACATGCCCTGCAAAAACAAGTTAGACGTCCTCTACTTTGTTGTTGCAAGTTTTACGTGGCTGCTACGGGCTTAGCAAGAACCGTTCTTACCTACACATACAAAAACCACAACGATGTTTCGTCAAGTATGTGCTGTTTTAACCTTCACAAGGACCGGGCGTAGCCACTCTTGATTCAGCTAAAGTGAGAGAGACAGACACCCGCCAGTCACCTTTAAGCAATGACTGCTCATAACGGTGAAACCAGTCTCGCGTAAGCGTACGCGTAATGTCGGTCCGGGCCGCTTCATCTCACAATACCGCTGAAGCAAAGTATGACATGCTGGTAAGCAGTATGACTAGTATCGCCCACAACTCATTGTGTTCTACTCGTGCATATCATCTACGCATAGACCTGGCTCATGATGCCACTGTTGGGAATGTAGTATTTTCAAAATTTTCCTACGATCACGCAAGATCTATCTACCAGATGCATAGCAACGAGAGGGAGAGTGTGTCTACGTACCCTCGTAGACCAGGAGCGGAAGCGTCAAGTGACGCGGTTGATGTATTCGAACTTCTTCGCGATCCAACCGATTAAGCACCGAACGTACGACACCTCCGCGTTTAGCACACGTTCAGCTTGATGACGTCCCACGAGGTCTTGATCCAGTTGAGCTTCACGGGAGAGTTTCGTCAGCACGACGGCGTGGTGACGGATATGATGTATCTACCAGCGCAGGGCTTTGCCTAAGCACTGCAACGGTATGACCGAGGTGTGTTTCGGTGGAGGGGGGCACCGCACACGGTTAAAACAATTTAACTTGTGTGTCTTTGGGTGCCCCCTGCCCCCGTATATAAAGGAGCAAGGGGGGAGGCCGGCCGGCCCTCTATGGTCCGACTAGAGAGGCAATCCTACTAGGAATAGGATTGCAATCCTATTCCTAGTAGGAGTCCACCAAGAAGGAGAGGGGGAAGGAAGGAGAGGGAGAGGGAGAGGGAAAGAGGGGCCGCGCCCCCTCCCCTAGTCCTATTCGGACTGCCCCTAGGGAGGGGGCGCGCCACCTCCTGGCTGCTGTCCTCTCTCTCCCCTATGGCCCACCAGGGCCCATCATTCCCCCGGGGGGTTCCGGTAACCCCCCCGGCACTCCGGTAAATTCCGAAACTTTCCAGAACACTTCCGGTGTCCGAATATAGTCGTCCAATATATCAATCTTTACGTCTCGGACATTCCGAGACTCCTCGTCATGTCCGTGATCTCATCCGGGACTCCGAACTACCTTCGGTACATCAAAACTCATAAACTCATAATACCGATCGTCATCAAACGTTAAGCGTGCGGACCCTACGGGTTCGAGAACTATGTAGACATGACCGAGACTCATCTCCGGTCAATAACCAATAGCGGAACCTGGATGCTCATATTGGCTCCTACATATTCTACGAAGATCTTTATCGGTCAAACCGCATAACAACATACGTTGTTCATTTTGTCATCGGTATGTTACTTGCCTGAGATTCGATCGTCGGTATCTCTATACCTAGTTCAATCTCGTTACCGGCAAGTCTCTTTACTCGTTTTGTAATACATCATCTCGTGACTAACTCATTAGTCTTTTGCTTGCAAGGCTTATTATGATGTGTGTTACCGAGAGGGCCCAGAGATACCTCTTCGACACTCGGAGTGACAAATCCTAGTCTTGATCTATGCCAACACCACGAATACTTTCGGAGACACCTGTAGAGCATCTTTATGATCACCCAGTTACGTTGTGACGTTTGATAGCACACAAGGTGTTCCTACGGTATTCGGGAGTTGCCTAATCTCATAGTCATAGGAACATGTATAAGTCATGAAGAAAGCAATAGGAGTAAAACTAAACGATCATAGTGCTATGCTAACGGATGGGTCTAGTCCATCATATCATTATCCTAATGATGTGATCCCGTTGATCAAATGACAACTCATGTGTATGGTTAGGAAACATAACCATCTTTGATCAATGAGCTAGTCTAGTGGAGGCATACTAGGGACACTCTGTTTTGTCTATGTATTCACACATGTACTAAGTTTCCGGTTAATACAATTCTAGCATGAATAATAAACATTTATCATGATATAAGGAAACATAAATAACAACTTTATTATTGTCGCTAGGGTATATTTCCTTCAGGACTTTGCTAGGCTGCGAGGCAGGGAGTTTCCTTGCACGTATCTGGGGCTGCCTATGATGATTCAGAAGCAAACGGTAGCTCAATTTCGGAGGCTAGTGGATCGTTTAAGGAACTTCCTCCCACACTGGAAGGCAGCGATGATGCCCAACAGCGGGTGCACCCTCCTCATCACATCCATGCTTTGCGCCATCCCCGTGCATTCCATGCTAGCACTGGATGTCCCGCCGAAGATTATGGCGGCACTCGCGAAGATCTGCCGGGGGTTCTTATGGTGTGGAAAGGAAGAAGCGTCGGGAGGCAAATGCGCGGTGGCCTGGGAGGCCGTGTGTACACCACGGTGGGCAGGCGGCCTGGGAATCCCCAACCTCCAATGAATGAACAAGGCTCTAAGGGCGAGATGGCCGTGGCTGCAACGGATTGATAGCACAAGGCCGTGGAATGAGTTCTCCATCCCAGTCCCGGCTGAATCCATGGAGCTCTACCGAGCGGCAACAAGAGCCAGTGTGGGGAACGGAAGATCAGCACTATTCTGGGAAGATAAATGGATAGATGGACATCGGATATGTGAACTGGCACCAGAAATCTACCGGCACATCCCGAGCCGGATTAGGAAAATGAGGACTATGGAGGAAGCGGTGCTCACCGAGGCATGGGCAAGTGACCTAGGACCGGACCTCTCTATGGAAGCCATCGAGCAGTTCTTCTCAATATGGCAGAGGGTCTCGGACACGCGGCTTGCCGTAGACGTAGAGCACACCTTCATCTGGTCCTGGACGACGGATGGTCAGTTCTCGGCGAAGTCGGCATATGAGGCAAGATTCATGGGAATGGAAGTATCACCCACGGCCGCATTCACGTGGAAGTCAAGAGCTCCGCTCAAGTGTCGCTTCTTCGCTTGGCTTGCCCTGAAGGGACGGGTGTGGACTTGAGACAGACTTGCGAGGTGCGGATTACCACACCAGGATACCTGCCCGTTCTGTGATCAACATGATGAAACAATCCAGCACCCGCTGGTGGAATGTGTATTCGCGAGGCAAGTGTGGAGATGGTTGAGTGTGAGAACAGGCAGAGACACGTTTGAGCTGAGACATGAAGAGAGCTTAGAGGCATGGTGCACCAGGCAAGACTAAAGCAGGCAAGACAAGAGGAACATTCGGGCCCTGAGTCTCCTTGGCATGTTGGCTCATTTGGAAGCATCAGAATGACATCGTCTTCAATGGCGCGGCGCCATCGCTAGCGAAGATTATGCAGCACATGACAGAGGAGGGCATCTTGTGGGCGAAGGCAGGAGTGCTAAAAGGTGTAATTAGAGGTTTCGAGGAGGGTAGTCTAGCATGGGCGGTAAGGGAGTAGTTAGCCTACGAGTTTGAGGTGGATGCGGCTTGCCCACTTGTACATATGATGTAAACTGTGAAACGTTGGGGAGTCTCCCCCCTCCTTCTTTAATACATGATACGCACACTCGTGCGTATTCAAGATTAAAACAACAAGAAGGTCAAAAAAATCTAAATGATATTTGACTGAACACCTGTCGGGCGTGGTGGCTTCGGCAGGGGCGGAGGATACCTGGCTACAAACGGATTGTAGGCGGATGTCGGTGTAGTCCAAGGCGGGTAGGCGGGTGGGTGGGGCTCCAGGTGGGTTGGACCAGTCAAAGCACCTATGTGGCATTTTTTCCACATCACTCGGTACAGTGGGACCCACATGTCATAATCATCATCAAAATGGCATAAGCCGTCCATCATTGTTTTTTGCAAAAGGTTATGATGCCCACAACCTGCCCTAGTTTGTGTCAGGTTTGCCGGAATTTGGACAAGTGGACACGTTCATGAACAAATACAGTTCGCATTAGATGACAAACAAGTCGCTCCGGACATACACATGCGTTATTAAGGTTGGTGTTGGAGATGCCCTCGGTTATCTTTGGGATGAAGTTCAACCATAAGCAATGTGTAACTAACTTATCATTTGCATGAAGTAGAACCTTGTACAGTTTTGTACCATGTGTATTCGCAAAACAAAAATAAAAAAGTTTGTAAGCATGTGAGGCTTCTTTTTCTTCACACCGGCTCCCTTCCGAATCCCTTTCTTATTGTTTTATTGGTGTAAAAAAATGCTCTTATATTATGAAATGAAAAGAATATATAACGTAAAGCTAGCTATGTACCATGTATCGGAGGTAATTGGAGTGCACACATATCACTGCCATCTTTTGTTTAGAAAAGAAGGAAGACCCCCGACCTCTGCATCTGGACGGTGCATATATCCATTTTATTAATTATTAATACAAGACCTTACAAAGTCATACAACAGTAAGATTAAAGCCACCGTCTAAGCAACATCTGTCGCTACTCCTATCCAGTTGATTAAGGGGCGCTGATAGTCTAGGCCTAATACCAAACAGACCTCACAGCCAAACCAAACATCTAAGACCTGAGGTCCCAACCAGGACGCCTGCCGGGTATGGGCACTGCTGCATCTACCTTGCCCGGTCTAGCTGTCGACGCCACCACGACGCCAGACAGCGTCACCCTCCTGCGCGAGTCCATCTCCACGCATCGGGCGCCGAGTCTCCACTGCGCCACGCCGCCGAGATCCGCCGTCATCAATGGGCAAGATAAATCACCGCTCCTCCTATTGTCCCCTCCAACCACCACTTGCTCCAAAACGATGCCCCCGGGAGGGAGAACGACATCGAAGGCGCCGTCATCGTCCGATCCGGTAGATAAAGATCTAGGGTTTCCCCCGAAACTTCCCGATCAGGTTGACGTGGCCTGCAACGACGACGCCTCAAGAAGGGAACGACGTCTGAGACGCCGCCATCGTCCGCCAAGACCGCAGTCAGGCGAGATTTTCACCGGAAGTCACGTCGTCCCGATCTCGCGGCTGGCTAGAACCGAGCGGAACCTCGCCATGAAGACGTCTGGTCCCTTCGGAAAGCTGGTTGAGGACCTCCGGCCGCCCCACCCCGGCCCCATCACGCGCCGCCGGCCAGCCATAGCCGAACCACGATGAATCTGGCCGGGACACCAGATCCACGGCCGCCGCCGCCGCCCATCGCGTAGCAGAGAATCCCACCGGAGGACCTCGCCAGTCCTGGGTTCACCGGCTGCCACCGCACAGCCAGGACGTCGCCGTGGCTGCCGCGCGAAGACCTCGCACGAGGCGCCCTAGCCGCCTGATGGGAGATCCGCCGCTTCCCTCCTACCCTAGCCCTTTAGGCGTCGGGCGCCGCCACCACCGCGGCCAGTGCCGGCGGCAGCAGCGGCAGCGATCTGCCTCGCGGGAAGGCTGACGGCACGAGGAATTAGGTCCCCCTGGCGTCGCCCTGGGTGGCGGCGCGAGGGGGTCGCGAGAGGACCCGCGGGCTAATTAGTTAAGCAGGAAGATGCAAAATCTCAACAGCAGAAAAAGCACATATCACTGCCATCTGATTAACACAAAAGCCAACCATAACACACCGTGCACGAATGGCGAACAAGCCCCCTCTCATAAAAGGTTTCTCAAGGAAATAAACTTGTCATAAAAATATTGGATTGTTCCTGAAGCTCGATCTGTCTATCTTTCATCAGAATAATAAAAACAGTATTGGGCTAAACACACATGAACTCGTCCATGCAAGTTTCATACAAGTATATCTAAACGCTCTTATATTTATTCACAGAGGGAGTATATAAAAGCAGTTACTACAGCACCAGTCTTAATAATAATTTGGCAAAATCTCCTGCACGATGGGGTTTTGGATGACGGTCAAATCACACCGGATGGTGAAGCAGTCTCCTTGCAGCTTGGACTTCTTTATAAGCTTGAGATTGCCCCAGCCAGCACCTGCCGACTCAAAGGTTTTGGCGATGAACAGAAGGCTCGAACCTCTGTGTACTTTGCCATCTTGCTTCCGCAAACTCAAGGTGAACTTGGCCGTCACGCCCGCCGGCGCCTCTCCTCGGACGAGACGCAAGAAGGCCGCGACGTGGCCAGGCGCCCGGCTGTCGCCGCCGGGGTAGAAACTGATGCACCAGTCGTAGCCCCCGACTCTGAACGTGCTCGACGTGATGACCTTGTCAGCGCCCATGCCGTCGAGCAGCGAGTAGTTCCTCACCACGAAATTGTGCACCGCGGTGGTGGCCTCCGTCGTGCACACCGACGACGTCGTACTTACCGGCGAGCGCTTGGCCCAACGGGAGCTTGTGTTTCCCATGGCAAAATAGGCAAACAGGCGAGCTCGCTGGCTTGTCTGGATCTATTGGTCTGTTTTAGGTATATATATAGAGACTTCGAGGGGAATCTGGCCGTGTTTATAAGTTGTTCCCTCGAAGGAAAGCGAAGGAGTTATATATACGTACGTCGTGTTCGCTTCGGACTGGGTTTCCGGGCCGGACAACAATTCTGCTTTGGGTCTGACTATATTACATCACATCTAAGATCCACCCTTTGTCGAAAATATTACATCACATCTAAGATTTATAATCTTGGAGGTGGTGTAAATACATAGGAAAAAGTCTGAAACAAACCTTAAACTTATAGATGAAAGCTAAATCGAACCCTAAACTTCAAATCCCGGAAATCAGCACACCGAATTCTCTGATCCCGGTCTAGTTTGAACCTTGAGAGAGCTCCCAAACAGAGATTGTTGACGTGGCATGTCAAATTCCGGGATTATTGGACTGGGCCGGCCCATCAGGCATAAAGCAAGTTTATTTTAAATCACCAGCCAACGATGTATCAGCCACGTCGCCGGTCACCTTACAATAAAACAGCCAACGAGCCTGCCATAAATCAGCCACGGCTGTAGCGCCAACGAGTTCTGGGTTTGCTGTGTTGCAGCAATGGCCCTGCTGCGACCACCCCTTCAAGCACCATTGATGCACCATCGCTACACCTGCGATGCTCTGACCACCCGACTATGCTTCATTGCAGCAGCGGTGATGCTCTGACGGCTTGGTGATGCTCTGTTGTAGCACCGCGATGTTTCAACGACCCGACTATGCTCCATCATAGCACCGGTGATGCTCCCTTGCAGTGTCGTCGATATTTCGACGGAGTGATGAATGCTTCATCGTGGCAACGGTGATGTTCCGGCGGCCCGACGATGCTTCATCGCAGTGTTGGTGATGCTCCGATGGCTCGGCAATGCTTCGTTGTAGCACCGGCAATGTTTCAACGACCCGAAGATGCTCCACTGTAGCATCGGTGATGCTCCCTTGCAGCGCCGTCAATGTTCCGATGGTCCGATGAATGTTTCATCGCGACACCGATTCCCTCGGCTTGAGGATGCTCCATCACAGTGTCGGTGATGCTCCTACGGCTCGGAGATGTTCCATTGTAGCACTGACGATGTTTTGACAGCTCGCCGATGCTCCATCATAACACTGGTGTTGGTCACATGCAGCGCTGTCGATGTTCCGACGGTCCGACGAATGCTTCATCGCAACAGCGGTGATGTTCCGATGGTCCGACGATGCTCCACTCCATCGTAGTGTCGGTGGTGCTCTGACGGCCTGGCGATGCTCCATTATAGCACCGGCGATGTTTCGATGGCCCGACGATGCTCCATTATAGCACCAGTAATGCTCCCTTGCAGCTCTGTCGATGTTCCGACGATCCGACGAATGCTTCAACACGGCACCAGTGATGTTCCGGTAGCTCGGCGATGCTCCATCACAGTGTCGGTGATGCTCCTATGGCTCGGCGATGCTTCGTTGTAGCAGCGGCGATGTTTTGACAGCGCAACGATGCTCCATCGTAGCACCAGTGATGGTCCCATGCAGCGTTGTTGATGTTCCGGTGGTCCGACGGACGCTTCATTGCAGCAGTGGTGATGTTCCGACGATGATCCACTCCATCGTAGTGTCGGTGGTGCTCTGACGGCTCGGTGATGCTCCATTATATCACCGGTGATGTTTGGATGGCCCGACAATGCTCCATCATAGCACCGATGATGCTCCCTTACAGCTCCGTCGATGTTCCGACGGTTCGACGAATGCTTCATCGCGTAAAACAGTGATGTTTCAGCAGCTCGGCGATGCTCCATCGTGGTGTCGGTGATGCTCTTATGGCTCGGCGATGCTCCGTTGTAGCAACGACGATGTTTTGACAGGCCGACAAATGCTCCCTTGTAGCATGGGTGATGGTCCCATGCAAGGTTGTTAGAATCGTGATTCTGAATCGAATCGGAGCTTCGATGGTAGGATCGCAAACCGTAGAATCTTCACTATTAGGATCGTAGAAACGTAGATTCTAGTGACTAAAATCGTAGAATCAGAGGGGTTAGTTTGGATCGTAAAGTCATAGAATCGTATAATAGAATCGCGATTCTGACAACCTTGGTCCCATGCATCGTCGTCGATATTCCGACGGTCCGACGAATGCTTCATCGCGGCAGCGGTGATGCTCCGCCGGTCCGACGATGCTCCACTCCACCGTAGTGTCGGTGGTGCTCTGACGGCTCGGTGATGCTCCATTGTAGCACCGACGATGCTCCTTGCAGCTCTGTCGATGTTCCGACGGTCCGACGAATGCTTCGTTGCAGCATCGGTGATGTTTCGACGGTTCGTCGATACTCCATCGCAGTGTCGATAGTGCTCTGACGGCTCAGCGATGCTTCATTGTAGCACCGACGATGTTTTGACGGCCCGACGATGCTCCATCATAGCACCGGTGATGCTCCCTTGCAGCGTCGTCGATGTTCCGACAAATGCTTCGTCGCGGCACCGGTGATGTTCCGACTGTCCGACGCTCCATCACAGTGCCAGTGATGCTCCGTTGTAGCATTGTAGCACTGGTGATGCTCGCTTGTAGCGTCGTCGATGTTCCAATGAATGCTTCATTGCAGCATCGACCATGCTCCATCACAACTCCATCGCGCATGACGCGGCCTGGTGGTGCTCCACCTGTAACTCCTTGTAGCAAAGATGACGCGGCAACCCGGTGAACTCCATTGGTTGTATCACCCGTCGCTCGCTTTATGCACAGACGAAGCCCGACGGCCCCATCGCTGCATCATCGTCGTGTATCTCCATGATTTGCAGCGTCGATGAGATCATGTGGCCAGGAGCATCCGCTGCAGGCGAGAACTCCCAATCGCATTGTCGGTGCCGCTGGTTGCAGTGACATCGTAGCACCATGAGCATGTACTACACCCGCCACTTCGTATCAGTGCCGGCTCGCAACATCCCGCCTTTCGCCTGTGTTCGTGCTCGCAACTCCGCCACCTCCGGGCTCGCAGCTTGATTCCGCGCGCTCGTCGGGGCCTTGACAGCGTTGAGGCTGTTGGAACACAGGAGGCGCTGCCAGTGGCCTCTGCTCGCCCCATGGAGCAGCTCATGCAAGCTAGCGGCAACCGAGCCGGCGAGCCACTGCCACAGAGCCCGCGGCCAGCGGGGGCGAGCGGCAATAACGCCTCCTCTGGCACGACGGGATCTCGCAAAAAGGCATGGCTAGGCATTGCCTCCGGCGTCGCCTGCACACATGTGCGTCGATGAAGACTAAAGAGATGGGGACGAGAGGAAGGGACGAGGAGGAAGGATCAGAAGATGAAGGGATAAGGTTTTCAGCGGTGGAAAATTGAAGGCCGACGCGGGACACGCGTCAAAAGAATGAGGCAGCTTACGAGTTGCCTATGATCAGTCGGTCAAAAATAAGCATTTTCCTAACAACAATTAATGGTCATAATTTGGTATTTTTAAACATAGTGCCACATCACAATATATAGTAACATGGGTACCACATAAGAAAAAAAATGGGTTCAAAATATGATGACAACCTTCTCCATGGTCCATACAATTTTTTCGGGATTTTCGGACTACCTCGTGGACAGCCCGGAGATCCCCCTTACTTGTTCCCGACTCCAACACCTCTTATATATACAGAAACCTCCAAAAAATAACCTAGATCAGGAGTTCAGCCGCCGATAGCCTCTGTTGCCACCGAAAACCAATCTAGACCCGTTCCGGCACCCTGCCGGAGGGGGGAATCCCTCTCCGGTGGCCATCTTCATCATCCCGGCGCTCTCCATGATGAGGAGGGAGTAGTTCACCCTTGGGGCTGAGGGTATGTATCAGTAGCTATGTGTTTGATCTCTCTCTCTCTCTCTCTCTCTCTCTCTCTCTCTCTCTCTCTCTCTCTCGTGTTCTTGAGATGGCACGATCTTGATGTATCGCGAGCATTGCTATTATAGTTGGATCTTGTGATGCTTCTCCCCCCTACTCTCTTGTGATGGATTGAGTTTTCCCTTTGAAGTTATCTTATCGGATTGAGTCTTTAAGAATTTGAGAACACTTGATGTATGTCTTGCGTGGGATACCCGTGGTGACAATGGGGTATTCTATTGAATCAATTGATGTATGTTTTGGTGATCAACTTGCGGGTTCCGTGACCTTGGGAATCTATGCATAGGGGTTGGCACACGTTTTCGTCTTGACTCTTCGATAGAAACTTTGGGGCACTCTTTGAAGTTCTATGTGTTGGTTTAATAGATGTTTCTGAGATTATGTGATGCATATCGTATAATCATGCCCACAGATACTTGAGGTGACAATGTAGTATCTAGGTGACATTAGGGTTTTGGTTGATGTGTGTCTTAAGGTGTTATTCTAGTATGAACTCTAGGATAGATCGAACGGAAAGAATAGCTTCGTGCTATTTTACTACGGACTCTTGAATAGATCGATCAGAAAGAATAACTTTGAGGTGGTTTCGTACCCTACAATAATCTCTTCGTTTGTTCTCCGCTATTAGTTACTTTGGAGTGACTCTTTGTTGCATGTTAAGGGATAGTTATATGATCCAATTATGTTATTATTGTTGAGAGAACTTGCACTAGTGAAAGTATGAACCCTAGGCCTTGTTTCCTAGCATTGCAATACCATTTACGCTCACTTTTATCATTAGTTACCTTGTTTTTTATATTTTCAGTTTACAAAAACCTATATCTATCATCCATATTGCACTTGTATCACCATCTCTTCGCCGAACTAGTGCACCTATACAATTTACCATTGTATTGGGTGTGTTGGGGACACAAGAGACTCTTTGTTATTTGGTTGCAGGGTTGTTTGAGAGAGACCATCTTCATTCTACGCCTCCCACGGATTGATAAACCTTAGGTCACCCACTTGAGGAAAATTTGCTACTATCCTACAAACCTCTGCACTTGGAGGCCCAACAACTTATACATGAAGAAGGTTGCGTAGTAGACATCAGGGGGCAAGAGGAGGAAGAGGACACCGAGGAAGAAGACGACGTGGTCACGAGCCAAAACTGTGCAGCGACGGGGACGGCTGACCGGAGAAGAAGATGGAGGGGACAAGAGCTCCAGAGAGATGGCGACGATGCGGGGAACACGCTAGACAGGGTCAAGCGATGAGGGGACGAGTGCACAGAGGGGGAGAAGAAGACAAGGGCACCAGAGCGCGCGTTTGGCTGGCATGACCCGTGGTCACCGCCTAAGCTGGCGTGCACGGGGCACAGCGATCGGCCAAATCATGTCTGGTGGAAGGACCCTGCTACCCTTAGTCCAAAGGAAGCAACAACACGGTCCAGGGGCAAAGAAGAGAAAAACAGAAGGCTACAAACCAGCTGAACAGTAAGGTGTTTGATGCCTTCTGCAGAAAATTGGTCGGGAGGGTTAAACTGAGGTTTGACTAGGATTGATCGATCACTAAGGTGAGTAAGATGGCAGGGTTTCAGCTCAAGGGGAGGGGTTTAGCTAGTAGTTGCTGTAGAAAGTGCCACACTGTCCAGAAATGTAGACATAGAAGTAGCACTCACATAGTGCATCCACTTGGGCTGAAATTTGGCATGGAAGGGTTATTTGGTCACATGAAGATGGTGTAAAAGTTTCATACCAATTGGATAAACCGAAATGGTACTTGCTTCACAAATATCCCCACTGGACCGAAACTTGCAAAAGGTCGTGAGGGAAAATGGCTTGGCAAATTATGCTCAAATTTGGTGGAGATAGGTTATATGGTTAGGAGAAGGCCGAGGCAACTTTTCGGCTTAACTGAAGCAATATAACATATACTTGCTTCAGAAATTGAAAATTTGGACAGAATCAAAGAATTAAAGATGAGCTCACAAGGAGGCATGAAATGAGCTCAAATTTGGTGGAGGACTATGATATTATGATATTTAGGTCATGCATAAATTTGAACTCATTTCGATATGCCTAGCTTCTACCTCCTTCGCAAAGTTTCTTTCTGGATAGAAACTTTGGAAAATTATTGATAAATAATCACTAGGTAAATGATGTTGAATTTTGGCATGTGGCAATGATATGGACATGAAAAGATGCCCAAGAAGTTTGGAGTCAATTGGGCAAATATAAATAGCACTTGCTTCACAATGTGCTATTTAGGACAGAATAGGGAATGTATTATTTGAGCATGATGGAAAACATGGCAAGTGAAATATTTTGCCATATTTGAGGAATATATGACCCAAACTATTTATGAGAATTATTTGGGAATTTTAGGAGTGATGGAAATATAGGTTGCTTCACAACCTAGGGCAAATTGAGTTATTCCTTTACAAAAAAAGGAATATTCTCAAGGAAAAGATTATTGGGGTTGGTCCAAGATGGAAATGGCAAGGTCTAGGGATGGATATGAGGATGACAAGCCACTCTATAAGGAAAGAAGATGTCATCTTCTTCATTTTGCAGACCACATAGCCACGGAAAAAGAAAACTCAGGAAAAAATCTTAGAAAAAGAAAGGGTCAAAAATCAGGCTGTCACAAACCTTCCCCCCTTAAAGAAATCTCGTCCTCGAGATTTGGTTGCTCAAGGAACAAGTATGAATATATATGACTTAAGGAAACCGTTTCCAACTCGGGTATCCTTTTTCTTTACTGATTGTTCCCATCTGGATTTTATCTGACTGGCTGTCTGTCTCTGGGGTGGTTTGCTTTGCTTGCTCATGCTTATATTGGCTCCAATTATTTTCATATCAGCTGACTTAGCTGAGATTACCATGACTGAAATATGTGCCTGTCTCACAAATCCGAGAGTGATTTCCGATGGGTGCGTCATCCAGCACTGACAACCTTTCACGAAGTTGAGGCCAAATTTTCTTGGTAGGCACCCAATATTTTTACTCCCTGCTTTGGGGTTTACTTAATAAAATACGGGTTCTCCAGGTCCAAAACATTGCTATGGATCATAGCTGTTCTTCTGACTAATACTTATTTTCTCGCGGGAGGTTCTAAATCATTTTGGTTGGCTCCACTGTCTTGAGTATCAAATATGTACCAAACATTTTATTGTCTCCTGTCGTGCTCAACATGAAGGGCTGCCTTATGTGATGGTATCCACAGATTTGACTGACTGTGGATCTTGCAGCAAAAATTTCGTTCATGATAGCATATCCTTTGATGATTCTCATGCTTTAGGGCACATGCTTGCAGACTGTTATTCCACATACTGATTATTCATTCCGTCGGCATATCCATAACAGGTTGTGTGATGCTTTACCATCATTGCTGGAGTCGAACTGTTGAATTGTCCTTTGGTCTGGCTTCACAGACCCAGATATCTGATACTGACAAATTTGAGCATAAACTGTTGGCTGAGCGGGTTGTTTGGTTATGGGGTCCTTACCAAATTGAGTAGACCCCTTTGATGAATATCCATGGTGATCAATACTGACTCATACTTTATGGAGTATCTGCACCATGTGGGTCTTGCAACAATTCTCATACCCGCATCACCGGTCTTACTCCTTCATTACAATTTTCCTTGTTTGGATCCTTGGCTGAAGGAGCGGGGTCATAAGTTCTATCGAGTGCAATATTCTGACAGGCGTACTCTTATCCGCATTTTCTAACATGGTGATATCATTTAAATGGAAGGTTCATCACCTCTCAAGTTCTGACCATAGGGAAATGATCATCCGAACCCTTGCAAGAAACCGGCAAATAAATCAGTAGCCACTAGAACGGTCTTTACAACTCAGATCTGGGACATTACTGAAATAACTCAACCACGGCTCAAGACGGTCGATAAACAGCTCAGAGCATGAGATCGGGTTGATAAGAAGAAAGTGGCAGCTCCCTAAGATAGCCAAAAAGTAGCTGAAAGCATAGGGCCACTTTCACAAAAAGAAACTCAACATCTATATGATACGTCTCCAACGTCTCTATAATTTTTTATTGTTCCATGCTATTACTTATGATGTTTTGGATGTTTAATGGGCTTTGTTATACACTTTTATATTATTTTTTGGACTAACCTATTAACCCAAAGGCCTAGTCCAGATTGCTCTTTTTTGCCTATTTCAGGGTTTTACAGAAAAGGAATATCAAACGGAGTCCAAACGGAATGAAACTTCGGGAGAGATATTTTTGGAGCAAAATACACACGGGAGACTTGAGAACCACGGAGTAGGGCACACGTGGCGTCCACGAGGGTGGGGGCGCGCCCCCCTGCCTCGTGGGCCCCACGTCTGACCCCCGATGCCCTCCTTCCTCCTATATATACCTACGTACCCCGAAACCATCAGAACAGGAGAGAAAACCCTAGTTCCACCGCCGCAACCTTCTATTCCCGTGAGATCCCATCTTGGGGCCTATTCCGGAGCTCCGCCGGAGGGGGGATCTACCACGGAGTGCTTCTACATCAACACCATCGCCTCACCATGAGTTGTGAGTAGTTTACCATAGACCTTCGGGTCCATAGCTAGTATTTAGATGGCTTATTCTCTCTCTTTGGATCTCAATACCAAGTTCTCCTCGGTCTTCGAGGAGATCTATTCGATGTAATCTCTTTTTGCGGTGTGTTTGTCGAGATCCGATGAATTGTGGGTTTATGATCAAGATTATCTATGAGAAATATTTGGTTCTTTTCTGAACTCTTTATGTGTGATTATAATATCCTTGCAAGTCTCTTCGAATTATTGGTTTGGTTTGGCCTACTACATCTATAGTTCTTGCAATGGGAGAAGTGCTTGGCTTTGGGTTCAATCTTGCGGTGTCCTTTCCCAGTGACAGTAGGGGCAGCAAGGCAAGTATTGTATTGTTGCCATCGAGGATAAAAAGATGGGGTTTATATCATGTTATTTGAGTTTATCCCTCTACATCATGTCATCTTGCTTAAGACGTTACTCTGTTCTTATGAACTTAATACTCGAGATGCATGCTGGATAGCGATCGCTGTGTGGAGTAACAGTAGTAGATGCAGAATCGTTTCGGTCTACTTGTCTCGGACGTGATGCCTATATATAATGATCATGCCTAGATAGTCTCATAAGTATTTGCTTTTATATCAATTGCTCGACAGTAATTTGTTTACCCGCCGTAGAATACCGCTATCATGAGAGAACCCACTAGAGAAAACTATGGCCCCCGGGTCTATTCTCAACATATCACTCTACAATCTACTTTACTTTTCTGCTTTTACTTTCTGTTCTTATATCCAAAAATACCAAAAATATCAAATTATCCTATCTATCAGATCTCACTTTCGTAAGTGACCGTAAAGGGATTGACAACCCCTTATCGCGTTGGCTACGAAGTTCTTATTTGTTTGTGCAGGTGCGACGGACTCGCGCGTGGTCTCCTACTGAATTGATACCTTGGTTCTCAAAAACTGAGGGAAATACTTACGCTACTGTGCTGCATCACCCTTTCCTCTTTGAGGGAATACAACGCAAGCTCGAGAAGTAGCAAGAAGAATTCCTGGCGCCGTTGCCGGGGAGGCTTACGCAAAAGTCATATACCAAGTACCAATCACAAACCTTATCCTTCGCATTACATTTAGTTGCCTCTCGTTTTCCTCTCCCCCGCTTCACCCTTGTCGTTTTATTTGCCCTTCTTTTTGCCGTGTGTTTATCGTTCGCTTGCTTCTTGTTTGCTTGTGTGTTGGATTGCTTGCTTGTCACTATGGCTCAAAACAATACCAAATTGCATGACTTCTCCAATACCAACAATAATGATTTTATTAGCACTCCGATTGCTCCTATTACCGATGCTGAATCTTATGAGATCAATGCTGCTCTATTGAATCTTGTCATGAAAGATCAACTTTCCGGACTTCCTAGTGAAGATGTCGCTACCCATCTAAACAACTTTGTTGATTTGTGTGATATGCAAAAGGAAAGGGATACGGATAACGATATTGTCAAATTGAAGTTATTTCCGTTTTCACTTAGAGATTGTGCTAAAACTTGGTTTGAAGGAAATATGCCCTAGAGGCAATAATAAAGTTATTATTTATTTCCTTATATCATGATAAATGTTTATTATTCATGCTAGAATTGTATTAACCGGAAACTTAATACATGTGTGAATACATAGACAAAACAGTATGTCCCTAGTATGCCTCTACTAGACTAGCTCATTGATCAAAGATGGTTATGTTTCCTAGCCATAGACATGAGTTGTCATTTGATCAATGAGATCACATCATTAGGAGAATGATGTGATGGACTAGACCCATCCGTTAGCATAGCACTATGATCGTTTAGTTTTACTGCTATTGCTTTCTTCATGACTTATACATGTTCCTATGACTATGAGATTATGCAACTCCCGAATACCGTAGGAACACCTTGTGTGCTATCAAACGTCACAACGTAACTGGGTGATCATAAAGATGCTCTACAGGTGTCTCCGAAAGTATTCGTGGTGTTGGCATAGATCAAGATTAGGATTTGTCACTCCGAGTGTCGGAGAGGTATCTCTGGGCCCTCTCGGTAACACACATCACAATAAGCCTTGCAAGCAAAAGACTAATGAGTTAGTCACGAGATGATGTGTTACGGAACGAGTAAAGAGACTTGCCGGTAACGAGATTGAACTAGGTATAGAGATACCGACGATCGAATCTCGGGCAAGTAACATACCGATGACAAAGGGAACAACGTATGTTGTTATGCGGTTCGACCGATAAAGATCTTCGTAGAATGTGTAGGAGCCAATATGGGCATCCAGGTTCCGCTATTGGTTATTGACCGGAGAGGTGTCTCGGTCATGTCTACATAGTTCTCGAACCCGTAGGGTCCGCACGCTTAACGTTTCGTTGACGATATAGTATTAAATGAGTTATGTATGTTGGTGACCGAATGTTATTCGGAGTCCCGGATGTGATCACGGACATGACGAGGAACTCCGGAATGGTCCGGAGATAAAGATTAATATATGGGATAATAGTGTTTGACCTCCGGAAGGGTTCCGGAATTCACCGGAAGAGGTTCCGAATGTTTCCCGAAGTGTTTGGGTACGAGAACACTTTATTTGGGCCAAAGGGGAAAGCCCACGAGGCTTTAGGAAAGTGCAAAAGGAAGTTTTGCGGAGACCAGAGGCTAGACGCCAGGAACCCTGGCGTCTAGGGGGTAGACGCCGGGAACCCTGGCGTCTAGCCCTGGAGTTCGAGTGGGACTCTTTCCTTTCGGGCAAAACCGACTTTGAGGAGGCTTTTGCTCCAAGTTTCGACCCCAGGGCTCAACATATAAATAGAGGGGTAGGGCTAGCACCCAAGACACATCAAGATACACCAAGCCGTGTGCCGGCTACCCCGACCCTCTAGTTTATCCTCCGTCTAGTTTCTGTAGTGCTTGGCGAAGCCCTGCAGAGATTGTTCTTCATCAAAAACCGTCACCACGCCGTCGTGCTGCCGGAACTCATCTACTACTTCGCCCGTCTTGCTGGATCAAGAAGGCGAGGACATCATCGAGCTGAACGTGTGCTGAACGCGGAGGTGCCGTACGTTCGGTACTAGATCGGGACGGATCGTGAAGGTGCACGACTACATCAACCGCGTTGATAAACGCTTCCGCTTTCGGTCTACGAGGGTACGTAGACACACTCTCCCCTCTCGTTGCTATGCATCTAGTAGATAGATCTTGCGTGATCGTAGGAAAATTTTGAAAATACTACGTTCCCCAACAGTGGCATCATGAGCCAGGTCTATGCGTAGATGATATGCAGGAGTAGAACACAATGAGATTGTGGACGATACTAGTCATACTGCTTACCAGCATGTCATACTTTGCTTCGGCGGTATTGTGAGATGAAGCGGCCCGGACCGACATTACGCGTACGCTTACGCGAGACTGGTTTCACCGGTACGAGCACTCGTTGCTTAAAGGTGACTGGCGGGTGTCTGTCTCTCTCACTTTAGCTGAATCAAGTGTGGCTACGCCCGGTCCTTGTGAAGGTTAAAACAGCACATACTTGACGAAACATCGTTGTGGTTTTGTATGCGTAGGTAAGAACGGTTCTTGCTAAGCCCGTAGCAGCCACGTAAAACTTGCAACAACAAAGTAGAGGACGTCTAACTTGTTTTTGCAGGGCATGTTGTGATGTGATATGGTCAAGACATGATGAGTTATACGGCTTTGTATGAGATGATCATGTTTTGTAATGTTATCGGCAACTGGCAGGAGCCATATGGTTGTCGCTTTATTGTATGAAATACAACCGCCATGTAATTGCTTTACTTTATCACTAAGCGGTAGCGATAGTCGTAGAAGCAATAGTTGGCGAGACGACAATGATGCTACGATGGAGATCAAGGTGTCGCGCCGGTGACGAAGGTGATCATGACGGTGCTTTGGAGATGGAGATCAAAAGCACAAGATGATGATGGCCATATCATGTCACATATTTTGATTGCATGTGATGTTTATCTTATTATGCTTCTTATTTTGCTTAGAACGACGGTAGCATTATAAGATGATCCCTTACTAAATTTCAAGGTATAAGTGTTCTCCCTGAGTATGGACCGTTGCGAAAGTTCGTCGTGCCGAGACACCACGTGATGATCGGGTGTGATAAGCTCTACGTTCAAATACAACGGGTGTAAGCCAGTTTTGCACACGCAGAATACTCGGGTTAAACTTGACGAGCCTAGCATATGCAGATATGGCCTCGGAACACTGGAGACCGAAAGGTCGAGCGTGAATCATATAGTAGATATGATCAACATAAGATGTTCACCATTGATACTACTCCATCTCACGTGATGATCGGACATGGTTTAGTTGATTTGGATCACGTGATCATTTAGATGACCAGAGGGATGTCTATCTAAGTGGGAGTTCTTAAGTAATATGATTAATTGAACTTTAATTTATCATGAACTTAGTCCTGGTAGTATTAGCATATCTATGTTGTAGATCAATAGCTCGCAATGTTGCTCCACGTTTATTTTTTATATATGTTCCTAGAGAAAAACCAAGTTGAAAGATTTTAGTAGCAATGATGCGGAATTGTTCCGTGATCTGAGGATTATCCTCATTGCTGCACAGAAGAATTATGTCCTTGATGCACCGCTAGGTGACAGACCTATTGCAGGAGCAGATGTAGACGTTATGAACGTTTTGACAAAAGCTCGATATGATGACTACTTGATAGTTTAGTGCACCATACTTTACGGCTTATAACCGGGACTTCAAAAACGTTTTGAACGCCACGGAGCATATGAGATGTTCCAAGAGTTGAAATTAGTATTTCATACTCATACCCGTGTCGAGAGGTATAAGACCTCTGACAGTACTTTGCCTACAAGATGGAGGAGAATAGCTCAACCAGTGAGCATGTGCTCAGATTGTCTGGGTACTACAATTACTTGAATCAAGTGGGAGTTAATCTTCCAGATAAGATAGTAATTGACAAAGTTCTCTAGTCACTATCACCAAGTTAGTAGAACTTCGTGATGAACTATAATATGCAAGGGATGACGAAAGTAATTCCCGAGCTCTTCGCGATGCTGAAATCGGCGAAGGTAGAAATCAAGAAAGAGCATCAAGTGTTGATGGTTAACAAGACCACTTGTTTCAAGTAAAGGGCAAAGGGATAGAAGGGGAACTTCAAGAAGAATGACAAGCAAGTTGTCACTCCCGTGAAGAAACCCAAAAGCTAAATTCAAGCCTGAAACAAGTGCTTCTACTGCAAAGGAAATGGTCACTGGAAGTGGAACTAACCTAGATACTTGGCGGATAAGAAGGATGGCAAAGTGAACAAAGGTATATTTGATATACAGATTATTGATGTGTATTTTACTAGTGTTCATAGCAACCCCTCGGTATTTGATACTGGTTTAGTTGCTAAAGAGTAGTAACTCGAAATGGGAGTTGCATAATGAACAGAAACTAGTTAAAGGATGAAGTGACGATGTGTATTGGAAGTAGTTCCAAGATTGATATGATCATCATCGCACACTCCCTATACTTTCGGGATTAGTGTTGAACCTAAATAAGTGTTATTTGGTGTTCGTGTTGAGCATGAATATGATTTGATCATGTTTATTGCAATACGGTTGTTCATGTAAGTTAAAGAATAATTGTTGTTCTGTTTACATGAATAAAACCTTCTATGGTCATACACCCAATGAAAATGGTTTGTTGGATCTCGATCGTGTGATACACATATTCATAATATTGAAGCCAAAAGATGCAAGGTTAATAATGATAGTGCAACTTATTTGTGGCACTGCCGTTTAGGTCATATTGGTGTAAAGCGCATGAAGAAACTCCATGGTGATGGACTTTTGGAATCACTTGATTATGAATCACTTGGTGCTTGCGAACCATGCCTCATGGGTAAGATGACTAAAACTTCGTTCTCCGGAACTGTGGAGCAAGCAACAGATTTGTTGGAAATCATACATGCTGATGTATGCAGACCAATGAGTGTTGAAGCTCACGGCGGAAATCGTTATTTTCTGACCTTCACTGATGATTTGAGCAGATATGGGTATATCTACTTAATGAAGCACAAGTCTGAAACATTTGAAAAGTTCAAAGAATTTCAGAGTGAAGTGGAGAATCATCGTAACAAGAAAATAAGAGTTTCTACGATATGATCATAGAGATAAAATATTTGAGTTAGCGAGTTTGGCCTTCAGTAAAAACAAATGTGAAATAGTTTCACTACTCACGCCACCTGGAACACCACAGTGTAATGGTGTGTCCGAACGTCGTAACCGTACTTTATTGGATATGGTGCGATCTATGATGTCTCTTACCGATTTACCGCTATCGTTTTGGGGTTATGCTTTAGAGACAGCTGCATTCACGTTAAATAGGGCACCATCTAAATCCGTTGATACGACACCTTATGAACTATGGTTTGGCAAGAAACCAAAGTTGTCGTTTCTTAAAGTTTGGGGCTGTGATGCTTATGTGAAAAAGCTTCAACCTGATAAGCTCGAACCCAAGTCGGAGAAATGTGTCTTCATAGGATACCCAAAAGAGACTGTTGGGTACACCTTCTATCACAGATCCGAAGGCAAGATATTCGTTGCTAAGAATGGATCCTTTCTAGAGAAGGAGTTTCTCTCGAAAGAAGTGAGTGGGAGGAAAGTAGAACTTGATGAGGTAACTGTACCTTCTCCCGAATTGGAATGTAGTACATCACAGAAAATTGTTCCAGTGATTCCTACACCAATCAGTGAGGAAGTTAATGATGATGATCATGAAACTTCGGATCAAGTTTCTGCTGAACGTCGTAGATCAACCAGATTACGTTCCGCACCAGAGTGGTACGGCAACCCAGTTCTGGAAATCATGTTACTAGACCATGATGAACCTACGAACTATGAGGAAGCGATGATGAGCCCAGATTCCGCAAAATGGCTTGAGGCCATGAAATCTGAGATGGGATCCATGTATGAGAACAAAGTGTGGACTTTGGTTGACTTGCCCGATGATCGGCAGGCCATCGAAAAATAAATGGATCTTCAAGAGGAAGACTGACACTGACGGTAATGTTACTGTTTACAAAGCTCGACTTGTTGCGAAAGGTTTTCGACAAGTTCAAGGAGTTGACTACGATGAGACTTTCTCACCCGTAGCGATGCTTAAGTCTGTCCGAATCATGTTAGCAATTGCCGCATTTTATGAAATCTGGCAAATGGATAACAAAACTGCATTCTTTAATGGATTTATTAAAGAAGAGTTGTATATGATGCAACCAGAAGGTTTTGTCGATCCAAAAGGTGCTAACGAAGTATGCAAACTCCAGCGATCCATCTATGGACTGGTGCAAGCATCTCGGAGTTGGAATATACGCTTTGATGAGGTGATCAAAGCATATGGTTTTATACAGACTTTTGGAGAAGCCTGTATTTACAAGAAAGTGAGTGGGAGCTCTGTAGCATTTCTAATATTATATGTGGATGACATATTATTGATTGGAAATGATATAGAATTTCTGGATAGCATAAAAGGATACTTGAATAAGAATTTTTCAATGAAAGACCTCGGTGAAGCTGCTTATATATTAGGCATCAAGATCTATAGAGATAGATCAAGACGCTTAATTGGACTTTCACAAAGCACATACCTTGATAAGATTTTGAAGAAGTTCAAAATGGATCAGTCAAAGAAAGGATTCTTGCCTGTTTTACAAGGTATGAAGTTGAGTAAGACTCAATGCCCGACCACTGCAGAAGATAGAGAGAAAATGAAAGTCATTCCCTATGCCTCAGCCATAGGATCTATCATGTATGCAATGCTGTGTACCAGACCTGATGTGTGCCTTGCTATAAGTCTAGCAGGGAGGTACCAAAGTAATCCAGGAGTGGATCACTGTACAGCGGTCAAAATTATCCTTAGTAATTGGATGACTAAGGAAATATTTCTCGATTATGGAGGTGATAAAGAGTTCGTCGTAAAGGGTTACGCCGATGCAAACTTTGACACTAAATCCAGATGACTCTAAGTATCAATCTGGATGCGTATTGAAAGTGGGAGCAATTAGCTAGAGTAGCTTTATGCAGAGCATTGTAGACATAGAAATTTGCGAAATACATACGGATCTGAATGTGACAGACCCGTTGACTAAACTTCTCTCACAAGCAAAACATGATCACACCTTATTACTCTTGGGTATTAATCACATAGCGATGTGAGCTAGATTATTGACTCTAGTAAACCCTTTGGGTGTTGGTCACATAACGATGTGAACTATCGGTATTAAATCACATGGCGATGTGAGCTAGATTATTGACTCTAGTGCAAGTGGGAGACTGAAGGAAATATGCCCTAGAGGCAATAATAAAGTTATTATTTATTTCCTTATATCATGATAAATGTTTATTATTCATGCTAGAATTGTATTAACCGGAAACTTAATACATGTGTGAATACATAGACAAAACAGTATGTCCCTAGTATGCCTCTACTAGACTAGCTCATTGATCAAAGATGGTTATGTTTCCTAGCCATAGACATGAGTTGTCATTTGATCAATGAGATCACATCATTAGGAGAATGATGTGATGGACAAGACCCATCCGTTAGCATAGCACTATGATCGTTTAGTTTTACTGCTATTGCTTTCTTCATGACTTATACATGTTCCTATGACTATGAGATTATGCAACTCCCGAATACCGTAGGAACACCTTGTGTGCTATCAAACGTCACAACGTAACTGGGTGATCATAAAGATGCTCTACAGGTGTCTCCGAAAGTATTCGTGGTGTTGGCATAGATCAAGATTAGGATTTGTCACTCCGAGTGTCGGAGAGGTATCTCTGGGCCCTCTCGGTAACACACATCACAATAAGCCTTGCAAGCAAAAGACTAATGAGTTAGTCACGAGATGATGTGTTACGGAACGAGTAAAGAGACTTGCCGGTAACGAGATTGAACTAGGTATAGAGATACCGACGATCGAATCTCGGGCAAGTAACATACCGATGACAAAGGGAACAACGTATGTTGTTATGCGGTTCGACCGATAAAGATCTTCGTAGAATGTGTAGGAGCCAATATGGGCATCCAGGTTCCGCTATTGGTTATTGACCGGAGAGGTGTCTCGGTCATGTCTACATAGTTCTCGAACCCGTAGGGTCCGCACGCTTAACGTTTCGTTGACGATATAGTATTAAATGAGTTATGTATGTTGGTGACCGAATGTTATTCGGAGTCCCGGATGTGATCACGGACATGACGAGGAACTCCGGAATGGTCCGGAGATAAAGATTAATATATGGGATAATAGTGTTTGACCTCCGGAAGGGTTCCGGAATTCACCGGAAGAGGTTCCGAATGTTTCCCGAAGTGTTTGGGTACGAGAACACTTTATTTGGGCCAAAGGGGAAAGCCCACGAGGCTTTAGGAAAGTGCAAAAGGAAGTTTTGCGGAGACCAGAGGCTAGACGCCAGGAACCCTGGCGTCTAGGGGGTAGACGCCGGGAACCCTGGCGTCTAGCCCTGGAGTCCGAGTGGGACTCTTTCCTTTCGGGCAAAACCGACTTTGAGGAGGCTTTTGCTCCAAGTTTCGACCCCAGGGCTCAACATATAAATAGAGGGGTAGGGCTAGCACCCAAGACACATCAAGATACACCAAGCCGTGTGCCGGCTACCCCGACCCTCTAGTTTATCCTCCGTCTAGTTTCTGTAGTGCTTGGCGAAGCCCTGCAGAGATTGTTCTTCATCAAAAACCGTCACCACGCCGTCGTGCTGCCGGAACTCATCTACTACTTCGCCCGTCTTGCTGGATCAAGAAGGCGAGGACGTCATCGAGCTGAACGTGTGCTGAACGCGGAGGTGCCGTACGTTCGGTACTAGATCGGGACGGATCGTGAAGGTGCACGACTACATCAACCGCGTTGATAAACGCTTCCGCTTTCGGTCTACGAGGGTACGTAGACACACTCTCCCCTCTCGTTGCTATGCATCTAGTAGATAGATCTTGCGTGATCGTAGGAAAATTTTGAAAATACTACGTTCCCCAACATGGTTTTCCTCTTTGCCTAAAAATAGTATTGATTTGTGGAATAAGTGCAAAGATGCTTTTATCTTTAAGTATTTCCCTCCTGCTAAGATCATCTCTCTTATAAACGATATTATGAATTTTAAGCAACTGGATCATGAGCATGTTGCACAAGCTTGGGAGAGAATTAAATTAATGATACGTAATTGCCCTACACATGGATGATTATTCAAAACTTTTATGCTGGCTTGAATTTTGCTTCTAGAAATCTTTTAGATTCGGCCGCAGGAGGTACTTTCATGGAAACTACGTTAGGAGAAGTGACACGTCTCCAACGTTTCTATAATTTTTTATTGTTCCATGCTATTATTTATGATGTTTTGGATGTTTAATGGGCTTTGTTTTACACTTTTATATTATTTTTGGGACTAACCTACTAACCCAAAGGCCTAGTGCAGATTGCTGTTTTTTGCCTGTTTTAGGGTTTTATAGAAAAGGAATATCAAACGGAGTCCAAACGGAATGAAACCGTCGGGGGAGATATTTTTGGAGCAAAATACGAACGGGAGACTTGAGAACCACGGAGTAGGGCTGATGTGGCGTCCACGAGGGTGGGGGGCGCGCCCCCTGCCTCGTGGGCACCCCGTGTGGCCCCCGGTGCCCTCATTCCTCCTATATATACCTACGTACCCCGAAACTATCAGAACAACACAGAAAACCCTAGTTCCACCGCCGCAACCTTCTGTTCCTGTGAGATCCCATCTTGGGGCCTGTTCCGGAGCTCCGCCGGAGGGCGGATCTACCACGGAGTGCTTCTACATAATCATCATCGCCTCACCATGAGTTGTGAGTAGTTTACCTTTGACCTTCGGGTCCATAGCTAGTATCTAGATGGCTTCTTCGCTCTCTTTGGATCTCAATACCAAGTTCTCCTCGGTCTTCGAGGAGATCTATTCGATGTAATCTCTTTTTGCGGTGTGTTTGTCGAGATCCGATGAATTGTGGGTTTATGATCAAGATTATCTATGAGAAATATTTGGTTCTTTTCTGAACTCTTTATGTATGATTATAATATCCTTGCAAGTCTATTCGAATTATTGGTTTGGTTTGGCCTACTGGATCTGTAGTTCTTGCAATGGGAGAAGTGCTTGGCTTTGGGTTCAATCTTGCGGTGTTCTTTCCCAGTGATAGTAGGGGCAGCAAGGCACGTATTGTATTGTTGCCATCGAGCATAAAAAGATGGGGTTTATATCACTAAGTTTGAGTTTATCCCTCTACATCATGTCATCTTGCTTAAGGTGTTACTCTGTTCTTACGAACTTAATACTCTAGATGCATGCTGGATAGCGGTCGATGTGTCGAGTAATAGTAGTAGATGCAGAATTGTTTCGGTCTACTTATCTCGGACGTGATGCCTATATATAATGATCATGCCTAGATAGTCTCATAATTATTCGCTTTTCTATCAATTGCTCGACAATAATTTGTTTACCCGCCGTATAATATCGCTATCATGAGAGAATCCACTAGAGAACACTATGGCCCCCGGGTCTATTCTCAACATATCAGTCTACCATCTACTTTACTTTTCCGCTTTTACTTTTGTTCTTATATCCAGAAATACCAAAAATATCAAACTATCATCTCTATCAGATCTCACTTTCATAAGTGACCGTAAAGAGATTGACAACCCCTTATCATGTTGGATGCAAAGTTCTTATTTGTTTGTGCAGGTGCGAGGGACTCGCGCGTGGTCTCCTACTGGATTGATACCTTGGTTCTCAAAAACCGAGGGAAATACTTATGCTACTGTGCTGCATCACCCTTTCCTCTTCGAGGGAATACAACACAAGCTCGAGAAGTAGCAAGAAGCTACCAAACTCCTAGATAATATTATGGTTAATTATTCTCAATGGCACACCGAACGATCTACTAGTAAAAAAGTGCATGCTATTGAAGAGATTAGTGTTTTGAGTGGAAAGATGGATGAACTTATGAAATTATTTGCTGCTAAGAGTGCTTCTTCTGATCCTAATGATATGCCTTTATCCACGTTGATTGAAAATAATAATGAATCTTTTGATGCGAATTTTGTTGGTAGGAATAATTTTGGTAACAATGCTTATAGAGGAAACTTTAATCCTAGGCCTTTTCCTAGTAATTCCTCTAATAATTATGGAAATTCCTACAATAACTCTTATGGAAAGATGCCTTCTGAATTTGAAACTAGTGTTAAGGAGTTTATGAATTCGCAAAAGAATTTCAATGCTTTGCTTGAAGAAAAATTGCTTAAGATTGATGAATTGGCTAGAAGTGTGGATAGAATTGCTCTTGATGTTGATTATTTGAAACTTAGATATATTCCACCTAAGCATGATATCAATGAGTCTCTCAAATCCATGAGAATTTCCATTGATGAATGCAAAGAAAGAACCGCTAGGATGCGTGCTAAAAGAGAGAATTATATAAAAGCGTGTTCTTCTAGTTATCATTAAAATAAAGATGAAGATCTGAAAGTTATTGATGTGTCTCCTATTAGATCCTTGTTTTCTAGTATGAATCTCAATAGAGATGGGGTTGGAGATGAGTCTACTTTAATTAGAAGGTGTCCCAATGATTCAGAGTTTTTAGATCTTGATGCTAAAATTGTTAAAAGTGGGAGTGAATAGATTAAAACTTTGCATAGCGATGAACCCACTACTTTGGATTTCAAGGGATTCAATTATGATAATTGCTCTTTGATTGATTGTATTTCCTTGTTGCAATCTGTACTAAACCCTCCGCATGCTTATAGTCAAAATAAAGCTTTTACCAAACACATAGTTGATGCTTTGCTGCAATCTTATGAAGAAAAACTTGAATTAGAAGTTTCTATCCCTAGAAAGCTTTATGATGAGTGGGAACCTACTATAAAAATAAAAATTAAAGATCATGAATACTTTTCTTTGTGTGATTTGGGTGCAAATGTTTCCACTATCCCAAAAACTTTCTGTGATTTGTTAGGTTTACATGAGCTTGATGATTGTTCTTTAAATTTGCATCTTGTGGATTCTACCATTAAGAAACCTATGGGAAAGATTAATGATGTTATTATTGTTGCCAATAGGAATTATGTGCCCTTAGATTTCATTGTTCTTGATATAGATTGAAATCCTTCATGTCCTATTATTCTTGGAAGACCTTTCCTTAGAACGATTGGTGCAATTATTGATATGAAGGAAGGAAATATTAGATTCCAATTTCCGTTAAGGAAAGGCATGGAACACTTTCCTAGAAAAAAAATCAAATTACCATATGAATCTATTATGAGAGCCACTTATGGATTGCCTTCCAAAGATGGCAATACCTAGATCTATCTTTGTATCATGTCTAGCTAGGGTCGTAAAATGATAGCGCTTGTTGGGAGGCAACCCAATTTTTTTTGTTTTTGCTTCTGTTTAGGAATAAATATTTCATCTAGCTTCTGTTTAGATGTGGTTTTGTGTTTTAATTAGTGTTTGTGGCAAGTAGAACCTTTGGGAAGACTTGTGTGAAGTTTATATGATCTTGCTGTGAAAAACAGAATCGTTAGTGCTCACTAGAATGGTCACCAGATTTTTCTGGAGCGTGCTATTTAGTTGATTCTTTTTGCAGGTAATTAATAGACAAATTCCTCATGTTTACCAATTTATTTCAATTTTTTTGGAGTTACAGAATTATGCGAAAGTTACAGATTACTACAGACTGTTCTGTTTTTGACAGATTCTGTTTTTCGTGTGTTGTTTGCTTATTTTGATGAATCTATGAGTTGTATTGGAGGATATGAATCATAGAGAAGTTGGAATACAGTAGGTTTAACACCAATATAAACAAAGAATGAGTTCATTGCAGTACCTTTGAGTAGTGGTTTGTTTTCTTATACTAACGGAGCTCACGAGATTTTTGTCTAAGTTTTGTGTTGTGAAGTTTTCAAGTTTTGAGTATTGCTTTGATGGACTATGGAACAAAGAGTGGCAAGAGCCTAAGCTTGGGGATGCCCAAGGCACCCCAAGGTAAAATTCAAGGGCAACCAAAAGCCTAAGCTTGGGGATGCCCCGGGAAGGCATCCCCTCTTTCGTCTTTTTCTATCGGTAACTATACTCGGAGCTATATTTTTATTCACCACATGATATGAATTTTACTTGGAGCGTCATGTATAATTTGAGTCTTTGCTTGTTAGTTTGCCACAATTATCCTTGTTGGACACACCTTTTTGAGAGAGAAAAATATGGCCTAGGAATTGTTAGAACACTCTATGTGCTTCACTTATATCTTTTGAGTCGAATAGTTTTTGCTCTAGTGCTTCACTTATATCTTTTAGAGCACGGTGGTAATTATATTTTGTATAAATTGTTGATCTCTCATGCCTCACTTATATCCTTTTGAGAGTCTATTAAAACAGCATGGTAATGTGCTTTGGCTATAAAACTAGCCTTCACATGATAGGCATCCAAGATCAATGTAGTAAAAACTTTCACATTAAGTGCATTGAATATGAAGAGAAGTTGGATGCTTGATAATTGTTTTGAGATATGAGGATAGTAATATTAGAGTCATGCTAGTGGAGTTATTATGAAATTGATAAATACTTGTGTTAAAGTTAGTGATTCCCGTAGCATGCACGTATGGTGAACCGCTATGTGACGAAGTTAGGGCATGGGGTATTTGTAGAGTGTCATCCTTTGTGTGGAGGTCGGGGGCGCGCGATGGTTAACTCCTACCAACCTTCCCCCTAGGAGCATGCGTTGATTGCTTTGTTTTGATGATACTTCAGGAGAGATATTTTTCGAGTAAAATATGCACGGGAGACTTGAGAACCACGGAGTAGGGCACACGTGGCATCCACGAGGGTGGGGGGTGCGCCCCCCCTATAGGGCGCGCCCCAAGCCTCGTGGGCCCCACGTCTGCCCCCCGGTGCCCTCCTTCCTCCTATATATACCTACGTACCCCGAAACCATCAGAACAGGAGAGAAAACCCTAGTTCCACCGTCGCAACCTTCTGTTCCCGTGAGATCCCATCTTGGGGCCTGTTTGTAATGCCCCGGATGTAATACTTTCCCTTTTGGGTATATAATATATATCCGGCTTTTCAAGATTCTTGGCATCAAAGGAAAGCTTGCTCCTAGATACGTCGGGCCTTTCAAGATTCTTGGCAAAAGAGGCGATCTAGCCTATCAGCTCGAGCTCCCTTCCAACTTTGCAAATGTTCATGATGTCTTCCATGTGTCTCAACTTCGCAAATGCTTCAAGGCACCCGAGCGCATGATTCCGTTTGAAGAGATTGATCTTCAACAAGACCTGTCCTACCGAGAGCATCCAGTTGCAATTCTCGAAGAAACCGAACGCAAGACCCGCAACAAGTCCATCAAGTTTCTGAAAGTCAAGTGGTCACATCACACCGACCGAGAAGCTACCTGGGAACGAGAAGATCATCTTCGTTCCGAGTACCCTTCCTTTTTTCAGTCCTAGATCTCGGGACGAGATCTTTTTGTAGTAGAGGAGAGTTTGTAATGCCCCGGATGTAATACTTTCCCTTTTGGGTATATAATATATCTCCGGCTTCATCTATTTCCATTCCGGGTTCTTTGTCTTTCGGGTTTTCGTCGTTTTGTTGTGTGAGTGTGTGGCATTCATTCATATCATGTAGACATATGCATCGCATTGCATTTGTGTTGTCGGTTGCATCCGGTTCCGCGTGTTTCTTCCCGTTGTCCGTTTCGCGTTCCGGAGCTCCCTCACGTGTCCGTGACGTCCCGTAGGCCTACTTTGTTGTTTGGGCGTTTTACGTTACCAGTGTGCCGCGAGGTTGTTGTCTGTGTTATTGTTTTGTTGTGTGCAACCCGCCTCTCAAATCTCGTCTCGTTTGGACTCCGTTGACTTTCCCATCCGTTGTTCGTGTGGGTCTGATGTGCCTTCACTTCGTGTCCCGGAAACACCCCTACTGCATTCTTTTATTTCCTCCTAGGCCTTTTTAATCTATCCCCGCGATCGGATCCGTCGGATCGCGATCGGAGGGCTCCTAGCGCCCCTAAATCCCCCCAAACCCTACAAAACTGCTATATATAGACCCCTAGTCTATTTTGGCATGTCCCCTAGTTTTCCTCCTCCTTCCCCTACCTCTAGATCCCCTTTTTTTTTCTTTCCCCAGTCCCGAGCCAGCCGCCGGGATCCAGATCGGGGAAGTCTTCCCGATCCAGATCCATTCGGCAGGGTCAACGCCAGCTTCTTCGATCTGCCGACCGGCCGCGTCATCGCTCGACCGAGCGCTGGGCTCGCTTCGCCGCCGCCGAGGCCCGTCGCTGGCCTCTGCCTCCCTCCGCAGGCGCCAGGCCCGGGAGGACCACATCACCGCCGGGCTTCCCTTCCGCACCGGGCCAGGCCGCCTCCCCTCCGGCCCGTTCGCCAGCGCCCCGCGCCAGCCGGGCCTTGCCTCCGCACCGGGCCGCGCGCGCGCCACCGCGGGTCGCCGGGCCACCGCCTCTCCAGACGGGCCGCCAGGCGCCAAGGCCCGTCTCCACCGGCCCCGTCTCCGCGCTGCCTCCGCAGGCCGCCGTTCGGCCAGGCCGCCAGCTGGGCCGCCGCCGCTGCAGTTCCACCGGCCCACTCCGTTTCCCTCAGATCTGATCTGTTTTGAGGTTGTTCCCCACTCCTAAGTCCCTGTTCTTTTGATCTGTAATGCAAAGTTTGAACTGCCCTAACTTTTTGCCTGATGCTCCGTTTTGCGCGTGTAATATGTCCAGACGTTCGTGGAGATGTGCTCTACGTTTCCTCTGTTGTTGTCATGCATGTTAGAGATCATCTAGGTGCTTGTTTTGCTGTTGCAAGAGTGCATCATGATATAAACTGCTGCTATGTGTTATTTTTGTGCCACCTTTGCCATGTGATATCTTTTAGCTCGTTTGTCCAAATGATGCAAATGACATGTCCACGTGTTCGTCTTGCCACGAACTACGTGTTGCTTGTGCTAGGTTGCATGGTAGATTTATTATTGCCTTGTTATCATCGTTGCAAAGTGCCATGTGGCTGTAATGTGTTTTCACTTGTTATGAAATGCCATCTTGTTGAGCTCGTTGCAATCGTTGTGTTCACCTCTATGATGCATGCTTGTGTGTTTCGGGATCACCTTCATGTGCACTTTGATGAGGTGCTTACCCCTTGCCATGTTTAGTTTCGAGGTGACTTAAACATGCTCTTTTATATGCCATGATGTTATTGCTGATTTAGGACTTAGTGATTTTTTCACCAAGTCTGAAATCTGTAACGTTCCGATGCCATGTTCGTGTGATGTTCTAGGACAAAGCATGATAGTTTTGAAGTGGATTTTGATTGTTCCTTGTAGTATATATTGTTGTCTTTCCATTCATGTCCTCACATGTCCATTTAAGTGGCTGTAGCATGTTTATCTTTTGCTCTAAAGTTTCAATAAAATTCTGCTGCCAGAATTTTATTGCCAAGTTCAATATGTCCAAGATCATTGCTATTGATCCGTGGCTCCGTTGGGGGTGCACCTTGGACTTAGTTGCTGTACTATATGTCTAGTTTGTGTTCATGTCCTTTGCCATGCTTTTTGGGTGCTGTAGCTTAATTATTTTGAGCTCCAAAGATGCTATGTTGCTGTAATTTTCAGCTTTCGCTCAAATCTTGTTTCGGGCATAACTTTTAGCCCGTAACTCCGATTTCAGCGAATCTTATATCAAACTTGATTGGTTTTCTGTGTAGATTAATAATATCAGATTGTTATCATGTTTTGAGGTGTTTTGCTTGAGTGATGTTTTACGTGCTCCATGTGCATCCTTAGTGCATCCATCATGCATTCATCTTTTCCGAGTGCGCATTGCATCTTGTTGATTGGTGCTTGGTGTGATTGTTTTGTTTAGAGCCGGAAGCTGAGACCTAGTACGAGGTTGAGCACGAGGTTTCCAACGAGGTTGAGCACGAGGACCCTTCTTACGATCCGAACGACTTCTCTTCAGGCAAGATGACCGAACCCCGATAACATTACTATCTTTGCCTATTGCTAGTAGTCTCGATCTATAGTTTTGCCTCGATGCCCATGATCTTCTTGTCAGCCTCCTACTTGTAACCAATTGCCATGTTTAACCAACCTACCTATGCAAACCGTTGCTTGGCTAAGTACGCTTCGCTCAGCCCTTCTTATAGCGTTGCTAGTTGCAGGTGAAGTGAAGATGCTTGCTTCATGTTGAAGTTTGGTTGGGTTATATCACACTATATAAATGCTTAAAATGAAATCATCTATATATTGGCAAGGGTGGAAGGCTAAGCCTTTTGCTTGGTGATTTGTTCCACTCATGCCGTTAGGAACCGTATATACCGGTGTTATGTTCCTTGATTATGCGTTCCTAACACGGTTGGGGTGTATGGGACCCCCTCGATAAACCGCTAAGTGCTAAGTCTTTTCCAGCAAGTCCCAACATTGGTACTATTCGCCTAACACAACTAAAACTTTCCGAGGGAGTAATTAACCCGAGGCTTAATTAATTCAACCCCCCTGGGCCAGTGCTCGATTTGAGTGTTGGTCCAAACTAGAGTCGTGTGCGGGGCCCCCCTTGGCAACTTGGGTATTTCGGCCACTGTACGCTGTGGTCATCCGGTCGTGGCCTGAGACTAGATACGCGCGGCTACTATCAGGGTGTCGGCACGTCGGGAGGATTTGCTGGATTAGCCTTACCTTAGCTCGGTATATCTTGAGCACGGGATTCCGAGGATACTCGGGTCTTCCCACTTTGGAGTTGCGACTCCGCGGATCGTGGGCTTGTAATGGGTCAAGTCGGAACACCCCTGCAGGGTTTGAACTTTCGAAAGCCGTGCCCGCGGTTATGTGGCAGATGGGAGCTTGTTAATTCCGGTTGTAGATAACTTGACACAATGTTTCTAATACACTACCAGCGTGTGTTCCGTGACTGTCAATTTCCGAATAGGGATTCGGGAGTTGAACATGGAGGGGTTATGATTGTGGAGCTTGTAGCTAGGATCACTTCGTGATCACTTCTCGCCGAGGCCTTCTCTTCTCGCTCTCACTCACGTAAGCTAGTTGCTAGTTGCTGCTGCAAACACTTATTCTTTTCTTCAGCCTTTTCCTCACCCAAAGGCTTTGATAGTCTTGTTACCCGGAGACGGCTTTGCTGAGTCCTCTGTGGCTCACAGTTACTTCACACACCAGATGCAGGTCCAGCTGTGAGCTATCCAGGTGATGGCACCGAGCTGGATTGGGAGTACGACGAGGAGCGTAGTCGGTACTACGTGCGCTACCCGGACGATCAGTAGTGGAGTCTCTTACTAGGATTTGCTCCGCCTGTGGTTTATTTATCTAAGTTTGGTACTTTGACTTTTGGCTTTTGCCCTTAGAGGGTTGTGATGTTCTTAATGTACGATGTTTGAGACTTGTACTGTAATTCTGTGACGTGGCGAGTGTAAGCCAACTATTTTTCTGTTTACTATCCCCTCTTTTACATGAGTTGTGCAAAGATTACCAGACTTGAGATCATTCTAGGATGGATTTATGCCTTTAAGTCGTGCCTCGACACGTAGGAGGTATAACTCCATCCTGGGCATTACAAGTTGGTATTCAGAGCCTTCTCCGACCTAGGAGCCCCCACTGTTTGATCGAATCGTTGACGGTCGAGTCTAGGCACACACTGAAAACTTTTTGAGTCCTATATTATATCAGAGAGTAGGATTTCTTTGCTTCTCATCCCCTTTCTCTCTGGTGAGGACTCCTGACGGCTACTCTTGTCTCTCCTATCTTCAAAATTTGCACAATTTTTTTTAGGAATCCCGCGAGTATTCTGGGATTGTTTCGATGTTCTTGTGACAAGGATATTGTTCTCGATGCCTCCTGTTACCGAGGAGTTGAGCTTCAGGGTATCGTTGTAACAAGCATATCGCGACAGTACTAAATACTTAAGACGGTCGACATAGAAAATCTCCCCTATACGGCCAGTGGCAAGATAACCCCGACATCACCCAGTACTGGGGAGGTAGTTCGGGAGTATTGCCATAGCTTGTTATAGTGGATGCTTTTTCGAAGGTCCGAGGTACACAGTTTCCGAGAAAGACTGGTTATGTGTTGAAGGATGGATACACCTGGATGTAGGTTAGAGTTGATTGCGCGGTGCTTCCCGTGTATCCCCAACACCTGATTGCATAACTGGAATCTTTCGGAAATCTATAGGTGGGTTTTATCCAGTAGATCGTAGGCATTCTTCCAACGAATGCAGGTTAGTGAGTTCGGGGTTCGACATTGAGTGAAGGGGTTATATGACCGATGTTACTATCAGGAGTTGCATCTTAAAGGGTCCTTGGCTATGCTGATCCGGGGATTGCAAAACCTTTTCGTAACGCGTTCATATGCTTTCAGCACAAAGATGTTAGAACGAAACTCCTCTCTTGTGTTTGTTCCCGTCTGTACCTTGTTGTTTTTCTTATTTTATCCTTTTGATCCCTATGTGGCTTCTCGTGAAGACTGATGCTATCAATTAACTGAGAAATTCATTCGTTCCTCTTGTTCGGATGATTTCATTCGTTCTTATTGTTCGAATGATTATTGTGAAGACTTGTTGCAATTCATTCCATTGATTCAGCTTATTCCTTTTGTCAATCAATTGCTGATTCGTGGTCATCTCTTACAGGATGGCTCCGAAAAAGGTTCCAAACGCTAACCCAGAGGTGGAAGAGGTCCCAGAGCGTCCTCCTTCTCCTCCTCCTCCGCCTGAGGCTTGGAGAGCAATTATGCAGACTACAGCTCAGAACACTCAGTTGATGATGCAGATGATGCAGCAAATGCAAGCTATGCAAGCTAATCAGGGTGTTCCAGTGAATCAAGGCAACTTCTTCAATCAGCCGCACCATGCTACCCTCAACCAGTTCCTGGCTAACAATCCTAAAGCTTTCAGTTACTGTGTCGACCCTCTTGATGCCGAGGATTGGTTGACCGACATAAAGAAGCATTTTGAGTGGAGTAACGTGAAGGAAGATGACTATGTGAAGTTTACAGCCTTCCAACTAAAAGATAAAGCAGCTGACTGGTGGCAGCAGTACAAAGACTCCAGGCCGGGTCAAGTGATCTCTTGGGAGAATTTCTGCAAGGATTTCCGTTCGCACCACATTCCTACAAGTGTCATCGAGGGTATGCGTGAGCAATTCCGCAACCTCAAGCAGGACTCCATGACAGTCTATCAGTATAATGTCAAGTTCCAAAACCTCGCTCGCTATTCAAAGGAAGACATTCCTGATGCCAAGAGTAAAATCTATCAGTTCCGTGGAGGTCTCAAAGATGAACTTCAGCTTGCTCTCACTTTGTTCGAGCCCGATGAATTCGACAAGTTCTATAACATGGCTTTGAAACAAGAAGCAGCTCAGCTCAAGATGGAGGCTTCTAAGAAGAGAATTCGAGATGCTGTTCACTCTTCCTCATCGTCTCAGATGGTCTCGAAGCATCAGAAATTCTGGCTTCCTCCTCCTCCAGTGATTCGAGCTCCATACAACAACTCCAACAACTTCAACAACTCCAACAACAAGAACTCTAGTGGTCGTGGTTTCTCCCACCCACCCAACCCGAGCAACCAGTCAAAGAAGCAGTTTCAGTCTCAAGGCTCCAAGTCCAGTGGCTCTCATTTCCGTCCTCTCTCTGAAGTGGTGTGCAACAAGTGTGGCCAGAAGGGTCATTATGCCAACAGATGTCCGAATCCGAAGCGCCTTCCTCCTCCTCCGCCTGTCAGTACAGCTATTGTCAAGCATGATCCAAAGTCTGCTAGGGTCAATCTGATGAATGCAGCTGAAGCGGAGAACTCTTCTTATGTCATTTTGGGTAACCTCTCAGTGAACTCTATCCCTGCTAAAGTTTTTTTCAATTCAGGTGCTTCACATTCTTTCATGTCAAGACCTTTTGCATTGTCACATGATATGCCATTGCAAGCTTTGCCGAGTCCGATGTCTGTGCTTTCTCCGGGTTTGCTCATGAACTCCAACAACTTTGTTCCGAATGTTTCTATCCGCATGGGTGATTATCGATTTTTGGCTAATCCGGTGGTTCTTGGTAATTTTGAGATCGACCTCATCCTCGGAATGGATTGGCTTTCTCAGCATGATGCTCACATTGATTGTGCTCAAAAGGAAGTCAAGTTGACTCATTCTGATGAAGATGTGATTATCTTCGCCTCCAGGGATAATACTATTCGGCTTTTCTCTCTTAATGATAAGGGCGAAATTAATGCCATAGATCAAATTCCAGTGGTGAACGAATATCAAGACGTCTTTCCATAAGAACTTCCAGGCATGCCTGCACACCGTCAGGTGGAGTTTGTCATTGAACTCGAGCCGGGCACTGAGCCTGCTTGCCGGCGTCCATACAAGCTCTCTCCGGATGAATTGAAGGAATTGAAGAAGCAGCTTGATAAGCAGGAGAGTATGGGTCTCATCAGACCGAGTACATCTCCGTGGGGCTGTGGTGTCTTATTTGTCAAGAAGAAAGATGGCACGGAGCGTCTCTGTGTTGACTATCGGCCATTGAACAAGAAGACGATTAAGAACAAGTATCCGCTCCCCAACATCAACGAACTCTTTGAGCATCTCAAAGGAGCTAAAGTGTTCTCTAAGCTTGACCTCCGAATGGGCTATCATCAAATTCGCATTCGCGAGGAAGACATTCCCAAGACGGCCTTCAGAACGAGCTACGGTTCATACGAGTATACCGTCATGTCCTTCGGTCTCGCCAATGCTCCTCCTACCTTTTCAAGGATGATGCATTACATCTTCAACCCCTATACTGGCGAGTTTGTGCTCGTGTATCTGGATGATATTCTGGTGTTTTCCAAGAATGAAGAAGATCACGAAAAGCACTTACGACTGGTTCTTGATCGACTCCGAGAGCATAAATTCTATGCCAAGTTCTCCAAGTGCGAGTTTTGGCTCGATAAGGTTATGTACCTCGGCCACATCATCTCAGCTGACGGTATTGCGGTTAATCCCGAGAAAGTTGAAGCAATTGTCAACTGGGAAGCTCCTCAGAACGTCAAGCAGCTCCGCAGCTTTCTGGGTCTTGCCAGTTATTGCAGAAGGTTTGTGGAAAACTTCTCCAAGATTGCCAAGCCTCTTTCCAACTTGCTTCAGAAGAATGTCAAATACTTTTGGTCTCCCGAATGTGAATTGGCATTCAAAACCCTCAAAGAGAAGCTTGTTTCTGCTCCAGTTCTGACTCCTCCGGATGAAACCAAGCCCTATGAAGTTTTCTGTGACGCTTCTCTTCAAGGTCTTGGTGGTGTGCTTATGCAAGATAAGAGAATTGTGGCATACACTTCTCGTCAGCTCAAGCCAAGTGAGAAGAACTATCCCACACATGATCTCGAGCTAGCAGCTGTGGTACATGCTCTGATTACGTGGAGACATCTGTTGTTGGGCAGAAAGGTCGACATCTTCACTGATCACAAGAGTTTGAAGTACATCTTCACACAGCCGCATCTGAACCTCCGCCAGACTCGTTGGGTTGAAATGATCCAAGAGTACAACCCCAGCATTGAATACACTCCTGGCAAGGCGAATGTGATTGCAAATGCTTTGAGCAGAAAGGCATATTGCAACAGCCTTCTTATCAAGCCATACCAGCCTGAGCTTTGTGAAGCATTCAGGAAGCTCAACCTTCAAGTTGTTCCGCAGGGTTTTCTTGCAAATCTCCAAATTGCTCCTACCTTGGAAGATCAAGTCCGTGAGGCCCAGCTCAGTTATACCATGGTGAAGAAAGTGAAACATGGGATTGCAAAGGGCACTCCAAAATACAAGTGCTTCCGTGTTGATGAGAGAGATACCTTGTTCTTCGAGGACAGACTCGTTGTTCCTAAAGGTGATCTCAGGAAGCTCATAATGGAAGAAGCTCATGATTCTCTCCTTTCCATTCATCCTGGCAGTTCCAAGATGTATCAAGACCTCAAGCAGTCTTACTGGTGGACACGCATGAAAAGGGAGATTGCCCAATTCGTGAACGAATGTGATGTATGCAGAAGAGTGAAAGCAGAACATCAACGTCCAGCCGGTCTTCTCCAACCTCTTCCTATCCCCGAGTGGAAGTTCGACCACATTGAAATGGACTTCGTCACTGGCTTTCCTAAATCCAAGCGAGGAAATGATGCTATCTTTGTGGTGATTGACAAGCTTACCAAAGTCGCTCACTTTCTTCCAGTCAAAGAATCAATCAATGCAGCTCAACTTGCAGAGCTGTACACTTCCAGAATTGTGTCCCTACATGGCATTCCTCAAGTGATATCCTCAGACCGTGGCAGCTTGTTCACATCAAGGTTCTTGGACTCCTTTCAGTCCGCCATGGGCACTAAGATCAGGTTCAGCACTGCATTTCACCCTCAGACTAGTGGTCAAGTCGAGCGTGTGAATCAGATTCTAGAAGACATGCTCAGAGCCTGTGTCATCTCCTTCGGCATGAAATGGGAAGACTGCCTTCCATTCGCCGAGTTCTCTTACAACAACAGCTTTCAAGCAAGTGCAGGCAAAGCACCATTTGAAATTCTCTATGGCAGAAAGTGCCGTACCCCTCTCAACTGGTCTGAAACAGGCGAACGCCAACTTCTTGGCAATGACTTGATCTCAGAAGCCGAAGAAATGTGCAAAGTCATACGTGAGAATCTCAAGGCCGCTCAGTCGCGTCAGAAGAGCTACTATGACGGAAAGCATCGTGATTTGGTTTTCGACATCGGTGATCATGTCTATCTCCGAGTTTCTCCGATGAAAGGTACCCACAGATTCGGTATCAAAGGAAAGCTTGCTCCTAGATACGTCGGGCCTTTCAAGATTCTTGGCAAAAGAGGCGATCTAGCCTATCAGCTCGAGCTCCCTTCCAACTTTGCAAATGTTCATGATGTCTTCCATGTGTCTCAACTTCGCAAATGCTTCAAGGCACCCGAGCGCATGATTCCGTTTGAAGAGATTGATCTTCAACAAGACCTGTCCTACCGAGAGCATCCAGTTGCAATTCTCGAAGAAACTGAACGCAAGACCCGCAACAAGTCCATCAAGTTTCTGAAAGTCAAGTGGTCACATCACACCGACCGAGAAGCTACCTGGGAACGAGAAGATCATCTTCGTTCCGAGTACCCTTCCTTTTTCCAGTCCTAGATCTCGGGACGAGATCTTTTTTTAGTAGAGGAGAGTTTGTAATGCCCCGGATGTAATACTTTCCCTTTTGGGTATATAATATATCTCCGGCTTCATCTATTTCCATTCCGGGTTCTTTGTCTTTCGGGTTTTCGTCGTTTTGTTGTGTGAGTGTGTGGCATTCATTCATATCATGTAGACATATGCATCGCATTGCATTTGTGTTGTCGGTTGCATCCGGTTCCGCGTGTTTCTTCCCGTTGTCCGTTTCGCGTTCCGGAGCTCCCTCACGTGTCCGTGACGTCCCGTAGGCCTACTTTGTTGTTTGGGCGTTTTACGTTACCGGTGTGCCGCGAGGTTGTTGTCTGTGTTGTTGTTTTGTTGTGTGCAACCCGCCTCTCAAATCTCGTCTCGTTTGGACTCTGTTGACTTTCCCATCCGTTGTTCGTGTGGGTCTGATGTGCCTTCACTTCGTGTCCCGGAAACACCCCTACTGCATTCTTTTATTTCCTCCTAGGCCTTTTTAATCTATCCCCGCGATCGGATCCGTTCGGATCGCGATCGGAGGGCTCCTAGCGCCCCTAAATCCCCCCAAACCCTACAAAACTGCTATATATAGACCCCTAGTCTATTTTGGCATGTCCCCTAGTTTTCCTCCTCCTTCCCCTACCTCTAGATCCCCTTCTTTTTATTTTCTTTCCCCAGTCTCGAGCCAGCCGCCGGGATCCAGATCGGGGAAGTCTTCCCGATCCAGATCCATTCGGCAGGGTCAACGCCAGCTTCTTCGATCTGCCGACCGGCCGCGTCATCGCTCGACCGAGCGCTGGGCTCGCTTCGCCGCCGCCGAGGCCTGTCGCTGGCCTCTGCCTCCCTCCGCAGGCGCCAGGCCCGGGAGGACCACATCACCGCCGGGCTTCCCTTCCGCACCGGGCCAGGCCGCCTCCCCTCCGGCCCGTTCGCCAGCGCCCCGCGCCAGCCGGGCCTTGCCTCCGCACCGGGCCGCGCGCGCGCCACCGCGGGTCGCCGGGCCACCGCCTCTCCAGACGGGCCGCCAGGCGCCAAGGCCCGTCTCCACCGGCCCCGTCTCCGCGCTGCCTCCGCAGGCCGCCGTTCGGCCAGGCCGCCAGCTGGGCCGCCGCCGCTGCAGTTCCACCGGCCCACTCCGTTTCCCACAGATCTGATCTGTTTTGAGGTTGTTCCCCACTCCTAAGTCCCTGTTCTTTTGATCTGTAATGCAAAGTTTGAACTGCCCTAACTTTTTGCCTGATGCTCCGTTTTGCGCGTGTAATATGTCCAGACGTTCGTGGAGATGTGCTCTACGTTTCCTCTGTTGTTGTCATGCATGTTAGAGATCATCTAGGTGCTTGTTTTGCTGTTGCAAGAGTGCATCATGATATAAACTGCTGCTATGTGTTATTTTTGTGCCACCTTTGCCATGTGATATCTTTTAGCTCGTTTGTCCAAATGATGCAAATGACATGTCCACGTGTTCGTCTTGCCACGAACTACGTGTTGCTTGTGCTAGGTTGCATGGTAGATTTATTATTGCCTTGTTATCATCGTTGCAAAGTGCCATGTGGCTGTAATGTGTTTTCACTTGTTATGAAATGCCATCTTGTTGAGCTCGTTGCAATCGTTGTGTTCACCTCTATGATGCATGCTTGTGTGTTTCGGGATCACCTTCATGTGCACTTTGATGAGGTGCTTACCCCTTGCCATGTTTAGTTTTGAGGTGACTTAAACATGCTCTTTTATATGCCATGATGTTATTGCTGTTTTAGGACTTTGTGATTTTTTCACTAAGTCTGAAATCTGTAACGTTCCGATGCCATGTTCGTGTGATGTTCTAGGACAAAGCATGATAGTTTTGGAGTGGATTTTGATTGTTCCTTGTAGTATATATTGTTTTCTTTCCATTCATGTCCTCACATGTCCATTTAAGTGGATGTAGCATGTTTATCTTTTGCTCTAAAGTTTCAATAAAATTCTGCTGCCAGAATTTTATTGCCAAGTTCAATATGTCCAAGATCATTGCTATTGATCCGTGGCTCCGTTGGGGGTGCACCTTGGACTTAGTTGCTGTACTATATGTCTAGTTTGTGTTCATGTCCTTTGCCATACTTTTTGGGTGCTGTAGCTTAATTATTTTGAGCTCCAAAGATGCTATGTTGCTGTAATTTTCAGCTTTCGCTCAAATCTTGTTTCGGGCATAACTTTTAGCCCGTAACTCCGATTTCAGCGAATCTTATATCAAACTTGATTGGTTTTCTGTGTAGATTAATAATATCAGATTGTTATCATGTTTTGAGGTGTTTTGCTTGAGTGATGTTTTACGTGCTCCATGTGCATCCTTAGTGCATCCATCATGCATTCATCTTTTCCGAGTGCGCATTGCATCTTGTTGATTGGTGCTTGGTGTGATTTTTTTGTTTAGAGCCGGAAGCTGAGACCTAGTACGAGGTTGAGCACGAGGTTTCCAACGAGGTTGAGCACGAGGACCCTTCTTACGATCCGAACGACTTCTCTTCAGGCAAGATGACCGAACCCCGATAACATTACTATCTTTGCCTATTGCTAGTAGTCTCGATCTATAGTTTTGCCTCGATGCCCATGATCTTCTTGTCAGCCTCCTACTTGTAACCAATTGCCATGTTTAACCAACCTACCTATGCAAACCGTTGCTTGGCTAAGTACGCTTCGCTCAGCCCTTCTTATAGCGTTGCTAGTTGCAGGTGAAGTGAAGATGCTTGCTTCATGTTGAAGTTTGGTTGGGTTATATCACACTATATAAATGCTTAAAATGAAATCATCTATATATTGGCAAGGGTGGAAGGCTAAGCCTTTTGCTTGGTGATTTGTTCCACTCATGCCGTTAGGAACCGTATAAACCGGTGTTATGTTCCTTGATTATGCGTTCCTAACACGGTTGGGGTGTATGGGACCCCCTCGATAAACCGCTAAGTGCTAAGTCTTTTCCAGCAAGTCCCAACATTGGTACTATTCGCCTAACACAACTAAAACTTTCCGAGGGAGTAATTAACCCGAGGCTTAATTAATTCAACCCCCCTGGGCCAGTGCTCGATTTGAGTGTTGGTCCAAACTAGAGTCGTGTGCGGGGCCCCCCTTGGCAACTTGGGTATTTCGGCCACTATACGCTGTGCTCATCCGGTCGTGGCCTGAGACTAGATACGCGCGGCTACTATCAGGGTGTCGGCACGTCGGGAGGATTTGCTGGATTAGCCTTACCTTAGCTCGGTATATCTTGAGCACGGGATTCCGAGGATACTCGGGTCTTCCCACTTTGGAGTTGCGACTCCGCGGATCGTGGGCTTGTAATGGGTCAAGTTGGAACACCCCTGCAGGGTTTGAACTTTCGAAAGCCGTGCCCGCGGTTATGTGGCAGATGGGAGCTTGTTAATTCCGGTTGTAGATAACTTGACACAATGTTTCTAATACACTACCAGCGTGTGTTCCGTGACTGTCAATTTCCGAATAGGGATTCGGGAGTTGAACACGGAGGGGTTATGATTGTGGAGCTTGTAGCTAGGATCACTTCGTGATCACTTCTCGCCGAGGCCTTCTCTTCTCGCTCTCACTCACGTAAGCTAGTTGCTAGTTGCTGCTGCAAACACTTATTCTTTTCTTCAGCCTTTTCCTCACCCAAAGGCTTTGATAGTCTTGTTACCCGGAGACGGCTTTGCTGAGTCCTCTGTGGCTCACAGTTACTTCACACACCAGATGCAGGTCCAGCTGTGAGCTATCCAGGTGATGGCACCGAGCTGGATTGGGAGTACAACGAGGAGCGTAGTCGGTACTACGTGCGCTACCCGGACGATCAGTAGTGGAGTCTCTTACTAGGATTTGCTCTGCCTGTGGTTTATTTATCTAAGTTTGGTACTTTGACTTTTGGCTTTTGCCCTTAGAGGGTTGTGATGTTCTTAATGTATGATGTTTGAGACTTGTACTGTAATTCTATGACGTGGCGAGTGTAAGCCAACTATTTTTCTGTTTACTATCCCCTCTTTTACATGAGTTGTGCAATGATTACCAGACTTGGGATCATTCTAGGATGGATTTATGCCTTTAAGTCGTGCCTCGACACGTAGGAGGTATAACTCCATCCTGGGCATTACACTGTTCCGGAGCTCCGCCGGAGGGGGGATCTACCACGGAGTGCTTCTACATCAACGCCATCGCCTCACCATGAGTTGTGAGTAGTTTACCATAGACCTTCGGGTCCATAGCTAGTATCTAGATGGCTTCTTCTCTCTCTTTGGATCTCAATACCAAGTTCTCCTTGGTCTTCGAGGAGATCTATTCAATGTAATCTCTTTTTGTGGTGTGTTTGTCGAGATCCGATGAATTGTGGGTTTATGATCAAGATTATCTATGAGAAATATTTGGTTCTTTTTTGAACTCTTTATGTGTGATTATAATATCCTTGCAAGTCTCTTCGAATTATTGATTTGGTTTGGCCTATTAGATCTATAGTTCTTGCAATGGGAGAAGTTCTTGGCTTTGGGTTCAATCTTGTGGTGTCCTTTCCCAGTGAAAGTAGGGGCAGCAAGGCACGTATTGTATTGTTGCCATCGAGGATAAAAAGATGGGGTTTATATCATGTTATTTGAGTTTATCCCTCTACATCATGTCATCTTGCTTAAGGCGTTACTCTGTTTTTATGAACTTAATACTCTAGATGCATGCTGCATAGCGGTCGATGTGTGGAGTAATAGTAGTAGATGCAGAATCGTTTCGGTCTACTTGTCTCGGACGTGATGCCTATATATAATGATCTTGCCTAGATACTCTCATAAGTATTCGCTTTTCTATCAATTGCTCGACAGTAATTTGTTTACCCGCCGTAGAATACCGCTATCATGAGAGAAGCCACTAGAGAAAACTATGGCCCCCGGGTCTATTCTCAACATATCAATCTACAATCTACTTAACTTTTCTGCTTTTACTTTCTGTTCTTATATCCAAAAATACCAAAAATATCAAACTATCCTATCTATCAGATCTCACTTTCGTAGGTGACCGTAAAGGGATTGACAACCCCATATCACGTTGGCTACGAAGTTCTTATTTTTTTGTGCAGGTGCGAGGGACTCACGTGTGGTCTCCTATTGGATTGATACCTTCGTTCTGAAAAACTAAGGGTAATACTTACGCTACTGTGATGTATCACCCTTTCCTATTGGAGGGAATACAACGCAAGCTCGAGAAGTAGCACTATACGAGATGGCCGAAAAGCAGCTCAGAACTCGTGATAGTTATTGAATAGAGAAAATAAAATCAGCATCCACCCCGAATAGCTAAAAACAGCTCAGATCACAAGCGTGGTGCCGTCACTGGAAGAAAAACAAGACAAGGGCTCATCAGGATCATGTTACAGGTCACAGGTACTTGTATAGAGCTCACTTTTGTTGTCAATCTTCACAATCCTTTGTCAGACTGCGGTGTATCACTGGCTTTCCCATTTTAAAAATCCTCATGCAACTATCGGATCCTTGTACCACATATATATATATATATATATATATATATATATATATATATATATATATATATATATATATATATATATATATATATATATATATATATATATATATATATATATATATATATATATATGAGAATCTGATCCCTAAGGCAGACTTGTGTTCTGACTGATTCTTGCTTCTGACCAAACTGTTGCGGATCTGTTACTTGTGATACACTGTCAGATGCTGCCAATTCACAGTGCAATATATTTTCCCAATGTTGTACTAAGGATGGTTGGATGGCTTATGCTGGAAGCCATTGATAGTACCATGCCGAGGAAGGCTGGGCATCGTGCTTCAGAAGCTTACCCCTTTAAAGACTTGCCGGGGGAGGACTCGGTACCTTATGCCGAAAGCTTTTGTGGTTGCTTACTGCAGAAGACAGAACCTTGCACGAGAAGTCATCCATATATCGCACCGAGGAAGATAGTGGAATCTTGTAGTGGGAGCTTCTCTTGTAGCTTGCGAGGGAAGACTGGGTTGCTTACGCCAGAAGCTTCTCCTGATTGCCACATATGCATACCATCTTAATACTTTTGCTGTTGATTACTTGTATGCAACGGGGTTTGCTGAAGTATCCTCCTTTCTGAGGTGTTGAATCCATGGCACAATCTTGCTGATATTATATTGTCGACCTGGCGCACAATTCATCTTATTTATGATTTGATCATCACTACCATGAAGTGTGCACACTGAGGGAGACTTGACTATCCATATTGTTGTGAGAAGTGCACGCTAATGCAAACTTGATTACCAATCCTAAAAATCAAATATTCCCCATTTCACTGAAGTCGGCTGAGAATCCATTCTATTCAGTTGAGTTTCCAAACATATGCATTCCTTGTTGATTCTTCGGGTCCGGTGTCGGTTGAAGAGCAACTTTAATAAGGGGAAATCTGGCAGCACCGACGGCCCAAAGAAAGAAGCAAAAGAAACGACGAAAACAAAAGCACACAAGCATACTAATAATATAAATAATGTGAATAATCAAGCAACATCACATATTACTGCTACTCACACAATAATATGCATGCATACCTGAGCACACAAATTTCGCAGAAACTCCGGTTTTATGATCTATTATGTTGTGGCGGTGTGCACGAAAGTGACTCTACGTGTGGAAGGAATTAATGTAACCAAGGTTACACCAAGTGTTGGATGAACATCGGTTGGATCTAAATGGATATGGAGGAGAGGACGGTCTTGGTGATCAAGTAGCGAGACACCAGGTCACGACTACATCATCATCAAGCGTACGAAAGGGAACCGTACACGTCCAAAGGATGAGATGACAGGGTAGGATAGTGATGGAAAGCGGGCCTGCTAGCATTTCCCTCTTCTGATAACCAAGATCAGTAAGGGTTGCCAAACGAGACGAGATGGACAGCATGATTCGGGATAGAGACAAGTCTATCACCGAAACAATATGGGTGGGTGGGGGAAAGATATCGAAGCGATATCTGAGCATAACTCCTGCAAATGGTGTCTGGAACACTCGGTACCAGGGCATCACCCTGCTAGGATAGAGATGACACCGAACACTGAAGAGCAGGCATGCTAAGAAGGACAGTGCAGGTAGTGGATCGAAACTGATGCCACCTACACTCACAAGATTAACCGTTAGTGACAAGATAACGAGTCTATATGCATGTGATGTCTACACACGCATCTAGTCTTGTAGACTATGTTGGGCCTCCAAGCGCAGAAGTTTGTAGGACAACAGCAATTTCCCTCAAGTGGATGACCTAAGGTTTATCGAACTCAGGGAAGTAGAGGTTGAAGATGGTCTCTCTCAAGCAACCCTGCAACTAAGATACAAGAAGTCTCTTGTGTCCCCAACACACCTAATACAACTAGGAGTTGTATAGGTGCACTAGTTCGGCGAAAAGATGGTAAAATATGGATGATAGGAGTGGCAAAGCAAAGTAATATAAATCTGTAATAAAAAGTGCAGCAAGCAAACAAATGGTAAACGTGAGCACAAATGGTATTGCAATGGTGGAAACAAGGCCTAGGGATCATACTTTCACTAGTGGCAACTCCCAACAACATTAACATAATCGAATCACATGATATTTCCCATAAAACATGCAATGGAGACGCACCCGGAGGTCATTCCTTCGTGGTCAAGAGAGGACGAGAATTATGTAGGGCTACAAAAGCACACCTCAAAGTTCGTAGTTCTCAATCTAAGGATTTCCCAATGTCACCGCGGCCATCCAAAGAGAGTCCCACAATCACCACAACATATCTAAAGGATAGTCAAAGACAAGCACCAAGAGACTCTCAATCTTTAATCAACACACAAGAGAAGAAATCACTCATGAAAATATTTTTCTAATCCATGTCCAATAGACCACTGTCACCTTGGTCTCGGAGATTATACTAGATAAAGACAAGTGAGTACATCAATCCAATACATAAAGGAAGGGGAAATATCATGGGATCACCCTAGATTAACATAGCCTATGATCACAACGAAGATCACATCATGGGAGAGAGAGATAACCACATAGCTACACGTATGAGCCCTCGGCCCCGGAGAAGACTACTCACACATGGACATGGTGAGGAGGAGGTTGATGATGGTGTTGATGGAGAGGTGCAGCCCCGCGAGGAGGAGACAGCCGGCGGCAGCCACGGAGGCGGCGGCGGCGGCCCTCTGGGCGGCGGCGGCCCTAGGGGGCAGCGGCTCCTTGGCCCCCCTTCTTCCTTGTGGATGGTGCTGCAATGGTGCTGGTCCTCCCCTCCAAGACGGCGGCTCGGGAGGAGGAAAATTCGTGGTCCTTGGTGACCTATGTTTCCTCTCTTTATATAGACTCTCGGATTCCCGTCATCAGATTTTGGGACTCAGTAAAATAGGCTTTACTCGGCCGTCCGGACTCCGATTGGGACGAATTTTATATTCAGAAGCATCGCCTCAAAATTCCCCACAACTTTCGCAACTAGACTTTTTCCGTTTGACGTTGTCTTCGGGCCGGAACGTGACCATCTTTAAAAAACGTTCTCAGGCAGATTTCAGGAAAGTCATAGTCCTACTCCAATACGACTCCTTTTGCGCTTTTGTCAATTTCCAAGTAATTCCTACACAATAAAGTGTAAAACAAGAACATTGTGCACTTTTGCAACCATTAGTAGGTTAGTACAAATATGATCAAAAGTGTATGGAAGTGCATAAATATCATAGCAATATCACACAAAAAAGGCATGGAGTAAGCAGAAATTATAGATACGTTTTGGACGTATCAGCATGCTATGCAACAAACAAATGCAACAAACAAGCGCAACAAACCATTGGGCTCTATACTACCGCGTTCTAACGCTCGCGCGGGCTAGGGCGTCCTACAACCAGACCTGCTCTGATACCAAACCTTGTGGCACCCCGGCTCAGAGAAACCGGAACGCCCCGTATTCCAGCCCAGAGATCGAGGAGAAGTCTTCCGGAATATGACACTGCTTAGCATAGAACGAATCAGCTCTTTATTACAAGCTAGATGGATACAAGGGATTACATCGGTACGACGACACTACGCCTGCCATGGTTGCTCTATGCAAGCAGCAGAACAACACGAAGCAGCAAAATAACTACTGGCAGCGGAACAACGACAATGGTGATGAACTCCACTCCGCATGGACTCTGGCTGGAATGCTTATCCTAGCTCACAAACAAGGCATCCATGACAAACAAGCAATAAAATCCAGCATGACCTGCAAACTGGCATGACACGCCAGGTCAGTACATTGAATGTACTTGGAAGCTCACAGCAACCAAAGCAATCAAGACAAGCAACATCATGGCAATTATAGGTTAAGCGAGGATTAACATAATACTATCATATCAATCATAACAAGTACAAGTGATACATCTAGAACAATACGAGCATGGCATGAATATATGAACATGATGATACTAACATGCAACATGATGAAGCTATCATGCATCGACTTACTCTGCTCGGGTTACCTCATAACCAATACATGCATGAACTTACCATCACGGACATCACATGATAATCTCAGGATCCAATCAAGCTTGGTATTACAATACCACAGTAATCATTACCTGACCACCAGGAGCTTGATCTTAACCCTTGACTCTCGCATAATACCACAAATATCCACCAACTCGGTATCCACGATACCATTGTAATCCTCTCATGATCACATAAATATCAACCAACTCCTTTCCTCATCGGACCAGGGTTGTCACTAATCACATTATTATTATTACTGTTGACCCACAGTGTGACCTACTATGAACTGGGCCATATCCGCGGGTGCGGCTATCGATAGATTAAAACACACTTTGGAGAGGTTAGCACACTGTACCCACACCATGGAACCCATGGCCTCACGCTCCCATTCGGGTGGACCAATGGCTTCCCGACAAAACCGATCTACTGTCATGACACTCTCCCAGCCACTCCGACCAACTCCCCTTTGGGCTAAGTCCTGGGTGGCCCCGTGCCTACCAAAGGCATCAACGACCACCGTCATGGCAAAACATAAATGGTCCCAAATGGGGACAATGATCCTTACAACAACAACGGGCACACAAGGTTTATGTTCGCCTACCTGATCAGGGTAGCGCGCGCCCATAACCTTCCCTCATTGGAGGCACCGACGAGAGGCATGTTAATAGACTTAGTTAGGGCCTTCCCATAAGTCAAGTGTGGCTACACTGGTCAGCTCGATTTGGTGGCACCATGACTCAGCCAACAGTTGTTCAAGTTCATTATTATCCGGTTAAACTTGAATGCAATAAGCTGAGTCATAATAAAACAACATGATGCAACTATAATGCATGAGCATGATATCAACATAAGCATGGAGGTGCAACATAATCATCGAGCATAACCAATTAACCACAATGAAGCATATATCCAAATGAGTATGGCATACTGACGAGCATGAATATCACAAGTATAACGCTAATCATGGCATACATGACTACTAGCATCATAAATAAATACCATGCAAGAACATAGCAAGAACACTACCAAGTAAGCATGTAACCAACTAGTTGCAACAGAACATGCATATCAATGGTACTTGACAGACGACAAGCATACATCAGGATAAACATCGCTACTACCAGCATGTACTTCTACTACCAAGCATAACATGTGAACATAATACTAGCAAGTAGCACAAGATAACAAGAAGCATCGGAACATAGCAAGAAAGTGAACATGAAACCACGAGCATAACCAAAACAACGACAAAAGTAGCAACCAAGCAGGCAGATGACAGGCAAACTTTTATTAAATATTCAAGTAGAAACCATGGCTACTGCATGACTATCATGCAAGTGGTTGTTGTGGCTTGCCTGGGGATGAAGGAGGCTCCGGGAAGAGGTGCGGTGAAGCCACGAAAAGAATAGCCAGAAAAGATTCTCGCTCAGAGGGGGCTGATTAGGGCAAGGGCAATATGGTCATTTTCAAAATGTCAAACCATAATGAAGTGACACCAACAGAACGGGCTCGACGAGACGAAGAAGTAGGCTTTGAATTCACCTCAATCGGAGTCTCGAGCAGAAAGTTAGGAGGGGTTTTCTGCCAGGGACCTATCTGTAATAGAAATATTTATAAATTGGTCCAAAACAGAAAAACTGAAAGCGCATTAGAAGGGAATACATTTTCGAGAATTGAAAACATATTTTTGGCCGAAGAATAAGGTAATATGCTTTCCTGCATGGAAGAAGTATTCTAGGGAATACACCTCCACTTAAGTGACGTGGTAGGGCGGGGTCAACGCCGTGCGGCTGACTGGTGGGGACGGGGGCGATTGATACGTCCAAAACGTATCTATAATTTCTGCTTGCTCCATGCCACTTTTGGGTGATATTGCTATGATATTCATACACTTCCATACACTTTTGATCATATTTGGACTAACTTACTAATCCAGTGCACCCCAGTGCCAGTTTCTGTTTTCGGCTGTTTTTGTATTTCAGGTTTTCACGTTTCGAGAACTGCCCAGAAAAATACAGAAAAAATATATAAAAAATCAGCGTATCGGGAACGACACTGCTTCCGAAGGGGAGCCTGGGGGGGC
>LR738710.1:833005297-833036180 GCA_902687465.1 Secale cereale | reverse complement strand
TTTTGGGCACCCTGAACAGTTGGTACGCCCACGTTCAAATGATGACCCGGCCCCTGGGGACAGTCGGGTTCGCCCACATCCCCATGAATGGCTATGTTACGAATTTTTGGGCTCCCTGAAAAGTTGGTCCGCCCACGTTCAAATGATGACCCGGCCCCTGGGGACAGTCGGGTTCGCCCACATCCCCATGAATGGCTAAACCTTGTTTTGAGCCTGGCAGCTCTTTGAAAAAGCCTCGATTACATAGTTTGATTTACAATAATTATGTGTTTCTTGATGTTTTTTGTGTTTCATAACCTTTTTAACCAAGGGGAACAGCTCCAGAAGTTGACCGTCTATCTAGTGTTACAAGTCTGGGTCATGAACACCAGCGAGAGTTAAACCGGCGTTCATCGTAACCCGGCTCGACTTCATGATGAGCTGACAGTTGGCAGCACATGATCAGCTACAAGTTACAAATTTCTGAACCGAGAAGAGAAAGATTTATCGACAAGGTGAACCGAAGAGTTTCAAGGGTTTATTAGAATTGATGAAGACTGATTAAGGTGGTTTTAAACATCCTGACCGGTTTAAGGTATTTTGGCTACATACAATTCAGGTATCACAGTTATTTGTTAAAGATATGCTTATTAGTTATACCAAGAGAACAAGTTAATCCGTCCAGTGGTAAAGCCACTAGGACATATTTTTGATCTTTTTTATGGACAGAGCAAGGCATCCGTATAAATCAACAAGTCAACGAACGAATACTTCAGAAAGACCAATGTCAGATGACAACGCTTTAAGTTTCAGCTAAACTTATTACAAGGCATAAAAGCCAAATAGTTGGAAACATTGTTTACAGAATAACAATCATGGTTATAACAATAGCATTCAAGACTGTGCTTCTCCTTGCTGAGATAATTGGCCACCGGCTTGTTCCGGAACATCTTCCTCCTCGTGAAGCGGCGGGAAATCTGGTGCACGCCAATCAATCTTGGCCAAGGCACGGAAATATACTTCATTGTTGATCAGCTCAGCAGGATCAATATCAGGAGCAAAGGTGTGAGGACGAACCGGCGGAGTTAAGTTTGCAACATCGTAAACCGGTCGTTCCACTCGCTCGTTCTGCAGGTTATATGCTGGATGATATCGAGACAAGTCAGATTCCATCGCAATCTTGCTAGCAAGGGGACACACTTCCTTGGTCAGAGCATAAAGATCGTTTTCATCAAAGGTTGAACCGTCCTCCTTGGTATCAGGAAATCCGGTTAACACTTCTTCCGGATCAAGGTCTGGAACCCAAGCTTTAGCCCTTGTAAGGGCCAGAAGAGCACCTCCTCGAGCAGCCGATTTCTTCACCTCTTCAAGACGAGTTGGCAGAATGGACAAACTGTTCAAAGTAGCCTTGATGGTTGAAGGAGCCGGTTTACCAAAGGAAGTAGCACTGATAATCCTTTGTGCTCCAGAGTATAATTATTCAACCAAGGTATAACAGGCCTTCAGCTTCTTCCGTACATCATCCCCAAGATGGGAGACACGGCGTCCTACATACAACAGATGAAAGTTAAACCGGCGTAGGTCACAGGTTGCAAAGATAAAAGACAGAAGTTTCAGGCCATGCTTACCAAAGATAGCAGAAGTCATTAAGTCAAGTTGGCGCTTTAACCCGGACAATTCTTCGATAACCGGATTAAGTGCTCCTTCGGCATCCTGAACACGTTTCTCCAGATCTTTTTTCTGGACTTCAAACGTCGTCCGCTCCTCGTCAAAGAACCTCTTCAAGTCTTCAGCAGTCTTTAAACTCACTTGGAGTTCCTTTTTAACCTTTGAAGCGGCTGACTCAGTCTCTATAAGCCGGCTTCGAAGTTCACTGATTTCTACAGCATTCCGGTTCAGCTCAGCCTATAAACAAAGTTCAAAAACAAGGTTAGAAATTACAAGTCTCAAGCACACAACCAAGTTGTCTACTTGACACTTGGGGGCTAATGGCAGTTGAAGTAATCCAGCAAAGACAATTTGAAAATGCAAGTCTCAAGCACACAACCAAGTTGTATACTTGACACTTGGGGGCTAATGGCAGTTGAAGCAATGCATCAGAGACAATTTTTACAAGTATCAACTACATAACCAAGTTATCTACTTGATACTTGGGGGCTAATGTATGGATCAGCAGTTAAAAACTACAAAGTTCCGGATTACCTTCAATAAAGAAGATAAACCGAAACTTGGGGGCTGTTATAAGATAAAGATGCGTTGAAAAAGGCAAAGTCAGAAGAGGAAAACTTACTTCATATTTTTCTCTCATCAGGTTTACTAGGCTAGCTTCATAATCCCGGCTGCTATGGAGCCGGTTCAAATATCCGGAATAAATATCTTGAGCACTCATACTCGACAGACTGGATATATCAGTACTCCACTTCCCCTTTTCCTGAGTCATCTTCTCCGCTTTAGCTGTATGTTTCGCTAAAACGGTGGGTTCGGCTGGCGCAACATAAGCAGTGCCAGTAACCACGACATCAGGGGAAGTGGGTGCATTGGGAGGAGTAACTTCAACCTGAGCCGGATCAGGAGACGCCGGGTTAACTTGAGGAGAATTAACCCGGGTCGGACTTGGTGGGTCTTGGACATCTTCAGCAGCAGGAGTTTCAAGAGAAGGTTCTTGAACCGGAGCGGCAGGGGTACCTTCAGGAGGAACGGCTGTAGACGGCTCAATCACCGGTTCATCAGCAGAAGGATCAACAGCAGGCTTATTCGCCTTGGCCTTTTTGCTAGGTTTCGGTTTGCTGGAAGAACAAGCAAAATAAGTTAGCATTATAAAGGAAAGGAGTGTTATGAACCGGAAGAGGTAAAGAGAATTACCCCGGGACGGTCTTCAAAGGAGGAAGCTGTGTAGCGGTTGATTCGCCAGAAGAAGACAGTGGAGTTTCCTGATAATCAGGATCAGTCGGTTTAAGTGGTTTTCGGATAAGACCGGCCTTGGGATGAAGAAGGGTCGGAGAGAGTATCACCTCAGCGCGGCGCTTCCGAACCGGAGTTAATGAAATTCCAGAGGACTCCACTGCCAAGCCACTATGGCGAGTGGTCCGGCGCAAAGCTTCGTGCTGTTGCTTCTTCAAAGTAAAATTAGGATCCAACTTAGCATAAGGATGGGAGAATTGATATTTTCTAACAGTCCGACGGCTCTTTTGAGGAGGAGGTTCTGAATCAGAAGAAATAAGAGTTACCTCAATCTCAGCCGGGTTATCACCTTCAAGTGGATCCTGTGAAAGGATATCATTAGATATGTTAACAAGTACATAAAAGCAAAACGTAAACCGGAGCAAGGCATACCTCTGAGTCCGGATCATCATTCTCAGAAGGAGAACCGGCATCAACGACGGCTTTCCTTTTCTTGTTTGCAGGGGTTTTCCGGCGAGTCTGCCTTACAGTTTTTTCCTGAGGTTTTCTCCTCCAGAAGGGGTTGTCAGCCTAAATGAAAAAGCAAAGGCAAGTGAAAGACGGTTCAAAGACGACGGTTTATAAAGTATAAGTTAAAGACAAACTTACTTCAGGCAGCTTATTCTTCTTAAAGTATGGGGCCAAGCCAACTTTGGAGCAATCTGTTAAAGCGGGGTTGACGATCTTCTTGGCAGACTCTATCACTTCCGATTCAGAAATCTGCTCCTTAGTAAACCTCTGAGGGTCTTCCGGTTTACCGGAGTACTTACACATCAGCTTAGGGCGCCGGCTTAAGGGAAGGATGCTCCAGGATAACCAGCAACGAAGGAAGTCAGTACCGATCAGGCCATTGGCCATGAAAGCCCTCAGCTTGGAAAGCTGTGGTGAAAACTGGATCCGTTCAGCAGCACTTAACCGTTGTGGCAAGAGGTGATTCGCCGGGATACGAGTTTCACGATAACCCGGCAAAGGATTTTCACCTTCGGGAGATGTATCTACACAATAAAACCAGGACTTGTTCCAGTCCTTAGGGTGAGTGTGTAATGAGGCGTGAGGAAAAACTACATCCCTCCTTTTCTGAATGCTAATTCCGCCAAGCTCTTGGTGAGGCCCGCTGGTGAACTCAGTGCGCCGGTTTGCATGGAAGAAATCCCGGAATAAATCAACTGAAGGCTCCTCTTGCAGATATACTTCAGAAAATACTTGGAAATCGCAAATGTTGGAAACAGAGTTTGGTCCGATGTCCTGTGGGTGCAGCTGGAAGGTGGCAAGAACATCCCGGAAGAATCTTGAACCGGGGGGTGAGAAGCCTCTGGAGATATGGTCCAGAAATACGATAACCTCCCCGGATCTAGGAGTAGGAGGGCACTCGTTACCCGGAGCACGCCATTTTAGTTCAGCCCGAGGACCTAAGGTACCAATGCTCGACAGCTTGACTAAATCTTTCTCGGTCACGACAGAACGGACCCAATCGCACGAAACATACTGTTTAGCCATTTGAACAAAGTGCTGAAGAAGGGAAAGTGCAAAGACGGATTATGAACATACAATGATCGGGGATCTATTCATGATATACAATGATTGAAACGGAGAATTATTTGGCAAGATTAAACCGGCAATTATGAAACGAAGTTTATCATTTCCGGTTTAAATGGCAGTTGAAGAGGAACAGTTTAAATCGTTGCATCAGTTTATGTTATTTCCGGTTTATGGCACGACAATGTAAACCGGAACATACTTAGCGGATCTATCAAAGAGAAAAACAGGTTTCCAACACATTGCTAAGGAGGAATAGATCTGAGCATACTGAGATAAAAGAAACGAAAAATACACGGGAAAATCTACAGAGGTCCAATTCGGAGCGGACGAGTTTACAGGATGTGCATAAAAAAACGAGACCTAAGGCAGGCAACTACAGAAATAAAACAGCAAGATCTAAAGGGTAAGGCGCAAAAGTTAAATCCGCGGAACTGGTGCTAAAGGTTCTAATGGCGGAGTTCTAATGGCGGAAGTTCTAATGGCGGAACAGATAAAATTATAGCATTATAAATGACAAGATCTAAGGTTAGTATTGAGCGGAAGGTTTATTGGCCAGGCCTAAAAGTTACGGATCCTACAGGAGGAACGAATCTACAAGAGCAAAAGGAAAGCTTTGCTAAAGAGCCCTAATGGCGGAAGGACTGGGAGGAGCACGGGCAGATGCAGATCGAAAGCAAGGAAAGAAAAACATACCTGAAAAATGGAGGGCGGCAACGGAGTTTCTCTGGACGAATCAGGTTGATGCAGCGGCCTGGGGAGCTCTTGATCCGACGAGACGATGGCGGCGCTCCGAGCTCGGGATCTAATGGAGTTCTTGCGGGTCAGGAAGCGGAAGGAGGAAGAAGACGCGAGAAGGAAGAATGAAAAGGGGCGGTATTATTTATAGGCAGAGAGGCAGATGTGAAGCGACAGGTGCGGTAATCAAGGGAGCAAAATCGGATAAAGATCCCTTAAACGCCTCGATTCTCGGGATAACCATTAAAAACAAACTACAGTACAGCTTGCGGCGTAAAATGCGGAGATGATGTCATTGTCAGACTTTAATGATTTCGGAGGATGACGTCAGAGCCGGTTTACAAAAGATGAAGACAGAAGAAAATTACAGGTGACGACGGAGACTGATATGAACAAGTTCAAATCATTCTGGGGCCTAATGTCAGGGATATGGTTAGTAGGTATAAACCGGATATTGTAAACCGGCTTAGTTATACCATACTTGGTTTTACTATTTTAGTAGAGATTACGGCCCATGAGATTTCAAGGCCCATGTATAGAAATACGGTTTGTAATCCGCCAAAGAGATGTAACTTGAGAGATAAGAAAGAAAGGGCAGAGACCGAGGCGGACACGATTATGAGCCGGCCTCGGGACTCTGTAAACCGGACCAGGCGTCACCTCTATATAAAGGGACGACCCGGTACCGGTTCAGGGACAAGCAACAATCGATCCGTCGAGACGCAGGCAAGCGATTCCGCTCCCTGTAAACCGACGCCCAAGCAATACCAAACCAACTAGACGTAGGCTTTTACCTTCTCAAAGGGGCCGAACTAGTATAAATCCTTTGTGTCCTTTGTGTGCCATGAACCCTTTCAAGCTAACCCGTGCGATGGTTCCATCATCAAGTCCGCTAAACCGGACATCTGCCGTGTTAATTCCACGACACCTTCCACTTGGGGTAATCCAACGAGGGGTTCGAGGCCCATCAAGGAGTATTTTCTGGCGCCGTTGCCGGGGACTCCACTCTTCAAGATAGGGGAGTTGCATGCTATCTTTTACCTTTGCTTTTTAGTCTTGTTAGTTTACCTTTCATATTTGCTTTAGTTCCTTTTATCAAAAGTCACAAAAATAGTTATCTTGCTTGCTTGCTACTATGGGTTCCACCGAGAACACCAAGTTGTGTGACTTCACTAGTCACAACAACGATGACTTTATCAGCACACCTATCACTACACCTGCCACTTCAGCACCTTCATATGAAATTAAACCTACTTTACTGAACTTAGTCATGAAAGATCAATTCTCCGGTGCTGGAGAGGATGCTGCTTTACACTTGAACAACTTTGTAGAACTTTGTGATATGCAAAAGTACCAAGAAATAGATGGTAATATTGTTAAGCTTAAGCTTTTTCCTTTCTCTTTGAGAGGAGGAGCTAAAATTTGGTTTCAGTCTTTGCCTAGAAATAGCATAGATTCATGGGACAAGTGCAAAGATGCTTTTATTGGAAAATACTATCCACCTGCTAAAATTATCCAACTTAGAAGTAACATCATGAATTTTAAACAATTGGATAATGAACATGTTGCCCAAGCTTGGGAACGTATGAAGTCTCTTATCAAGAACTGCCCTACTCACGGTTTGACTACTTGGATGGTTATCCAAACTTTTTATGCAGGCTTGAACTTTACCTCGCGGAACTTGTTAGATTCGGCCGCGGGAGGAACTTTTATGTCAACTACACTTGGTGCTGCCACAAAGCTTCTCGATGAGATGATGACCAACTATTCCCAATGGCACACCGAACGCGCTCCAACAGGTAGGAAGGTAAACTCTGTCGAGGAGATTTCCTCCCTCAATGAAAAAGTTGACTTGATCATGTCTCTACTTTCGAAGCAATCTACTATTGATCCTCGTGATGTTCCTTTAAATTCTTTGATTGCTCAAGAACAAGTAGATGTTAACTTTGTCTCTAGAAATAATTTCAACAACAATGCTTATAGGAGTAACTTTGGTAACAATTCTAGACCGTTCCCCTCTAACTCCTATGGGAACAATAATGCTTATCCTAGTACCAAGAACTTCAATACTGAACTAGAGAGCATGCTTAGAGATTTCATCACTACCCAAAAAGCCTTTAATAAGAATTTAGAAGAGAAACTACATAAAGTAGATGATCTTTCTTTCAAGGTAGACCACTTAGCCAATGAGTTAAAATTGCTGAAAATTGAAACTTCTTCTCTTAAGGAGAAGGAAGTCATCCCTATTAATGCTACTCAAGTGCAAATCAATGAAAATATTAGGATGATGGCTAAGCTTAAAGAGAGATGGGCTAGAGAAAGGGAGGAAGAGGAAAGAATTAAGAGCCTTCCTACCCACCACACTGTTGCTACTATCCAAGTTATTGAGAATGTTCACACCCTTAGCACCCAATGTACTCCTGGTCCCAATGGACCTATTAATGGTGATGCTATAGAAACTACCAAACATGTGAGCCTTAAGGACACCACTACTACCTTACTTGATGCTCGTGACCTTGATTCTGATAATTGCACTCTTACAGAAGTTATTGATTTCCTTCACAAGATGTCTAGAGATCCCCGTACTAGCACGCTTAACCTTGCCTTCACCGAGCATATCACTAATGCTCTCATCAAAGCTAGGGAGGAGAAACTTAGAGTAGAAGCCTCCATACCTAGAAAGCTAGAGAATGGTTGGGATCCTATGATAAAAATTAATTTGAATGACTTCTCTTGTTATGCATTATGTGATGTTGGTGCTAGTACCTCTGTTATGCCCAAAAGGATATATGATATGCTTAAATTGAAACCTTATGATTCTTGTTCTTTTGGTGTTCGTCTCGTTGATTCTTCCATAAACAAACCTTTGGGGAGGATCGATGATGTTCTTATTGTTGTCAATGATAATTATGTGCCAGTTGATGTCACTATTATGGATATTGAATGTGATCCTTCATGTCCAATTATTTTGGGACGCCCCTTTTTGCGCACCGTTGGTGCTGTCATTGACATGAAAGAGGGTAATATTAAATTTCAGTTTCCTCTCAAGAAAGGGATGGAACACTTCCCTCGTAAGAAGGTCAAGTTACCTTTTGAGTCCGTTGTACGGGCTAGCTATTCTTTTACTTTTGATAAAACTTGATCTATGCATTATGCCTAGCTTAAAGGCATAAAAGAAAGCGCTTTTGGGAGGCAGCCCACATGAATAATTTTTTTGCTTTTATTGTGTCTTGATGTTGTTTACTGCTGTAGCATCATCATTGTATCTTTACTTTTCATATTTGTGCCAAGTATAGCCTCTGATTGCTAGAAAGTTCAAAAGTTGTGAGGTGCTGTCCAGGAAACAGATTCTGTCCTTGGATAGAAAAATTCGTATAAAATCACCAGATCATCTTTTTTGGTCTGAATTTTTTCGACAGCGTTCTCTATATAATTGTCTTTCGTGCGTCAGTTCTGAGTATTTTGATTTGAGTTGCAGAAGTATCCCGAACAGGTCAATTACTGCCTACTGTTCTGTTTTTCACATATTCTGTCCTGTTTTGCCTTACCTTCACTTTGCAAATTGAGAACTTGCTTTTTCTTTGCAAAAACCTTTTGGCAATCTTCAGAAACAGTAGAACTTCAAGAATATCCTTATTTCCAGCAAGGTATAATTATTTTATTAAGGATACTAACCTCGCTAATCAGATTATGAATGAGTTATGTATGAAGGGAGTTTTCAAGTGTGCGAGGGAAGATGATAAAAAGATTTAGGAGTGTCAAGCGCTCAAGCTTGGGGATGCCCCCGTGCACCCCCAAGAAATATTCAAGGAGACTCAAGCGTCTAAGCTTGGGGATGCCCCCCGTGCATCCCCTTCTCCATCAACATTATCAGTTCGTCTTTCGTTCCGCTATATTTTTATCACTTCATGTGTTATGTGCTATGCTTGGAGTGTCTTGCTTTTAGTTTTCTTTTTAGTTTTTTCATAACGAGTCGGAACCCAGCATTCCTTTATGTGGGAGAGAAACACGCTCCACCTCTACCTAGAACATTACATAGAATTTTCATGTCTATCTATGCTGTGTGTGTTCTTTATCTTTTAATAGCTACTATCGTGCTTTGCTCTTAGTATTCATGCTTATCTTTTCAAGAGCTTCTATTTAGTTGGTTGCTTGAACTCTTTTTAATTACCATGCTCACCTTATTAAGAGAGTTTGCTTCCGTTTCATGGGTTAATATGTCTATGATAAATATGCTACTTTCATGATGGTGCTTAGTAGTTCAGGTTTTCTTATGGTTAATCTCAAATAGCTGGGGGATTCCCAATGTGTTATTGGAGTACCAACTTGGTTTGTTTGCCTATGTTGTGGTATGGTTTAGTAATATCTTCCTTCGAGAATTTATTTTGATTGACTTGGCGTATGCTCACGCATATTCAAGACTGTAAAGAAAGTCTGTCAAGCCTTGATGATCTTTTGTTTCTAAGTAGCGATATAACTACCATGCCTGATTCAATATTGCTTTGTCGCTCTGCATGATTATGACCGTCATTGCTCTCTTAGTTGGTCGCTCCCAGTCTTTTGCTAACCTCCACCTGCACTAAGCAAATTAATCATGCAATACATAGCTCATGGGAAAGTAGCCTAAAAACTATTGTGGTAAAGAATATGTTGCTTATGTATCTTATTTCTTATGAGTTGCTTGCTGAGCGGTAACCATGTTTCTGGGGACGCCATCAACTGTCACACTTTTGTTGAATATCATGTGAGTTGCTATGCATGTTCGTCTTGTCTGAAGTAAGGGTGATTTACCGTGGGTTGAATTAATATGCATATTGTTAGAGAAGAACATTGGGCCGCCAACCAAAGCCATGCCTCATGGTGGAAGTTTTAGCTTGGACCTTAATCCTCAATCTCTCATGATAATATGCTTATGCATTAAAGAGGAGTCCATCATCTATTTTCTATGTTGTCCCGGTATGGATGTCCTCAAGTTGAGATTTATAAAAAACGAGAAATCAAATGCGATCTATCTCCTTGGACCTTTGTACAGGTGGCATAGAGGTACCCCTTTGTGACACTTGGTAAAAACATATGCAATGCAATGATAACCCATGAGGATCCGAGCTAATTAGGACAAGGAGCGAGCACTATTGGTATTCGATGCATGAGGCTTGCAACTTATAAGATGTTTTATACATGATACATATGAAGTACTACTACCGTTGACAGAATTGCTTCCATGTTTCATAATAAAAAGCTCTAGCACTTTAAGCATCAACTACTGAGAGCATGATTGTCATTCTGAGTGTAATGTGCATTGTCTCAAAGTAGCATTGTCTTTTGCATGATTGTGATATCGTTTATTCTGAAATGATTGTATCTAGTCATCACTTAAACCTTGAAGGTGCCCTTGCATTTATGTTTTGCATCACTAAAGGGGGCAAGCTAGATATCACTTGTGACGCCCGAGACCGACGTCCCAGAAGATTCCAGAAGATTCTCGAAGCTTCCAGATGTTCCGGGTTGCCCGTGTGTCCTTTTGTGCTTGTGTTATTTTTTTTTTGCATCGCATCATGTCATCATGCCATCATGTCATTTTAATTTTTGCAACCAAATAAATTGTGTGGGCCTTCGGTCCATTTAAATCGAGGGAAGATGTCTTCTCTTTATAACATATAAAAGTCTCTCATTATTTTAGGGAGCTATATAATAATTATTCCATTGCTCCGGAATCACCATAACACACTTGCATAATTTCCCCATGTCTTTCACTTCGTGTTTCACCTTCAAAACCTTGCCGATAATTCTTTCCGTTGTTTCGAGGCTCCTCCAAAATTCCGGACATTTTTGGACACCTCAATAATCTCGTCTTAGTTCAAACCTATTTGAATTAAATTCAAATATGTTTGAATTATTTCCCGTCCTTGCCTTTTGTATTTTCTCCGGTCGTGCTCATTTTTACGAGCCCGGGAAAAATTACCCTTTGTCCTAATTCTTGCCCTAACTCTATTTTTTCTAGCACCTTCTATCTTTCCTTCTTCTTGTTGTTTTTTTTTCTGTTTTAATTCAGAAAGACAGCAGCTGTTTTTAATAAAAGAAAGTGCAGCGCCTCCTCTAGGCCCAAGGCCACTTCGGCCCAGGCCTCCAGTCTCCTTCTCCCCTCCTTGGCCCAGGGCGCCTCGGCCCTTTTCCCTCAGGCCGCAGCCCACCTGGCCCGTCCAGTCCTAACCCTAGCTCAGGGAGCGCTCTCCCCTCGCTTTCCCTGTGCGCCGCCACCCCGTAGCGACCGAAGCCCCTCGACCCCGCTCCTCACCCTCGTTCCCCCGTTCCCTTTCCCTCTCCCCTCTCGCACCGCCTGCTCACTTCGTCGCGACGGCCAGGAGCCTCGACCTGGCCTGCCTCGGCGGCCGGATCCCGCAGCCCGAGCGGCCCCTCGCCCTCATGCGCCCGTGCGCCTCCCCTATCCCTTCCTCGCGACGGCCAGTGGCGCCCGCATCGGCCGTCTTCATCCCACTTCGCGGCCTCCAACTCTGGCGCCCGACCTCTCGCCCTCCAAGCACCGGCGCAGCTCCCTCCAGCCTCGTCGCCAAGGCCAGGAGCGCCTGCCCTTCTCCAGCCTGCGCCGACCCCGTCCTCCAGCGCCAGGAGGCGGCCCGCGCCTGTTCCTCCGCCGTGGCCTGCGGCCTCCCTCCGGCCAGCCATGGCCAATGCCAGCCGCCGCCGCGCCAAGGCACCGGCGCCCTTCCCAGCCGGGTCGAACCCCCGTGCGCCCTCCCGTCGCCCGGCGACCGAGGCTCCCACCTCCGCGACCACGGCTTCTCCATCCCGGGCGCCTCGCCGTGCGCCCTGCTGCCTCCTTCGGTGCCGTGCTGCTGTGTACCGTGACCTTGTCCTGCTGCTGTTGTTTTTTGTTGTTGTTGTTGTGTGTGTTGCCCGTGCTGTAGTTTTGGACAGATGACACCGAGTACCTCTACATGACCCGGCAAGTACCCCTACGACCAAGTACCTCGACGAACCGAACATCTACGGAAAAACAAGCTCGTGAACACCTCCGGGAACAAGTACCGCGACCGACTCGTCAAGTACCTCTTCGGATGCGTCAAGTTCCACTACTTCCACTACCGTCGCAAACGGGAACCCCGAGTACCACGACGCCCCGAACGACTACCGATGACCGTGAACAACTACCGCCGTCGTGGAACCGCCAAGACGAACGGAACAACTACTTCCCACTACGATCGTGTACCACTATCGTCGCCCCGTGTACCACTACTTCCTCTACTACGGCTACTTCCTCGACGAGCTCGAACCGCCTCGAAACGCACGCTTCGAAGGTATAACCCCGAGACGTGAACCGTGTGATGCTTGTTGTGTTGTATGAAATGTCTCCCGTGTGTGCTTCGTGCCCGTTCCACCTTTTGGCATGTTCCTCGGTTGCCTCGCCACCGACTCGTGGGAACCCGGCAACGGGATCACCCCATCATCTTGTTCAACTCGTTCACTCCACCTTTTGTTTTGCACCGGTCCCTCACCGAGTTACCGGAACCGAGTTGTTGCCTTTGCATCATTTCGGATCGTTGCCGTGGCACCCTTTCTATCCACCACGGTGACAAATGCTTCATCTCTTTTAAGTCAACCTTTTAACAAAACTTGCATAAACTTGAGCATCTCATCCGCATCATGTTAACAACATTAATATGTGTGTTTGTTGTTGCTTATAATTATTAAACATGCTCATGGGGATTTTCCGGACATGTTGTTGTTATTTCCGGCCTCATTTAAAATGTCTTAATAGTGTAGTTTCTTTATGCTTCACCTCTTGCCATGCTAAAAACAATTAAACTTGTCTTGTTAATAATGAGAGTCAACTAAATAATTAATACGTGGTGTTTCGTCAATATGCAACTCGTTGCATATTGATCTCCACTTAACTTGTAGTATTTGTTTGTGCACTTTGCCATGCCATGCATATTTAAACCGGACATGCATCATATTTGGATGTGCATCGTATGCCATGTTTATGCTTGTGTGTTTACCGTGTGTTTGTTTCTTTCCGGTTGCTTCTCTTGTTAGCTTCGGTTTCGTTCCGGAGTGGTGAGGTTTCTCTCGACTGTTGCTCCGTCTACTTCGTGGATCCGTTCTTCTCCCTTGTGGATTCCCAGGCAAGATGATCATACCCTTGGATACCTTTACTACCATTGCCATGCTTAGTTGTCTCGATGCTATCGTTACATGTCGCGATACCCATCTTTTATGTCAGCCTCTCCTTGTTGCCATGAAACCTCTAACCTTGACACCTTCCTAGCAAACCACTGTTTGGCTATGTTACCCGCTTGCTCAGCCTCGCTTGCTCAGTTCCTCTTATAGCGTTGTTAGTTGCAGGTGAAGATGAAGTCCGTTCCAGGAGGGAACTTGTTGTTGGTTATATCACAATATCTATAATAATTATTAACACACCTTATATACTGGGCATGGGTGGAAGGCTTGGCCTTTTGCTCGGTGTTTTGTTCCACTCATGCCACCTTAGGCGCCGATAAACCGGCATTATGTTCCTTGATTTTGCGTTCCTAACACGATGGGTGTAATGGGGACCCCTTGACAGTTCGACTTTGAATAAAACTCCTCCAGCAAGGCCCAACATTGGTTTTAATTTGCTCATAATAACAACTTAATTAAATAATTAAATTGCATAGGGAGTTAGCGCTACCCGAGGATTCTTAATTCTACATAGCAGGGGGGGCCAGTGCTGATGGTGTTGGTCCCAAACGGGGAGACTGCGGGGCCGCCTTGGGGAAACCCGAGGTATCTGGTATAACCTGTAGGATCACCCATCCGGTAGTGTCCTGAGACTTAGATACGCACGGCTACTATCAGGGTGTCGACACACCGGGAGGTCTTGCTGGACTTGTTTTACCATTGTCGAAATGACTTGTGCTACCGGGATGCCGAGCCTGATCGGATTTTTCCCTAAGATAAGGGGTGATGATATTATATTTATCACTTCAGCTAATCGTGAGAGCTTGTGATGGGCTAAGTTGGAACACCCCTGCAGGGTTATGAACTTTCGAAAGCCGTGCCCGCGGTTATGTGGCAGATTGGAATTTGTTAATGTCCGGTTGTAGAAAACTTGACAGAGGATCCGAAGTAAAACACACAACTGTGTGAGTAACTGTGACTGTCTCTTTTCACGTTGAGAAGAGAACACGGTGGGGTTATGTTTGACCGTATGTAGTTAGGATCTTTAGCGATCACCTCTTTTGCGACCGTTTGCGTAGCTTCTCATCTTATTCTGGTACTCGTAAGTTAGCCACCATATTATGCTTAGTCGCTGCTGCAGCCTCACCACTTTACCTCTTCCTACCCACAAAGCTTTGCTAGTCTTGTTACCCATGGTTATGGGATTGCTGAGTCCTCGTGGCTCACAGTTACTACAACACCAGATGCAGGTTCAGCCGAGTTTGAAGCAGGAGCTGGTTCAAGTTCTTCACCAGGAGCTCGATGAAGAGAGTGTTTGTGACGTTTCGATGTTCAGTAGTGGTTTCTAATAGGATTCGATCCTGACCTGTGGCTTTATGTTGTTTTGGTATCTTTCTTTTGGATCTTACCCGTAGTCGGGCTGTGATGTTCTGAATGATGTCTTGCTTATGTAATGTATTGTGTGAAGTGGCGAGTGTAAGCCAACTATCTCCTTTTGCAATTTTAATCCCTCTTTTACATGAGACGTGCAAAGATACCAAACTTGAGATCATTCTAGGATGGGCTTATACCTTTAAGTCATGCCTCGACACGTAGGAGGTATAGTCCCATCCTGGGCATTACAAGTTGGTATTCAGAGCCTTCTCCGACCTAGAAGCCCCCACTGTTTGATCGAATCGTTGACGGTTGAGTCTAGGCACACACTGAAAAATGTTTTGAGTCCTATATATATATCGGAGAGTAGGATTTCTTTGCTTCTCATCCCCTTTCTCTCTGGTGAGGACTCCTGACGATTACTCTTACCTCTTCTACTTTCAAAATTGCACCAATTTTTTTTTAGGATCTCGCGAGTATTCTGGGATTGTTTCGATGTTCTTGTGACAAGGATATTGTTCTCGATGCCTCCTGTTACCGAGGAGTTGAGCTTCGGGGTATCATTGACACAAGTATATCGCGGCAGTACTAAATACTTTAGACGGCCGACATCGAAAATCTCTCCTATACGGCCAGTGGCAAGATAACCCCGACATCACCCAGTACTGGGGAGGTAGTTCGAGAGTATTGCCATAGCTTGTTATAGTGGATGCTTTTCGAAGGTCCGAGGTAAACAGTTTCCGAGAAAGACTGGTTATGTGTTGAAGGATGGATACACCTGGATGTAGGTTTAGAGTTGATTGCGCGGTGCTTCCCGTGTATCCCCAACACCTGATTGCATAACTGGAAACTTTCGGAAATCTATAGGTGGGTTCATCAAGTAGTTCTAGGCATTCTCCCAACGGATGCTCGATATGAAGTTTGGGGTTCTACATTGAGTGAAGTGGTTTTATGGACTTGTTCTGATCGGGAGTTGCATCTTAAAGGATCCTTGGCTATGCTGATCCGGGGATGACAAAACCCTTTTATAACACGTTCCATAATCTTACAGCACAAAGATGTCGAACGAAACTTCTATCTTGTATTTGTTCTATCTGTTCCTTGTTCCTTTTTATTTATCTTTTGTTCTCCAAGTGGCTTCTCGTCAAGTTGATGTACCTGCAGAATTCATTCGTTCAATCCTCTGTTCGAATGATGTTGTGAAGATTAGGCTGTTGCATATCTATCCTTTGTTTTGTTTTGATTCTGGTATTCGAGTTGCTTCGATGTCAAATGTTGATTCCATACCTTTCATAATCGGTATTCTCATATTTCTATAGGAGTGCTAATTCTTTTGACCATCAAGATCTTTATGTAAATTCTTTTTCAACCGGTGTCCTTTTTGTTCATCCCAAGTTGTCTTTGTTTCCCCACCCTCCCACCCTTCTTCTTCTTCGAGTCAGAAATTCTCAAATGAAGTATCCATTTTATTCATGTGATATTTCTTCATTCATTTCCTTCAATGTTCTTATCCGGTGATATATCGTAAAGATGCTCAAGAGTTTCAAGTTCATCATTCTTCTGTTCTCTAATTCTACCGGTGGTTTTAATTCAAGATTTCGGTGTTGATCTTATCATTTTCCTCTTTTCACAATGCTTTCTTATTCCGGTGCACCAATTAACCATTCTCCTCTTGCTATTCATATCCGGAGTGCTGAAGATTCATAATTCCATTCTTAATCCGTTCAAGCTATTTTTGAGGATTATCATCTTATTCAAGCCATTTAATTCAACCGGTGCAATATCTCTTAAGCAATCTTTTCAACGGTGATTTCTTTAGTGGGCCCTAACCCACAGGTCTTTTCCAGGATCTTACCTGACTCTTCTATTTTCCGGAGATATACTTAAATTCTTTTCAAAGTGTGACGTAAGAATGATTTCCATCAGTCACATGCCTTCACCAAGATCGTTTTCAAATTCTTTTCTTCATTGGGTCAATCTTTTTAATTCTTCATTCCGGAGTGCTCAACAATTCTTCATGGCATTTCTCGTCTTCATTCTCAACATTTGGAGACCGGAGAGGTGTTTCTCTTAAATCTTGACCCGTCTTCTTGAAGATTCGTGGTTCTAGCTTCATGCCATCCTCATTATCGTTTTGATTGTGAGGAACCCTTTTATGCCATCCGGAGCTTTTTCATGAATTCTTTTATTTGTGATCCTCCGAAGGCCATCATTTCAGAATATTTATTCGTTCTCAGTTTTCAACTTCGCCCTCCCAATATTCTTCATTGATGTCTCTTCGTTCGTCTCCTAATTCTTACGGTGGTTCTTTCAAGATTCCTCTTCCGTTGTTATCATATCAATTCATTTGTTCTTTTCACAATTCTACCGGTGCTTTGTTGAATAATTAGCTGAGCTTGTGCTAGACCTCTCTTTAATTCTTTGCAACGAGAATAAGTAGTATGCCAAATCCTTTGGTTGTCATCAATTTAATTGGTGAAGGAGATGCATAACATAACTCTTATTCTTGTTCCTTCAGGTGATTTAATTCTTTTGTCTGGAGCTTGTTCATCATATCATATTCTCGCTTCTAAGTTGTTCATCTTGTTTTTCCGGAGCTTCAAGTTATTTCAATTTTATCATTTCAACCTCAATCTAATCCATCGCATGCCTTGAATCTTATTCTTTTCATCTTTAACTTCTCATGTTTCATTACCGGAGTTCTTCATGGTGGTTCATCATGTTTTAATTCATCCTCGAAGTCTTCATCAAGATTCTTGTTCGAGCTCAAGCATTCTTCATCATGCTTTCCAATTGCAATTCTTTCTCCCTTATCTTTTGAGATGGTGTTATGTCATTCTTGTCAATTCCTTCATGTTTTATGATTCACAAGTTGTCAAGAATGAGATATTTAAAGCCATCATTTCTTCTCTTTAGGAGATCCTTTCAACCCCTCATTTTATCTCTTGGAGTCATCTTGGGTTGTATTTCACCTAAAAGCTTTCCCTAAGGATTGTTACTAATTATGGTGCTTATAAATGACCCAAGTTCTTCATTTATCATTCCGATGAAATAAGTTTTTCATCTCCTTGTTGATCTCAATCCAATCAATTGTTTAAGTCAGTGGCTGGTTGTCACCTCTTAATTTTGAGATGTTTTCCATAAGCCCACAACGAACTTATTCTTTCGTTGTTGATTTTTTCCAACAACTCTATCCAACCCTTCTTTGTAAGGAGGATTTCCTAATTCTTTTTGGGAGAAGTTGTCATACTTTTCTCCGTTCATTTCTTTCTTTCAACTATATGCTATTCTTTCATTCCGGAGGCTTTGTCATATTGCTCTCTTTAACCATCATCTCGTTTTATCAAGATCATGTTCTTTCCCTTGCTTATCATTTAACCGGAGTGTTGTATTTTCATTCAAGTTCCCTCATCTTACCAACTTTTAACTCTCTTTTCAACCGGAGTGCTGTCTGAAATCTTTCTTAACCTTGTGCCATTCTTTTAATTGTTTCGGAGGCAATATGTGTTGTTGTTTTCATCAAGTATCACTCCATCTCCTTAAGTTCTTGTTCAATTCCTTCCATTTTCAAACGGAGTGCTGTCCAAATTCATTCATTCTTATTCCATGGCTTTACCCTTGCAGTTTCATAGTCTTTTGGTCCGTGAGCTCTTGTTTCATGTCTTTCAACCTTCAAGGTTCTTGTAATGTTCCTCCTGCTTACCGGAGTGCTCTTAACTTCGTTCATCTCCGTTGCATTCTTTCTTTCAACTTGTTTAACCTCTCAAGGTTCCTTGGTTTCACTCGTCTGTCAAAGAAGCAACTTTGTTTTACCTCTTCCTCTTCTGTTTTTACCCGGTGATATCTCTAGGATCTCGGGTCGAGATCCTCTGTTAGTGTGGGAGAGTTGTGACGCCCGAGACCGACGTCCCAGAAGATTCCAGAAGATTCTCGAAGCTTCCAGATGTTCCGGGTTGCCCGTGTGTCCTTTTGTGCTTGTGTTATTTATTTATTTTGCATCGCATCATGTCATCATGCCATCATGTCATTTTAATTTTTGCAACCAAATAAATTGTGTGGGCCTTCGGCCCATTTAAATCGAGGGAAGATGTCTTCTCTTTATAACATATAAAAGTCTCTCATTATTTTAGGGAGCTATATAATAATTATTCCATTGCTCCGGAATCACCATAACACACTTGCATAATTTCCCCATGTCTTTCACTTCGTGTTTCACCTTCAAAACCTTGCCGATAATTCTTTCCGTTGTTTCGAGGCTCCTCCAAAATTCCGGACATTTTTGGACACCTCAATAATCTCGTCTTAGTTCAAACCTATTTGAATTAAATTCAAATATGTTTGAATTATTTCCCGTCCTTGCCTTTTGTATTTTCTCCGGTCGTGCTCATTTTTACGAGCCCGGGAAAAATTACCCTTTGTCCTAATTCTTGCCCTAACTCTATTTTTTCTAGCACCTTCTATCTTTCCTTCTTCTTGTTGTTTTTTTTTCTGTTTTAATTCAGAAAGACAGCAGCTGTTTTTAATAAAAGAAAGTGCAGCGCCTCCTCTAGGCCCAAGGCCACTTCGGCCCAGGCCTCCAGTCTCCTTCTCCCCTCCTTGGCCCAGGGCGCCTCGGCCCTTTTCCCTCAGGCCGCAGCCCACCTGGCCCGTCCAGTCCTAACCCTAGCTCAGGGAGCGCTCTCCCCTCGCTTTCCCTGTGCGCCGCCACCCCGTAGCGACCGAAGCCCCTCGACCCCGCTCCTCACCCTCGTTCCCCCGTTCCCTTTCCCTCTCCCCTCTCGCACCGCCTGCTCACTTCGTCGCGACGGCCAGGAGCCTCGACCTGGCCTGCCTCGGCGGCCGGATCCCGCAGCCCGAGCGGCCCCTCGCCCTCATGCGCCCGTGCGCCTCCCCTATCCCTTCCTCGCGACGGCCAGTGGCGCCCGCATCGGCCGTCTTCATCCCACTTCGCGGCCTCCAACTCTGGCGCCCGACCTCTCGCCCTCCAAGCACCGGCGCAGCTCCCTCCAGCCTCGTCGCCAAGGCCAGGAGCGCCTGCCCTTCTCCAGCCTGCGCCGACCCCGTCCTCCAGCGCCAGGAGGCGGCCCGCGCCTGTTCCTCCGCCGTGGCCTGCGGCCTCCCTCCGGCCAGCCATGGCCAATGCCAGCCGCCGCCGCGCCAAGGCACCGGCGCCCTTCCCAGCCGGGTCGAACCCCCGTGCGCCCTCCCGTCGCCCGGCGACCGAGGCTCCCACCTCCGCGACCACGGCTTCTCCATCCCGGGCGCCTCGCCGTGCGCCCTGCTGCCTCCTTTGGTGCCGTGCTGCTGTGTACCGTGACCTTGTCCTGCTGCTGTTGTTTTTTTTGTTGTTGTTGTGTGTGTTGCCCGTGCTGTAGTTTTGGACAGATGACACCGAGTACCTCTACATGACCCGGCAAGTACCCCTACGACCAAGTACCTCGACGAACCGAACATCTACGGAAAAACAAGCTCGTGAACACCTCCGGGAACAAGTACCGCGACCGACTCGTCAAGTACCTCTTCGGATGCGTCAAGTTCCACTACTTCCACTACCGTCGCAAACGGGAACCCCGAGTACCACGACGCCCCGAACGACTACCGATGACCGTGAACAACTACCGCCGTCGTGGAACCGCCAAGACGAACGGAACAACTACTTCCCACTACGATCGTGTACCACTACCGTCGCCCCGTGTACCACTACTTCCTCTACTACGGCTACTTCCTCGACGAGCTCGAACCGCCTCGAAACGCACGCTTCGAAGGTATAACCCCGAGACGTGAACCGTGTGATGCTTGTTGTGTTGTATGAAATGTCTCCCGTGTGTGCTTCGTGCCCGTTCCACCTTTTGGCATGTTCCTCGGTTGCCTCGCCACCGACTCGTGGGAACCCGGCAACGGGATCACCCCATCATCTTGTTCAACTCGTTCACTCCACCTTTTGTTTTGCACCGGTCCCTCACCGAGTTACCGGAACCGAGTTGTTGCCTTTGCATCATTTCGGATCGTTGCCGTGGCACCCTTTCTATCCACCACGGTGACAAATGCTTCATCTCTTTTAAGTCAACCTTTTAACAAAACTTGCATAAACTTGAGCATCTCATCCGCATCATGTTAACAACATTAATATGTGTGTTTGTTGTTGCTTATAATTATTAAACATGCTCATGGGGATTTTCCGGACATGTTGTTGTTATTTCCGGCCTCATTTAAAATGTCTTAATAGTGTAGTTTCTTTATGCTTCACCTCTTGCCATGCTAAAAACAATTAAACTTGTCTTGTTAATAATGAGAGTCAACTAAATAATTAATACGTGGTGTTTCGTCAATATGCAACTCGTTGCATATTGATCTCCACTTAACTTGTAGTATTTGTTTGTGCACTTTGCCATGCCATGCATATTTAAACCGGACATGCATCATATTTGGATGTGCATCGTATGCCATGTTTATGCTTGTGTGTTTACCGTGTGTTTGTTTCTTTCCGGTTGCTTCTCTTGTTAGCTTCGGTTTCGTTCCGGAGTGGTGAGGTTTCTCTCGACTGTTGCTCCGTCTACTTCGTGGATCCGTTCTTCTCCCTTGTGGATTCCCAGGCAAGATGATCATACCCTTGGATACCTTTACTACCATTGCCATGCTTAGTTGTCTCGATGCTATCGTTACATGTCGCGATACCCATCTTTTATGTCAGCCTCTCCTTGTTGCCATGAAACCTCTAACCTTGACACCTTCCTAGCAAACCACTGTTTGGCTATGTTACCCGCTTGCTCAGCCTCGCTTGCTCAGTTCCTCTTATAGCGTTGTTAGTTGCAGGTGAAGATGAAGTCCGTTCCAGGAGGGAACTTGTTGTTGGTTATATCACAATATCTATAATAATTATTAACACACCTTATATACTGGGCATGGGTGGAAGGCTTGGCCTTTTGCTCGGTGTTTTGTTCCACTCATGCCACCTTAGGCGCCGATAAACCGGCATTATGTTCCTTGATTTTGCGTTCCTAACACGATGGGTGTAATGGGGACCCCTTGACAGTTCGACTTTGAATAAAACTCCTCCAGCAAGGCCCAACATTGGTTTTAATTTGCTCATAATAACAACTTAATTAAATAATTAAATTGCATAGGGAGTTAGCGCTACCCGAGGATTCTTAATTCTACATAGCAGGGGGGGCCAGTGCTGATGGTGTTGGTCCCAAACGGGGAGACTGCGGGGCCGCCTTGGGGAAACCCGAGGTATCTGGTATAACCTGTAGGATCACCCATCCGGTAGTGTCCTGAGACTTAGATACGCGCGGCTACTATCAGGGTGTCGACACACCGGGAGGTCTTGCTGGACTTGTTTTACCATTGTCGAAATGACTTGTGCTACCGGGATGCCGAGCCTGATCGGATTTTTCCCTAAGATAAGGGGTGATGATATTATATTTATCACTTCAGCTAATCGTGAGAGCTTGTGATGGGCTAAGTTGGAACACCCCTGCAGGGTTATGAACTTTCGAAAGCCGTGCCCGCGGTTATGTGGCAGATTGGAATTTGTTAATGTCCGGTTGTAGAAAACTTGACAGAGGATCCGAAGTAAAACACACAACTGTGTGAGTAACCGTGACTGTCTCTTTTCACGTTGAGAAGAGAACACGGTGGGGTTATGTTTGACCGTATGTAGTTAGGATCTTTAGCGATCACCTCTTTTGCGACCGTTTGCGTAGCTTCTCATCTTATTCTGGTACTCGTAAGTTAGCCACCATATTATGCTTAGTCGCTGCTGCAGCCTCACCACTTTACCTCTTCCTACCCACAAAGCTTTGCTAGTCTTGTTACCCATGGTTATGGGATTGCTGAGTCCTCGTGGCTCACAGTTACTACAACACCAGATGCAGGTTCAGCCGAGTTTGAAGCAGGAGCTGGTTCAAGTTCTTCACCAGGAGCTCGATGAAGAGAGTGTTTGTGACGTTTCGATGTTCAGTAGTGGTTTCTACTAGGATTCGATCCTGACCTGTGGCTTTATGTTGTTTTGGTATCTTTCTTTTGGATCTTACCCGTAGTCGGGCTGTGATGTTCTGAATGATGTCTTGCTTATGTAATGTATTGTGTGAAGTGGCGAGTGTAAGCCAACTATCTCCTTTTGCAATTTTAATCCCTCTTTTACATGAGACGTGCAAAGATACCAAACTTGAGATCATTCTAGGATGGGCTTATACCTTTAAGTCGTGCCTCGACACGTAGGAGGTATAGTCCCATCCTGGGCATTACATCACTTGATCATATTTGCACATCATGTTCATTGCAAATCTTTTTGTTGTTCCAGTTTCATGTTGTAAAACTTTCAGTCATTTGTGATTTTCTCTTGAGACAACTTAGTTACTTTAGAATCATTGTCTCAGTAAGCTTTTGTCATATGACTATGAGAAAGTCTTATATGGTTAATAGCATGTCACCACAGAAATTATTCTTGTTATCATTTACCTACTCGAGGACGAGCAGGAATTAAGCTTGGGGATGTTGATACGTCCAAAACGTATCTATAATTTCTGCTTGCTCCATGCCACTTTTGGGTGATATTGCTATGATATTCATACACTTCCATACACTTTTGATCATATTTGGACTAACTTACTAATCCAGTGCACCCCAGTGCCAGTTTCTGTTTTCGGCTGTTTTTGTATTTCAGGTTTTCATGTTTCGAGAACTGCCCAGAAAAATACAGAAAATATATATAAAAAATCAGCGTATCGGGAATGACACTGCTTCCGAAGGGGAGCCTTGGGGGGGCCACAGGGGCCCCAGGCGCCCTGTGGGCGCCCCCCCTGGGCCGCGCCGGGGGGGCGCCTCGGCACCCCGAGAGCCCCCCGATGCCCTACTTTGGCAGATATTTAAAGGGTCCCCCGTAACCCTTGAAACATGACTTCTTTTCGTGATCCCATCTCTGTTCCGCCGCCGCCGCCGCTTCCAAGATCGGGAGCACCAGGAGAACTCTTCCCGGCACCCTGCCGGAGGGGAGGATCACCACTGGGAGCTTCTCCACCACCATGGATGCCTCCCGGATGACTCGTGAGTACTCTCCCTTGGACCATGAGTCCATGACCAGTAGCTATGTGATGTTCTCCTCCCGTTCTTGTGCTTCACTAATTAGTCCTCGTGAGCTGCCCTACATGATCGAGGCACCTATGTAATCCTTATGCTGTTGCTATGTTGAGTTTGCTGGGATCCGATGGATTATGAGATTATGTTCAGATTGATCTTGAGTAATATATTTGATTCACTTCTTTTATATTTTAGTTCATAAGTAATTCTTGCATGTTCTCCGTTGTTATTTATTGCTTTGGCCAAGTAGTAAGTAGTGACTCCAAGAGGGAACGTTATGCTCGATTGTGGGTTCATGCCCCTCGATGACTAGCTTGAGTGACAGAAACATGAGTCTAGGGGATGTGCTGTTGCCACAAGGGGGAAAACAACGGTGCTTGTGCCCGCGGGTGCAAGGATTGTTTACTTTACGCAAAGTTCTTTTAATGCAGTTGTCTGTTGCATTGAGTTTACACTATGAGTGGGACTCGCAACTTAATACCAGCGAGATGTTCTGGATAAATATCTCAAGGTGGATGTTTAGTAGTAGATGCAGATGGATTTCGGTCTACTTACTTTGGCGTACTGCCCATGCTTTGGACCTCAACCTTTGTTGCAATGTAGTCAGCATTGGTTTGCGTTCGTGGTCCTGTCAATTGCCCAGCTGTAATTTGTTACCTCACATAGCTGTTTTATCGTCTTTTGGAAGAGAGACATCACTAGTGAACATCATGTGACTTCGGTCCATATTACTATCATTGATCACATACACTATTTTACTTTCCGCTATTTTATTTACTATTGCAAATTACTATCTATCCCTACTATCATATTGCTTTTAACCCTTTGTGAACTACAAGGCCGGAGAGATTGACAACCTCTCTGTACTCGTTGGGAGCAAAGTTATTTGTATCTGTGTGCAGGTCCACGTTGATTGCTAATTGCGCCGTTATCTGTTGACACCTACCTGTTGAACCTAGGAGTCTCTGAGGATTCGATCCTTGGCATCTTTGCTAGGGGAAAACACTTCTACTTACTGCATCTTACACCTTCCACTTGGGGTAATCCAACGAGGGGTTCGAGGCCCATCAGCGATGCGGGGCCCGCCTGGAAAGTCTTCTTCCTCCTCCCGCCTGGACGCATCCGGCCGAGCAGGGGAGCTCACCCCGACGAGGCTCACCGGCGATCCCGCCCACCATATGGAGCGTGTGAGCTACCAGCGAGCTCAGCGCGACGAGGCGGATCCCTTCCAGGTGGTAGAAGACGCCGGGGAGCACCAAGCCGAGAGGGACGTCGGCCGCGGCGGAGGAGGGCTTCAGGATCTGGTGGAACTAGTGCTACGGTGGGGGAGAAGAGTGGGCGAGACTACAGGGAGGTTCGCCGAACTCTAGTGGATGCTCTGGAAGTGGAGAGGAGGAGGGGGATGCACGGGTTGGCCGGAATCGAAGCGAGGCTCGCCGACGACCGTGGCGACAGAGGAGCTTGGGGAGGCACTCCAGCGAGGTTCTGAGTGGCTGGGGAGGTGTAGGGGAGTGAGGTGAAGCTGGTGGAGTGCTCGGATGGGCTCGGGGCTGGCTATATATAGGCGGGGCGAGGCGGTTGGCTCGGGTGCCGCCCCTCATGTCCGGCCGAGGCCCTGGCGACGGGCAGCGATCATGGGAGGGCTCGGGAAGGCGACGAGGGAGGGAACGGACGAGGCGCAGAGGTCACGGAGACGAGCAGAGCTCGGGGACAAGAGGAGGAAGAGGACACCGAGGAGGAAGACGACGCGGTCACGAGCCGAAACTGTGTGGTGATGGGAACGACTCACTGGAGAAGAAGACGGAGGGGACAAGAGCTCCAGACTCCAGAGAGACAGCGACGACGCGGGGAACACGCTAGACAAGATCAAGCAATGAGGGGACGAGTGCACAGAGGGGGAGAAGAAGACAGAGGCGCCAGAGCGTGCGTTTGGCTGGCATGACCCGTGGTCACCGCCTGAGCTGGCGTGCGCGGGGCAGAGCGATCGGCCAAATCATGTCTGGTGGAAGGACCCTGCTACCCTTAGTCCAAAGGAAGCAATAACATGGTCCACGGGCAAAGAAGAGAAAAATAGAAGGCTACAAACCAGCTAAACAGCAAGGTGTTTGATGCCTTCTGCAGAAGATTGGTCGGGAGGGTTAGACTGAGGTTTGACTGGGGTTGATGGATCACTAAGGTGAGTAAGATGGCAGGGTTTCAACTCAAGGGGAGGGGTTTAGCTAGTAGTTGTTGTAGAAAGTGCCACACTGTCCTGAAATGTAGACATAGAAGTAGCACTCACACAGTGCATCCAAAAATCAGGCTGTCACGTTGAGGTCCGTGCGAAGGTGAAGAATTTCTGATGGCATATTATCCATGACTTTATACCATGCCATGCCGTTTTGAAGCGACCACACATGGAACGTATAGATTTCTGTGACAGTTGTGGTCAACAGGAAACAAATACTCCCTCTGTCTCAAAATAAGTGTCTTAAACTTAGTACAATTTTGTACTAAAGCTAGTACAAAGTTGAGACACTTATTTTGGGACGGATGGAGTACAATGCATGCTATCTTTGATTGTGCTTGGACAAGAGTCTGCCAACACAAAAAGGAAAGGGAAATTGCTACACGGCCTTCACGGTGGGCTTATTGATGACGACCAGCTCACACTTGATGGTGAAGCGGTCTCCTCGCAGCTGGGACTTGTGAGCCAGCCGGATATTGCCATAACCAACATTATCCTCCGACGTAAATTTTTGGATCAGCAACGGCCCAGCCGGGTGCACCTCGCCGCCTTTCTCCCGCAGGCTTAAGCGGTACCACACCTTGACCCCCGTCTCCGCCGCCGGGCCACCGCGGAGATGCAAGAAGGCCGCCACGTGGTCAGGCGCCCGGCGGTCGCCGTCAGGGTAGAAGTAGATGCTCCAGTCGTAGCCCCCGACGCGGAAGATGCCGGAGCTGACGTACTCGTCGGCGCCCGATCCCACGAGCAGCGAGTAGTTCTCGACGAAGAACTTGTGCGCCCCGGTGGTGGCCTCCGTCGTGCACACCGACGACGTCCTGCATGCCGGCGAGTGCTCTGCCCAGCAAGAGTAGAAGTTCCCCATGCTTTAGGTACGTCTCGAACTCTCGATTGCTCTCGATCTCCTGGGTCTTGGGTTGTATAAAGTTTGACGACAAGCTGGCCGTGCTTATTGCTGTTCCCCGAAGGTACCCAGTCGGAGTAGGATAGGAGGAGTAACCCCGAATCTGAAATATTGTTCGCTACGGAGAGACTGGACTTCTTGTTCACTTCGGACTCGACTTCCGACTCGGCCGGAGACAATATTATCTATATATACTAGGATCGGCCCGTCCATCCTAGTTGAGTCGGTTTTCTACTTACAAATACGCTCGCTATCGATCGATCCATCCTTCCCAGCAAATCAAGCAACCAAAAGCGCACAAGCTACGCACGAAGCAATTCCTTTGCAGTAACAAAAAACTAGCTTGCGATCGATGGCGGCCGACTTGGACCTGGACGGCGTGATCCAGCGGCTCCTGGACGCGGAGGCGCCCCTCAGCTCGCCGTCCGCCCCGCCGCCGCTGAAAGGCCAGGAGATCCGGCACCTCTGCGCGGCCGCCAAGGAGCTCCTCCTCTCGCAGCCGACGCTCCTCGAGCTCTCCGCCCCCATCAACGTCTGCGGCGACATCCACGGGCAGTACCCGGACCTCCTCCGCCTCTTCCGCGAGGTCGGGCCCCCCTCCGCCGCCAACCGCTACCTCTTCCTCGGCGACTACGTCGACCGGGGCACGCAGAGCATCGAGACCATCTGCCTCCTCCTCGCCTACAAGCTCAAGCACCCGGACGGCTTCTTCCTCCTCCGCGGCAACCACGAGTGCGCCGCCGTCAACAAGCAGTACGGCTTCTACTCCGAGTGCGCGTCCCGCGGCCCACGCGTAACCCACTCCGAGTGCACGTCCCGTGCCTACAAGCTCTGGGAGGACTTCAACGCCGTCTTCGCCTGCCTCCCGCTTGCGGCGCTCGTCGGCCGGGGTAGTAAGGACAAGAAGAAGATCCTGTGCGTGCACGGCGGCCTCTCGCCGGAGCTCGAGAGCCCGGACCAGATCCGCCAGATCAAGCGCCCGCTGGCCGACGTCCCCGACCATGGGCTCGTGTGCGATCTGCTCTGGTCGGACCCCGCCGCGGACGGCGACGACTGGGGGTGGGGGGACCCACGTAGGAGCACGTCCTTCACCTTTGGCGCCGACGTGGTGGAGGACTTCTGCGAGAGGCACGGGCTGGCCATGGTGTGCAGGGCGCACGAGATGAAGGACGGCGGGTACGACCAAGCGTTCGCCGGCGGGAAGCTTGTGACCGTTTTCTCTGCACCCAACTACTGCGGCAAGTGCGGCAACGACGGTGCCGTCATGACCGTCGCCGGTGACCTCGCCTGCTCCTTCCGCGTCTTCCACCCCGAGACTACTGCCACTCCTCCTCCGGCTCCTATATATATTTATCTTTAGTCAGTTTCAGACGCGTTGCCATGTAATCCCCAGCTCGTCGTGTCTTCGTTTTATTGAGACTGAATAATTTCAGTTTTTAACACCTACTCCCTCCGTCCGGAAATACTTGTCATCAAAATGGACAAAAAAGATGTATCTAGATGTATTTTAGTTCTAGATACATCCATTTTGATGACAAGTTTTTTTGGACGGAGGGAGTACATCAATTTTTCTGACGCCAGTTACCTTACTTCACAGTTTTTCATCCGAATTATCTCATTTACTGAATGCATTGCCAGTTTTTATCCTATTAACGAAATTTTATCGGGTCTGTCTATGCCACATCTAGATCGCCCCAGGTAATATGTCCCCACCTGTTGACAAAAACAACCAGCCTCGTTGCTTCCGATCGCCCCCTGTTTGTTTGTGCTGGCTGTTCATTTGTATGTGGGCAGCCCTTGGGCTTGTTTGTTTGTTTGACATTGAGAAAAAAACATGTGCGCACGGACCTTCATAAGCTGAATCTAGGAAGATTTGTTTGCGACGATATCAACAATGAACAAGATCCGTGATCGCGATGTACTGATGGAAAGAGCAACTGCATTTTTTGGGTACAGTTTGTGAGGGTGTAAAAAGCAATCACAAAGAAGAAAAACAAAAACAAGGATTTTTTTTTTAAAGAGTAAAATGGCACTTGCTGCAGACTGAAGAAAATGACACATACTGTAACCTGAAACTGACGCTACTCTTTGACAAGTAAAAGTATCTTATGATTGAATGAACAAACTGAGAATTGACTGATGAGTTAACTCTCTGAACAATCATACAGAGATCAAGACACACTGATGAGTCAACACTCCGAACATCTCTCTGAACAATGATACAGAAAAAAATGTGACCATGATCTGAAGAATTACTGAAACTGAATTACTAAAAACTGAACAGAGAACGGACAACATTTAAGTATATAACACCTGAAACCTGAGCACACACTGATTGATAGAGCCTGATCAGTCAAAAATCAACCATCCTAAAAGAACTTGTGTATAGAAAAATCTCAAAAATTAAACAATTAGCACATGATGCATGTTCTATGGACCCTGAACATGTACACTGGGAACCATTACAAAAACTGAAAAAACATAATGCATGCTCTCTGAACATGTACACTGAAGAATGAAAAACAACTATCTGTTGAAGGCTCTTTTGCTCTGAAATCACTGTGCATCCTCAACTCTAGTACCTACTACCTATGCAACAATAACCCTAACAAATCACACCAATGAATTACAAAAATCTGGCCAGCGCGAACGTAGGGTAACACAGGCACGGGGGCAACTACCCTCACGGAAAAAATCAGGGCCACAGTGGCTACAGAAACAGCGTACATATCTACCTGCGGACACCCAGAGCATGAAAATCGATCTGTGCGGCAGCAATTTTGAGCACGTCGCACGAACACAAAACACGCAGGTTTTCATAAAGAGAAGAGAGGAAATGAGGTACTCACTCCCTCTTGCCGAGAATCGGCTGCGGAGAGCTCCGGGACAGTGCCGAGACCGAGGATCCCGTCGGCCACGCACAGCTCGTGGGCAGGGCCGAACTACGGTGGCTTGTCGGCAGTGCAGAGGTCGTCGGCGGTGTGCATGCCGCAGGCCTTGACGGCCGCGCAATGCTCGCCCGCTGTGAACACAGTGGGTGCCTCCTGCTTCGAGCAGAGGTGCACAGCGGGGGGCTAGTCGCCGGCTATCTCGGTCGCCATGGGCTTCGAGCTTGTCGCCCCCGTCTCTTCCTCCTCCTCTGCACCACCGATTCAAACAATGCTCAAACAAAAAAATATGTCGGTGATACTTATTGTAGAGTTGTTGTTGTTTTGGATATCTTGCAGAAAGACCCCTACAGAAAGTTGAAAAACGGGCAGTTCAGTGTAGAACCCTGTGTTCAGTCACCCTACAAAAAGGAAAGGCATTTCAGGGTCTACCTTGCAAAAAAATGTCAACTCCAAATTGTGATTCGAGAAAAAAAGATCACCGAAAATACTAGGGCACCTACAAAAAATCAAAAAAAGAGAGGAAAAAATGGTTGTGATTGTACACAAAAACTAGTTGCAAAAAGTCCAGGCGGATGACTTGGAATAACTGACATGGAAAAGAAAACTGCATCCCCGAGTTGCGAGTACATGGTTGACTTGCAACTGGGGCGATCACAAACTACATCCCTCAGTTGCGGGTCAGGGGTGGACTTGGAAATGAGGTAAAAAAATCACCCCTCGAGTTGCGAGTCGAGGGTGAACTTGCAACTGGGATGGCGGAAACCCCTAGTTGTAGGTCAAGGGTCTAATTGCAACTACCATGAAACAAGAACAAAAAAAACAACATCCCCCGAGTTGCGAGTCGATGGTGTACTTGCAACTAGGGCAACTACAAAACTACATCCACGAGTTGCGAGTCGAGGTGGTGGACTTGCAACTGGGGCGATTACAAGAACTATATGCCTCGAGTTGCAAGTCGAGGGTGGACTTGCAACTAGGCCGATAGAAACCCCTAGTTGCAAGTCGATGGCCTAATTGCAACTACCATGAAACAAGAAC
>LR738710.1:832935649-833005054 GCA_902687465.1 Secale cereale | reverse complement strand
GGGTGGAGTTGCAACTAGGAAAATTACAAAACTATATCCCTAGAGTTGCGAGTCGAGGGTGGACTTGCAATTGGGGCGATTACAAAAACTACATGCCTCGAGTTGCAAGTCAAAGGTGGACTTGCAACTGGGGTGAAAAAAAACAACACCCCCCGAGTTGCGAGTCGAGGGTGGACATGCAACTGGGGTGATTATAAACTACATTCCCTCAAGTTGCGAGTCGATTGTGGACTTGCAACTGGGCCGACAGAAACCCCTAGTTGCAGATCGAGGGCCTAACTGCAACTAACAGGAAGCAAGAACAAAAAAACAAACACCCCCAGAGTTGCAAGTCGAGGGTGGACTTGCAACTAGGGCAACTACAAAAACTACATCCTCGAGTTATGAGTGCATAGGTGACTTGCAACTATGGCGATTACAAAACTACACCCCCTCGAGTTGTGAGTTGATTGTGGACTTGCAACTAGGCCGATAGAAACCCCTAGTTGTAGGTCGAGGGTCTAATTACAACTACCACGAAACAAGAACAAAAAAAGACCCCCGAATTGTGAGTGAAGGGAGAACTTGCAACTAGGGCAACTACAAAAACTACATACCCGAGTTGCGGGCACATAGCTGACTTGCAAGTATGGCGATTACAAAACTACATCCCCTCGAGTTGCGAGTCGATTATGGACTTGCAACTAGGCCGACAGAAACCCCTAGTTATAGGTCGAGGGTCTAATTGCAACTACTATGAAACAAGAACGAAAAAACACCCCCCCGAGTTGCGAGTCAAGGGTGGACTTGCAACCAGGGAAACTACAAAACTACACCCCCGAGTTGCGAGTCGAGGGTGGACTTGCAACTGGGACAATTACAAAAACTACATGCCTCGAGTTGCAAGTCAGGGGTGGACTTGCGACTGGGGTGAAAACAAAACAACAACACCCCCTCTCCAAGTTGCGAATCGAGGGTGGAATCGCAACTGGGCCGACAGAAACCCCTAGTTGTAGGCCGGGGGTGAAATTACTACCACCATGAAACAAGAAAAAAACACCCCCGAGTTGCGAGTTGAGGGTGGACTTGCAACTAGGGCAACTAGAAAAACTACATCCCCGAGTTGCGAGCACATGGTTGACTTGCAATTGGGGCGATTACAGACTACATTCCCTCGAGTTGCGAGTCGATTGTGGACTTGCACCTGGGCCGATAAATAACACTAGTTGCAGGTCGAGGGTCTAATTGCAACTACCATGAAACAAGAACAAAAAAACAACACCCCTCGAGTTTCCAGTCGAGGGTGTACTTGCAACTAGGTCAACTACAAAACTACATCCCCGAGTTAAGAATACATGGTTGACTTGCAACTCGGGCGGTTACAAAAGACACCCATATATCACTTGATACACCAAAAAAACATAGCATCAACTTTTTATTGCTGCTACAGTATAAAAGGACCATGTTAGAAAAACATACCATCAACTTGTTGGTGATGTTTGTGTCTGTGAACCGATGAAAAAATCCTGAACCAATGTATCCCTCATCAAGGGTGATGAGCATAACAAGCTGATCTGCCTCCTGCTCAACTAAATTGGCATCTCTGCTGTAGATGATGCCTGGAGCAGCTTCTTCCACATCTTGGACACTGTTCCCCCCTCATCCACCTTGCCACCATCCCCTTGCTCTCCTCCCTCCACAACATGATTGAATGCAACACCCTCTGCTGGATCAGCTTGATCTCCAACAAAAAACCCTCCACCAAGACAGCACACAAACACCCTGGTTGTACATCCAGTCATGAGAAAAACAACAAGCTCGCTATGTCCAAGGTTGAAGTCCTTGATGAACTTCCTTATTAAGGCATCTCCACCGATGCGTGCGGTGTCATGCCCAATGAGAACATCCACAACGTATCGGTGACCATGAGTTCCGAAGTTAAAGAATCCACCGGCAAACTTCTATGGGAACTGCTGATAACCCACAAGTGTAGGGGATCGCAACAGTTTTCGAGGGTAAAGTATTAAACCCAAATTTGTTGATTCGACACAAGGGGAGCCAAAGAATACTCTTAAGTATTAGCAGCTGAGTTGTTAATTCAACCACACTTGGAAACTTAGTATCTGTAGCAAGATAGTTTAGTAGCAAAATAATATGATAGTGGCGGTAGCAGCAATAAAAGTAAAGATAATGTTTTTGTAGTTTTTGTCATAGTAGCAACGGAAAAGTAAATAAGAGACTAGCAATATAGGTACAGCTCATAGGCATTGGATCGGTGATGGCAAATTACGTCGGATGCAATTCATCATGTAGAAGTTATAACCTAGGGTGACACAGAACTAGCTCCAGTTCATCAATGCAATGTAGGCATGTATTCCGAATATAGTCATACGTGCTTATGGAAAAGAACTTGCATGACATCTTTTGTCCTACCCCCACGTGGCAGCGGGGTCCTATTGGAAACTAAGGGATATTAAGGCCTCCTTTTAATAGAGTACCAGACCAAAGCATTAACACATAGTGAATACATGAACTCCTCAAACTATGGTCATCACAGGGAGTGGTCCCGAGTATTGTCACTTCGGGGTTGCCGGATCATAACACATAGTAGGTGACTATAGACTTGCAAGATAGGATCAAGAACACACATATATTCATCAAAACATAACAGGTTCAGATCTGAAATCATGGCACTCGGGTCCTAGTGACAAGCATTAAGCATAGTAAAGTCATAGCAACATCAATCTCAAAACATAGTGGATACTAGGGATCAAACCATAACAAAACTAACTCAATTACATGATAGATCCCATCCAACCCATCACCGTCCAGCAAGCCTACGATGGAATTACTCACGCACGGCGGTGAGCATCATGGAATTGGCGATGGAGGAAGGTTAATGATGACGATGGCGACGATCTCCACTCTCCGGAGCCCCGAACGGACTCCAGATCAGCCCTCCCGAGAGAGATTAGGGCTTAGCAGCAGCTCCGTCTCGTAAAACGCGATAATTCTTTCTCCCTGATTTTTCTCTCCACGAAACAGAATATATAGGACCTTGGGATACGTCGGTGGGGCATCGGGGGGCCCTTGAGGCAGGGGGGCACGCCCTGGGAAGGGGGGAGGCGCCCCCCAGCCTCGAGGACAGGGTGTGGGCCCCCGGTGCAGATCTTCTTGCAGGTATTTTTTATATTTTCTGAAATAATTCTCCGTTGATTTTCAGGCGATTCCGAGAACTTTTTATTCTGCACAAAAACAACACCATGGCAGTTCTGCTGAAAACAGCGTCAGTCCGGGTTAGTTCCATTCAAATCATGCAAGTTAGAGTCCAAAACAAGGGCAAAATTGTTTGGAAAAGTAGATACGTTGGAGACGTATCAACTCCCCCAAGCTTAAACCTTTGCTTGTCCTCAAGCAATTCAGTTGATAAACTGAAAGTGATAAAGAAAAACTTTGACAAACTCTGTTTGCTCTTGTTGTTGTAAATATGTAAGCTAGCGTTCAGGTTTTCAACAAGATCATGAACTAACCACATTCACAATAACTTTCAGGTCTCAAGACTACTCACATCAATAGCATAATCAACTAGCGAGCAATAATACTAAACCTCGGATGACAAGACTTCTCAAAACAATCATGATATGATATAACAGGATGGTATCTCGCTAGCCCTTTCTGAGACCACAAAACATAAATGGAGAGCACCTTTAAAGATCAAAGACTGACTAGACATTGTAATTCATGGTAAAAGAGATCCAGTCATGATCATACTCAATGCAAATTAATAGTAATACATGCAACGACAGAGGTGCTCTCCTACTGGTGCTCTTTGATAAGAGGGTGATGACTCTGCATAAAAGTAAATAGATAGGCCCTTCGCAGAGGGAAGCAGGGATTTGTAAAGGTGCGAGAGCTCGATTTTTAAATAGAGATTGAATAACATTTTGAGCGGTATACTTTCATTGTCAACATAACAATCAAGAATCTCGATATCTCCCATGCTACACACATTATAGGTGGTTCCCAAACAGAATGGTAAACTTTATACTTCCCCAACCACCAACAAGCACACTCCACGGCCAGCCGAATCCACGGGTTACCGTCCAAACAAGCAACAGCCCTGGGGGAGTTTTGTTTAATTATTATGATTTTGAGCATGGGACTGGGCATCCCAATTACCAGCCATTTTCTCGTGAATGATGAGCGGAGTCCACTCATCGTGAGAATAACCCACCTAGCATGGAAGATATAGGCAGCCCTAGTTGGTACATGAGCTGTTCGAGCATACAAAACAGAATTTCATTTGAAGGTTTAGAGTTTGGCACATACAAATTTACTTGGAACGGCTAGTACAAGTGAAGGCTAGAAGGAGACTGGGAAGCGACCAGCTAGAGAGCAACAACGGTCATGAACATGCATTAAAATTAATCAGCAATGAATGCAAGCATGAGTAGGATATAAATCACCATGAACATAAATATCGTGAAGGCTATATTGATTTGTTTCAACTACATGCGTGAACATGTGCCAAGTCAAGTCACTTAAATCATTCAGAGGAGGATACCGCCCATCATAGCACATCACAACCATTTTAATATCATGTTGGCACGCAAGATAGACCATTATAAACTCTCAGCTAATTAGGCATGGCATAAGCAGCTATAATCTCTAATTGTCATTGCAAACATGCTTCATTCATAACAAGCTGAATCAAGAACGATGAGCTATCATATTTACAAAAACAAGGAAGGTCGAGTTCATACCAGCTTTTATCATCTCAAAGGTCGAGTTCATACCAGCTTTTATCATCTCAATTAGTCCATCATATATCATCCTTATTGCCTTTCACTCGCGCGACAGAACGGTGTGGAAAATAATAATAGTGCACGTGCATTGGACTAAGCTGGAATCTGCAAGCATTTAATACAAGAGAGAAGACAAGGTAATATGGCTCAAGATTAAATCAACAACAAAGCATATGAGAGCCACTAAGCATTTTCAATCATGGTCTTCTACTCTTAACCCCTAAAGAAAAGAAAAGAAACTATTTACACGGGAAAGCTCCCAACAAGCAAAAAGAAGAACGGGAAATCTTTTTGGGTTTTCATTTTTAGTTACTACAACAAGCAAAGAAAGTAAACTAGCTAGGAGCTACGACTATTTTTTTTTTGCTTTTCTGGGTTTTTCTAGCACACAAGAAAAAGAGTAGGAAAAAGAAGTTGAAACTAAGCATGGATGGTACAGTGAAAGAGTGTGAGCACCGACAACTAGAATAGGTGTGTGAAGATGAATGTAAAGTCGGTGAGAAACACGTACTCCCCCAAGCTTAGCTTTTGGCCTAAGTTGGTCTATGGCCAGTATTGGCCTGACGGATATCCAAAATTGTAGTTGGGGTCGTACTGATATGCAGCAGATGCTGCCTGCTGAGCTGCAGCTCGAAGACAGGCTGCCTCCGTCATGTTATAATGGGCATTTGCCTCCTCCATAGTTATAGTGTGTCTTCCTTCTTCCTGAAAGTTAAGCAAAGAAGGGGAAGGAAGAACAATAGGGATGGCATGCTGCCGGTTAAAGATTAGTCGATATTTGAGAGTTTGATTATCCCACTCTATAAACCGGTGACTAGCCATAGCATTACAGTCTAAATGAGCAGCAGGTAAAGGTTCATCATACGGATGCATAGACACGCCAAGATAACGGGCTATGCGAGTAGCATAGATCCCACCAAATAAATCTCCATAGAAACCATTATGGTGTAGTCTACGTGCAATAATTGCTCCTAAATTATATTGCCTATCACCTAGTACAGCACTCCTGAGAATGCTGAGATCAGGGACACACATGTGACAGGCTTCATCTTTACCATTTATGCATCTACCAATAAAGAGAGCAAAGTAATGAATGGCAGGAAAATGTATGCTCCCCGTGGTAGCTTGTGTAATGTCCCTGGATTCCCCCACTGTAATACTAGCTAGGAATTCTCTAAATTCAGATTTACGAGGATCACTCATACTACCCCACCGTGGGAGCTTGCAGGCTTCATTAAAATCCTCTAAGTCCATGGTATAAGATTTATCATAAAGATCAAACAAGATAGTGTGAGAATTACGTGAAGATGAAAATTTAAACCTTCTCACAAAGCTATCAGTTAAGCCACGGTATTGGAGGCACTTATCTTGCATGAAGTCCTCGAGGTCAGCGTTACACACATATGCATAAAATTCATCCTTAATGCCCGCTTGACTCATAAATTCATCTAACGGCCATTCACAAGGCCGTACATCGGCATCCCTCGGTGGTTCATCGTCGGGCTCACGGAACGCAAGCCTCGGTCCTTGCTTCCTTGAAGGACCACCTTGGAAGTTGTTCCTAGACATTTTTCTAAAATATTCTAAAATTATTAGTAACTCGCAATAAAAGTTAACCAAACTCAACAAAAATGATAGCAACAACTCCTATAAGTGCCTAGAAGCTATATCATGCATTAGAACTACTTGGGACCAAGAAAATTTGACATGCAAGCTCAAGAACAAGGTTACCACAGCAGCATAAATTTGCAACAAATAAAGCACTAGAGCAAAAACTAATTGGACCAATGGAGAAGTCAGATACCAAGGAACAATCTCTCCAAACAGTTTGGTGAATGGTGCTTTGAGCAAGGAGATCGAAAATGGCAGCAAAATGAGATAGAACTCGGGTTTGAGCTGGTTGGGGATTTTTTGGGAGGAAGAAGAAGAGCATGGGTGAAAGGATAAGTGGAGGGGGGCCACGTGGGGCCCTCGAGGCAGGGGGCGTGCCCTGTGCCATCAAGGCCACGTGCTAGCTCCCCTTGTTGTGTGTTCAGTGCCATATTTTCTTAAATAATCTAGAAAAAATCATATTTCATTTTCATGCCATTTCGAGAACTTTTATTTTCGGGATATTTTTTTATTGCACGGATAAGTCTGGAAACAGACAAATAATGCTATTTTTCTTTTATTTAACCTAACTAACAGAAAGTAAAAGGGGGGTACAGAAGGTTGTGCTATCTAGATTCACCTATCCCATGCTCATCAAAAGGAATCCATTAACAAGGTTGATCAGGTTTTGTTAATAAACTCTTTCCGAGTAACATAAAACTGGAGAATTTTCGAATAACACTATGTTACCTCAATGGGGATATGTATGTCCCCAATAATAAGTATGTCATATGCCTTCTTGATAGTAGGAATAGGAAACTCAAAACCTCCAATAGTGATAGTTGAAGTTTTTCCAATATAGTTGATACTATAGACCTGAGGTTGTTTCCTCGGAAAGTGTACCGTATGCTCATTACCATTGACATGAAAAGTGACATTGCCTTTGTTGCTATCAATAACAACCCCAGCAATATTAAAAAAGGTCTTCCAAGAATAATAGACATACTATCGTCCTCGGGAATATCAAGTATAACAAAGTCCGTTAGAATAGTAACATTTGCAACTACAACAGGCACATCCTCACAAATACCGACAGGTATAGCAGTTGATTTATCAGCCATTTGCAAAGATATTTCAGTAGGTGTCAACTTACTCAAGTCAAGTCTACGATATAAAGAGAGAGGCATAACACTAACACCGGCTCCAAGATCACACAAAGCAGTTTTAACATAGTTTCTCTTAATGGAGCAAGGTATAGTAGGTACTCCTGGCTCTCCTAATTTCTTAGGCATTCCACCCTCAAAAGTGTAATTGGCAAGCATGGTGGAAATTTCTACTTCAGGCTTGTTTCTTTTGTTGGTAATAATATCTTTCATATACATAGCATAAGGATTTGTTTTAAGCACATCAGTCAAACGCATACGCAAAAAGATAGGTCTAATCATTTCAGCGAAGCGCTCAAAGTCCTCATCATCCTTTTTCTTGGATGGTTTTGGAGGAAAAGGAAGGGGTTTCTGAACCCATGGTTCTCTTTCCCTACTGTGCTTCCTAGCAACAAAGTCTCTCTTATCATAACGTTGAGTCTTTGATTGTGGGTTATCAAGATCAACAGCAGGTTCAATCTCTACATCATTATCATGTTGGGGAACGTAGTATTTTAAAATTTTCCTACGATCACGCAAGATCTATCTACCAGATGCATAGCAATGAGAGGGGAGAGTGAGTCTACGTACCCTCGTAGACCGAAAGCGGAAGCGTTAGAACAACGCGGTTGATCTAGTCGTACGTCTTCACGGCCCGACCGATCAAGCACCGAAACTACGGCACCTCCGAGTTCTAGCACACGTTCAGCTCGATGACATCCCTCGAACTCCGATCCAGCTGAGTGTCGAGGGAGAGTTCCGTCAGCACGACGGCGTGGTGACGATCTTGATGTTCTACTGTCGCAGGGCTTCGCCTAAGCACGGCTACAATATTATCGAGGAGAACTATGGTGGAGGGGAGCACCGCACACGGCTAAGAGATCAAGAGATCAATTGTTGTGTCTAGAGGTGCCCCCCTGCCCCCGTATATAAAGGAGGGAGGGAGAGGCCGGCCCTAGAGGGGGCGCGCCAAGTGTGGGGAGTCCTACTAGGACTCCCAAGACCTAGTAGGATTCCCCTTTCCTTTCCGGAGTAGGAGATAAGGAAAGACGGGGAGAGGGAGAAGGAAAAGGGGGCTGCACCCCTTGTCCAATTCGGACCAGAAGGGGGGTGCACGCCTCCTTCCTTTTGGCCTCTCTCCTCTATTCCCGTAACTCCCCGGTACTTCGAAAATACCCGAATCACTCGGAACCTTTCCGATATCAGAATATAGTCGTCCAATATATCAATTTTTACGTCTCGACCATTTTGAGACTCCTCGTCATGTCCCCGATCTCATCCGGGACTCTGAACTCCTTCGGTACATCAAAACTCATAAACTCATAATAAAACTATCATCGAAACCTTAAGCGTGCAGACCCTACGGGTTCGAGAACTATGTAGACATTCCGAGACACGTCTCCGGTCAATAACCAATAGCGGAACCTGGATGCCCATATTGGCTCCCACATATTCTACGAAGATCTTTATCGGTCAAACCGCATAACAACATACATTGTTCCCTTTGTCATCGGTATGTTACATGCCCGAGATTCGATCGTCGGTATCTCAATACCTAGTTCAATCTCGTTACCAACAAGTCTCTTTACTCGTTCCGTAATACATCATCCCGCAACTAACTCATTAGCTGCAATGCTTGCAAGGCTTATAGTGATGTGCATTACCGAGTGGGCCCAGAGATACCTCTCCGACAATCGGAGTGACAAATCCTAATCTCGAAATACGCCAACCCATCAAGTACCTTCGGAGACACCTGTAGAGTACCTTTATAATCACCCAGTTACGTTGTGACGTTTGGTAGCACACAAAGTGTTCCTCCGGTATTCGGGAGTTGCATAATCTCATAGTCATAGGAACATGTATAAGTCATGAAGAAAGCAATAGCAGTAAAACTTAAACGATCATAGTGCTAAGCTAACGGATGGGTCTTGTCCATCAGATCATTCTCCTAATGATGTGATCCCGTTGATCAAATGACAACTCATGTCTATGGCTAGGAAACATAACCATCTTTGATCAATGAGCTAGTCTAGTAGAGGCATACTAGGGACACTCTGTTTTGTCTATGTATTCACATATGTATTAAGTTTCCGGTTAATACAATTCTAGCATGAATAATAAACATTTATCATGATATAAGGAAATAAATAATAACTTTATTATTGCCTCTAGGGCATATTTCCTTCAGTCTCCCACTTGCACTAGAGTCAATAATCTAGTTCACATCGCCATGTGATTTAACACCGATAGTTCACATCGTCATGTGATTAACACCCAAAGGGTTTACTAGAGTCAATAATCTAGTTCACATCGCTATGTGATTAACACCCAAAGAGTACTAAGGTGTGATCATGTTTTGCTTCGTGAGAGAAGTTTAGTCAACGGGTCTGTCACATTCAGATCCGTATGTATTTCGCAAATGTCTATGAGTCTACAATGCTCTGCATGGAGCTACTCTAGCTAATTGCTGCCACTTTCAATACGCATCCAGATTGATACTTAGAGTCAGCTGGATTTAGTGTCAAAGCTTGCATTGGCGTAACCCTTTACGACGAACTCTTTATCACCTCCATAATCGAGAAACATTTCCTTAGTCATCCAGTTACTAAGGACAATTTTGACCGCTGTACAGTGATCTACTCCTGGATCACTATTGTACCCTCTTGACAAACTCATGGCAAGGTACACAACATGTTTGGTACACAGCATGGCATACTTTATAGAACCTATGGCTGAGGCATAGGGAATGACTTTCATTCTCTTTATATTTTTCTGCCGTGGTCTGGCTTTGAGTCTTACTCAACTTCACACCTTACAAGTCAGGTAAGAACTCCTTCTTTGACTGATCCATTTTGAACTACTTCAAAATCATATCAAGGTATGTACTCATCGAAAGTATTATCAAGCGTCTTGATCTATCTCTATAGATCTTGATGCCCAATATGTAAGCAGCTTCACCAAGGTCTTTCTTTGAAAAACTCCTTTCAAACACTCCTTTATGCTTTCCAGAAAATTCTACATCATTTCCGATCGACAATATGTCATTCGCATATACTTATCAGAAAGGTTGTAGTGCTCCCACTCACTTCTTGTAAATACAGGCTTCACCGCAAGTCTGTATAAATCTATATGCTTTGATCAACTTATCAAAGCGTATATTCCAACTCCGAGATGCTTGTACCAGTCCATAGATGGATCGCTGGAGCTTGCACATTTAGTTAGCACCTTTAGGATTGACAAAACCTTCTGGTTGCATCATATACAAGTCTTCTTTAATAAATCCATTAAAGAATGCAGTTTTGTTATCCATTTGCCAGATTTCATAAAATGCGGCAATTGCTAACATGATTCGGACAGACTTAAGCATCGCTACGGGTGAGAAAGTCTCATCGTAGTCAACTCCTTGAACTTGTTGAAAAACTTTCGCAACAAGTCGAGCTTTGTAAACAGTAACATTACTGTCACCGTCAGTCTTCCTCTTGAAGATCCATTTATTTTCGATGGCTTGCCGACCATCGGCCAAGTCAATCAAAGTCCACACTTTGTTCTCATACATGGATCCCATCTCAGATTTCATGGTCTCAAGCCATTTTGCGGAATCTGGGCTCATCATCGCTTCCTCATAGTTCGTAGGTTCATCATGGTCCAGTAACATGACTTCCAGAACCGGGTTGCCGTACCACTCTGGTGCGGAACGTACTCTGGTTGTTCTACGAAGTTCAGCAGTAACTTGATCCGAAGTTTCATGATCATCATCATTAGCTTCCTCACTAATTGGTGCAGGAATCACTGGAACCAGTTTCTGTGATGTACTACTATCCAATTCAGGAGAAGGTACAATTACCTCATCAAGTTCCACTTTCCTCCCACTCACTTCTTTCGAGAGAAACTCCTTCTCTAGAAAGGATCCACTCTTAGCAACAAAGACCTTGCCTTCGGATCTGAGATAGAAGGTGTACCCAACAGTTTCTTTTGGGTATCCTATGAAGATTTACTTCTCCGATTTGGGTTCGAGCTTATCATGTTGAAACTTTTTCACATAAGCATCGCAGTCCCAAACTTAAAGAAATGACAGCTTAGGTTTCTCGTAAAACTACAGTTCATACGGTGTCATCTCCATGGATTTAGATGGTGCCCTTATTAACGTGAATGTATCTGTCTCTAATGCATAACCCCAAAAGCGATAGTGGTAGATCGGTAAGAGACATCATCGATCGCACCATATCTAATAAAGTACGGTTATGACGTTCGGACACACCATTACACTATGGTGTTCCAGGTGGCGTGAGTAGTGAAACTATTTCATACTGTTTTTACTGAAGGCCAAACTCGCTAACTCAAATATTTTACCTCTACGATCATATCGTAGAAACTCTTATTTTCTTGTTACGATGATTCTCCACTTCACTCTGAAATTCTTTGAACTTTTCAAATGTTTTAGACTTGTGCTTCATTAAGTAGATATACCCATATCTGCTCAAATCATAAGTGAAGGTCAGAAAATAACGATACCCGCCGCGAGCTTCAACACTCATTGGTCCACATACATCTGTATGTATGATCTCCAACAAATCTGTTGCTCGCTCCATTGTTCCGGAGAACGGAGTTTTAGTCATCTTGCCCATGAGGCATGGTTCGCAAGCACCAAGTGATTCATAATCAAGTGATTCCAAAAGTCCATCACTATGGAGTTTTCTTCATGCGCTTTACACCATTATGACCTAAACAGCAGTGCCACAAATACGTTGCACTATCATTATTAACCTTGCATCTTTTGGCTTCAATATTATGAATATGTGTATCACCACGATCGAGATCCAACAAACTCTTTTCATTGGGTGTATGACCATCGAAGGTTTTATTCATGTAAACAGAATAACAATTATTCTATGACTTTAAATGAATAACCGTATTGCAACAAATATGATCAAATCATATTCATGCTCAACGCAAATGCCAAATAACATTTATTTAGGTTTACACTAATCCCGAAAGTATAGGGAGTGTGCGATGATGATCATATCAATCTTGGAACCACTTCCAACACACATCGTCACTTCACCTTTAACTAGTCTCTGTTCATTCTGCAATTCTCGTTTCGAGTTACTAATTTTAGCAACTGAACCGGTATCAAATACCCAGGGGTTGCTATGAACACTAGTAAAGTACACATCAATAATCTGTATATCAAAATATACCTTTGTTCACTTTGCCATCCTTCTTATCCGCCAAGTATCTAGGGCAGTTCCACTTCCAGTGACCATTTCCTTTGCATTAGAAGCACTTAGTTTCAGGCTTGAGTTTTAGCTTTGGGTTTCTTCACGGGAGTGACAACTTGCTTGTCATTCTTCTTGAAGTTCCCCTTCTATCCCTTTACCCTTTACTTGAAACAAGTGGTCTTGTTAACCATCAACACTTGATGCTTTTTCATGATTTCTACCTTCGCCGACTTCAGCATTGCGAAGAGCTCGGGAATTCCTTTCGTCATCCCTTGCATATTATAGTTCATCACGAAGTTCTACTAACTTGGTGATAGTGACTAGAGAACTTTGTCAATTACTATCTTATCTAGAAGATTAACTCCCACTTGATTCAAGTAATTGTAGTACCCAGACGATCTGAGCACATGCTCACTGGTTGAGCTATTCTCCTCCATCTTGTAGGCAAAGTACTGTCAGAAGTCTTATACCTCTCGACACGGGCATGAGTATGAAATACTAATTTCAACTCTTGGAACATCTTATATGCTCCGTGGCGTTCAAAACGTTTTTGAAGTCCCGGTTCTAAGCCATAAAGCATGGTGCACTTAAACTATCAAGTAGTCATCATACCGACCTTTTGTCAAAACGTTCATAACGTCTACATCTGCTCCAGCAATAGGCATGTCACCTAGCGGTGCATCAAGGACATAATTCTCTGTGCAGCAATGAGGATAATCCTCAGATCACGGAACAATTCCGCATCATTGCTACTAACATATTTCAACTTAGTTTTCTCTAGGAACATGTAAAAAATAAACGGGGAGCAACATCGCGAGCTATTGATCTACAACATAGATATGCTAATACTACGAGGACTAAGTTCATGATAAATTAAAGTTCAATTAATCATATTACTTAAGAACTCCCACTTAGATAGACATCCCTCCGGTCATCTAAATGATCACGTGATCCAAATCAACTAAACCATGTCCGATCATCACGTGAGATGGAGTAGTTTCAATGGTGAACATCTTATGTTGATCATATCTACTATATGATTCACGCTCGACCTTTCGGTCTCCAGTGTTCCGAGGCCATATCTGCATATGCTAGGCTCGTCAAGTTTAACCCGAGTATTCTGCGTGTGCAAAACTGGCTTACACCCGTTGTATTTGAACGTAGAGCTTATCACACCCGATCATCACGTGGTGTCTCGGCACGATGAACTTTCGCAACGGTGCATACTCAGGGAGAACACTTATACCTTGAAATTTAGTAAGGGATCATCTTATAATGCTACCGTCGTTCTAAGCAAAATAAGAAGCATAATAAGATAAACATCACATGCAATCAAAATATGTGACATGATATGGCCATCATCATCTTGTGCTTTTGATCTCCATCTCCAAAGTACCGTCATGATCACCTTCGTCTCCGGCGCGACACCTTGATCTTCATCGTAGTATCGTTGTCGTCTCGCCAACTATTGCTTCTATGACTATCGCTACGGCTTAGTGATAAAGTAAAGCAATTACATGGCGATTGCATTTCATACAATAAAGCGACAACCATATGGCTCCTGCCAGTTGCCGATAACATTACAAAACATGATCATCTCATACAAAACCGTATAACTCATCATGTCTTGACCATATCACATCACAACATGCCCTGCAAAAACAAGTTAGACGTCCTCTACTTTGTTGTTGCATGTTTTACGTGGCTGCTACGGGCTTAGCAAGAACCGTTCTTACCTACGCATACAAAACCACAACGATGTTTCGTCAAGTATGTGTTGTTTTAACCTTCACAAGGACCGGGCGTAGCCACACTTGTTTCAGCTAAAGTGAGAGAGACAGACACCCGCCAGTCACCTTTAAGCAACGAGTGCTCTTAACGGTGAAACCAGTCTCGCGTAAGCGTACGCGTAAAGTCGGTCCGGGCCGCTTCATCTCACAATACCGCCGAAGCAAAATATGACATGCTGGTAAGCAGTATGACTAGTATCGCCCACAACTCCTTGTGTTCTACTCGTGCATATCATCTACGCATAGACCTGGCTCATGATGCCACTGTTGGGGAACGTAGTATTTTAAAATTTTCCTACGATCACGCAAGATCTATCTACCAGATGCATAGCAATGAGAGGGGAGAGTGAGTCTACGTACCCTCGTAGACCGAAAGCGGAAGCGTTAGAACAACGCGGTTGATGTAGTCGTACGTCTTCACGGCCCGACCGATCAAGCACCGAAACTACAGCACCTCCGAGTTCTAGCACACGTTCAGCTCGATGACGTCCCTCGAACTCCGATCCAGCTGAGTGTCGAGGGAGAGTTCCATCAGCACGACGGCGTGGTGACGATCTTGATGTTCTACTGTCGCAGGGCTTCGCCTAAGCACGGCTACAATATTATCGAGGAGAACTATGGTGGAGGGGAGCACCGCACACGGCTAAGAGATCAAGAGATCAATTGTTGTGTCTAGAGGTGCCCCCCTGCCCCCGTATATAAAGGAGGGAGGGAGAGGCCGGCCCTAGAGGGGGCGCGCCAAGTGTGGGGAGTCCTATTAGGACTCCCAAGTCCTAGTAGGATTCCCCTTTCCTTTCCGGAGTAGGAGAGAAGGAAAGAGGGGGAGAGGGAGAAGGAAAAGGGGGCTGCACCCCTTGTCCAATTCGGACCAGAAGGGGGGTGCACGCCTCCTTCCTTTTGGCCTCTCTCCTCTATTCCCGTAACTCCCCGGTACTTCGAAAATACCCGAATCACTCGGAACCTTTCCGATGTCCGAATATAGTCGTCCAATATATCAATTTTTACGTCTCGACCATTTTGAGACTCCTCGTCATGTCCCCGATCTCATCCGGGACTCCGAACTCCTTCGGTACATCAAAACTCATAAACTCATAATAAAACTATCATCGAAACCTTAAGCGTGCGGACCCTACGGGTTCGAGAACTATGTAGACATGACCGAGACACGTCTCCGGTCAATAACCAATAGCGGAACCTGGATGCTCATATTGGCTCCCACATATTCTACGAAGATCTTTATCGGTCAAACCGCATAACAACATACATTGTTCCCTTTGTCATCGGTATGTTAAATGCCCGAGATTCGATCGTCGGTATCTCAATACCTAGTTCAATCTCGTTACCAACAAGTCTCTTTACTCGTTCCGTAATACATCATACCGCAACTAACTCATTAGCTGCAATGCTTGCAAGGCTTATAGTGATGTGCATTACCGAGTGGGCCCAGAGATACCTCTCCGACAATCGGAGTGACAAATCCTAATCTTGAAATACGCCAACCCAACAAGTACCTTCGGAGACACCTGTAGAGTACCTTTATAATCACCCAGTTACGTTGTGACGTTTGGTAGCACACAAAGTGTTCCTCCGGTATTCGGGAGTTGCATAATCTCATAGTCATATGAACATGTATAAGTCATGAAGAAAGCAATAGCAGTAAAACTTAAACGATCATAGTGCTAAGCTAACGGATGGGTCTTGTCCATCAGATCATTCTCCTAATGATGTGATCCCGTTGATCAAATGACAACTTATGTCTATGGCTAGGAAACATAACCATCTTTGATCAATGAGCTAGTCTAGCAGAGGCATACTAGGGACACTCTGTTTTGTCTATGTATTCACACATGTATTAAGTTTCTGGTTAATACAATTCTAGCATGAATAATAAACATTTATCATGATATAAGGAAATAAATAATAACTTTATTATTGCCTCTAGGGCATATTTCCTTCATATCATTGCTAGGTTGAGCATCAACATGAACATCACCATTAACATTATCACTAGGTTCATGTTCATTACCAGATTGTGTCTCAGCATCAGAAACAGATATATCATTGGGATTCTCAGGTGGGTGAGCTACAGGTTCACTAGGAGCATGCAAAGTCTTATCATTTTTCTTTTTCTTCTTCTTAGAAGAACTAGGTGCATTTAAATTAGCTCTCTGCGAATCTTGCTCAACTCTCTTAGGGTGGACTTCAGGGTACAGAGGTTCCTGAGTCATTTTACCACCTCTAGTTGCAACTCTAACGGCATAGTCATTGTTTTTACTATTTAATTCATTGAGCAAATCATTCTGAGCTTTAAGTACTTGTTCTACTTGAGTGGTGACCATGGAAGCATGTATACTAATGAGTTTGAGTTCATCTTTAGCACTAGACATATAATCACTCAAGCGTTCAATCATATGAGCATTGTGTTGTAATTGTCTACCAACATAAGCATTTAAGTTTTCTTGTTTCACAATAAAATTGTCAAACTCATCTAAGCATTGGCTAGCAGACTTATAACGAGGACTATCACCTTCATCAAATCTATAAAGAGAACCTGTGTCAGGTTATCAAGACCATGTATTTCTTCAATAGGCGGTAAATTCTTAACATCTTCAGCTTTAATACCTTTTTCTTTCATAGATTTCTTTGCCTCTTGCATATCTTCGGGACTGAGAAATAGAACACCTCTTTTCTTCGGAGTTGGCTTAGGGGCTGGTTCAGGAAGTGCCCAATTATTTTCATTGGCCAGCATATTATTCAATAGTAGTTCAGCTTGTTCAAATGTTCTTTCCCTGAAAACACAACCAGCACAACTATCCAGGTGGTCTCTGGAAGCATCGGTTAGTCCATTATAAAAGACATCAAGTATATCATGCATCTCAAGAGGATGACCAGGCAAATCATTAAGTAACTGGAGAAGCCTCCCCCAAGCTTGTGGGAGACTCTCTTCTTCAGTTTGAGCAAAGTTATAAATTTCCCGTAAGGCAGCTTGTTTCTTATGAGCGGGAAAATATTTAGCAGAAAAGTAATACATCATATCCTGGGGACTACGTACACAACCAGGATCAAGAGAATTAAACCAAGTCTTAGCATCACCCTTTAACGAGAACGGAAATAACTTAAGGATGTAGTAGTAGCAAATCTTTTCATCATTGGTAAACAGGGTGGCTATATCATTCAACTTAGTAAGATGTGCCACTACAGTTTCAGACTCATAGCCATGGAAAGGATCAGATTCAACCAAAGTAACTAACTCAGGATCAACAGAGAATTCATAATCCTTATCAGTGACACATATAGGTGAAGTAGCAAAAGTAGGGTCATGTTTCATTCTAGCATTCAAGGACTTTTCTTTCACCTTAGCTAATAATTTCTTAAGATCATATCTATCATTGCAAGCAATAAAGTCTCTAGCAGTTTCTTCATCCATAACACAACCCTCAGGCACAACAGGCAATTCATATCTATTGGGAGTAGTTTCATCATCACTTTCATAAATATCATCAACATTTGCACTCTCCCTAACCTTAGCAATTTGTTCATCTAGAAATTCACCTAGTGGCACAGTATCAGGCATAGAAGTAGTTTCAACATACATAGCAGAAGTAGGATAATCAAGAACATACGACATATCAGATTCAATAGCAGCAATAGATGTCGCAAGTTTACTCATAATAGAAGGAGAATCAAGTGCAGAGCTAGATGGCAGTTCCTTACCTCCCCTCGTGGTTGAGGGTAAGATCTTGGTTTTTGAGTCCTTCAAATTCTTCATAGTGATAAGCAGATATAAATCCCAAGTGACTTAAAGAATAGAGCTATGCTCCCCGGCAACGGCGCTAGAAAATAGTCTTGATAACCCACAAGTGTAGGGGATCGCAACAGTTTTCGATGGTAAAGTATTAAACCCAAATTTGTTGATTCGACACAAGGGGAGCCAAATAATACTCTTAAGTATTAGTAGCTGAGTTGTCAATTCAACCACACCTGGAAACTTAGTATCTGCAGCAAGATAGTTTAGTAGCAAAATAATATGATAGTGGCGGTAGCAGCAATAAAAGTAAGATAATGTTTTTGTAGTTTTTGTCATAGTAGCAACGGAAAAGTAAATAAGCGACTAGCAATATAGGTAAAGCTCGTAGTCATTGGGTCGGTGATGGGAAATTACGTCGGATGCAATTCATCATGTAGAAGTTATAACCTAGGGTGACACAGAAATAGCTCCAGTTCATCAATGCAATGTAGGCATGTATTCCGAATATAGTCATACGTGCTTATGGAAAAGAACTTGCATGACATCTTTTGTCCTACCCTCCCGTGGCAGCAGGGTCCTATTGGAAACTAAGGGATATTAAGGCCTCCTTTTAATAGAGTATCGAACCAAAGCATTAACACAGAGTGAATACATGAACTCCTCAAACTATGGTCATCACCGGGAGTGGTCCCGATTATTGTCACTTCGGGGTTGTCGGATCATAACACATAGTAGGTGACTACAGACTTGCAAGATAGGATCAAGAACACACATATATTCATGAAAACATAGTAGGTTCAGATCTGAAATCATGGCACTCGGGCCCTAGTGACAAACATTAAGCATAGCAAAGTCATAGCAACATCAATCTCAGAACATAGTGGATACTAGGGATAAAACCCTAACAAAACTAACTCGATTACATGATAGATCCCATCCAACCCATCACCGTCCAGCAAGCCTACGATGGAATTACTCACGCACGGCAGTGAGCATCATGGAGTTGGTGATGGAGGAATGATGTCTACACACGCTTCTACTCTCGTAGACTTGTTGGGCCTCCAAGCGCAGAGGTTTGTAGGACAGCAGCAATTTCCCTCAAGTGGATGACCTAAGGTTTATCGAACTCAGGGAAGTAGAGGTTGAAGATGGTCTCTCTCAAGCAACCCTGCAACTAAGATACAAGAAGTCTCTTGTGTCCCCAACACACCTAATACACTTGTTAGATGTATAGGTGCACTAGTTCGGCGAAGAGATGTTAAATGGCAAGTGATATGGATGGCAAAACAAAGTAATATAAATCTGTAATAAAAAGTGCAGCAAGCAAACAAGTGGTAAACGTGAGCACAAATGGTATTGCAATGGTGGAAACAAGGCCTAGGCTTCATACTTTCACTAGTGGCAACTCCCAACAACATTAACATAATCGAATCACATGATATTTCCCATAAAACATGCAAAGGGGACACACTTGGAGGTCATTCCTTCGTGGTCAAGAGAGGACGAGAATTATGTAGGGCTACAAAAGCACACCTCAAAGTTCGTAGTTCTCAATCTAAGGATTTCCCAATGTCACCGCGGCCATCCAAAGAGAGTCCCACAATCACCACAACATATCTAAAGGATAGTCAAAGACAAGCACCAAGAGACTCTCAATCTTCAATCAACACACAAGAGAGGAAATCACTCATGAAAATATTTTTCTAATCCATGTCCAATAGACCGCTGTCACCTTGGTCTCGGGGATTATACTAGATAAAGACAAGTGAGTACATCAATCCAATACATAGAGGAAGGGGAAACATCATGGGATCACCCTAGATTAACATAGCCTATGATCACAACGAAGATCACATCATGGGAGAGAGAGTTGACCACATAGCTACTGGTAAGAACCTCAGCCCCGAGGAGGAACTACTCCCGCATCATGGAGGGAGGAAGCAACGTCGATGGAGATGAATCCGGGGGCACTTCCCCGTCCCGGCAGGGTGCCGGCGCAGGAATTCTGGTCCCCCGAAGCTTGATGGCGATGGCGGCGGAGATCGGAATCGCGTCTGGAGAAAAGGGGTCTGGAATCAGGGTTTCCTCGACGGACCTTAAATATATGCCAAAGGGGGGCATCAGAGGGGGTCAGGGGTGCCCAGGCGCCCCCCGGTGCGGCCCAGGGGGGGGCGTGGCCAGGCCGCCTGGAGCCCCTGTGGGTCCCCCCCGGCTGTACTTTGGCCGCACGGTAGCTCCTGGAACGCTGATTTTTTATATATTTTTTCTGGATTTTTCCTAGCAGTTCTCGTAATGTGAAAACCTGAAATACAAAAACAGCCGAAAACAGAAACTGGCACTAGGGTGCACTGAGTTAATAGGTTAGTCCAAATATGATCAAAAGTGTATGGAAGTGTATAAATATCATAGCAATATCACCCAAAAGAGGCATGGAGCAAGCAGAAATTATAGATACGTTTTGGACGTATCAACATCCCCAAGCTTAATTCCTGCTCGTCCTCGAGTAGGTAAATGATAACAAGAATAATTTCTGTGGTGACATGCAATTAACCATATAGGACTTATTCATAGTCATATGACAAAAGCTTACTGAGACAATGAATCTGTAGTAATTAAGTTGCCTCATGAGAAAATCACAAAGAACTGAAAGTTTTACAATATGATACTGAAACATCAAATAGATTTGCAATGAACATGATGTGCAAATATGATAAAGTGATATATAGCTTGCCCCCTTTAGTGAAGCAAAACATAAATGCAGGGGCACCTTCAAGGTTTAAGTGATGACTAGATACAATGATTTCAGAATAAACGATATGACAATCATGCAAAAGACAATGCTACTTTGGGACAATGCACATTACACTCAGAATGACAATCATGCTCTCAGTAGTTGGTGCTTTAATAAGAAGGTGGAGACTCTCGAACCGTGGCTTTTGTTGGCAAGGTTGAAAACCCATAGTCGGAAGCAAAGACAAAACATGTACCAGAGCTCTTGGTTTTAAAACAGAGGTAATAATTTATTTTTTTAGATCATGCATGTTTCGTCAATGAATGCTAGCAGATAACTCAATCACTTCTTGAGATGGACAAGTTTCGAGGAACGGCTCCCGAATGAGGATGATCACATCCTCTTAATCTCCTTTGTTTATCACTGCCAAAGTTTTCTGATTTCTCATGAACAAAGCGTGAAGGAGGGTTTGTTTGTTATATTATCTTTTTGAGCCGGGCGCACTCAATGCCAGTTCCTTCTCGTATTATGGGTTTGCACATTATACATGCAATCCCGGGGTGAAGCTTGTCCAACTTAAAAAGATCATGAATTAACTACTACTTCCTCATGAGCTAAAACAGAGGCACAAAACAGGAATGCTTTTTTGAATAATTTCGAGATGGTACATGAAAGTCTCTGTTAGGAATGGCAGGTAAATACCATGTAGGAAGGTATGGTGGACTCATATGGCATAACTGGTTTAAAAGAATTTGGATGCACAAGTAGTCAGTCCGCTTAGTATAGGTGGAGGTTTGCAAAAGACTGGGAGCGACCAACTAAAAGAGTAATGACGGTCATAATCATGCAGAGCGACAAAGCAACATTGAATCAGGCATGGAAGTTATATCGCTACTCAGAAATAAAAGATCATCAAGGCTTGACAGACTTTCTTTACAGTCTTAAATATGCGTGAGCATACGCCAAGTCAATCAAAATAAATTCTTGAAGGAAGATATTACTAAACCATACCACATCATAGGCAAACAAATCATGTTGGTATTCCAATAACACATTGGGAACCCCCCAGTTATTTGAGACTAACCATAAGAAAACATGAACTACTAAGCGCCATCATGCACGTAGCATCTTTATCATAGACATATCAACCAATGCAACGGAAGCAAACTCTCTTAATAAGGTGAGCATGGTAATTAAAGAGAGTTCAAGCAACCAACTAAACAAAAGCTCTTGAAAAGATAAGCATGAAAGCTAAGAGCTGAACATGATAGTAGCTATTAAAAGACAAAGAACACACACAACAAGGATAGACATGAAAATTCTATGTTATGTTCCAGGTAGAAGTGGAGCGTGGTTCTCTCCCACATAAAGAAAGCTGAGTTCCGACTCGTTATGAAAATCTAAAGAAAACTAAAAAGGAAAACTAAAAGCAAGACGCTCCAAGCATAGCACATAACACATGAAGTGATAAAAATATAGTGGAACGAAAGACAAACTGATAATGTTGATGGAGAAGGGGATGCACGGGGGCATCCCTAAGCTTAGATGCTTGAGTCTCCTTGAATATTTCTTGGGGGTGCATGGGGGCATCCCCAAGCTTGAGCGTTTGACACTCTGAATCTTTTTATCATCTTCCCTCGCACACTTGAAAACTCCCTTCATACATAACTCATTATAATCTGATTAGCGAGGTTAGTACCCTTAATAAAATAATTGCACCTTGCTGGAAATAAAGATATTCTTGAAGTTATACTGTTTCTCAAGATTGCCAAAAGGTTTTCGCAAAGAAAAAGCAAGCTCTTGCTTTGCAAAATGAAGGAAATGCAAAACAGGACAGAATCTGTGAAAAACAGAACAGCAGGTAGTAATTGATTTGTTCGGGGCACTTCTGCAACTCAAATAAAAAAACTCAGAACAGACGCACGGAATACAATTATATAGAGAACGCTGTCGAAAAAAATTCAGACCAAAAAGATGATCTGGTGATTTTATACAAATTTTTCTATCCAAGGACAGAATCTGTTTCCTGGACAGCACCTCACAACTTTTGAACTTTCTAGCAATCAGAGGCTATACTTGGCACAAAATTGAAAAGAAAAGATACAATGATGATGCTACAGTAGTAACAACATCAAGACACAACAAAAAGCAAAATAAAATTTTATTCATTGTGGGCTGCCTCCCAAAAGCGCTTTCTTTTATGCCTTTAAGCTAGGCATAGGACTTTAATGATGCTCTCGTAAGAATAAGAGCTGAAGAACAAAAGAGGGCATCAAGAAGCAAATGCCAAATACATTTAAGCCTAACATGCTTCCTATTCATAGGAATATTGCAATAGAATAATTCATTGAAGCACGAAGCAACTAGCATAGGAAGGCAAAATATGCATAACTTCAAAATATTCACCATAAAGAGAGGAAACTTCTTATTATTAAGATATTTAGAACCAAGCCTCCCTCTCTCATTATAAATTTCAGTGGCATCATGGATGAACTCAACAATATAAGAATCACATAAAGCATTGTTACCATGATCCACATGCAAAAAGGTACTCTCACTCCCCACATAAGCATAATTTTTCTCATTGGTAATAGTGGGAGTAGGACTATCATAAACAACTTGAACACTATAGGTTGGAGTTATAACATCATCATGGTAGAGAAGAGCATTATCATTGCTAGCAACTATATTCGTAAACATGTTGTCTTTATTCTTAATAGCAAGAGAATTATCAATTATCACATCACTAGTGGGGATAGGATTTGCAATCCTATCATCCCCAAGCTTAGAGCTTCCCATATCTTCACTTTCAGAGTTGGTACAAAAAAGATTTTCAAGATCATAAGCAGCATTATCATCATTTTCCCAATCACAATAAGTAACATGCATATCATAATCAAAATCATCTTCAATAGTACCTACGGACGTATCATCAAGATGATAATTAAGGCAATAAACTTCACCTTCTTCTTTAAACTTACAACCGTTAGGATAAAAGTTGATGGGAGGAATATGCTCAGGCCAGGTTGATACCCATTCTTCTTCCTTCTTGCTCCTCCTCCTCCTCCTCTTCTTTTTCTTCTTCTTCACCTTAGGAGGGGGTGGTTGGAGATGAAGCTTCTCCACATATCCTGGTTTATCATTAGAAACAATAGGGGAAACTTGGGAGAAACTCTCCTTTTTATTAGCAGAAATATAAGAGACATTTTTATACTTGGTAAAGTTCCCTCCTTTCTAATCTTACTTATGTAATCATTTTCATGGCAATTAACAACACAATAGAGATGGCAATTTTGCAAAGTGTTTTTTATTCCTATGGCATTATCATCCAGCCAAGAAGTCTTTTGTCGGATGCAATTCATCATGTAGAAGTTATAACCTAGGGTGACACAGAAATAGCTCCAGTTCATCAATGCAATGTAGGCATGTATTCCGAATATAGTCATACGTGCTTATGGAAAAGAACTTGCATGACATCTTTTGTCCTACCCTCCCGTGGCAGCAGGGTCCTATTGGAAACTAAGGGATATTAAGGCCTCCTTTTAATAGAGTACCGAACCAAAGCATTAACACAGAGTGAATACATGAACTCCTCAAACTATGGTCATCACCGGGAGTGGTCCCGATTATTGTCACTTCGGGGTTGTCGGATCATAACACATAGTAGGTGACTACAGACTTGCAAGATAGGATCAAGAACACACATATATTCATGAAAACATAGTAGGTTCAGATCTGAAATCATGGCACTCAGGCCGTAGTGACAAGCATTAAGCATAGCAAAGTCATAGCAACATCAATCTCAGAACATAGTGGATACTAGGGATAAAACCCTAACAAAACTAACTCGATTACATGATAGATCCCATCCAACCCATCACCGTCCAGCAAGCCTACGATGGAATTACTCACGCACAGCAGTGAGCATCATGGAGTTGGTGATGGAGGAATGATGTCTACACACGCTTCTACTCTCGTAGACTTGTTGGGCCTCCAAGCGCAGAGGTTTGTAGGGCAGCAGCAATTTCCCTCAAGTGGATGACCTAAGGTTTATCGAACTCAGGGAAGTAGAGGTTGAAGATGGTCTCTCTCAAGCAACCCTATAACTAAGATACAAGAAGTCTCTTGTGTCCCCAACACACCTAATACACTTGTTAGATGTATAGGTGCACTAATTCAGCGAAGAGATGTTAAATGGCAAGTGATATGGATGGCAAAACAAAGTAATATAAATCTGTAATAAAAAGTGCAGCAAGCAAACAAGTGGTAAACGTGAGCACAAATGGTATTGCAATGGTGGAAACAAGGCCTAGGCTTCATACTTTCACTAGTGGCAACTCCCAACAACATTAACATAATCGAATCACATGCTATTTCCCATAAAACATGCAAAGGGGACACACTCGGAGGTCATTCCTTCGTGGTCAAGAGAGGACGAGAATTATGTAGGGCTACAAAAGCACACCTCAAAGTTCGTAGTTCTCAATCTAAGGATTTCCCAATGTCACCGCGGCCATCCAAAGAGAGTCCCACAATCACCACAACATATCTAAAGGATAGTCAAAGACAAGCACCAAGAGACTCTCAATCTTCAATAAACACACAAGAGAGGAAATCACTCATGAAAATATTGTTCTAATCCATGTCCAATAGACCACTGTCACCTTGGTCTCGGGGATTATACTAGATAAAGACAAGTGAGTACATCAATCCAATACATAGAGGAAGGGGAAACATCATGGGATCACCCTAGATTAACATAGCCTATGATCACAACGAAGATCACATCATGGGAGAGAGAGTTGACCACATAGCTACTGGTAAGAACCTCAGCCCCGAGGAGGAACTACTCCCGCATCATGGAGGGAGGAAGCAACGTCGATGGAGATGAATCCGGGGGCACTTCCCCGTCCCGACAGGGTACCGGCGCAGGAATTCTGGTCCCCCGAAGCTTGATGGCGATGGCGGCGGAGATCGGAATCGCGTCTGGAGAAAAGGGGTCTGGAATCAGGGTTTCCTCGACGGACCTTAAATATATGCCAAAGGGGGGCATCAGAGGGGGTCAGGGGTGCCCAGGCGCCCCCCCGGTGCGGCCCAGGGGGGGGGGCGTGGGCAGGCCGCCTGGAGCCCCTGTGGGTCCCCCCTGGCTGTACTTTGGCCGCACGGTAGCTCCTGGAACGCTGATTTTTTATATATTTTTTCTGGATTTTTCCTGGCAGTTCTCGTAATGAGAAAACCTGAAATACAAAAACAGCCGAAAACAGAAACTGGCACTGGGGTGCACTGAGTTAATAGGTTAGTCCAAATATGATCAAAAGTGTATGGGAGTGTATAAATATCATAGCAATATCACCCAAAAGAGGCATGGAGCAAGCAGAAATTATAGATACGTTTTGGACGTATCAACATCCCCAAGCTTAATTCCTGCTCGTCCTCGAGTAGGTAAATGATAACAAGAATAATTTCTGTGGTGACATGCTATTAACCATATAGGACTTATTCATAGTCATATGACAAAAGCTTACTGAGACCATGAATCTATAGTCATTAAGTTGCCTCATGAGAAAATCACAAAGAACTGAAAGTTTTACAATATGATACTGAAACATCAAATAGGTTTGCAATGAACATGATGTGCAAATATGATAAAGTGATATCTAGCTTGCCCCCTTTAGTGAAGCAAAACATAAATGCAGGGGCACCTTCAAGGTTTAAGTGATGACTAGATACAATGATTTCAGAATAAACGATATCACAATCATGCAAAAGACAATGCTACTTTGGGACAATGCACATTACACTCAGAATGACAATCATGCTCTCAGTAGTTGGTGCTTTAATAAGAAGGTGGAGACTCTCGAACCATGGCTTTTGTTGGCAAGGTTGAAAACCCATAGTCGGAAGCAAAGACAAAACATGTACCAAAGCTCTTGGTTTTAAAACAGAGGTAATAATTTATTTTTTTAGATCATGCATGTTTCGTCAACGAATGCTAGCAGATAACTCAATCACTTCTTGAGATGGACAAGTTTCGAGGAATGGCTCCCGAATGAGGATGATCACATCCTCTTAATCTCCTTTGTTTATCACTGCCAAAGTTTTCTGATTTCTCATGAACAAAGCGTGAAGGAGGGTTTGTTTGTTATATTATCTTTTTGAGCTGGGCGCACTCAATGCCAGTTCCTTCTCGTATTATGGGTTTGCACATTATACATGCAATCCCGGGGTGAAGCTTGTCCAACTTAAAAAGATCATGAATTAACTACTACTTCCTCATGAGCTAAAATAGAGGCACAAAACAGGAATGCTTTTTTGAATAATTTCGAGATGGTACATGAAAGTCTCCGTTAGGAATGGCAGGTAAATACCATGTAGGAAGGTATGGTGGACTCATATGGCATAACTGGTTTAAAAGAATTTGGATGCACAAGCAGTCAGTCCGCTTAGTACAGGTGGAGGTTTGCAAAAGACTGAGAGCGACCAACTAAAAGAGTAATGACGGTCATAATCATGCAGAGCGACAAAGCAACATTGAATCAGGCATGGAAGTTATATCGCTACTCAGAAATAAAAGATCATCAAGGCTTGACAGACTTTCTTTACAGTCTTAAATATGCGTGAGCATACGCCAAGTCAATCAAAATAAATTCTTGAAGGAAGATATTACTAAACCATACCACATCATAGGCAAACAAATCATGTTGGTATTCCAATAACACATTGGGAACCCCCCAGTTATTTGAGACTAACCATAAGAAAACATGAACTACTAAGCGCCATCATGCACATAGCATCTTTATCATAGACATATCAACCAATGCAACTGAAGCAAACTCTCTTAATAAGGTGAGCATGGTAATTAAAGAGAGTTCAAGCAACCAACTAAGATACAAGAAGTCTCTTGTGTCCCCAAAACACCTAATACAACTAGGAGTTGTATAGGTGCACTAGTTCGGCGAAGAGATGGTAAAATATGGATGATAGGAGTGGCAAAGCAAAGTAATATAAATCTGTAATAAAAAGTGCAGCAAGCAAACAAGTGGTAAACGTGAGCACAAATGGTATTGCAATGGTGGAAACAAGGCCTAGGCTTCATACTTTCACTAGTGGCAACTCCCAACAATATTAACATAATCTAATCACATGATACTTCCCATAAAACATGCAATGGAAACGCACTCGGAGGTCATTCCTTTGTGGTCAAGAGAGGACGAGAATTATGTAGGGCTACAAAAGCACACCTCAAAGTTCGTAATTCTCAATCTATGGATTTCCCAATGTCACCGCGGCCATCCAAAGAGAGTACCACAATCACCACAACATATCTCAAGGATAGTCAAGGACAAGCACCAAGAGACTCTCAATCTTCAATCAACACACAAAAGAGGAAATCACTCATGAAAATATTCTTCTAACCCATGTCCAATAGACCGCTGTCACCTTGGTCTCGGGGATTATACTAGATAAAGACAAGTGAGTACATCAATCCAATACATAGAGGAAGGGGAAACATCATGGGATCACCCTAGATTAACATAGCCTATGATCACAACGAAGATCACATCATGGGAGAGAGAATTGACCACATAGCTACTGGTAAGAACCTCAGCCCCGAGGAGGAACTACTCCCGCATCATGGAGGGAGGAAGCAACGTAGATGGAGATGAATCCGGGGGCACTTCCCCGTCCCGGCAGGGTACCGGCGCAGGAATTCTGGTCCCCCGAAGCTTGATGGCGATGGCGGCGGAGATCGGAATCGCGTCTGGAGAAAAGGGGTCTGGAATCAGGGTTTCCTCGATGGACCTTAAATATATGCCAAAGGGGGGCATCAGAGGGGGTCAGGGGTGCCCAGGCGCCCCCCCGGCGCGGCCCAGGGGGGCCGCATGGGCAGGCCGCCTGGAGCCCCTGTGGGTCCCCCCCAGCTGTACTTTGGCCGCACGGTAGCTCCTGGAACACTGATGTTTTATATATTTTTTCTGGATTTTTCCTGGCAGTTCTCGTAATGTGAAAACCTGAAATACAAAAACTGCCGAAAACAGAAACTGGCACTGGGGTGCACTGAGTTAATAGGTTAGTCCAAATATGATCAAAACTGTGTGGAAGTGTATAAATATCATAGCAATATCACCCAAAAGAGGCATGGAGCAAGCAGAAATTATAGATACGTTTTGGACGTATCAAGGATGGTTGATGATGACGATGGCGACGATCTCCACTCTCCGGAGCCCCGAACGGAGTCCAGATCAGCCCTCCCGAGAGAGATTAGGGCTTGGCGGTGGCTCCGTCTCGTAGAACGCGATAATTCTTTCTCCTTCATTTTTTTCTCCACGAAACGGAATATATAGGACCTGGGGATACATCGGTGGGGCATCGGGGGGGCCCTCGAGGCAGGGGGCGCGCCCTGGGAAGGGGGACGCACCCCCCACCCTCGAGGTCAGGGTGTGGGCCCCCCCGGTGCAGATCTTCTTGTAGGTATTTTTTATATTTTCTGAAATAATTCTCCGTTGATTTTCAGGCAATTCCAAGAACCTTTTATTCTGCACAAAAACAACACCATGGCAGTTCTGCTGAAAACAGCGTCAGTCCGGGTTAGTTCCATTCAAATCATGCAAGTTAGAGTCCAAAACAAGGGTAAAAGTGTTTGGAAAAGTAGATACGTTGGAGACGTATCAACTGTTCCATGGCAGAGCATGGGAGTCTCTGAAAAAAAAGCATATCAACTAGAGCACATGAAAAAACACATGTGCAAAAGTAAAATGGCGAGAAAAAGTTTACCGCAAAGGTTTCGTCAACATCACGAAAAAAACATGAAGCTCTCACCATTGTCCACCTCGCAATGTGCAAAGCAAGCTGGGCACACCATCCTGAATCATAGCAAAAAAATAAAACAAAATAAAAAAGATCAACATAGAGCAAGACTGTAACTAATGGTGCCCATACTGATGCTTACAGTAATGAAACTTTTGAAACCAGTAACTAGTACGCAACTATCGAAAGCTGTCAAAAGTACTTATGGCGAAACTGTCGAAAACTAGTAACTAGAAACTACAAATTAGTAACAAGCAAATAGGGTAGAAAATATAAGCAAAAAAGCTAGGAGCGTACTCCCTCCGTCCCAAAATTCTTGTCTTAAATGTGTCTAAATACGGATGTATCTAGTTACATTTTAGTGCTAGATACATCCGTATCTAGACAAATTTAAGACAAAAAATTTGGGACGGAGGGAGTATTACACAACTACAGTAGTACTGAATTGCGCATACCATCTTTAACATCCACAAAAAAACTACTAGATGTATACAACACTACAAAAACAAGATAATCATGAGCTGGTGCTCCAACTTATACTCCCTCCGTTCCCAAATATTTGTCTTTCTAGACATTTTAAATGGACTACAACATATGTATGTATGTAGACATATTTTAGAGTGTAGATTCACTCATTTTGCTTCGTATGTAGTTATTTGTTGAAATTTCTAGAAAGACACATATTTAGGAAGGAGGGAGTATATGTAGAATACCACTAGATATAAACAACATTACAAAAAAATGAAACTACCAAACATTCCACCTAATCCTCTAGGCACACAAATTACCCCCACACTAGAGTAGATTGAACACACATATAACCTAACAAAAATGAAAAAAACACATATAACTTAATCGCATGTAGTTGACATACTTGACTGGTGTGCTCTCCTCCACTTCCCTTGTCGCTCCCCAATCCCCACAATAGCCGCTGCCTGACAATAAAGAAACTGTCATTAAACACGGATACAGACTGAAAAAAAAAGAAATAAAATGAAAACCTTGACTCACACAAATTGTAACTAGCTCTGAGTGAAAATTAGCTTAGCAAGACACAAGACACCTCATCTTGTGCTGAAACTTAAAAACTACTGTACATGGTTAATACCCCATTTCCTACCTACAAACACAAGACAGTTCATCTAGGGGAACTTACAAAAAATGTGCCAACCCCCACTGAGACTATCAAAATCACTAAAAACCAAAAAATATAAACTTGTGCTGAAAAACGGAAATCCTATCATTGCGCTGAATTTTATCTAAATGCACAAGCTACACAGCTGCCTAGCTGAAACTTCGCTAATTCAAACATCAAAACTGTCGTTGTGCGACAAGCAAAACAATAGAAAGCAATAAACAGTAGGCAACATAAACAGTAGTAAGCACATCTAATTTTATTAAATGCAATTATATATGGATGACTCATGTTTTCATATTACCTTTCAGCATCACCTAACAGCAAAAAAGGAAAAAGAGGACAATATGGTCATCAAACTATCGAAATTATGGTGCAATGTGCGAAAGCATCAAGCAAAGTGCACTTCAGAAATAATGGAACTGTTTCGTATAGATTTCAAGATCAACTTTAATTGAAGGAAAGTCACTGGGCAGAGGAGCAAACCTAATGAAACCTATCACTACTATACAGGAGAAATCAACTATCTATAGAATGATGAGTATACCAGGACATAAAATACTGTCTATAGTTCATCATTTGAACCCCTAACACTAAAAAATCACCCAAAATCTACACAAAAAATGGTATTCTCTGCACACTAACCATCTAAAAACCAAACCCTAACCCCAGGAACCCACTGAATTATTTATCTTCTTCGAATCCCCCTTCCCATATCTGGATACATTTGAGGAACAAACCCCCCAACCCACCCTAGATAGATGGAACATGTGATGAACCCTACCCCACCTTTCAGGAGATTGGACAGGGCAAAAGAACCCTAAATCGATGGACAAACAAACAAGAAACAAAGAAGATGGATGGTGATAACGAACCTGTTGGGGAACGTAGTATTTTAAAATTTTCCTACGATCACGCAAGATCTATCTACCAGATGCATAACAACGAGAGGGAAGAGTGTGTCTACGTACCCTCGTAGACCGGAAGCGGAAGCGTTAGAACAACGTGGTTGATGTAGTCGTACGTCTTCACGGCCCGACCGATCAAGCACCGAAACTACGGCACCTCCGAGTTCTAGCACACGTTCAGCTCGATGACGTCCCTCGAACTCTGATCCAGCCGAGTGTCGAGGAAGAGTTCCGTCAGCACGACGGCGTGGTGATGATCTTCATGTTCTACCGTCGCAGGGCTTCGCCTAAGCACCGCTACAATATTATCGAGGAGAACTATGGTGGAGGGGGGCACCGCACACGGCTAAGAGATCATGAGATCAACTGTTGTGTCTAGAGGTGCCCCCCTGCCCCCGTATATAAAGGAGGGAGGGAGAGGCCGGCCCTAGAAGGGGCGCGCCAAGTGTGGGGAGTCCTACTAGGACTCCCAAGTCCTAGTAGGATTCCCCTTTCCTTTCCGGAGAAGGAGAGAAGGAAAGAGGGGGAGAGGGAGAAGGAAAAGGGGGCTGCACCCCTTGTCCAATTTGGACCAGAAGGGGGCCACGCGCCTCCTTCCTTTTGGCCTCTCTCCTCTATTCCCGTAACTCCCCGGTACTCCGAAAATACCCGAATCACTCGGAACCTTTCCGATGTCCGAATATAGTCGTCCAATATATCGATTTTTACATCTCGACCATTTCGAGACTCCTCGTCATGTCCCCGATCTCATCCGGAACTCCGAACTCCTTCGGTACATCAAAACTCATAAACTCATAATAAAACTGTCATCAAAACCTTAAGCGTGCGGACCCTACGGGTTCGAGAACTATGTAGACATGACCGAGACACGTCTCCGGTCAATAACCAATAGCGGAACCTGGATGCTCATATTGGCTCCCACATATTCTACGAAGATCTTTATTGGTCAAACCGCATAACAACATACGTTGTTCCCTTTGTCATCGGTATGTTACTAGCCCGAGATTCGATCGTCGGTATCTCAATACCTAGTTCAATCTCGTTACCGTCAAGTCTCTTTACTCGTTCCGTAATACATCATCCCGCAACTAACTCATTAGCTGTAATGCTTGCAAGGCTTATAGTGATGTGCATTACCGAGTGGGCCCAGAGATACCTCTCCGACAATCGGAGTGACAAATCCTAATCTCGAAATACACCAACCCAACAAGTACCTTTGGAGACACTCGTAGAGTACCTTTATAATCACCCAGTTACGTTGTGACGTTTGGTAGCACACAAAGTGTTCTTCCGGTATTCGGGAGTTGCATAATCTCATAGTCATAGGAACATGTATAAGTCATGGAGAAAGCAATAGCAATAAAACTAAACGATCAAGTTGCTAAGCTAACGGATGGGCCTTGTCCATCACATCATTCTCCTAATGATGTGACCCCGTTGATCAAATGACAACTCATGTCTATGGCTAGGAAACATAACCATCTTTGATCAATGAGCTAGTCTAGTAGAGGCATACTAGGGACACTCTGTTTTGTCTATGTATTCACACATTTACTAAGTTTCCAGTTAATACAATTCTAGCATGAATAATAAACATTTATCATGATATAAGGAAATAAATAATAACTTTATTATTGCCTCTAGGGCATATTTCCTTCAGTCTCCCACTTGCACTAGAGTCAATAATCTAGATCACATCACCATGTGATTAACACCAATAGTTCACATCACCATGTGACTAACACCCATAGTTCTCATCGCCATGCGACCAATACCCAAAAGGGTTTACTAGAGTCAACAATGTAGTTCACATCGCCATGTGATTAACACCCAAAGAGTAGTAAGGTGTGATCATGTTTTGCTTCGTGAGAGAAGTTTAGTCAGCGGGTCTGTTATATTCAGATCCGTATGTATTTTGCAAATTTCTATGTCTGCAATGCTCTGCATGGAGCTACTCTAGCTAATTGCTCCCACTTTCAATACGCATCCAGATTGATACTTAGAGTCATCTGGATTTAGTGTCAAAGCTTGCATCAGCGTAACCCTTTACGACGAACTCTTTATCACCTCCATAATCGAGAAACATTTCCTTAGTCATCCAGTTACTAAGGATAATTTTGACCGCTGTACAGTGATCTACTCCTGGATCACTATTGTACCTCCTTGTCAAACTTATGGCAAGGTACACAAAATGTTTGGTACACAGCATGGCATACTTTATAGAACCTATGGCTGAGGCATAGGGAATGACTTTCATTCTCTCTATATTTTTCTGCCGTGGTCTGGCTTTGAGTCTTACTCAACTTCACACCTTACAAGTCAGGCAAGAACTCCCTCTTTGATTGATACATTTTGAACTACTTCAAAATCTTATCAAGGTATGTACTTATCGAAAGTCTTATCAAGCGTCTTGATCTATCTCTATAGATCTTGATGCTCAATTTGTAAGCAGCTTCACCAAGGTCTTTCTTTGAAAAACTCCTTTCAAACACTCCTTTATGCTTTCCAGAAAATTCTACATCATTTCCGATCGATAATATGTCATTCACATATACTTATCAGAAAGGTTGTAGTGCTCCCACTCACTTCTTGTAAATACAGGCTTCACCGCAAGTCTGTATAAATCTATATGCTTTGATCAACTTATCAAAGCGTATATTCCAACTCTGAGATGCTTGCACCAGTCCATAGATGGATCGCTGGAGCTTGCACAATTTGCTAGCACCTTTAGGATTGATAAAACATTCTGGTTGCATCATATACAACTCTTCTTTAATAAATCCATTAAAGAACGCAGTTTCGTTATCCATTTGCCAGATTTCATAAAATGTGGCAATTGCTAACATGATTCGGACAGACTTAAGCATCGCTACGGGTGAGAAAATCTCATCGTAGTCAACACCTTGAACTTGTCGAAAACCTTTCGCAACAAGTCGAGCTTTGTAGACAGTAACATTACCATCGGCGTCAGTCTTCCTCTTAAAGATCCATTTATTTTCAATGGCTTGCCGACCATCGGGCAAGTCAACCAAAGTCCATACTTTGTTCTCATACATGGATCCCATCTCAGATTTCATGGCCTCAAGCCATTTCGCGGAATCTGGGCTCGCCATCGCTTCCTCATAGTTCGTAGGTTCATCATGGTCCAGTAACATGACTTCCAGAACCGGGTTGCCGTACCACTCTGGTGCTGAACGAACTCTGGTTGATCTACGAAGTTCAGCAGAAACTTGATCTGAAGTTTCATGATCATCATCATTAGCTTCCTCACTAATTGGTGTAGGAATCACTGGAACTAGTTTCTGTGATGTTCCACTTTCCAATTCGGGAGAAGGTACAATTACCGCATCAAGTTCTACTTTCCTCCCACTCACTTCTTTCGAGAGAAACTCCTTCTCTAGAAAGGATCCACTCTTAGCAACAAAGACCTTGCCTTCGGATCTGTGATAGAAGGTGTACCCAACAGTTTCTTTTGGGTATCCTATGAAGATTTACTTCTCCGATTTGGGTTCGAGCTTATCATGTTGAAACTTTTTCACATAAGCATCACAGTCCCAAGCTTAGAGAAATGACAGCTTAGGTTTCTCGTCAAACCACAGTTCATACGATGTCATCTCCACGGATTTAGATGGTGCCCTATTTAACGTGAATGTAGCTGTCTCTAATGCATAACCCCAAAAGCGATAGTTGTAGATCGGTAAGAGACATCATCGATCGCACCATATCTAATAAACTACGGTTATGACGTTCGGACACACCATTACGCTGTGGTGTTCCGGGTGGCGTGAGTTGTGAAACTATTCCACATTGTTTCAAATGAAGACCAAACTCGTAACTCAAATATTCTCCTCCACGATTAGATCGTAGAAACTTTATTTTCTTGTTACGATGATTCTCTACTTCACTCTGAAATTCTTTGAACTTTTCAAATGTTTCAGACTTGTGCTTCATTAAGTAGATATACCCATATCTGCTCAAATCATCAGTGAAGGTCAGAAAATAACGATACCCGCCGCGAGCTTCAACACTCATTGGTCCGCATACATCGGTATGTATGATTTCCAACAACTCTGTTGCTCGCTCCACAGTTCCGGAGAACGGAGTTTTAGTCATCTTGTCCATGAGGCATGGTTCGCAAGCACCAAGTGATTCATAATCAAGTGATTCCAAAAGTCCATCACTATGGAGTTTCTTCATGCGCTTTACACCAATATGACCTAATCGGCAGTGCCACAAATAAGTTGCACTATCATTATTAACCTTGCATCTTTTGGCTTCAATATTATGAATATGTGTATCACATGATCGAGATCCAACAAACCATTTTCATTGGGTGTATGACCATAGAAGGTTTTATTCATGTAAACAGAACAACAATTATTCTCTAACTTACATGAATAACCGTATTGCAATAAACATGATCAAATCATATTCATGCTCAACACAAACACCAAATAACACTTATTTAGGTTCAACACTAATCCCGAAAGTATAGGGAGTGTGCGATGATGATCATATCAATCTTGGAACTACTTCCAATACACATCATCACTTTATCCTTTAACTAGTTTCTGTTCATTATGCAACTCCCATTTCGAGTTACTACTCTTTAGCAACTGAACCAGTATCAAATACCGAGGGGTTGCTATGAACACTAGTAAAATACACATCAATAATCTGTATATCAAATATACCTTTGTTCACTTTGCCATCCTTCTTATCCACCAAATATCTAGGGCAGTTCCACTTCTAGTGACCATTTCCTTTGCAGTAGAAGCACTTGTTTCAGGCTTGAGTTTAGCTTTGGGTTTCTTCACGGGAGTGACAACTTGCTTGTTATTCTTCTTGAAGTTCCCCTTCTATCCCTTTGCCCTTTACTTGAAACAAGTGGTCTGGTTAACCATCAACACTTGATGCTCTTTCTTGATTTCTACCTTCGCCGATTTCAGCATCGTGAAGAGCTCAGGAATTACTTTCGTCATCCCTTGCATATTATAGTTCATCACGAAGTTATACTAACTTGGTGATAGTGTCTAGAGAACTTTGTCAATTACTATCTTATCATGAAGATTAACTCCCACTTGATTCAAGCAATTGTACTACCCAGACAATCTGAGCACATGCTCACTGGTTGAGCTATTCTCCTCCATCTTGTAGGCAAAGTACTGTCAGAGGTCTTATACCTCTCGACACGGGCATGAGTATGAAATACTAATTTCAACTCTTGGAACATCTTATATGCTCCATGGCGTTCAAAACGTTTTTGAAGTCCCGGTTCTAAGCCGTAAAGCATGGTGCACTTAAACTATCAAGTAGTCATCATACCGAGCTTTTGTCAAAACGTTCATAACGTCTACATCTGCTCCTGCAATAGGTCTGTCACCTAGCGGTGCATCAAGGACATAATTCTTCTGTCCAGCAATGAGGATAATCCTCAGATCACGGACCTAGTCCGCATCATTGCTACTAACATCTTTCAACTTGGTTTTCTCTAGGAACATATGAAAAAAAAACGTGGAGCAACATCGCGAGATATTGATCTACAACATAGATATGCTAATACTACCAGGACTAAGTTCATGATAAATTAAAGTTCAATTAATCATATTACTTAAGAACTCCCACTTAGATAGACATCCCTCCGGTCATCTAAATGATCACGTGATCCAAATCAACTAAACCATGTCCGATCATCACGTGAGATGGAGTAGTTTCAATGGTGAACATCTTATGTTGATCATATCTACTATATGATTCACGCTCGACCTTTCGGTCTCCAGTGTTCCGAGGCCATATCTGCATATGCTAGGCTCGTCAAGTTTAACCCGAGTATTCTGCGTGTGCAAAACTGGCTTACACCCGTTGTATTTGAACGTAGAGCTTATCACACCCGATCATCACGTGGTGTCTCAGCATGACAAACTTTCGCAACGGTGCATACTCAGGGAGAACACTTATACCTTGAAATTTAGTAAGGGATCATCTTACAATGCTACCGTCGTTCTAAGCAAAATAAGAAGCATAATAAGATAAACATCACATGCAATCAAAATATGTGACATGATATGGCCATCATCATCTTGTGCTTTTGATCTCCATCTCCAAAGCACCTTCATGATCACCTTCGTCACCGGCGCGACACCTTGATCTCTATAGTAGCATCGTTGTCATCTCGCCAACTATTGCTTCTACGACTATCGCTACCGCTTAGTGATAAAGTAAAGCAATTACATGGCGATTGCATTTCATACAATAAAGCGACAACCATATGGCTCCTGCCAGTTGTCGATAACATTACAAAACATGATCATCTCATACAAAACCGTATAACTCATCATGTCTTGACCATATCACATCACAGCATGCCCTGCAAAAACAAGTTAGACGTCCTCTACTTTGTTGTTGCAAGTTTTACGTGGCTGCTACGGGTTTAGCAAGAACCGTTCTTACCTACGCATACAAAACCACAACGATGTTTCGTCAAGTATGTGCTATTTTAACCTTCACAAGGACCGGGCGTAGCCACACTTGATTCAGCTAAAGTGAGAGAGACAGACACCCGCCAGTCACCTTTAAGCAACGAGTGCTCATAACGGTGAAACCAGTCTCGCGTAAGTGTACGTGTAATGTCGGTCCGGGCCGCTTCATCTCACAATACCGCCGAAGCAAAGTATGACATGCTGGTAAGCAGTATGACTAGTATCACCCACAACTCATTGTGTTCTACTCGTGCATATCATCTACGCATAAACCTGGCTCTGATACCACTGTTGGGGAACATAGTATTTTAAAATTTTCCTACGATCACGCAAGATCTATCTACCAGATGCATAGCAACGAGAGGGAAGAGTGTGTCTACGTACCCTCGTAGACCGGAAGCGGAAGCGTTAGAACAACGCGGTTGATGTAGTCGTACGTCTTCACGGCCCGACCGATCAAGCACCAAAACTACGGCACCTCCGAGTTCTAGCACACGTTCAGCTCGATGACGTCCCTCGAACTCCGATCCAGCCGAGTGTCGAGGAAGAGTTCCGTTAGCACGACGGCGTGGTCACGATCTTGATGTTCTACCGTCGCAGGGCTTCGCCTAAGCACCGCTACAATATTATCGAGGAGAACTGTGGTGGAGGGGGGCACCGCACACGGCTAAGAGATCATGAGATCAACTGTTGTGTCTAGAGGTGCCCCCCTGCCCCCGTATATAAAGGAGGGAGGGAGAGGCCGGCCCTAGAAGGGGCGCGCCAAGTGTGGGGAGTCCTACTAGGACTCCCAAGTCCTGGTTGGATTCCCCTTTCCTTTCCGGAGTAGGAGAGAAGGAAAGAGGGGGAGAGGGAGAAGGAAAAGGGGGCTGCACCCCTTGTCCAATTCGGACCAGAAGGGGGCCACGCGCCTCCTTCCTTTTGGCCTCTCTCCTCTATTCCCGTAACTCCCCGGTACTCCGAAAATACCCGAATCACTCGGAACCTTTCCGATGTCCGAATATAGTCGTCCAATATATCGATTTTTACGTCTCGACCATTTCGAGACTCCTCGTCATGTCCCCGATCTCATCCGGGACTCCGAACTCCTTCCGTACATCAAAACTCATAAACTCATAATAAAATTGTCATCGAAACCTTAAGCGTGCGGACCCTACGGGTTTGAGAACTATGTAGACATGATCGAGACACGTCTCCGGTCAATAACCAATAGCGGAACCTGGATGCTCATATTGGCTCCCACATATTCTACGAAGATCTTTATCAGTCAAACCGCATAACAACATACGTTGTTCCCTTTGTCATCGGTATGTTACTAGCCCGAGATTCGATCGTCGATATCTCAATACCTAGTTCAATCTCGTTACCGGCAAGTCTCTTTACTCGTTCCGTAATACATCATCCCGCAACTAACTCATTAGCTGTAATGCTTGCAAGGCTTATAGTGATGTGCATTACCGAGTGGGCCCAGAGATACCTCTCCGACAATCGGAGTGACAAATCCTAATCTCGAAATACGCCAACCCAACAAGTACCTTTGGAGACACCTGTAGAGTACCTTTATAATCACCCAGTTACGTTGTGACGTTTGGTAGCACACAAAGTGTTCTTCCGGTATTCGGGAGTTGCATAATCTCATAGTCATAGGAACATGTATAAGTCATGAAGAAAGCAATAGCAATAAAACTAAACGATCAAGTTGCTAAGCTAACGGATGGGTCTTGTCCATCACATCATTCTCCTAATGATGTGACCCCGTTGATCAAATGACAACTCATGTCTATGGCTAGGAAACATAACCATCTTTGATCAATGAGCTAGTCTAGTAGAGGCATACTAGGGACACTCTGTTTTGTCTATGTATTCACACATGTACTAAGTTTCCAGTTAATACAATTCTAGCATGAATAATAAACATTTATCATGATATAAGGAAATAAATAATAACTTTATTATTGCCTCTAGGGCATATTTCCTTCAGAACCCTACCCATATTTGGGGACATTGAGGAGCAAACCCTAGATAGATGCTGCTAAATCAGTGAGCAAGAAACACAAAAACGCATGGACACCACAAAAGAAAAAGAGGAACAAGGGAGAAGAACATGCAACTCACTACCCATGGCATCTCCCTCTCCTTCTCCCTCTCCAGAAATCGTTGTGCCTCGAGCACCAACTGCCAAGAGCAATGGAGAACGATAGAAGAGGAATGGGGAATGCTTCGGGAGAAAAGTGGGAAAATGAATGGCGCCCCCTCCTCTCAAAACCTACTCTCAGACAAACAGCCCTAGCCCAACAAGCAACACGGCCCGTGATACGTCTCCAACGTATCTATAATTTTGTATTGTTCCATGCTATTATTTATGAAGTCTTGGATGTTTAATGGGCTTTATCATTCACTTTTACATCATTTTTGGGACTAACCTACTAACCCAAAGGCCCAGTCCAGATTGCTATGTTTTGCCTATTTCAGGGTTTTGCAGAAAAGGAATATCAAACGGAGTCCAAAAGGAATGAAACCTTCTCAAGAGATATTTTTGGAGGAAATCACACACGGGAAATGTCGGGACCAAGTCAGGGGACGGAAGGCCAGCCCTCGAGGGTGGGGGGGGCGCTCCCCTTCCCAGGGCGCGCCCCCTGCCTCGAGGCTGGCCCACATGGCCCCCGGTGCCCTCCTTCTTCATATATATACCTACGTACCCCAGAAACTCCATACGTAGAGAGAAAACCCTAATTCCACCACCGTAGCTTCAGTTCCCGTGGAGATCCCATCTTGGAGCCGGTTCCGGGAGGGGGATCCATCACAGAGGCCTTCATCATCATCATCATCGCCCTCACCATGAGTTGTGAGTAGTTTACCACAGACCTTCGGGTCCATAGCTAGTATCTAGATGGCTTCTTCTCTCTGTTTGGATCTCAATACAAAGTTCTCCTCGGTCTTCGAGGAGATCTATTCGATGTAATCTCTTTTTGTGGTGTGTTTGTCGAGATCCGATGAATTGTGAGTTTATGATCAAGGTTATCTATGAAAGATATTTGGTTCTTCTCTAAACTTTTTATGTGTGCTCATAATATCCTTGCAAGTCTCTTCGAATTATTGGTTTGGTTTGCCCTACTAGATCTATAGTTCTTGCAATGGGAGAAGTGCTTGGCTTTGGGTTCAATCTTGCGGTGTCCTTTCCCAATGACAGTAGGGGCAGCAAGGCACGTATTGTATAGTTGCCATCAAGGATAAAAATATGGGGTTTTCATCATATTGCTTGAGTTTATACCTCTACATCATGTCATCTTGCTTAGGGCGTTACTCTGTTCGTATGAACTCAATACACTAGATGCATGCTGGATAGCGGTCGATGTATGGAGTAATTGTAGTAGATGCAGGCAGGAGTCGGTCTACTTGTCTCGGACGTGATGCCTATATACAATGATCATGACTAGATAGTCTCATAATTATTCGCTTTTCTATCAATTGCTCGACAGTAATTTGTTTAGCCGTCGTAGAATATCGCTATCATGAGAGAAGCCACTAGAGAAAACTATGGCCCTGGGGTCTATTCTCAACATATCAATCTACATCTACTTTACTTTTACCGCTTTTATTTGCTATTTTATTAAACCTAAAATACCAAAAATATTACTATCATCTCTATCAGATCTCACTCTCGTAAGTGACCGTAAAGGGATTGACAACCCCTTATCGCGTTGGCTGCGAAGTTCTTATTTGTTTGTGCAGGTGCGAGGGACTGGCGCGTGGTCTCCTACTGGATTGATACCTTGGTTCTCAAAAACCGAGGGAAATACTTACGCTACTGTGCTGCATCTCCCTTTCCTGTTCGAGGAAATACAACACAAGCTCAAGAGGTAGCAGCCCGCTAGAGGAAAAAACAACACAACCCGCTACAGATGGCCGTGCACACAGACGAAAACAACGAGCGACACAAGCCAAACACACGACCGGGACAGAAAAAACAACTTGCACGAATCTTACAGACAAGACGAGATCCAATGGTTGTGTAGTTAGATGTGAGATAGCTATTTCACATCTAGATGTGAAGTAGCAAACCTGAGTTTTATCAGGTTTAAAGTTTTGAGAGCGACCTATGGTCTGGACCCCTACGTATGCGTCTCCGGAAGATTATATGCCCGTGCGTTGCACCGGGAGAATCAAAACACACTTCCCTAGCCCAATGACCCAAAACAACATTCTATTCCATCAGCTATGTAATGTATAGTTTACCAATGATTTTAAAATGCATGTATGAGATGCTACACTACAATCATGAAATAATTGATTAATTTAAATATCTAAATTACCTTCCTAGTTAATTTGCAGTATAGGGAGTCATTACCTTCATCATTTGATTTATCATTGAGAGCCTAAATCATGAGGATCGTACATGTATGTACATATATAAGAAATTGAGGTTTAATTGGTAAGTTACCAGATGCCCATTACTGATTTCAATTACCAAATTTCCTCTAAACTTACATGCACGGAGACCTATAAAGTCTAAAGTACAACTCAATTTTCTTTCATATAGAAGGAAACATAATAAATGGATTTGCACATACCACACTAAAACGAATTTTCTATTTGAAGAGGTAACAATAATTTTCAAGAAATCAAGTGTATGATTCGGAATTTCTTTCTTAACCATGCATGCTTCAGATTTCATGGAAAGGCATTATTCCCCGTGCGTTGCAACGGAAAAAAAATCATCCCTCATACACACACCTGAGAGCATCGGCGAATCCCTTCAAATCTTTCACAATGCCACACGAGAAACAACATGATAAGTGGTGTCGCTCAAAGTTCATAAGGTTGTATTATTTATGAAATGTATTTAACATGTTTCCAATTTATTAGACAACAGAAATATCAACGTTAAGCCGGGATTTTCAAAATACCCCATATAAAGAAGATATTAATAAAGGTTGCATCATAAATGGAATTTTAGGAATGATGATTAATATAATAGCATATTTGAAATCTACACATCTTTTTAAAGGGATTTCCATATATAACATGGTAGATTTGGAGTTAGGATTTGAAAGTGATTAATCTAATACCATATTTGAAATCTACACATCTTTTTAAGGGATTTATATATATAACATTTTAGATTTGGAGTTAGGGTTTGAAAGTTATGAGTTTTTTTGACATATTTGAATATGTCAAAAAATAGAAAGAATAAAAATAGAGTAACTGGTACATTTTGCAACCCATCTGCTAAGTGGTGCTGGGACGAGTAGTAATATCCTGTGCCTATCAACATTAATAGGAGAGAAAAGGAGGAAAAGAAAAGGAGGAATAGGGAGAAAGGGGAATACGTGCCTTGCTGCCCCTGCTGTCCCTGCTGCAATATGATATAAACTCCATCTTTTTATCCTCGATGGCAATAATACAATATGTGCCTTGCTGCCCCTGCTGTCACTGGGAAAGGACACCGCAAGATTGAACACAAAGCTAAGCACTTCTCCCATTGCAAGAAATATCAATCTAGTAGGCCAAACCAAACTGATAATTCGAAGAGACTTGCAAAGATATTTAAATCATGCATATAAGAATTCAGAGAAGAACCAAATATTGTTCATAGATAATCTTGATCATAAACCCACAATTCATCGGATCTCGACAAACACACCGCAAAAGTATTACATCGAATAGATCTCCAAGAAGATCGAGGAGAACTTTGTACTGAGATCAAAGAGAGAGAAGATGCCATCTAGCTAATAACTATGGACCCGAAGGTCTGTGGTAAACTACTCACAACTCATCGGAGAGGCTATGGTGTTGATGCAGAAGCCCTTCGTCATCGATTCCCCCTTCGGTGGAGCTCTGGAAAAGGCCCCAAGATGGGATCTCACGGGTACAAAAGGTTGCGGCGGTGGAAATAGCGTTTCGTGGTGCTCTCGGATGTTTTCAGGGTATATGAGTATATATAGGAGGAAGAGGTACGTCGGTGGAGCGACGAGGGGCCCACGAGGGTGAGCGGCGTGCCTACCCCCATGGGCGCGCCCTCCTACCTCGTGGCCGCCTCGTGGCGTGTACTCCAAGTCTTCTGGGTTGCGTTTGTTTCAAAAATGATCCTCGTGAAGGTTTCATTCCGTTTGGACTCCGTTTGATATTCCTTTTCTGCGAAACACTGAAATAGACAAAAACAGCAATTTGCACTGGGCCTTGGGTTAGTAGGTTAGTCCCAAAAATAATGTAAAAGTGCATAATAAAGCCCATTAAACATCCAAAACAGATAATATAATAGCATGGAACAATAAAAAATTACGGATACATTGGAGACGTATCACCGCCTCCTTGCACTAGTAGAAAAAGGACCTGATGTGGAGCTCATTAGACCCGGTTTGTAATTGAATCGGCACTAATGTGACCATTAGTGCCGGTTCCAACGGCTAGCTGGGCGGCGCTCATTAGTACTGGTTTGTGGCGAACCTTTAGTACCGGTTCACGAACCAGTACTAAAGAGGTGGTGGCCTTTAGTACGGGTTGGTGGCTCCAACCGGTACTAAAGACCCCCCTTTAGTACTGGTTGGAGCCACCAACCGTACTAAAGGGGTGCGCTGCCACCTGCAGTGCACAATGTTAAGTCCCACCTTGCTAGTTGAGAGGAGTTCGTACCGGTTTATAAGCCCAGTCGCGGCTACCGTGTTGAGCTCCTCTCTAAGCAGGCCTTTGTGGGCCTATTGCAAGTCTTCTGCCTTGTGGGGCCTAATGGGCCGAACGGGCCTGCATCTTGGCCCAACTAGAGGTTGGATTTCTAGTCGTATGCAGGCCGTGCCGGCCTAGTGGGCGAGCTATTTTTTCTTTACTTCAAAAAAACAAAAAAAAATCCTTTAGTACCGGTTAGTGTTACCAACGGGTACTAAAGGTCTCCCCGCCCCCGGCGCGGGCTCATGCCACGTGGTGGCCCTTTAGTGCCGGTTCGTGTTGAACCTGTACTAAGGGGGGGGGGGGGACCTTTAGTCCCCAGCCTTTAGTGCCGGTTGCAGAACCGACACTAGAGGCCTTACGAACCGGTGCTATAGCCCGGTTCCGCACTAGTGTTGGAATTTTCCATGGTAAATAAAGCAAGATTTCCATGATGCAAATGAAAAAATTGCCATAAAAATGCCATGATACAATAGCATACCAATAAATACGCCACAAAAAATTAGAGTTGCCATGGTCCAATCTCTAGAATTTCCACCAAGTTAAAAGATTAAGATACAATTATCCATAGGAATAAAAATAATTAGATGTGCCATAATATATTAAACAAAACTTTATAAAATTTGCCCTCTGTGTCTTGAATGTTGGCATATTATCCCCAAATTGTGTGAAAATTTGCCATGTGAACAATATAAAAAGTTTTAAAGATTGTCATGTGAGTAGAACACAAAATTATAAAAGTAGGCTTGTGACGAGTATATTTTTTGTAAAACTTGGCATTACTGTATAGAGCAAAAATCTATGAAGTTTCCACGTCACCATTACAAAAGTGTGCATAAATTCTAATGATTTTAGAAAATAAATAAAATTCAATCTACCATGGCATAAAATCATAAACATAAATATATGCAGTTGACATGGTTTACTATATAGATTTGCCAGCAAGGTCATACACAAAAAATAAGAAGTTTTCATTATGTAAAAAACTAGTGGGAGAGAGTTTCAATTTTGTGTTCCAAAACACTGCCATTGTGTAAAGAGATTTGTTTTTCAAGAATTGATATGTATTTTTATACCAAAATTACTAAACTTGCCATGTGAACATTAGAAAAATTGATGAACTTGCCATGTGTAATTTATTATTAGAAAAATGTTGAATAAGTATTTGAAAGACCTGAGGACGCCAAGGATCTCATCCCCACGAACAGGTGGCTCAAGAGGGTGGACCTGCCTGGGAGGGTCGCCTTCATGAGCCTGCCTCGTTGAAGGGGACGGTCTCCGAGGACCGGCCACGAGGAGAGGGCCCAGGAGCCACTGTGCTTCTACCAGCAGATCAAGGACGCCGAAGACCTCGCCAAGCTCGTCATCCCTCGCAAGTTCGTGGAGGTGATGAACGAGTGGTTGGTCATCAAGCGGCTCCCGCGCGTGGTCAGGTTATCGGCGTACAAGCGGTGCGCTGATACGTCTCCAACGTATCTATAATTTTTGATTGTTCCATGCTATTATTTATGAAGTCTTGGATGTTTAATGGGCTTTATCATTCACTTTTATATAATTTTTTGGGTCTAACCTACTAACCCAAAGGCCCAGTCCAGATTGTTGTTTCTTGCCTATTTCAGGGTTTTGCAGAAAAGGAATATCAAATGGAGTCCAAACGGAATGAAACCTTCGCGAGAGATATTTTTGGAGGAAATCACGCTCGAGAAACGTCGGGACCAAGTCAGGGGACGGAAGACCAGCCCTCGAGGGTGGGGGGCGCACCCCCTTCCCAGAGCGCGCCCCCTGCCTCGCGGCTGGCCCACACGGCCCCCGGTGCCCTTCTTCTTCCTATATATACCTACGTACCCCAGAAACTCCATACACAGAGAGAAAACCCTAATTCCACCGCCGTAGCTTCTGTTCCCGTGGAGATCCCATCTTGGAGCCTGTTCCGGGAGGGGGATCCATCACGGAGGCCTTCATCATCATCATCATCGCCCTCACCATGAGTTGTGAGTAGTTTACCACAGACCTTCGGGTCCATAGCTAGTATCTAGATGGCTTCTTCTCTCTCTTTGGATCTCAATACAAAGTTCTCCTCAGTCTTCGAGGAGATCCATTCGATGTAATCTCTTTTTGTGGTGTGTTTGTCGAGATCCGATGAATTGTGAGTTTATGATCAAGGTTATCTATGAAAGATATTTGGTTCTTCTCTGAACTTTTCATGTGTGCTCATAATATCCTTGCAAGTCTCTTCGAATTATTGGTTTGGTTTGGCCTACTAGATCTATAGTTCTTGCAATGGGAGAAGTGCTTGGCTTTGGGTTCAATCTTGCGGTGTTCTTTCCCAGTGACAGTAGGGGCAGCAAGGCACGTATTGTATTGTTGCCATCGAGGATAAAAAGATGGGGTTTTCATCATATTGCTTGAGTTTATCCCTCTACATCATGTCATCTTGATTAAGGCATTACTCTGTTCGTATGAAATCAATACACTAGATGCATGCTGGATAGCGGTCGATGTGTGGAGTAATAGTAGTAGATGCAGGCAGGAGTCGGTCTACTTGTCTCGGACGTGATGCCTATATACAATGATCGTGCCTAGATAGTCTCATAATTATTCGCTTTTCTATCAATTGCTCGACAGTAATTTGTTTACCCGCCGTAGAATATCGCAATCATGAGAGAAGCCACTAGAGAACACTATGGCCCGGGTCTATTCTCAACATATCAATCTACATCTACTTTACTTTTACCGCTTTTATTTACCGTTTTATTAAACCTAAAATACCTAAAATATTACTATCATCTCTATCAGATCTCACTCTCGTAAGTGACCGTAAAGGGATTGACAACCCCTTATCGTGTTGGCTGCGAAGTTCTTATTTGTGTGTGCAAGTGCGAGGGACTGGCGCGTGGTCTCCTACTGGATTGATACCTTGGTTCTCAAAAACTGAGGGAAATACTTACGCTAATGTGCTGCATCTCCCTTTCCTCTTCGAGGGAATACAACGCAAGCTCAAGAGGTAGCAAGAAGAATTTATGGCGCCGTTGCCGAGGAGGCTTACGCAAAAGTTATATACCAAGTACCTATCACAAACCCTTATCCTTCGCATTACAGTTTTTGCCTCTCGTTTTCCTCTCCCCCACTTCACCCTTGCCGTTTGGTTTGCCCTTCTTCTGCCGTGTGTTTATCGTCCGCTTGCCTCTTGTTTGCTTGTGTTGCTATGTGCCCTCAATTATCTTGCATCTTCGCTTGCTAAAATATGGATCCTCATCCACTTGCTAATCTCTTTAAGAGATCCAATTATGTTGAACCTATTGCTAGTGAGCTGCGTGCACTAGATTATCTTTATGAGGTTTTGCTTGAAATTTATGAATCTGAAAATTGTGAGGAATTGTTGAAAGAAAAAGAGATTCATGTTAGCTCCTTAAATAAAAAGCATGATTGCAATGATATTATTAGAAATGTCAATTGTGTTAATGATATGCAAGACCCTAAGCTTGGGGATGCTAGTATTGCTATGCCCACTACTTATTGCAATGATCATGATTGGGGTGATTGTTCTTATGATCTTGAAAATTTATTTTAGCCCCATGATATATATGAGATTGATAATAATGTTTGCAATAATATTGAAAGTGGGTTTGGAAGAGTGTCAATTTTAGATCCCACATATTTGGAGAATGATCAATCTTATGAATGTTTTGATAAAAGTGGGTTTGGAGATGTCATGACTATAGTTAATGTTAATCCCACTATTTTGGAAGAGTGTCAACTTTGTATGCATGTTGATCGTTTTGAGAATATGTTATGTGATAGTTATATTGTTGAATTTGCTTATGATCCTACATGCAATTATTATGATAGAGGAAAATATGGTTGTAGAAATCTTCATGTTACTAAATTACCTCTCTTCATGTTGAGATTCATCTTGTTTCTTTCTTCTTCCTTGCATATGCTAGATCTTGTTTGTCTTGCAAATTTGTTTGCCTATAAAATGCCTATGCATAGTAAGTATTTTAGACTTAGATGTGATTTTCACATGTCTTATGATGCTCTCCTTGTGCTTCAATCCTTGTCCTTTATGTGAGCATCATTGAATTATCGTGCCTAGCTAGGGGCGTAAAACGATAGCGCTTGTTGGGAGGCAACCCAATTTTATATTTTTTGTTTTTGCTGCTGTTAGGGAATAAATATTGCATCTATCCTCTGATAGATGTGGTTTCATGTTTTGTTTAGTGTTTGTGCCAAGTATAACCTTTGGAAAGACTTGTGTGAAGTTTATATGATCTTGCTGTGAAAAACAGAATCGTTAGCGCTCGCTAAAGTAGTCGTGGGATATTATTGGAGCGTGCTTTTTAGTTGATTCTTTTTGCTGCTGATTTGTAGACAAATTGCGAAAACTTACCAATTTAGTTTGAATTTTTTGGAGTTCTAGAAGTAGGCGAACCCTGCAGATCACTACAGACTGTTCTGTCTTTGACATATTCTGTTTTTCGTGTGTTGTTTGCTTATTCCGATGCATGTATGAGTAATATGAGAGGATATAAACCATAGAGAAGTTGGAGTACAGTAGCTTTAACACCAATATAAACAAATAATGAATTCATTTCTGTACCTTTGAGTAGTGGTTTGCTTTCTCTTACTAACGGAGCTCGCAAGAATTTTTGTCTAAGTTTTGTGTTGGGAAGTTTCCAAGTTTTGAGTATTGCTTTGATGGACTATGGAACAAGGAGTAGCAAAGGCCTAAGCTTGGGTATGCCCATGGCTCCCCAATTATATTCAATATAATCAAAAGCCTAAGCTTGGGGATGCCCCGGGAAGGCATCCCCTCTTTCGTCTTCATCCATCGGTAACTATACTTGGAGCTATATTTTTATTCGCAGCATGTTATGTGTTTTGCTTGGAGCGTCTTGTATAATTTGAGTCTTTGCTTGTTAGTTTGCCACAATCATCCTTGCTGGACACACCTATTTGAGAGAGTTAAATATGCCCTAGAAATTGTTAGAACACTCTATGTGCTTCACTTATACCTTTTGAGTTGAATAGTTTTTGCTCTAGTGCTTCACTTATATCCTTTAGAGCATGGTGGTGGTAATATTTTGTAGAAATTGTTGAACTCTCATGCTTCACTTAGATCTATTTGAGAGTCTATTAAAACAGCATGGTAAAGTGTTTAGGCTAAAGAAACTAGTCTTCACATGATAAACATCCAATGTCAATGTAGTAAAAAACATCACACCAAGTGCATTGAATAGAAAGAGATGTTGGATGCTTGATAATTGTTTTGAGACATGAGGGTAGTGATATTAGAGTCATGCTAGTGGAGTTATTATGAAATTGAGAAATACTTGTGTTAAGGTTAGTGATTCCCATAGCATGCACGTATGGTGAACCGTTGTGTGACTAAGTTAAAGCATGAGGTATTTGTAGAGTGTCAACCTTTGTGTGGAGGTCGGGGGCGCGCGATGCTTAACTACTACCAACCTCCCCCCTAGGGGCATGCGTTGATTGCTTAGTTTTGATGACTCATAGATTTTTGCAATAAGTATATGAGTTCTTATGACTAATGTTGAGTCCATGGATTATACGCACTCTCACCCTTCCACCATAGCTAGCCTCTCTTGTACCGCGCAACTTTCGCTGGTGCCATAAAACCACTATGTATCCTTCCTCAAAACAACCACCATATTGTTCCTCAAAACAGCCGCCATACCTACCTATCATGGCATTTCCATAGCCATTCCGAGATATATTGCCAAGCAACTTTCCACCGTTCCGTTTATATGACACGCATCATATTGTCATATTGCCATTGCATGATCTTGTAGTTGACATCGTATTTGTGGCAAAGCCACCATGCATAATCTTTTCATACATGTCACTCTTGTTTCATTGCACAAACCGGTACACCGCCGGAGGCATTCACATAGAGTCATACTTTGTTGTTGTAGTATCGAGTTGTAATATTGTGTTGTAATGAAACTATGATGATCATCATTTTTAGAGCATTGTCCCATGGGAGGAAAGGTTGAATCCATAAAGCCCCTCCGCAAAAAAAGAAAAAAAGGCCAAAAAGAAAAGAAAAAGAAAGGCCCAAAAAAAATTAAAAAAAGGAAAAGAAAAAAAGGGACAATTGCTACTATCTTTTTCCACACTTGTGCTTCAAAGTAGCACCATGTTCTTCATTGTAGAGAGTCGCATGCTTAGTCACTTTCATATACTAGTGGGAATTTTCGTTATAGAACTTGGCTTGTATATTCCAACGATGGGCTTCCTCAAATGCCCCAGGTCTTCGTGAGCAAGCAAGTTGGATGCACACCCACTAGTTTCTTTTGTTGAGCTTTCATTCATATTTAGCTCTAGTGCATCCATTGCATGGCAATCCCTACTCACTCACATTGATATCTATTGATGGGCATCTCCATAGCCCGTTGATACACCTAGTCGATGTGAAACTATCTCCCTCTTTTTCTCTTGTCCACAACCAACTCTATTCCACAAAGTGCTATGTCCATGGCTCACGCTCATGTATTGCGTGAAAGTTGAAAGGTTTGAAAAGATAGAGCATGAAAACAAATGCTTGGCTGAAATCAGGGTTGTGCATAATATGAATATTTAGTGTGATAACAAGGGAGCATAGCCAACACTATATGATTTTGTAGGGATAAATTTCTTAAGCCATAGTATTTTGAGAAGACATGATTGCTTTGTTAGTATTATTTGAAGTAATGTTATTTCTTATGTCAATATAGACTTTTGTCTTCAATCTTTCAGATCTGAACATTCATGCCACAATTAAGAGAATTACATTGAAAAACTAAATTGGTTAGCATTCCACATCAAAAATTCTTTCTTTATCATCTACCTACTCGAGGACGAGCAGGAACTAAGCCTGGGGATGCTTGATACGTCTCCAATGTATCTATAATTTTTTTATTGTTCCATGCTATTATTTATGAAGTCTTGGATGTTTAATGGGCTTTATCATTCACTTTTATATCATTTTTGGGACTAACCTACTAACCCAAAGGCCCAGTCCAGATTGCTGTTTTTTTTGCCTATTTCAGGGTTATGCAGAAAAGGAATATCAAACGGAGTCCAAACGGAATGAAACCTTCGCGAGAGATATTTTTGGAGGAAATCACGCTCGGGTAACGTCGGGACCAAGTCAGGGGATGGAAGGCCAGCCCTCGAGGGTGGGGGCGCGCCCCCCTGCCTCAAGGCTGGCCCACACGGCCCCCGGTGCCCTCCTTCTTCCTATATATACCTACGTACCCCAGAAACTCCATACGCAGAGAGAAAACCCTAATTCCACCGTCGTAACTTCTGTTCCCGTGGAGATCCCATCTTGGAGCCTGTTCCGGGTGGGGGATCCATCACGGAGGCCTTCATCATTGATACGTCTCCAATGTATCTATAAGTTTTTGATTGTTCCATGCTATTATTTATGAAGTCTTGGATGTTTAATGGGCTTTATCATTCACTTTTATATCATTTTTGGGACAAACCTACTAACCCAAAGGCCCAGTCCAGATTGCTGTTTTTGCCTATTTCAGGGTTTTGCAGAAAAGGAATATGAAACGGAGTCCAAACGGAATGAAACCTTCGCGAGAGATATTTTTGGAGGAAATCACGCTCGGGAATCTTCGGGACCAAGTCAGGGGACGGAGGGCCGGCCCTCGAGGGTGGGGGCGCGCCCCCCTTCCCAGGGCGCGCCCCCTGCCTCGAGGCTGGCCCACACGGCCCTCGGTGCCCTCCTTCTTCCTATATATACCTACGTACCCCATAAACTCCATATGTAGAGAGAAAACCCTAATTCCACCGCCGTAGCTTCTGTTCCCATGGAGATCCCATCTTGGAGCCTTTTCCGGGAGGGGGATCCATCACGGAGGCCTTCATCATCATCATCATCATCGCCCTCACCATAGACCTTCGGGTCCATAGCTAGTATCTAGATGGCTTCTTCTCTCTCTCTCTGGATCTCAATACAAAGTTCTCCTCGGTCTTCGAGGAGATCTATTCGATGTAATATCTTTTTGCGGTGTGTTTGTCGAGATCCGATGAATTCTGAGTTTATGATCAAGGTTATCTATGAAAGATATTTGGTTCTTCTCTAAACTTTTTATGTGTGATCATAATATCCTTGCAAGTCTCTTCGAATTATTGGTTTGGTTTGGCCTACTACATCTATAGTTCTTGCAATGGGAGAAGTGTTTGGCTTTTGGTTCAATCTTGCGGTGTCCTTTCCCAGTGACAGTAGGGGCAGCAAGGCACGTATTGTATTGTTGCCATCGAGGATAAAAAGATGGGGTTTTCATCATATTTCTTGAGTTTATCCCTCTACATCATGTCATCTTGCTTAAGGTGTTACTCTGTTCGTATGAACGCAATACACTAGATGCATGCTGGATAGCGGTCGATGTGTGGAGTAATAGTAGTAGATGCAGGCAGGAGTCGGTCTGCTTGTCTCGGACGTGGTGCCTATATACAATGATCATGCCTAGATAGTCTCATAATTATTCGCTTTTCTATCGATTGCTCGATGGTAATTTGTTTACCCGCCGTAGAATACCGCTATCATGAGAGAAGCCACTAGAGAAAACTATGGCCCCCGGATCTATCTTTATCATATTACTTTCCCGTCAACTAGCCAATTTCTGTCGCCGTTGTTTATTTGCTTTCTTTACTTTCTGTTTCTATACCAAAAATACCAAAAATATAATTATCATCTCTATCAGATCTCACTCTCGTAAGTGACGGTAAAGGGATTGACAACCCCTTATCGCGTTGGCTGCGAAGTTCTTATTTGTTTGTGCAGGTGCGAGGGACTAGCGTGTGGTCTCCTACTGGATTGATACCTTGGTTCTCAAAAACCGAGGGAAATACTTACGCTACTGTGCTGCATCTCCCTTTCCTCTTCGAGGGAATACAACGCAAGCTCAAGAAGTAGCAACAAGAATTTCTGGCGCCGTTGCCGCGGAGGCTTACGCAAAAGTCATATACCAAGTTCCTATCATAAACCCTTATCCTTCGCATTACATTTATTTGCCTCTCATTTTCCTCTCCCCCACTTCACCCTTGCCGTTTTATTCGCCCTTCTTCCGCCGTGTGTTTTTCATTCGCTTGCCTCTTGTTTGCTTGTGTGTGTTGGATTGCTTGCTTGTCACTATGGCTCAGAACAATACCAAATTGTGTGATTTTTCCAATACCAACAACAATTAGTTTATTATCACTCCAATTGCTCCTATTATCGACGCTGAATCTTGTGAGATCAATGCTGCTTTGTTGAATCTTGTCATGAAAGATCAATTCTCCGGCCTTCCTAGTGATGATGCTGCTACCCATCTAAACAACTTTGTTGATTTGTATGATATGCAAAAGAAAAGGGATACATATAACGATATTGTTAAATTGAAGTTATTTCCGTTTTCACTAAGAGATCGTGCTAAAACTTGGTTTTCCTCTTTGCCTAGAAATAGTATTGATTCGTGGAATAAGTGCAAAGATGCTTTTATCTCTAAGTATTTCCCTCCTACTAAGATCATCTCTCTTAGAAACGATATTATGAATTTTAAGCAACTAGATCATGAGCATGTTGCACAAGCTTTGGAGAGAATGAAATTAATGATACGTAATTGCCCTACACATGGTTTGAATCTATGGATGCTTTTTCAGAACTTTTATGCTGGCTTGAATTTTGCTTCTAGGAATCTTTTAGATTCGGCCGCCGGAGGCACTTTCATGGAAACTACCTTAGGAGAAGCTACCAAACTCCTAGATAATATTATGGTTAGTTATTATCAATGGCACACCGAAAGATCTACTAGTAAAAAAGTGCATGCTATCGAAGAAATTAGTGTTTTGAGTGGAAAGATGGATGAACTTATGAAATTGTTTGCTGCTAAGAGTGCTTCTTCTGATCCTAATGATATACATTTGTCCACTTTGATTGAGAATAACAATTAATCTTTGGATGTGAATTTTGTTGGTAGGAATAATTTTGGTAACAATGCCTATAGAGGTAATTTTAATCCTAGGCCTTTTCCTAGTAATTCCTCTAATAATTTTGGTAATTCCTACAACAACTCTTATGGAAAGATGCCTTCTGAATTTGAAGCTAGTGTTAAGGAGTTTATGATCTCGCAAAAGAATTTCAATGCTATGCTTGAAGAGAAATTGCTTAAAGTTGATAATTTGGCTAGAAGTGTGGATAGAATTACTCTTGATGTTGATTCTTTGAGACTTAGATCTATCCCACCTAAGCATGATATCAATGAGTCTCTCAAAGCCATGAGAATTTCCATTGATGAATGCAAAGAAAGAACCGCTAGAATGCATGCTAAAAGAGAAGATTATATTAAATCGTGTTCTTCTAGTTATCGTGAAAATAAAGATGAAGATCTGAAATTTATTGATGTGTCTCCTATTAGATCCTTGTTTGCTACTATTAATCTTGATGAGAATAGGATTGGAGATGATTCTGCTTTAAGGTGTCCCAATGATTCGGAGTTTTTAGATCTTGATGCTAAAATTGTTAAAAGTGGGATTGAAGAGATTAAAACTTAGCATAGTGATGAACCCACTACTTTGGATTTCAAGGGATTCAATTATGATAACTGCTCTTTGATTGATTGTATTTCTTTGTTGCAATCCGTGCTAAATTATCAGCATGCTTATAATCAAAATAAAGCTTTCACTAAACATATAGTTGATGCTTTGATGCAATCTTATGAAGAAAAACTTGAGTTGGAAGTTTCTATACCTAGAAAGCTTTATGATGAATGGGAACCTACTATAAAAATAAAAATAAAAGATCATGAATGCTATGCTTTGTGTGATTTGGGTGCAAGTGTCTCCACTATCCCAAAAACTTTGTGTGATTTGTTAGGGTTCCATGAGCTTGATGATTGTTCTTTAAATTTGCATCTTGCGGATTCCACTATTAAGAAACCTATGGGAAAAATTAATGATGTTCTTATTGTTGCCAATAGGAATTATGCGCCCATAGATTTCATTGTTCTTGATATAGATTGCAATCCTTCATGTCCTATTATTCCTGGTAGACCTTTCCTTAGAACGATTGGTGCAATTATTGATATGAAGGAAGGAAATATTAGATTCCAATTTTCGTTAAGGAAAGGCATGGAACACTTTCCTAAAAAGAAAATCAAATTACCATATGAATCTATCATGAGAGCCACTTATGGATTGCCTTCCAAGGATAGCAATACCTAGATTTATCTTGTGTCGTGCCTAGCTAGGGGTGTCAAACGATAGCGCTTGTTGGGAGGCAACCCAATTTTATGTTTTTTGCTTTTGTTGCTGTTAGGGAATAAATGTTGCATTTAGCCTCTGATTATATGTGTTTTCATTTTTTGTTTAGTGTTTGTGCCAAGTAGAACCTTTGGTAGGACTTGTGTGAAGTTTATTTGATCTTGCTGTGAAAAACAGAATCGTTAGCGCTCGCTAAAGTAGTCTTAAGATTTTACTGGAGCGTGATTTTTAGTTGATTATTTTTGCTGCTGATTGGTAGACAAATTGCGCAAATTTACAAATTTAGTTTGAATTTTTTGGAGTTCCAGAAGTAGGCGAACCCAGCAGATTACTATAGACTGTTCTGTTTTTGACAGATTCTATTTTTCGTGTGTTGTTTGCTTATTCCGATGCATCTATGAGTAATATTGGAGGATATGAATCATAGAAAACTTGGAGTAAAGTATGTTTAACACCAATTTGAACAATGAATGAATTCCTTGATGTACCTTTGAGTGGTGGCTTGCTTTCTCTTACTAACGGAGCTCATGAGAATTTTTGTCTAAGTTTTGTGTTGTGAAGTTTTCAAGTTTTGAGTATTGCTTTGATGGACTATGGAACAAGGAGTAGCAAAGGCCCAAGCTTGGGGATGCCCATGGCACCCCAAGTAAAATCAAGATAATCAAAAGCCTAAGCTTGGGGATGCCCCGGGAAGGCATCCCCTCTTTCGTCTTCATCCATCGGTAACTATACTTGGAGCTATATTTTTATTCGCAACATGCTGTGTGTTTTGCTTGGAGCGTATTGTACAATTTGAGTCTTTGCTTGTTAGTTTGACACAATCATCCTGGCTGGACACACCTATTTGAGAGAGTTAAATATGGCCTAGAAATTATTAGAACACTATATGTGCTTCACTTATATCTTTTGAGTTGAATAGTGTTTGCTCTAGTGCTTCACTTATATCTTTTAGAGCATGACGGTGGTTATATTTTGTAGAAATTGTTGAACTCTCATGCTTCAATTATATCTATTTGAGAGTCTATTAAAACAGCATGGTAATGTGTTTAGGCTAAAGAAACTAGTCTTCACATGATAAACATCCAATGTCAATGTAGTAAAATTTTCACACCAAGTGCATTGAATAGAATGAGATGTTGGATGCTTGATAATTGTTTTGATACATGAGGATAGTGATATTAGAGCCATGCTAGTGGAGTTATTATGAAATTGAAGAATACTTGTGTTAATGTTAGTGATTCCCGTATCATGCACGTATGGTGAACCGCTATGTGACGAAGTTAGAGCATGAGGTATTTGTAGAGTGCCAACCTTTGTGTGGAGGTCGGGGGCACGCGATGGTTAACTCCTACCAACCTCCCCCCTAGGAGCATGCGTTGATTCCTTTGTTTTTGATGACTCGTAGATTTTTGCAATAAGTATATGAGTTCTTATGACTAATGTTGAGTTCATGGATTATAAGCACTCTCACCCTTCCACCATTGCTAGCCTCTCTTGTACCGCGCAACTTTTGCCGGTGCCATAAACCCACTATATGTCCTTCCTCAAAACAGCCACCATATTGTTCCTCAAAACAGCCACCATACCTACCTATCATGGCATTTCCATAGCCATTCCGAGATATATTGCCATGCAACTTTCCACCGTTCCATTCATATGACACGCATCATATTGTCATAGTGCCATGCATGATCATGTAGTTGACATCATATTTATGGCAAAGCCACCATGCATAATTTTTCATACATGTCACACATGATTCATTGCCCATCCCAGTACACCACCGGAGGCATTCATATAGAGTCATACTTTGTTCTAGTATCGAGTTGTAAATCAATAAAAGTGTGATGATCATCATTACTAGAGCATTGTCCCGTGTGAGGAAAGGCCAATAAAAAAAGAGAAGGCCCCAAAAAAATATGGAGAGGGGCAAAAAAAAGAGGAAAAGCCCCTCCAAAAAATGAGAGAAAAGAGAGAAGAGACAATGCTACTATCTTCTTCGACACTTGTGCTTCAAAGTAGCACCATGATCTTCATTGTAGAGAGTCTCATGATTAGTCAGTTTCATATACTAGTGGGAATTTTCATTATAGAACTTGGCTTGTATATTAAAACAATGGGCTTCCTCAAATGCCCTAGGTCTTCATGAGTAAGCAAGTTGGATGCACACCCACTAGTTTCTTTTGTTGAGCTTTCATTCATATTTAGCTCTACTGCATCCGTTGCATGGCAATCCCTACTCACTCACATTGATATCTATTGATGGGCATCTCCATAGCCCGTTGATACGCCTAGTCGAGGTGAGACTATCTTCCTCTTTTTTTGTCTTCTCCACAACCACCTCTATTCCACCCATAGTGTTATATCCGTGGTTCCCGCTCATGTATTGCGTGAACGTTGAAAGGTTTGAAAAGAATAGAGTATGAAAACAAGAGCTTGGCTGAAATCGGGGTTGTGCATGATATGAATATTTTGTGTGATGAAAGGGAGCATAGCCAGACCATATGATTTTGTAGGGATGACTTCCTTTAGCCATAGTATTTTGAGAAGACATGATTGCTTTGTTAGTATTGCTTGAAGTATTGTTATTTCTTATGTCAATATAGACTTTTATCTTGAATACTTCAGATCTGAACATTCATGCCACAATTAAGAGAATTACATTGAAAAACTATATTGGTTAGCATTCCACATCAAAAATTCTTTCTTTATCATTTACCTACTCGAGGACGAGCAGGAATTAAGCTTGGGGATGCTTGATACGTCTCCAACGTATCTATAATTTTTTATTGTTCCATGCTATTATTTATGAAGTCTTGGATGTTTAATGGGCTTTATCATTCACTTTTACTAACCCAAAGGCCCAGTCCAGATTGTTGTTTTTTGCCTATTTCAGGGTTTTGCAAAAAAGGAATATCAAATGGAGTCCAAACGGAATGAAACATTCGCGAGAGATATTTTTGGAGGAAATCACGCTCGGGAATCTTCGGGACCAAGTCAGGGGACGGAGGGCCAGCCCTCGAGGGTGGGGGGCGCGCCCCCTTCCCAGGGCGCGCCCCCTGCCTCGAGGCTAGCCCACATGGCCCCGGTGCCCTCCTTCTTCCTATATATACCTGTGTACCCCAAAAACTCCATACGCAGAGAGAAAACCCTAATTCCACCGCCGTAGCTTCTGTTCCCGTGGAGATCTTATCTTGGAGCCTGTTCCGGGAGGGGGATCCATCACGAAGGCCTTCATCATCATCATCATCGCCCTCACCATGAGTTGTGAGTAGTTTACCATAGACCTTAGGGTCCATAGCTAGTATCTAGATGGCTTCTTCTCTCTCTCTGGATCTCAATACAAAGTTCTCCTCGATCTTCGAGGAGATATATTCGATGTAATCTCTTTTTGCGGTGTGTTTGTCGAGATCCGATGATTTGTGAGTTTATGATCAAGGTTATCTATGAAAGATATTTGGTTCTTCTCTGAACTTTTTATGTGTGCTCATAATATCCTTGCAAGTCTCTTCGAATTATTGGTTTGGTTCTTGCAATGGGAGAAGTGCTTGGCTTTGGGTTCAATCTTGCGGTGTCCTTTCCAGTGACAGTAGTGCCGCAAGGCACGTATTGTATTGTTGCCATCGAGGATAAAAAGATGGGGTTTTCATCATATTGCTTGAGTTTATCCCTCTACATCATGTCATCTTGCTTAAGGCGTTACTCTGTTCGTATGAACTCAATACACTAGATGCATGCTGGATAGCGGTCGATGTGTGGAGTAATAGTAGTAGATGCAGAATCGTTACGGTCTACTTGTCTCGGACGTGATGCCTATATACAATGGTCATGCCTAGATAGTCTCATAATTATTCTCTTTTCTATCAATTGCTCGACAGTAATTTGTTACCCGCCGTAGAATATAGCTATCGTGAGAGAAGCCACTAGAGAAAACAATGGCCCCGGGTCTATTCTCAACATATCAATCTACATCTAGTTTACTTTTCTTGTTTTTATTTGCTGTTTTATTAAACCAAAAATACCAAAATATAATTATCATCTCTATCAGATCTCACTCTCGTAGGTGACCGTAAAGGGATTGACAACCCCTTATCGCATTGGCTGCGAAGTTCTTATTTGTTTGTGCAGGTGCGAGGGACTGGCGCGTGGTCTCCTACTGGATTGATACCTTGGTTCTCAAAAACTGAGGGAAATACTTACGCTACTATGTTGCATCTCCCTTTCCTCCTCGAGGGAATACAACACAAGCTCAAGAGGTAGCAGTCTCCTACTGGATTGATACCTTGGTTCTCAAAAACTGAGGGAAATACTTACGCTACTGTGTTGCATCTCCCTTTCCTCTTCGAGGGAATACAACGCAAGCTCAAGAGGTAGCATGCGCGTTCTGGGTGCAGGTCCAAAACTTCGAGGGGCAAATGGTGCTTGGCCGGGGCAGGAACTACTTCTGCCACCGCCACCAGGTCGTCCCTGATGACCTCGTCATTGTGCGCATCTCAGGACTCGGCCTAAAGGTCCAAATCTACAACCACGACTGCTCGATCATGTGCATATTTTGTTGCAGCAAGCACAACTGCATTGGTGACATCAAGCATGCAACGTAGTTAACTTAGGTGTTAGTGTTGAACTTGTTATGGTCTGTGGCTAGAACTTATGGTACTTGTGTTGTGAACTTGTTAATATTTTGGCCAGGAGCAGCACCCTGGCGTGGTGCAGGGAAGGAGGATGCCCCTGTTGTTAATCTAAGTAGTTTGATGTCATTTCCATTGCTTGCTTTGTTTGATCTCATTTGGTTGCTTGTTTTGTTTGTTGTCAGTGCTTGCCTCTTTGATCTGCTGTCAGTTGTGCTTGATGTTGTGTTGATCATGTGGTGGTAAGGTCACCACATTTGAATGGGATGAGCAGAACACAAACGATGTTTGCAACCAAACAACTAATGTTTGCATCTGCTCACACCCTAAGCACGAATACGACAATCAAACAACAGGGGGTAAGTGCCCCTTCATGTGACGCAGGCAACCAAACAGGTAGCATCTGCTGCATATGAGGCTGCATATGAAAAAACCAGGCTAGTTGGAGATGGACATGCAATGCGGGTACTGTAGCGAACTGCAACCAAACACGCCCATATCAGCATGATGATTTACCAAGTTCCGTCTTCAGTCGATCGAATTGCCTAAATCGACTTGGATTGGATGACTATATACATGTACTACTCGGATTTGATTTGTTCCAACTTATGATTTTTATAACGGGAGAATGTATTTAGAGGAATGTTGATCATGTATATAAAAAGTTGAACAAGTATTTGAAAAATGTTGAACAAGTATCTAAAAAATGTTGAATAAGTATTTGGAAGAATGTTGATCATGTATATAAAAATGTTGAAAATATATTTGAAAAATGTTGAACAAGTATTTAAAAACACGAGTCTTTGAAAAAATGTTGATCATGTATAAAAAAGTGTTGAACAAGTATTTGAAAAAATGTTGATCATGTATACAAAGAATGTTGAACAAGTATTTGAAAAAAGTTGGTTGAACATGTATATAAAAATGTTGAACAAGTATTTGGAAAAATGTTGATCGTGTACATATAAATATTGAACAAGTATTTGGAAAAAGTTGATCATGTATATAAGAATGTGTAATGAAAAACAAAAAGAAACAAAGGAAAACCAAATAAATGAAAACCGAACAAGAAACAAAATAAAACAAAGGAAAAATGTTGCATGTATAAAAAAAATATTAATCTTGTATTTGAGAAATGTTAATCAAGCATTTCAAAATGTGTATAGAAAAATGTTGACCACATATTAGATACATATTAAATTTGTATTGAAAACGTATTAAATTTGCATTAGTAAATTGCTGTTGGCATATACTGGAATCTGGTAGTTTGTCGTCAGGGAAATACAGACGGCAAAGAACATAATACTAATGGTACAAAGGAGGGCGCCCGCACCCTTGCCCTCTCCTGCCAATGGCGCCACCTCTGCGCGGGGCGCCTCTCAACCTTGAGGTCAGCCCTCGCCTGGACGACCTTCATGTCCCTACCGGCTCCATACGCGTATATGTGGTCTCCAAGATAATCTCCCTCCACTCTGGCCAAGTCAAGTGATTCTTCTTTCCATGGCTCCATGGCGATCTACAACCAACCCTAAAACCCCATCACGGTTCATGTCCTTGCACTATGGTAGAGAGTTGGTTTTGCTCCAGTGTCGTCGACAACCTCCAGGAGCTAGATATCAGCTATGCGGACCTCATGTTGCCGCCATCCGCGCTCCGGTCAACACCTACCCTCATTGTTGCCAAGTTCGGCCATTGTGATTTACCCGATGATATTGCACCATGCATGGATTTCCCCATCCTCAAGGAGCTGACGCCATCTCATGTCTCCATCTCGGGGGATGCCTTCGATGGGATGCTCTCTCGCTGCCATGCGTGGGAGAGCTTATACATGTCCGAGGTTCGTTCCACGAATTGTGTCAGTGTTAGCTGGCCGACTCTTACGAGCATCGGCTTCCACGAATTGTCTCTGTGTGCCGCTCAACGATTTGTGACGGTTTTCGTCCATTAATTAACCGGGTAATTCTCATTTGCTTAATTAATGTACGAGGCAAATCTTTTGCCTTTGTCTCGAAAAAAAATAGAGAGACTAGTGTGATGTTAACGCTTAGTACCGAAAGCCAGAATATCTCCCCCGTCATGTTGTCGTTGATTCTCAAAACTCCATAGTAGCGGGCACGGCGCGGCAGCCGACTCGGGCGTGTCGGCTCTGGCCGCAGGGAAGCGGGGCGGCGGCCCCACGAGACGGTCGATGGCAAGGCAAACGTCCACCGGTGATGGCAGTGATGCATTGGGGCATGAAGATTCAGCCAACCAGCTCCCGCTATCGTGAATTAGATTAATTATACTAGGGGAAGATGAGGTGTTTTTGATGATCATCCGAAGTGCCAACTTCCTTTATGTACAACATCTATTTTTAGGAATATAGGCATACATGCATGGGCCCGCATCCTACAGGGATAGCTTTGTCCCCAGTGCTTTTGCGTATAGGAATCACGCGCTGCAACGCACGAGCGTGAAAAGGCGATTTCCCTTTTTTGCATCTTGGTTTTTCCTTCTCCAATGCTCTTAAATTTCATTGCAGCAACAAAACAATGGAACGGACCAACGTAATTCGTCAAAAATAAATAAATGGAACAAACCTGCGTATAATCAGTCAGGAAAAAATAGCGCGCTACAGTAAGATAGCGTCGGCCTCAGAATACGCCATTAGCGTGCTATAACATGCTATTAATGAGGCGTTGTACAGTGATTTATTTAGCGATGCAATTCTCAATATGTTATAGCATGGGAGAGGGCTAGGGTGTGCGCCGTGGAGAGGGAGAGAACTAGGGATTGCAAATAGAAAAGCAAAAACCACCAAAATGAGGTCCAAATCACCGTAGGGGCAGATTGATCCGGTTTTATAGAGTTTTGAGGCTGATGGTCCGGTTTTAGAGTTTGGGAAGATCGGTCCATCAGACAGGATTTGAGAGGGAAAAGGATACTTCCTCTTTTACCTATGAGCCGAGCCCACATGCAGCCCACTGATTGATCCAATTATCTGTGTAGCAACCCCTCAAAAAAAAACAAAATCTGTGTAGCAGCGGATCCTCTCATCGCAGGAGCTATTTCTAAAAATAAAAATATAAAAAGTCTATCGCACGAGCATCTCTCACCGTCTCGCGGATCTCGCATCGCACAGCCAGGGACCTGCCAGGAGGTAGCGTCGCCTTCGCACCGAGCAATCGGCGACTTCCTCTCCGGCTCACTGCCCTTTGCGTTCATTCTCGTACGACTGCTCCTGTGCAAGACATCAGATTGGGAACACGCAGGTATTCCCCAAAATTCCTAGTTAGCCATTTGATCATTAATAGCCTGATTTTTCACTTGATTGTTCCTTACATCATATACAATTTGCAATGCTGGTAGCCACGGGCAAGGTCACTCACACTCAGAGAAGAATTGATTTGATTTCAATTGCTTCAGTAGATACCTAATTGTTCGACTCAATTTACTGCTTAATTGTTCTTTACATTTTACAGGTTGCAGCATAGGTTTCACATTCAGAATTTCAAAAAAGTTGTGTTCTCCCAGTTATTTCTGATCAGCTTCGCCACTGTAATCAGGGATAGATATAAGTGGTTATGGAGAGAAAGGGAAGTAATATCCCGTGATTCTTGGGAAAGAGACGTGCGCACGACCGTATCAAGATCAAGCACCCATCGTTCTCTCATCGTTTCTCTATCTCTTAGGGGCCATGGCAAAAAACTCCGCCGCTGTCGTTAACCATGGCCACAAGAGCCTATCGGAGACCACGTCCAGATGCTTCACCGAGAGCTTAACCGCCACCCGCAATTTCAAGGTGGCCAGTTACCCGCTGCTCGCCGGCATGGGCGTTGGCAAATACATCAGCTCATGCATCTTCAGCGTTGGTGGCCACGATTGGACTATCAGGTTCTACCCAGATGGCAATAATGTCGAGTGTGCCGGTAATGCTTCAGCATTTTTGTATTGTTCAAGCCAACCGAAAGGTGTCAGGACCAAGTTCACCTTGAACATGTTGGAAAAGGAGGGCAATGTCTTAGTAACAAGCTTCGGCTCGTTGGAGCATACCTTCTCTTCGCCAATCGATGATTTTGGCTTTTCTAAATTCGTCGAGAAATCGAGGCTGCTGAAATCATCGTTGGATGCCACAAGTGGTTACTTCACTATACGGTGTGTTCTTACCGTGATAAAAGAGCCGCAGACGAAAGTCAAGAGGAACCTTTTCGTGGTTCCGCGGCCAAATCTGCAAGACCATCTCCAGCAGATGTGGAAGGATGGACAAGGAGCAGATGCGAAATTCACTATATCTGGCCAGTTGTTCAGCGCCCACAGATACTTGTTAGCTGCACGGTCCCCGGTCTTCAAGGCGGAGCTCTTTGGTCCAATGAAGGAGAAGGCAACAGACAACGTCACGATTGACGACATCGAGCCACCAATCTTCGAGGCGCTTCTTCACTTTATATACACGGATTGTATACCAGATGATTGGGATAGCAAAGAAAGTAAAATTGCAAACATACAAGCGGCAGATCGATACGGGTTGGAGAGGCTAAGAGTTATTTGCGAAGGAAGGCTGCATGACAGCATCGACCTGGAAACGGTCGCAACCACGTTGGTTCTGGCGTCATCTCACCAAGAGCAACAGGGAGGAAGCTCCCTGCAGACAAGCGGACACGTCGTCGAGATGCGTGGCAGAGAGCGCGTCCGTGACGCACGACTTTGTGCTGGTAAACTACTCGCAGATCAGGGACCTCCCCGTGAATGAGGACGTGACCTCCGGTGCCTTCATCGTCGGCGGCCACGATTGGTCTATCAGCTTCTACCCCGGCGGGAGGCCGACCTCCACCTCGAGGAATAGTAGTCAACATGAACAGGAGCACCCGGACACGGGCTACGCAGCGGCGTCTGTTCATCTCCATCAAGCTACAGCCACGCGCGAGATTGTGAATGCAAGAGTCGCCGTAGGACTCGTAGACCGCCACGGGAGGATGGCAAACAGGAGGACCTCGGACCGAGACCGCTTCTACGGTACGAGCATTGTCCCGATGTTTCCAGATTTTGTGCGCATATCCAAGCTGAGGTCACGGCGGTACCTCGTCGACGAGTGCCTCACAATCAGGTGCGACGTCACCGTCGTCAAGCCTCGCACGGAAGGCACCACGGTCGCCCCGCCAGCCGCCGCTCCACCTCCACTGCCGAACATGCTCAGCCACCTCGAGCGCATGCTCGAAGACAGCAAGGGCACCGACGTTACTATCGATGCCGGCGGCCGGGAGTTCCGCGCGCACCGGTGCGTGCTCGCCGTGCGCTCACCGGTCTTCGACGCCGAGCTCTTTGGTCCCATGAAGGGCAAGGACACAGAGCGCATGAAGGTACCCGACATGGAGCCGTCGGTCTTCGAGATGCTCCTGCGCTTCATCTACACGGACTCGCTACCGGGCGACGGGAAGGCTGTGTGACGCAGCACCTGCTGGTCGCCGCCGACCGGTACGGGGTGGACAAGCTCAAGCAGGCGTGCGACGTGAAGCTACGAAGAAGCTTGGACGTGCATACCGTGGCGACGACGTTGGCGCTGGCGGAGCAGCATCAGTGCCCGATGCTCAGGGAAGCATGCTACTTCCTCCGTTCCACAATGTAGTGTCTATAGATTTTTGTGAAAGTCAAACTTTGCCAATTTTGACTAAGTGTATAGAGAAAACTGTCTACATCTACAATATCAAACATGTACATTCTGAAAATATAACTCACGATGTATCCAATGATGTGCATTTGGCATTCTAGATGTACATACTTTTCTCTATAAACATGATCAAAGTTTATAATGTTTGACTTTTGTAAAAATCTATAGGCACTACATTATGAAACGGAGGGAGTACAAATTTATGTCGTCGTCCCCGAATGTGCTGGCAGACGTCTTGAAGACCGACGGGTTCAGACATCTCACGGCCAGCATCCCACTAGAGAATCTTGGTGAGAGCCTAGGGATGGCCTCACTCACGCATTGACAGGAGTCACGACAAGGACACAAGGCAGACGTACCAAGGAAACATATATACTTGTGCAAGGTTTCAAAATCTGTTTATGCATGGCTCAGTGGATCTTGGGCCGCAGAATCGAAATGTACTAGTACTTTTTGTTATTCGTGTCTTTGATTGATACTCCCATCGATTTTTAATTTCACATGTTACTTTTATCTTTCATTAAACTTAAATAAATTGCGACCAAATAAGTGTAATTTGAAAAACATTTTTAAGGTTATCTTTATCGAGAAAGCTAATTTGCGTTTGATCGAAATTTTGCTTCAGGTTCGAACGAGGTCAAAGACGTTAGATGCGCATCGTGCGGCGGAAGATTCTCCTGGTAGTTAGAATGTAGTGGTCTTGTGGTGTGTGTGGCTTTGAGCGAGAAAAATAAGTCACACGCGTGGGATTCCCACAACGCTGGCTTAAATATACAACGCTGTTAGATATATGTCCTTGTGTCCAGTTGCTGCCTACTTCCTCTGTTCTTAGAGGAGTGTACTTTCAACTTTGTTGAAAATCAAATATTTTTACATTTGACCGTTTTTTTTAGAACGAAGACGCTAGAAGCGTCCGGCTTTAAACATCATAGGCGGCGATCCAACATAGTCAGCTTACAACGAGCACGGAGGCCCAGGCCCGAGGCCACAAGTCGAAAGGTTCAGACAACCAAAGTACGCAAAGACGAGCTACCGATACATGGCCAACTTGGCCGAGACAGAGCACGCAGGCTCGCAAATGCAGCAAAAGGTCCACTTCACGGCGCCGAAGTGGCTTCCGGCTCCCTTGCCAAAACGTACACCTGGCGGAGGCGCTCTTGTGCTTGCTTGAGTTTCTCGGAATCCTTGCGCCTCGCCAACGGACTCCACACCTGCAGAAATAAGTTGCATTTGTAAAGGATGTTAGCCGGGTGGGTCGGGAAGATCTTCTCGATCGCGGCTTTGTTCCTAGTAAGCCAAATGGCCCAAAACAGGGCGCCCAAGCAACCCCAGAGCAACCGTTTGTTGCTGCCCTGGGCAGAGTCGAGAATGACTACGAGATCAGCAGACGACCGAGGGTCCCAGGTGACGCCAGCCGCGAACCGCACTGCGCTCCAAGCAAAACGCGCCATGGGGCAACGAAGAAAGACGTGGTTTGCGTCTTCATGGGCGTTACAAATCGCACATGCGCCGGTAGCCGGGCCGTTCCGTTTGGCGATGTTTGCCGAAGTCGGAAGACGATTCCGAAATAGCTGCCAGAGGAACACCTTTATCTTGAGTGGGATACGTGTTTTCCATAGGCCTCTTGGCGATTGGAGGAACGGTCCTTGGCATAGTTTCCGATAAAGGGATTTCACCGAAAACTTGCCGGACAAAGTAAGGGCCCAGGAGACCGAGTCCGCGATCGTGGACAATGACACCGTGCTGGTGAGAGACAATAGATCCGTTAGTTGCCCCTGTTCGTGGCCAGTGAGCTCGCGTCTGAAATGCAGCTCCGGGGGGGACGAGGCAAGGACCGAGGCCACCGATTGGTCCGTGTCAACGGCCAAGGAGTACAGGTCCTGGAATTCTTCCCAAAGCGGTTGGGATCCAACCCAGTGGTCAAGCCAGAATCTTGCCGAGCGCCCGTTCCCAATGGTAAACCTAGCTCCCATAGCGAAAGTCGGGCGGATGGCTTGGAGATCGTTCCAGAAAGGTGAACCCCTAGCAACACCTTCGAAACAATTTCCATTATAGGGAAAAACTGCGCGTGCAGCAGGTCTACCCATAAGCCCGTCGCCCCTTGGGACAGTTTCCACCACCATTTGCACATGAATGCTATGTTAAGTATCCTCATGTTTGTGATCCCGAGACCTCCCAGGTCCTTGGGTCGGCACACCGAGGCCCATTTGACCATATGGTATTTGCGTTTCGATCCGGACCCCTCCCAAAAGAAACGAGATCGTGGCGTGTCCATCTTGACATGCACTCCTTTCGCTAGGAGGAAAAGTCCCATAGCAAATTGGGGCAGCGAGGAGAGGCTGGAGTTCGTGAGCACTAAGCGTGCTGCAGAGGAGAGAAACTTTCCCCTCCACGGACACACCCGTCGACCCACCTTAGTTCAAAGCGGAGCCCATCCATCAATCGTGATGTGCTTAGCGTCTAAAGGGAGGCCCAGGTAGGTAAACGGGAGCTTGCCTACTTTACAATTTAGCAAGTCCGCGATGCGCCGGCCCTCGTCAACGCTCATACCCATGGGCAGCACTTCATATTTGTGGAAGTTTATTTTGAGTTCGGACATGAGTTCAAAGCTTAGTAGCAAGGCTTTGACCGTTGCCACGCTATGCTGGTCCGGCTGGAACAGAAGTAGCGTGTCGTCCGCGTACTGGAGATGTGATATCCCCCCTGGCATAAGGTGTTCCAGCACACCCTTGATGTGTCCAGCTTCGGTGGCTTTCCGTAACATCGCCGCTAGCGCATCTACGACGAAGTTGAACAGGAGCGGGGAGATGGGGTCCCCCTAGCGTAAACCACGTTTGTTCCGGAAGAAGTGCCCTACTTCTCCGTTAACCGAGACTG
>LR738710.1:832878118-832935603 GCA_902687465.1 Secale cereale | reverse complement strand
CCCCCGAGACCAGCTGCATGTCTTAGTGCACCCACATCGGCGAGAAACCTCTGCTGGTCAGCACTTGTCGGAGGAAGTCCCAGTTGACACGGTCGTAGGCTTTCTCGAAGTCTAGGTTTAGGAGGATAGTTGGTGCGCGCGTACGATTTAAGTTTAAGCTCATGAAGAGTTTCTTGGAGTGCCAACGGACCCTTCAAGATGTTTCTACCGCGGATGAAAGCCGATTGGGTCCGGCTGATAATGCGGTGGGCAATCGGCGTGAGACGGGTAGCACACGCTTTAGCGCAGATTTTAAAAGGAACGTTGATGAGCGCAATGGGTCTGTACTGGCGGATGTTGTCCGCCCCGGTAACTTTGGGAATCAGCGATAGTACTCCAAAGTTAAGCCTAGTGATGTCCACGAAACCACACATGAAACCGTTACAGACGTCGAAAATAGGTTCGCGCAACATCGTCCAAAAGCGCTTAAACTTTGCCATAGGCCATCCGTCTGGTCCCGGAGCCGTGTCCGTTTTCATGCTGAGGAGTGCATCGTCAATCTCCTTGGGGAGGAATGCAAGTCCCAACTCGTCGTTCTCGCTATCTAAGACACGTTGATTGGGAAGCCAAACATCTGCTCGAAGGCGTGCACGCTGGTCTTCCCTGGTCCCCATCAGCCTAATGTAGAAGTCGTATACATGTTGTGAAATCTCCGATTGTCGTAAAAGGAGCCCCTGCTCCGATTGCAGCCTGAGGACTGCGCATTTCCTGCGTCTACCATTTGCGTAGGCGTGGAAATATTTAGTGTTTGCGTCTCCCTTGAGCGTCCATTTGAGGCCGTCCCTGCGCCTCCGGTATTCCTCCTCCGATCGAAGAAGGGCTTCCACTTGCCCTTCCAAGGCATAGCGATGAGCCCATTCTTGTTCAGAGAATGGTCTCGTATCCGCCTGGGAGTCGAGGAGCGCGATATCGTTGACTAGACTCGCCCTTAGTATTTTGTCATCACGCCCTTGGTTTGCCCCCCACCCTTTAAGGCTAGCTCGAAGGCAGCTCCCCGCCACAATCCAGAGCTCCATTGGACCATGTTGCTGGCCAATCTGTTGTAAAGCTCTCTGCCATCTTTCCCTAAAGATAGTGTCGAACTCAGGTACCTCAAACCACGCAGTTTCGAAATAAATAAATAAAATAAAATAATACACCAACATTTATACATCTAATTAGTAGCATCATATTCTTTTGACCGTATTTATATAATAATAAACCAGCGTTTGACCGTATTTCTCCATTTTCGGGCTTCTTTTGTTTCTTTTTAAAAAAATCTAGCTTTTATTTTTGGACAGGATGTGTGCGTCCATCGATCAACTTTACATATTCACCTACAACATTTTTTATAAATTATTATAGATGAATAAAAATGCGACGGTATAACAAAAAATAATAATGGCGTGTGCACAAACGATTGTTGTTTTGACTAGAAGTCGTACCTAGAGTTACCACCCCGACCCAGCATATATATCGTCGTTGTTATCGTCTCAGAGTCGGAGTCCTGAGTTTCTTCTTCTTAATTGCTGAGCTATGAGAATATATAGACAACATCGTATGCAGCAATAGTACCAAACATCGAGTTCTCCTTCTCCATAATAAACACAACAAAGACCAACGCTCGTAACCTACCTATCGTCCTGCACTCCCCTACTTAATTTTGGCATGGGCAAGAAAGCAATTTTCTTCCATGGCGAGTGCCAGTCCGAGACGTCGTCGACGTGCTCTACGGAGAGCGCCATGTCGGTCCACAATTTCGTGCTGCGCGATTACCCGCTGCTCGAGGGCATCGCCGGCGGCAAGTTTGTCAGCTCGAGCACATTCAAAGTCGTCGGCTACACCTGGACGATCCTGTTCTACCCAAACGGGGAGCAGAAGGACGGATCTAGCTACGCGGCCTCCTGTTTTCTTTACTGCGCCAGCCCAGCCAAGGGCGTGAGGGCACGGTCCTCGTTAAACGTGTTAGAGAAATTAGACGGGGATGTACAGGTGACAACCTTCCGCTGCTCAGAGGATACATTTTCTCCAACAAACTGCTGTTGGGGGTATAGCAACTTCGTCTCGAGATCGAAGCTTAAAACTTTGTCGGACGCCAACAATGGGCGCTTCACGGTGAGATGCGTTCTCATAGTTATACATGAAATCCGAACGGTGCGTAATAGGAGGCCTGTTGAGGTGCCGCCACCGAGCCTGCAAGAGAGCCTCGAGCACATGCTCAAGGATGGAGAAGGTGCGGATGTGACGTTCAGCGTGCGCCACCAGCTGTTCAATGCCCATCGTTGTCTGCTGGCTGCACGTTCTCAGGTTTTCAAGGCCCAACTCTTTGGTCCATTGAAGGAAAATACAGCACGGCACATCGAGGTTGACGACATGGACCCCCAAGTCTTTGAGGCGCTTCTTCACTTCATGTACAAAGATACTATGCCAGATGATGATGACTAAGGCAAAATTGAAAGGCTACAACACTTGCTTGTTGCGGCGGACAGGTACGGAGTGGATAGGTTGAAGGTCATGTGTGAAGACAAGCTCTATGAGGGCATCGATGTCGAGACGGTCGCGGCCACGTTGCTTCTGGCAGAGCAGCATCACTGCAAGGATCTTAAGGAAGCTTGCATTCAGTTTATAAGTTCACCACAGGATATACTACGGGCTGCCATGGCCACCAATGGATTCAAGCAACTCGTAGCTAGTTGTCCTTTGCTCATGGAGGATATACTGAAAGGTGTGTCCTGCGCCTAGAATGTGAGGTACTCACACTGAGCAGGCAAAATATTATGCACATGTACTGACCATGTTAGATTTTAGTCATCTTCATTTTACCACACTTTTGTTTGCGATAAGGTATATGGTACCATGATAATTATTTGTATTTTGTACCATGATAAATATTCTTGGATTTTCCGCTCAAAAGCGACTCAATTTTGCTTTCTAGGAATTGCATAAGATGGTTTACAATTTTTTTCCGGAGAAAAGATAGGATTGTAGTCCTGAATGATTTGCGTTGCTCGTCCGTGCCAAATATGACAGTAAGTAGCAAACACGGTTATGGTAGGGTGGCCAAACCATGGTGGCTTCTACAAATTAAACCTTCCCTTCATTGTTCCATTGATGAACTCTGTCGGCTCGAGTTAAATGTGGGCCTTGAGTGTGCTTTCTGTGGATTGAAATGAGATAAGAGTTGGCTGGGTGAGGAGGGATCGAGCTCACGACATTCTCTTCGGACCTTATGGCAGCCAGCAACTGAACTACATCACATGTATGCTAGAAAACAAGGTATGATTTCTAAGAGCATCTTCAGCCGTTGGTCCCCCGGGGCCGCCTAAAATCGTCGCCTGGGGGCGAGCCGATGCGAAAATAGGGCCTGGGGCGAGTTGGTCCCCAGTCGCCGCGCCCACGGGTTTTGTGAAAATCAAATTCTGGCACAAACACAGCGCAAATCCAACCAAACTTCGGCGAGTTCGTACATATTTAAAATATTTTACAAAAAGGAAAAAAACTACTAGGCCCGCCGTCTCACTCGCCGCTCCTCGCCCTTGCAGATCTACATGCCGAGGAGGCTGTAGAACCGCATGTAGTCGCCACCATCGTCGTCGTCGCCTCCTCCTCTGCGGCCGCCGTCCTTGCTGCAACCCTCCCCAGGTTGGCGCGGCGGGTTGGATGGTTCGGGGGTGTCCTCGTCCTCGTCGCTGTCGAGGATCACCACACCGTTCTCGTCCTCGCGCCCACGTTTGCGGGCGGCTATCTCCTCCAGAGCCCGGCACTGCCGGACCATCTCGTCACCGAGGTAGTCGTCCCGCGCCCACCGTAGGGCGTCCTTGTCGGAGAAGCCACGCCGGGCTATCTCCTCGTACTCCGCGGGAAGTCCGGGCTCCGGCTTTGGCCAGACGAGGACGAGATGGCCAGAGGCGGGGGCGGAGTTGCCGATGCGGACGTCGGATCTGCGGGTGCGCGCGCTGACAGGCGTGTCCTGGGGCTCCGGCTTGACGGGGCGGAGGCAGGGAGAGCCGGATGAGCGCCCGGACGAGGAGTAGGACGCCACCGGGTCCATGCGCCTCGGCGTCCACGAGCTCCCACGCCGACGAGAGAAGGACCGGGGATCGGGGTACTCCAGCCTCGGCGTGTTGCCGCCCTCGATGTACTCGATGACGGCCTCCAGCGTGCGGCCGGGCACGCCCCACCATCGGTGGCGGCCTTCGGGGTTGAGCCTTCCGGAGGGCTTGACGCCGTTGGTGGCCTCGAGCTGCTCGGCGTGGCGGCGGCGGGCGGAAGTAGGGCTCCCACAGCGGGCTGTCGGGGACGTACTGTGGACCTTCGCTCGCCGCCCGCGGCAGAGAGGCGCGGATACGCGCGATCCCCGCACGCCGCGCTGCCCCTTTGGGCGGTGGTGGTACCGGGACCCCGCCGACACTGATCCTCCACGCCTCGGGCACCCGCATGTCCGGCGGGACCGGGTACTCGGCCTCGTAGAGGAGCCGATCGAGTTTCATCCTCGTGAAGGTGGCGGCGGCCGAAACCGTTCGCCGCCGCGCCGTCGCCTGGGAAGCGCTCGGCCATGGTTGAACTGGAGACGGCAAGAGGAGAGGGAGGAATGGGGAGAACGACGTGTCGGCGATGCAGAGATTGTGTGTCACCGACGCGCTGGGGGTCGGCTTATATAGGCTGGGGCGCCGCGCATACACGTGGCCGCCGTGTGTACGCGTGGCGGGCGAGGGTCGCGCGTCGTCCGGTCTTCACTGCGCCGCCCGTGAGGCATCAATGGAGGATGCTGACCGGCGCGACAGCTTTGGCATTGATTCGCCGTGTGAAACGAGGCGATGAGGATGACGAAGCGGCGATTAGACGAGTCTCTGACTCGGCGGGCCCGAGGCTGTTTCGCGCCAAAAACGATTCGCCCGATGCCCTCGGGCGCCCCCCAGCGTGCCGGGTTTGGCCTGGGTCCGCCGGCGCTGATTTCGGCACAGGCCGACGAAAATCGTGATCCCGGAGGCGCGAATGGGCCGTTTTTCGGCGCCGGCGCGAAAAAATTGCCTGGGGAGGCCGTTCTGGGACGCGGCTGGAGATGCTCTAACAAATAGTTCTCACTTTTCGGGCAACGAATCGGATTAACTTATATTTGAGTGGGTTGAGAGTTCTCACTTTTTTTGAAATATATACTCCTTTTTTAGCATACAAAGTTCTCACCTTTTTTGTGGCTTATATATGTTGATTTTTTTCTGCTGCTATTGCTCTAATATATGCTCTTTTTTCCCGTGGGTTTATAAAAACCGACGGGTTTAGGGGACGAAAAAAAACTGTCCCATGCACGGAGATGGGGAGGGGACGGGTTTGCGATTTTCCCGTGAGGACGGGTTTGGGCAAGCAAAACCTGGTAGGTTTCATCCCCGTTACCATCTTGAAACACGATTAGACGAAGTGAGCCACAAACATCAACATTGATCAAGTCCTCGTCCTCTAGGCTCCCAATATTGTCCTCTTTTTTTTTTGTGTGTGTGGGGGGCTCCAAAATCTAAAAAAAAAGGTCATCCCGGCTCTTAATTTGAAATTATATAATCCATTCATGTGTGTCAGAACGCGTGCACAAATGACTCTTAGTTTGACAAGAACACGTACAGTTCTCTGATTCCCGCATTGTCTCGGAGTCGGAGTCGGAGAGCGGAGAGAATATATAGTACGACACCGTTCGTATGCGGCAATAGTAAGGTCAAGTTCTCCGTATATATACATACACAAGACCAACCCTCATAATTCGTGACCTACCCATCGTCCTGCACTCCCCTACTTCTGCGATGGGCAACACCAACAGCGCACTTTTCGTCCATGGCGAGTGCCAAACCGAGACGTCGTCGACGTGCTCCACTGAGAGCGCCATGTCGGCCCACAATTTCGTGGTGCGCAATTACCCACTGCTCGAGGGCATCGGCGGCGGTGAGTTTGTGAGCTCGAGCACGTTCAACGTCGGCGGCTACGCCTGGAGGATCAGGTTCTACCCCGACGGGGAGCAGAAAGACAAATCTAGCGACTGGGCCTCCTGCTATCTGTACTCCGCCAGCCAAGCGAACAGCTTGAGGGCACGCTTCTCATTGGACGTGGTCGAGAAATTGGACGGCATTGTACAAGTTACAACCTCCGATTGCGGAGATCATGTATTCTGTCCACCACACTACACTTGGGGGTACCTGAGATACGTCCAGAAGTCGACGCTTAGAGCTCTCTCGGACGCCAACAATGGCCGTTTCACGGTACGATGCCTTCTCCAGGTCATACATGAAACCCGAACGGCACGCAACAGGAGGCATATCGAGGTGCCGCCGCCGAGCCTGCGGGAGAACCTCGAGCACATGCTCAAGGACGGAGAAGGTGCAGATGTGACGTTCAGTGTGCTCGACCAGCCGTTCAGAGCCCATCGATGCGTGTTGGCCACACGTTCTCAGGTTTTCAAGGCGGAGCTCTTTGGGACGATGAAGGAAAGCAAGGCAGGGCACATCATGGTCGACGACATGGAGCCCCAGGTCTTTGAGGCGCTTCTTCACTTCATTTACACGGATGCTATGCCAGAGGACGACGAAGATGAAGGCAAAATTGTAAGGCCACAACACCTGCTAGTTGCGGCGGACAGGTACGGGGTGGATAGGTTGAAGATCATGTGTGAAGAAAAGCTGTATGAGGGCATCGACGTCGATACGGTTGCCACCACGTTGCTTCTGGCAGAGCAGCATCACTGCGAGGATCTTAAGGAAGCTTGCATTCAGTTTATGAGTTCACCACGGGACATACTACGGGCTGTCATTGTAGAATTGCGGAAATATTGCGTGTATTGATTATTGCCTCAAAGGGCTGTATATAAAGGAGTACAAACTTGGGGGGCAAGAAACCTAATACAAGTCCAAACCGTAATACTCTAACATCCCCCCGCAGTATCAACGTGGGGTTCAACAACGTTGAGACTGAAACGAATATCTGTAAAAGGTTTGGTAGGAAGCCCTTTGGTAAAAATGTCTGCAAACTGAGCCGTCGAGGGAACATGAAGAACACGAACTTGCCCCAAAGCAACCTTCTCGCGAACAAAATGGATATCAATCTCGATGTGCTTGGTACGCCGATGCTGGACTGGATTCCCGGACATGTAGATAGCTGAGATGTTGTCACAGTAAACAACAGTTGCTTGCGCAATAGGAGACCGAAGCTCTGACAATAACTGACGAAGCCAAACCGTTTCAGCAACAGCATGAGCTACAGCACGATATTCAGCCTCAGCAGACGAGCGGGAGACCGTAACCTGTCTTTTAGAGGACCAAGAAACCAAATTGTTACCAAGATAAACACAAAAGCCGGATGTAGATCTACGAGTATCGGGGCAACCAGCCCAGTCTGCATCAGAGTAAGCTGTCAGGGAAGTGGGAGGTGATGGATTTATGTGAAGACCATGATCAAGGGTTCCTTTAAGATAACGAAGAATACGTTTGACATGATTATAGTGTGGAATGCGTGGATCATGCATGTAAAGACAAGCTTGTTGAACAGCAAAGGAAATGTCGGGTCGAGTAAGGGTGAGATATTGGAGAGCACCAGTAAGACTACGATATAGAGTTGCATCGGGAAAGGGATCACCATCAGCAGAGAGTTTAAAACCAGTGTCAACAGGAGTACGAGACGATTGACAGTCAAGCATGCCAGCACGGTTAAGAAGATCAAGGCAATATTGTGGTTGAGAAAGAAAAAAACCATTAGAATCACGAACAACAGAAATACCCAAAAAGTGATGAAGAAGACCAAGATCCGTCATTGAAAATTCAGACCGAAGAAGGGTAATAATATGATTCAAGAAAGATTGAGAAGAAGCAGTAAGAACAATATCATCGACATAAAGAAGCAAGTATGAAGTGTCTGTGTTGGTGTGGTAAATAAAAAGAGATGCATCCGAAAGAGAAGGAACAAAACCAATAGTTTGAATAAAAGAAGAAAAACGTTGAAACCAAGCACGAGGGGCTTGTTTTAAACCATATAAAGATTTGTTAAGAAGACAAACATGATTGGGGTGATTTTTATCTTCAAAGCCTAAGGGTTGTTGACAAAACATTGTTTCTTGGATAGAACCATGGAGAAAAGCATTCTTGACATCTAATTGGTGAATAGGCCAAGCAGAGGAGACAGCAATGGTGAGAACGGTACGAATGGTGCTAGGTTTAACTACTGGAGAGAAAGTTTCATCATAGTCAATACCGTGTTGTTGAGAGTAACCACGACAAACCCATCGAGCTTTGTAACGAGAAAGACTTCCATCAGAGTTAAATTTGTGACGAAAAACCCACTTACCAGAAACAATGTTAGTGTTTGGAGGTCTAGGAACTAATTGCCAAGTGTTATTATCAAGCAAAGCGGTGAATTCATCTTGCATTGCAGCAGCCCAATTTGGATCAAGAAGAGCTAATTTGTAATTTTTAGGCAGTGTAGTTAAAGCAACTTCAGCATGAAGATTAAGCGGTTTTGTAGGCAAACGAAAACCAGATTTAGCACGCGTACGCATAGCATGATCATTCTGGGGAACAACTGTAGGTACAGCGTGAGGTGGGGGAGGGGAAATCGGTGAGGGCGCTGCCGCGGTAGGAAAAACAGCAACTTCGGGTGCCGCGGCAGGAGTGGATGGAGAGGCTGGTGCCGCGGGGGAGGAAGGTTCTGTCGCGGCAGGGAAAACAGCGACTTCTTCTGCCGCGGCAGAGAAATCAGCTGATTCGTGAGTGGCGGCAGGAAAAGTGGTGGTTTTGGTTGCCGTGGTAGGAGTTGGGGCTATGGTAGGTATGTTGTCGGGAACCGTAAAATGAAACGGAAAACTAAGGTTTTTAGGAGGGGCTGGTGGCGTGGAAGAGGTGGGATTATCTCGTTGAGCAAAAGGGAAAACGTGTTCAGCAAAAGTAACATGTCTAGACACATGAACATGACCAGTTAATAAATCCAGACAACGATACCCTTTGTGTTCGGAGGAAAAACCAAGAAAGACGGAAGGAATAGAACGAGGAGAGAGTTTATTAGGTGAGGTAGAATAAATATTGGGAAAGCAAAGGCAACCAAAAACTCGTAAATCAACATAATTTGGATGATGAAGAAAAAGAGAAAAATATGGAGTGTTGGTTTTATTTGCTTTGGAGGGTCGTATGTTAAGTAAAAAGGTGGCGGTGTGCAAGGCTTCTACCCAAAATTTAGAAGGCATGGAGGCTTGAATTAATAAAGTACGTATAATATCATTGATAGTTCGAAGAGAGCGTTCTGCTTTGCCGTTTTGTGGTGATGTGTATGGACAAGAAAAGCGAAGAAGAATGCCGTGTTGGAGAAAGAACGTACGATTTTTAATATTATCAAATTCACGGCCATTGTCGCATTGAATAAAACGAATAGGAAGAAGGAAGTGGACAGAAACATAGCGTTGAAAGTTGACAAAAAGAGCATGAACATCAGATTTGTTACGTAAAGGAAAAGTCCAGACGAAGTGTGTAAAATCATCAAGAATCACAAGATAATATTTAAAACCAAAAACACTAGAAACCGGAGACGTCCATAGGTCACAATGTAATAACTCAAAAGGATAAGTACTATGAGAATGAGATGAACTAAACGGGAGGCGAACATGTTTGCCTAATTGACATGATTCACAAAGGGAGGAAACATGAGAATCTCTATTACAAGGAATTGAAAATTCACTAAGAAGCGATGATAAAACTGTATTATTGGGATGGCCGAGTCGACGATGCCACAAATCCACCGAAGCCACCCTTGAAGTTGGAGGTGCGGCAGCAGGAACACCATGAAGAGAATATAAATCACCAGAACTATTGAAGCGAGCGATCTCGGCCTTGGTCAGATAGTCCTTCACAGATAAACCAAATGCGTCAAATTCAACAGAGACAAGATTATCACGAGTAAATTGTCGAACAGAAATCAAATTTTTGATAAGAGCGGGAGCAACAAGAACATTGCGAAGAAGAAGAGGTTTGGTGGATGAGGGTATATGTGATTGACCAACACAAGTTATAGGAATAGTGGAACCATCACCAAGAGTAATAGTAGGAAAAGAAGGAGTGCAGGATGACAGCAATTTACTAGATGCAAACATGTGACTAGAAGCACCGGAGTCGAAGATCCAATCCGTACCTGATGTTCCTTGGGAAACAAAGTTGTTTATGGCTTGCAGAAAGGCAGCTTGATCCCAGCTCGGTGTTGAAGTTGAAGTCGGTGCAGGAAGCAGTGCAGGCTGATAAGGTGGCGTCGGCAGCAAGGCAGGCGTTGGTGCAAATTGGCCGGCACTGTAGTACTGTTGTGGCGATGGAGCATACGGCATAGGAGCATATGTTGGAGCAGCATGGTAGGCGTGCGTCGGATGACGAGGCGTGAGGAAGCCAGGAGTACCAGTGGGCGGATGGAGACCGGGCTGCCATGCGCCGGTATAGGCCGGTGGAGCGCCGTAGGGCGATGGTGCTGCCCAAGGCATGGACCAGGCCTGAACCACTCCTGTCCATGGATCGTGAGGGGGGCGCCAAGCTGTCGGGGCCAGTGTTGACGAGGCAGCTGGAGGTGGAGCCGGAGGCGGGGCTGCAGGTCGAGGCGACGGACCAGTCCGCGGGGGGAAATACATGGGATTCTTCCCGCGGTAATTGGGGCTAGGGCGCCATCCAGGAGGCGGGTGCGTTGCGGACGGGTGCGCTGCCGGGGCTGCCGCGGCAGAGAAACTGCCTGATTGTGGTGCCACGGCAGGAAGGTGGCCCGGCTGCGCTGTCGCGGCAGAAGATCCAGCCGTTGGTGCTGCCGCGGTAGGGGCTGGTGGCGGGCGAGGCGCGGCGACGAAGACGTGGGGCCGAGCCTCTTTGCGAGCAATGGCGTCAGCAGCGCTCTGAAGAAGTGATCGCACCTCGGCAAAAGAGGGAGGGGGCCGCATGAGGGGGATGAAGGCAGCTTGCGTCTTGAACTCGTCGCCAAGCCCTTGGAGGAGGATGTTGATGAGCTGGCGATCTCCCACGGGATCACCCAACTCACGGAGCTCGTCAGTCATCATCTGAATTTGTTGGCAGTAGGTGCCAAGCGAGGAGGCGCCCTGGATGGTGTTGCGGATCTCGGTGTTGAGGGTGTTGATACGAGCGTCGGCGTTGTCCTGGAAGAGACGGCGAAGGGCTGCCCATAAGTTGGCGGCGGTGGAGGACTCCCTGAAGACGAGATTGAAGATCTCAGTGGACACCCGCGTGTAAATCCATTGGATAATGGCGAGGTCATCTTTCATCCAGCGGGGATCGTCAGGGCGTGGGACGGAGTTGGCGGCGATGTGAGCGCGTAAGTTGCAGCGGCCGAGATGAATATCGAAGAGATGACACCAATGATAGTAGTTGTGAGCTGCAAGATCTAACGTAATTGGTATAAGCGATGTAACATCGGAGATTGTATCGGCAAAAGAGATTGTAGTGGCTATTGCAGGAGTAGAGGTGGAGGTTAGGGCTAGGGAGGAGGAGGAAGAAGAAGGATTGGCGGCGGCCTTGGAAGCGGCCAGGGCGGCGCGGCGCGCCCAATATCCGGGCGGCGGCGGTGGCGGCGGCGGAGGCGGGGCAGCCATGCCCTAGGATCGGTTTAATCTGATACCATGTAGAATTGCGGAAATATTGCGTGTATTGATTATTGCCTCAAAGGGCTGTATATAAAGGAGTACAAACTTGGGGGGCAAGAAACCTAATACAAGTCCAAACCGTAATACTCTAACAGTCATGACAACAAATGGATTCAAGCAACTCGTAGCTACTTGTCCTTTGCTCATGGAGGATGTACTGAAGGGGGTGTCGTGCACCTAGAATGTGAGGTGACTACTCACACTGAGTAGGCAAAATATTATGCAGTTGTGTACCAACCATGTTTGATTTTAGTCATCTTCGTTTTACCCCACTTTTTACTGCCATGATAAGTCTTGCATTTTCTGCTTATAAGCTACCCGATTTCGTATTTTGGGAATATTGCATACGAGGCCTTACAAAAAAATCGAGAAAAATATAGGATTGTAGTCCTGAATGATTGACATTGCTCGTCCGTGCTATCTTTGCCAGCAAATAGCAAACATGGTTATGGCAAGTTTCTGAGGGCATCGATGTGTGAAGAAAAGTTGTATGAGGGCATCGATGTCGATACGGTTGTGAGCACGTTGCTTCTAGCAGAGCAGCATCACTGTGAGGATCTGATGGAAGCTTGCATTCCGTTTATGAGTTCACCACGGGACATACTACGGGCTGTCATGGCAACCAGTGGATTCAAGTTTATGGTAGCACTAGCAAACCAAGGTGGCCACTAGAGATTATACCTTCCCCTCATAGTTCCACTGATGAACTATGCCGCCTCCAGGTAAATGTGTAGCGATCCCTGAAACGATGAAAAAGTATATAGCTGTTCTTGAAGAAAACTCGACTATAAAATTGTCATGATAATGGCAGATTAGTGACATAGACTATCGTAGTGTAGGGCATCTGGGGTAATAAAGTATGATAAGTTGATGTTAGAGTTGTGTCGAATATTGTGTATATGGTAGGTTACAATTGGACTCTGAGTAGTATTGTGTTTAGATAGAATATGGAGTCGTGTCCTAGTAGGACACGTGTATACTAGGCCTCTCATATATAGCGAGGGTAGACACACGATATAACCTATACCAACATAATAGCACGGGAACACAGGGGAAGCCGGCAGCATGTGTCGATGTCTAGTGCGACCGGATGCGGTATTGTTGCGGTATCATGGGGAGGAGCGCCGATAGTCAGGCCCCCGGGATGCAGGCCCGTTGAGGAGTCTGTGCGAGCTGTGCGATTGCACAGGGCCCCCAAAATCGTAGGGCCCCGATCGAAGAAAAAATTAAGAAACAACCGTTCCGTTTGATTCCCTGCCTGGCTGGATCGCTCTCTCGATCCTAAAAAGATGCAGCCGGATGTGCGTGCACGTTAAGGTGAGGCCCCTAGGCCCTAGGCAAAGCCAACAGGCCCGCAGTCGGCCTACTATCAATATCCTAATCCCCATTCGGCCCTGTTTACTGAAGATCCAAATAGAAAAGCGTGCGTGTAATTCTACCCTCTTGGTTAGGGTTTACCTACTCCGGCGGCGGCGCCGCCGTTGAGTTTTATTCCCCTGCCGGACGTCCGCCGCTATGCACTGCTCGGGCCTCCCAGCAAGGGTGATCCAGCGGTGAGGTCTCAGGTATAGGGTTTATCCGGAGTCCATCTTTCTCGTTGGACTAGGTTCAAGATCTGAAGCATGGTGAGCTTTGTTTCCAAGCTGTTGGCAGTGCATGTGAAGGGAGTCCTTGTGCTTATGGGGATGCTTTGTGAGGAACGCCTTGAAGTGTTTCTAGAGGAAATAGTGATACGTTTGAGGGTTAGGAAAGTGCAGACTAAACCTGAATCAGAAGAGCATCATGCAGATAGGAACAAGTTTGATCCTTCGAGGAATAGGCCTCCTGATCACACTCCCTCAGTGCTGCATACTACAGGAGGAGGAAGAGGACAGTATACTGAAGATTCTGGAGCAGATAGTAGCAGTAGAAAGAAGAACGAAAACACTGGAGAAAACATTGTTTCAGGAGAGAAAGGAGCGGGTGCATACCCTGTTCCTCCAATACAAAACAATGATGGTGCAGATTCAGGAAAAAAAATGGAAATGACTTGGCAACATCGGCGGCCTCCCCAGTGGAGGACCGCCGGACCTAATGGCTATCTTAAGCTGGAACTGTCGCGGGCTGGGCGATCCTGCGAAGGTTCATGAGCTGCGCGACCTCACGCGCGAGAGTGCGCCGGCGATTCTTTGCGTTGTGGAGACACAAATTGCCAAGTGTCGTATGGAAGGCTTGGTTCGTAGTCTAGGTTTTGATGGGGCTTATGGTGTTGATAGCAGTGGCCGTAGCGGGGGACTTTGCATTTTCTGGAAGAAACCATATATTTTGGAGCTCTGAAATTTCTCAAAGTACCATATTGATATGGAAGTGAAGGAGCAAGACAAGGAACTATGGAGAATTACGTGCTGGTATGGAGAGGCAAATAGAAGCTTACGACATCAGACATGGGACATGATGAGGTTTCTAAAAGCAAATTGTGATCTTCCATGGCTCTGTATAGGGGATTTCAACGAAGTCCTCCGGAGGGAAGAACAGTTTGGGCCCAATCTTCGGGATATGGCACAGATTAATTTATTCCGCAAGGTGGTTGATGTTTGCCAATTATGTGATATTGGTTACAAGGTCCTCGATTGGACTTTCGAAAGAAAGATACAAAATGGAGAGTACTGCCGTGTTAGACTTGACCGTGCTCTTGCATCAAGTGACTGGTGTAATTTGTTTCCTATGGCATCAGTGCGCCACCTAACAGCAGTTAAATCTGACCACTCTCATATTTTGTTGATGAATCAAATGGAGTCCCAGAACCAGCGGATAGCGAAACTAAAACCTTTCCGATATGAAGTCATGTGGGAGCGACATGAGCAATTCCAGCCTTTCCTTGAGCAGATATGGGGAAGTAGCAGTGCACATACAGTCGGACAACTTAGTGACAAGCTACGTGACACCGCAGCAGCAATCCTAGGCGGGAGTATAACTTCTTTTGGTGCGGTATGTTCTGAGCTCCGCACGTTACGAAAAAAGCTAGAGGTTCTGCGAGCTGAGCCTAATAGGGTTGGACCATCACACGAAGAGCTCAAAATCAAGCAGAGGATTATTGAACTCCGATTCCGAGAGGAAGTAATGTGGAGGCAAAGGGCAAGAATTCAATGGTTGGTCGAGGGAGACAGGAACACTCACTTTTTTCAGCAAAAAGCCTCGAGTAGGAAGAAGAAGAACAGAATAACAAGGCTTGAACGGGGCGATGGGACGATCTGTGAGGATCCTGCCGAACTTGAGAAAATGACTACTGATTATTACGAAAACCTGTATGCCACGGAGGGGGTGATTGGTATTGAGGAGGTACTCTCACATGTGCCTTGTAAAGTCACAAGTGAAATGAATGAAATATTATCACGTCCGTACACTGAAGCGGAAGTAAAAGTGGCCCTTTTTCAAATGTTCCCGACCAAGGCGTCGGGACCGGACGGTTTTCCTGCCCACTTTTTTCAGAAGTACTGGCATTTATGTGGTGATGAGGTGACCAAGATTGTGATCAGAGTATTGAAGGGAGAGGACTCCTATGAGGAGATCAACAAAATGTTCATTGTTATAATTCCCAAGGTAAAAAACCCATTTCTTCTGTCTCAGTTTCGACCCATTAGCTTGTGCAATGTGATTTTTAAGATCGTTTCAAAAGTACTAGCTAACAGACTGAAGCAGTTTCTCCCTGAGATTATTTCTGAAGAGCAGTCGGCTTTCGTGCCGGGTAGACTGATTACTGATAATGTCATTACGGCCTATGAGTGTTTACATTATATGAAGAGCAATAGAAGCAAGAAGAACTCGCATTGTGCAGTTAAACTGGACATGCAAAAAGCTTATGATCGACTAGAGTGGGAATATCTTGAAGCGATAATGAAGAAGCTGGGCTTCTGTAATTATTTTGTTGATGCAGTTATGCGTGGGGTGAGGACAGTAACTTTTTCGGTCTTGTTCAATGGAGGAAGCACGTGGGAATTTTCACCGAGCAGGGGCATCTGACAGGGGGACCCGATCTCCCCCTATCTTTTCCTTCTTGCCAGCGAAGGATTGTCATGTCTAATGCAACATGCATGTCAGTCTGGAGCTCTAGAAGGCATCCAGATCGCTCCTTCTGCTCCACAAGTGAGCATGCTTTTATTTGCTGATGACTGTTTGTTATTCAGCAGGGCCACTATAGAGAAAACTGAAATTTTGAAAGGAGTTCTGCACAGGTATTGTCAAGCATCTGGCCAACGGATAAATAATCAAAAATCTTCCATTTATTTTGGAAAGGGATGTCCAGCTGCAACCAGAGGTTTGGTCAAGGGAGTCTTGAATATTCAAACTGAGACCCTTAATGAGAAGTATTTGGGACTGCCGTCCGACGTGGGCTGAGGAAAGAACGGCACCTTTGCGTATATCAAAGAGCGAATTTGGAAGAGACTGCAAGGATGGATAGAGAAGATGTTAGCAGGAAGTGGCAAAGAAATTCTCATCAAATCTATTGTACAGGCAATCCCTACATATTCCATGTCAGTCTTCAAATTACCAAGGGGTTTATGTCAAGCAATCACATCGATGGTGCGCAAATTTTGGTGGGGCAGTAAAGCCGGCGCACGAAAACCTGCCTGGGTGTCATGGGACACGATGACTATGCCTAAGTATAGAGGTGGTTTGGGCTTCCGCGACATGGAACTTTTCAACCTAGCGTTGCTAGCACGTCAAGCATGGCGGATTTGCCAAGATCCGGGTTCATTGAGCAGCCGAGTTTTAAAAGCAGTATATTATCCGCATGGAGATTTCCTAACTGCTGAACTAGGGAATAAGCCCTCTCAAGTGTGGTGTTCTGTGTGCGAGGGGAAGGATGTTTTGAAGCTTGGGTTAATCAAGAGGATAGGAAATGGCAGGGATACTAATATTTGGACTGATAATTGGCTACCAAGAAATTTTAAACTGAGGCCAGTCTGTGCCTTATCGCCACACCCTCCCGCCACGGTTTCTGATTTAATTATTTCAGTACAAGGGAGTGGAATCAAGCTGCACTGAACGAGCATTTACTTCCCATGGACTCAGAAATTATTCGTCAAATACCGTTAAGCCACTCAAGTTGTCAGGACCGATGGGCATGGCATTATGAAAAATCTGGAAGTTTCACAGTACGTTCGTGTTATAAGCTACTTGTAGATACAAAGTTGCAGCGTGAAGCTTGGCTGAATGGGGATGCGCAAAATTCAAATATTGAGAAAGAAGAGAAGGGATGGAAGAAATTGTGGAAGACTAGGGTACCACCGAAGCTGCGAATGTTTGCATGGAGATTGGCGCAAGCATCTCTCCCAACTGGTGAAGTCCGGGCTCACCGTAACATGGCACTGTCTCCGGTATGTGGAATATGCAACGCAACAAATGATTCTTGGCGTCACTCGCTCCTCGATTGCAACATGGCCAAAAGTGTCTGGGCATTGAGGGAGGATGATCTATCAGTACCAATCTATGGAGATGAAACCCCAGATCCAAAGCTTTGGCCTTTTGGATTGAGTGAAACTCTAACCAGTGACAAATTCATTGAGACCCTAGTCACACTGTGGGCTATATGGTACGCTCGAAGGCGAGTAATTCATGAGAAGGAGCACCAAAGCCCCTTATCCACGCATTTATTTATCACTAGATATATGGAGGAGATCGCATCTCTCAGTCCAAAGCAACAACCAAGATCGATTCGGCAACGTGTAGTGCCACGATGGATTCCGCCGACCCCTAGATATATGAAGTTAAATGTTGATGCGGCGGTAGCAAAGTCAACTAATAAGGGCTCGGTTGGGGTGGTATGCCGTAATGAGCAGGGGAAGTTCATAGGTGCGTCTTCTGTGGTTTTTGAAGGAATGACCGATCCTGAAACTCTAGAAGCACTCGCGTGCCGCGAGGCGATTGCCCTGAGCGAAGACCTAGGCCTTGAGACCGTGCAAATATCATCTGACTGTCTGAGAGTCGTCCGGGAGCTCGAGTTGGAGACAAATCTGGGGGCACATTGCATGGTTCTACATGACATCAAAGACAGAAGCAATCTATTTCGATCTTGCATTTTCAGCTTTGAACAGCGCAACAACAATGGGGAAGCTGACAGGCTAGCTAGGATGACGTCCTCGCTTGATGTCGGACGATATGTTTGGCTAGAATCTCCTCCTGATAATTTATGTATCCCTGTAAACGTTGTTAACTTACAATAAAGTGCGTTGTGATCCTAAAAAAAGAAAAAGAAAAGCGTACGTGTGTCCACGAGACCACGTCTTCACGAACGAGAATGGGGAGGCGCCGCCTACCTGCTTCGACGGGATGAGTTGCCGATAGATGGCGGTCCCTCCCCGCTAGTCTTTTGTGTGTCCGGCCGTGGCGCCTATTTCGCTACTGCAGCAGCCACATCTGGTCATCCCCCAATATTTCCCAAGGTCAGTCGTAACCATATGCCCGGATCAAAATTGATGACAGGAAAACTGGTTAGGGTTATTTCTTTTTTCGATACATCGTTCTCTTTATGGTTCTTTTGATGTTATCCTCGGGCCGTATCAAATGCAATCTATACTAGTACATCAGCGTTATTCCAGTAGGCATGTACTTAATTTTAATAAAAAATAATAGGATTAGCACACTATCCGTAATCTAATTTCTAATTCTACCTCATGTGCTCTCCTGCTACACTACTAACCAAATTTCACTCCAAGAATGACTCAATGGATTTTGCCTTTTGCAAGCAGATTCAACAGATTTAATTATTTTGCTTCAACAAATACTAGATGGATGATGCTTTTCGGTAAAAACATGTGCTTAGTTTACTGTCTCAGCACAATTCACATTTTGTATTGTTTTAATACAAGAATACAATTACTAGCATTATTATATGATATAAACATAACACATATTCAAAGTTATATAATTTAAGTGAAAATATGTCTAGTCATATCAGTTATACAAGTCTTTGCAAATTTTTGGGCCCCATTTTATGTTTCGCACCGGGGCCCGGAATTCCTGAAGACGGCCCTGCCGGGATGTAGCCATATCGGTGGACCTCGTTAACAAATCTCGGTGTCATGCTCATATGATTGTTGGTCCTCAGATGATCGACGGTATGCCTCGAATTTATTCTAACAAATGGTATTATGAGCTAGGTTTTTAAAGGTTGCGATCATTGATCTAGAGGTTGAAGCGAAACGTCAAGTTGGATCATGGTTACCAACAAGGCTTCGCAGCCGAGCCATGAAGCTGAGACGCATCGACTTTGATGACGTGAAAAGCGGAAAAATATCCTGTGATACCGTCCATAGCATGATACGGTGCTCCAAGAGTGTGTGGTACGTCAGATCTGCATGCAAGGCATCTGATCAAAGTACTTGTCCATTTTACATATGCCCCCTTGTATATTTGCATCTTGCAACCCAAAAGTTGTGTGTATTGCTTCTCATACATGTAATCTTGATGCAAAACTCTTCAGTGCTTGTAGTCGTCGTTAGGTGGTCTAGGATCTGGGTGTATTTTTTATTATTTTTGGTATTCGTTGTACTGCCATGTTTGAAGATGAATAGATCGGAAGATTTTCCGCAAAAAATGGAAAAGGGGAGTAACTCACAAGTTAATGCTTAAATAAAAGGCGAACCAATTGCATTGTAATGTAGAAGGTAGACTGAAGCTGAATACACAATAAGAGGTACACCTCATATGTGTTTTAATGTGGGTTGACAACAACCATTTCAGCAAATATTTAGACATTTTCACGGCAATCCACGACAACATAAGTAGACTGGGTATTCAATTATTTGACAAGGAAGTTGCAAGGAGGTCGTGAATTTTCTTAAAAAAAGGAGGTTTGGAACTTTTATTAATGTGATTATGGTCGTTGCAAGGAAGTACGGAGCTGCATGTTTTATTACTTGTACGTACAAATAATAAGTAGCCTTGTCACCAAATAACCTAATTGTACCAAGATTTTTCTTTCATAAAAAAGACCAAGCACCCTCGACATATTTTTGTAGAAGAAGCGAGGAACCAGTTGAAATATCCGCTCCCTGTGGTGATCGAACTTGGCTGGTTTGGAACGTTGTACCAAGATTTTGATTCGAGCGATTATCCGCATATGATACACGATTTTGATTCGAGCGATTATCCACATATGATACACGATTTTGATTCGAGTGATTTGCCATCTTCGGTGCACGATTTTGATCCGAGTAATAAGTAGCCTTGGGACAAGACTTGCAATTTGCCGTATATGATACAAGATTTTGATTCAAGCAATTAATTAATTGTACCAAGGAATAACAGGTATGTAAATTTGCTTGGTACATATAGATTATGATAAAACCAATGGCACCAGATAAGTACACTTGTGCATCTCAAATCCAATCACTAGTTAAGAGAAGAGATCAGTTTAAATTGGTTTGAAGTTTTTCACAACAAAATAATAACTTACTGTTTTATTGGTTTCTTTTTCTTGCAGCTCTACGAAACACATGTGAGGTAGCACAAAGATAAAGATGTGTGGATTAATCAACACATGCATGCAGTAATTATATTAATATTAATTTTGTAATTTATCTGGGTCAGTGAGAGTGAAATGAACCCTGCAAAAAAGAGATGAGACTGACATGGCGTAATGCAATGTTGCAAACTGGTAATTTGCATTAAGTTCATGGCCTGTTTTGTATATTTAGCAGTGGAGTGTGCGGATCTTAAATCCTGTCCGACGGGTACAGATCCTACGGACCACATCTCGCTGGATCACCGTATCATAGCACTACTCGTATCACTGGATATGCACTCCGTGAAAAGCAGTCAGGGATCGGGAGATCGGAAGCGGCGACATGATTCATGTCAGTGACGGATTGTTTCGGAATAGCAGCATACATGCAAGAGGCAACATATCCGATCGAATCGGACGCGTACAGGCGGCGGCAGGACCAGATCGATTGTTTCGATCGGTGGCAGTCTTGGCGATCTCTGGATGGCAATAACAGATAACAATAATGTAGACCTACAGAAAATGTACAAATGTTTTACTTGATTTTTCAAACTAATTATCCCTCTCCACCTAAATTCAACTGGGGTGGGCCCCTTCCCCCTTTACCAATCATACCTCCACCTCATCTTGAATGTAAATTTTTTTAAGTAACTTTTTGTAGATGTACCATTACTGTAACGGACAATCACGTTCATTGGATCCATGTAAATAAATGGATCAAATCAAACAATGTGGGATCATCTTAGCCATCATTTGGCCATGGTTGCAACGAGCGATTGCTAAAGAGTCTTTTCTACACCCGTTGTAGGGGTTTGCCATTTTTATTTCTTAAACATATTTTCGTGAAAATTGCCATCGTTCGTTCAAACATGATCTAGCTGCTGTGCTGGCGTTTGCTAGGGCCTCCCTCCCAGCGAGTATCAGTCAATTAACATTATCATATCTCAAACCATGTACGGACGAGGGTGGTGGTTGATGTTATTGTTATGTGCCTTAGAGCATCTCCAGCCGCGTCTCTAACAGGCCCTCAGACCACTTTTTCGGCGCCGGCGTTGAAAAAATGGTCCAGTCGTGCCTCAGGACGCCGTAAATCGTCGGATTGGGCCGAAACTGGCGCCGGCGGACCCAACCCAAACCCGAGACGCTGGGGTCGCCTGGGGGCGCCGGACGGGGCGTTTTTGGCGCGAATGTGATGGGCCGCCCTGTCAGCGACGCGCTGCTTCGTCGTCCTCATTGTTAAGATTATAAGGGAAATCTCCCCTCGACTGTAGAGTGGACGGTTGCGCCCGCTTCGGACGCCTGTGTCCAGCGGCGCTACGTCGCTTCCCTCGCGCCCTCTGGAACCGATGCATCCCCTCATATCATCGTGTCTCTCCAGAGGGTATAAATCCTCCCTGTAACCATCGACGAGATTCATTCGTTCATTCGATTCAAAACACGTTATCAGCACATAGAACATCCAGCGAGAGCAACAGAAAAAGAGAAGAGAGGGAGCACTTGCCGCCGGTGAGATGCCTGGCCTTGTTTCCTTCTTTCTCCGCCTGATCCGAGAGGATGGCCGTCGCTACCGTCGTCACTACCATGGCGTTGGTGGCCTCCGACGCTTCCGTCGTAGGATGCAGGCCATCCGTCGTTTCAGCCGTTGCGCCGCCGACCGTGGTGGTCACCGAGCCGCTGGACGCGGCCATGGCGTCGACATACGCACCGCTCCTGGAGCTCGCCACGCCCACGGGCACGGCCTCGACACTGCTGCGCGTGCGCCGTCGGAGAACAGGGTTCTTGACCCATGGCTTGTGGTCGGTCCGAGCGCCCCTATGGTGCACGACGCCGGACCCCCCGAATCTCCGCCTCCACCTCCTCCTCCACCGGCCGCCTGGCTCCCGCCCTCGACTCCGACGCCTGCCGGCGAGGCGGTTGGCCCGGGCCGTGGCCCTCCTGGCTACTCGTCAGTCCCGATGCGCGCCGTTGTGGACGTAGAGGCCGCGCACGGCTTCGTGTCAGCCCCAACCGGCGCCTCCGGTGTCATACGCCTCGTCGTGGGGATGGAAGGAGGCGGCGTCGACCCCCCACCACCACTGGAGTCCGCTGCGGGCTCTGGCAGCCGCGTGGAGAGGCGCTTCGGGCGTCTCTTTGGGCGCGCCGTTGCCGCCATTGACCACCGTCCTTGCCGCCGCGCCGGCTCATGGGCTCCGGCGACCCTCGGCCTCGCCAGTGCTGCGCCAGAGAGCGCTGCCCGGATCCCGCCGCCAACGATTCGCGCAGAGACGAGGAGGATGCGCCAGAGGGCGCTGGAGGGATGCGACGGGCGCTCTGATGCGCCGGCGCCGAATGGATAGGCAAGGGGATCGAGGTTGCGGTGCGGGTTTGGGTCCTCGACCCTCTATCCGTAACCGCTCTCCCCCTGCCTCTTATACGGTGCAGCGGCGTATGGGCCGGCCAGAGGCCGTGGAAGCCCAGGCCTAGCGCGTGTGATGCTTCCGGCCGGCCACTATTACATTTTTTCTTTCTTTTTCTGTTTGATTAATATTAGTACTAATTATTGTATTAGTACAGTCTTAGACTATTTTTAGTACTGTTTAGTACTTAGATTAACTACTACTTACACTATAGTCCTGTTTTAGATTTATTCTATGTTAGGACTTGTGTAATTATTAGTAGGTGTGTTTATATTATGTAATGGATTGCATATAAATAAAGTACCGGATTTCATTCGGGAAGAAAGACATGTTCCATGTGTTTACCACATATCAAATTCTCTTGAACACGTCTTTGCGATCGAGATTATCTTCTCTCGCATACCAAACTTGCAAATTTTTAAATATTTCTCCCTCCTTATATATGAATTGTAGCATACACAAGGTAATGGCAATGCGGCCTATTACTGTGAGATCTAAGTGATCTTCAATGTGTTATGGTTACACAATTGAGGTTGAGAATTTTTCAAGTTTTCACTTGAGCATCAAACCATGATGGTTTTTAATTTACCATCTGTAAATTAATTATCTTTGGTTCCTCATGTAGGCAAAGATGACTGCCAAAGAGTTTGAGGAGCTTGCCCTCAATGGCCACAACTATCCTACATGGGCTATGGACATCAAGATCAGTCTTGCGTCCCGTGGGATTGCGCGTGCAATCCAGCCCCCTGAGACTCCTCTCCCGGCTGGAGCCACGCCGCTGACAGAACAACAGAACTACGCTGCTTTATTCATAATAAGGCATCATATTCATCCAGATCTCAAGTCTGAGTATTTACAGGAGGAATCTCCTAGTACTCTGTTTCTGGCCCTCAAAACGAGGTATGAACAGCAGAAGGCAGTAGTCCTGCCCGAAGCACTCCATGATTGGACTCATCTCCGTCTCCAGGATTTCAAATCCATCGGTGAATACAATCATGCTGTTCATAAGATATGTTCCAAACTGCGCTTTTGCGAGAAGGAACCTACTGAGGGGGAGAAGATAGAAAAGACTCTGTCTACCATGCTCCCCTCAGATAGGATCCTCCAACAACAATACCATGCTCGTAACTTCACTGTCTATTCTGAGCTTATTCACATGTTACTTCAGGCTGAAAAGCATGATGAGCTACTTGCTAAGAATGGCTCTCAGTGCCCAGTTGGGGCACAACCTTTACCTGAAGTTCATATGAATATCGGGAATAGGCAAAAGTTTAATGGTCCCTTTCGGGGTAAACAATCCAATTTCGAGCTTAAGCGAAAGCGCAATGGGAACAGAAGATCCAGAAACTCAGGCAAGGGAAAAGGCACTTCAAAGCCCAGGTTTGATAAATCTAAGCTTTGCAACAAGTGTGGATGCTACACGCATTCTACTGAAAAGTGCACAATGCCCAAGCATCTGGTTATGCTATACCAGCAATCTCAGGGACGCAAAGCACCTCAAGGGAAAAGGTTTGAAGCCAACTTCAACCTTCATCCGCATAGCACACAAGGAGCCGGTGATTCGCACGATGTCCCTCCTGGACCGAGCAACGCCATGATTCCCTATCTGCCTGAGGATCCTGCTGAAATGGAGAACACGTTGATTGAGTACACCGCAAACAACGTGTTTGGCGACTTCGACTAGTCCCTCAATCTCCTAGTGATCTACTCATTTATGTCCATTTGTGATGATTGTAATAAGAACATAAGTTTGTTGTTGTCTTTATATTGTATTGTATCAGCACATTTGATATAATAAAGATTGTATACTATGTATTACCATGAGGTTTTCTTATTGAAAATTCTTTGTTTTATATAGTTCTCTACGGGGACAATCCGATGGATGAGGAATTATGCCTTGTGGACAGTGGTGCCACGAACTCCATACTGAGAGAGATGAAATACTTCCAAACTCTGAAAAAGACGAATGGAGATATTCTTACTATCGCTGGACGCGATACTGTGATTGTTGGTACTGGACGTGCCATCTTCACCCTCCCAAGTGGTACACATGTGACAATTGAGGATGCTTTACTGTATCCCGATTCTTCACGTACCCTGATCAGTTATCGAGATATCCGTAAAAATGGTTTTCACATTGAAACCCATGAAGACAACAAAGAGGAGTATCTACTCTTTACCAAAGATCACGGATATGGCAAAAAGGTACATGAGAAAATTCCTTCTCTATCGTCCGGTTTGTACTATACGTACATCAAACCCGTAGAACATGTTGCATACAAAGTAATTTTTCAGAATGTTAATGCATTCCAAACCTGGCATGATCGCCTAGGCCATCCCGGAATCGGGATGATGAGAAAAATTACCAGCAATTCCATTGGTCATAATTTGCTTGAGTCAAAATTCCCTCAATCTTCTGATTTTGTGTGCACATCTTGTGCCACGGGAAAGCTAATTTTGAGGCCCTCGCATCTCAAAATACAAGCTGAACCACTTCAGTTCCTTGAACGTATTCAAGGAGACATTTGTGGTCCCATCCGGCCATTATCTGGACCTTTCAGGTATTTCATGGTTCTGATTGACGCATCTACACGATGGTCACACGTGTGTCTTCTATCCACACGGAACCATGCATTTGCCAAGATAATGAGGCAAGTCATTAAGTTGCAAGCCCGTTATCCTGAAAGTCGAATTAAGACAATTCGAATGGACAATGCTGCAGAATTCTCCTCACATGCTTTCAATGATTATTGCATGGCTTTGGGGATTGAAGTTCAGCACTCTGTTCCGTATGTCCATACAGAAAATGGTTTGGCTGAAGCATTGATTAAGAGGATTAAACTCATCGCAAGACCTTTGTTGACGAATTGCAACTTGCCAACCTCTTGTTGGGGTCATGCCGTTTTACACGCTGCTGACTTGATACAATTGAGGCCAACTGCATATCACAGTTCTTCCCCTCTGGAATTGATACGTGGAAATCCTCCAAGTATTTCCCATCTGCGTAAGTTCGGATGTGCTACATACATCCCGATCTCACCACCGCAGCGGACATCTATGGGCCCACACAGGAAATTGGGGATCTATGTGGGGTACAAATCGCCGTCGATTATCAAGTACCTGGAACCCCTAACTGGGGATCTGTTCACAGCCCGTCACACTGATTGTATATTTAACGAGGAACATTTTCCGGCATTAGGGGGAGATTTCAAGTACCAGAAAGAATGCCCGAAAATTGATTGGAATGCTCATGCCATTTCATCCTCTGATCCACGTACCCAAGAGACCGAACTTCAAGTTCGGAAGATCATTAATTTGCAACATCTTACAAATAATCTGCCAGATTCATTTACTGATCTAAAAGGTGTAACTAAATCCTTGAATCCAGCCAGAAACGCGCCTGAAAGAGTGGAGGTACCAACTAAAACCACTCAACTCCCCGTTCCCAAAAAGAGGGGAGTAGTATGGCATCTGGCCCGGATCCTGCTTCTCGCAAGCAGCAAAGGAGAGAGAGGAGAAATTCCTCAAAGACGGTAAATGCAAGTCAGCTCAACGTTGACAAACACCTGTTGGGTAGTATACACCCAGTGGAAGGGCAACCTCCACAACCCAGCTCCAGCTTGCACACACTAGATGGGACATCGGAACACCCAGACTCAATCGTATTGGGAAATCACGAAGAGTCACTAGGGGTGCAGGAAATTTCTATCAACTATGTTGATTCTGGAGAATCATTTGACCGTAAGACTACGACTGTCGACATATATTTTGCTGAAAAGATTGCAGATACCCTTCTCACCGATCATGATCCAAGGTCTATCGTAGAGTGCCAAAAGCACTCCAACTGGCCTAAATGGAAGGATGCAATCCAAGCAGAAATTGCCTCGCTTAACAAAAGAAAGGTATTCACTGAAGCAATACCGACACCTCCCAGTGTTTCCCTGTTGGATTCAAATGGGGTTTTCTCCGGAAACGGAATGAGAACAATGAGGTGGTGAGATACAAAGCAAGGCTCGTAGCACAAGGTTTCACGCAGAAACCCGGCATTGATTTCACTGAAACATACTCTCTAGTAATGAGTGCAACCACTTTCCGATATCTTATATCTTTGGCAGTGCAAAATCGTCTATCTATGCAGTTGATGGATGTCGTGACCGCATATCTTTACGGGTCACTAGATTCGGACATATATATGAAGGTTCCTGATGGAATCTCTGTCCCGAATAAAAATGCAAAACGCAACATGTATTGTGTAAAGCTGAATAAGTCATTATATGGCTTAAGGCAGTCGGGACGGATGTGGTACAACCGACTCAGTGAGTTCCTTCTTCAGAAAGGTTACTCCAATAGTGTTGATTGCCCATGTGTTTTCATCAAGAAGTCCTCTACAGGATTTTGCATCATTTCTATGTATGTTGATGATCTCAACATCATTGGCAGCACACCAGACATTGATGAAGCACGCAATCACCTAAAGATGGAATTTGAGATGAAGGATTTGGGTAAACCAAATTTTGCTTAGGTATTCAACTTGAGCACCTTCCCTCAGGAATCATGGTACACCAAGCTGCCTATATCCAGAAAATATTGGAAAAATTCAATATGGACAAATCCTATCCATCTAAAACTCCTATGGTGGTTCGATCTCTAGACGTAGTGAAAGATCCGTTCATACCGAGGGATGATGGAGAAGAGGTATTGGGACCTGGAGTTCCATACCTCAGTGCCATTGGAGCGCTTATGTATCTTGCAAATTGCACAAGACCTGATATTGCATTTGCAGTAAATCTACTTGCTAGACATAGCGCAGCTCCCACTAAACGTCATCGGTCTGGAGTGAAGAATATCTTTCGATATCTCCAAGGCACAAAGGATCTTGGCCTATTTTACCAGTTCCAAAGAAATCTGGACTCTGGTATGATTGGGTATGCAGATGCCGGTTATTTGTCTGATCCCCACAATGCCAGATCTCAAACCGGTTTTGTGTTCCTACATAGTGGTACTGCTATATCATGGAAGTCTTCAAAGCAGACTCTGGTGGCAACATCTACCAATCATTATGAAATAATTTCATTATTTGAAGCAACATGCGAATGTGTATGGCTTCGCAGAATGATAAACCACATACAACAGTCATGTGGAATCGGTTCGATAAAATCACCTACCATTATCTATGAAGATAATGCGGTCTGTGTTGCACAGATGCAAACAGGATACATCAAGAGCAATATCACCAAGCATATTTCTCCTAAATGGTTTTACCCTCATAATCTTCAGAAAAGCGGAGAAATAAGCATTCTACAAGTCAAATCATGCGACAACCTTGCTGATTTATTTACCAAGTCTCTACCAAATTCAACGTTCCAAAAATATGTTCATGGAATTGGTATGCGAAGACTTCGAGACTTGCAAGCGTCAGGGGGAGTCTCTTCTTGAGACACTCTTGTTCAACATCACATTACACTATCTTTCTTTGTGAGTGTGTGTTTCAGGATCTCATCAAGGATTTCATGAAGAACTTTTGAAAGAGCATCTTTTGAGATGATAGAGCTTCCTGAAGAATTGTGAAGATGATTCTACATGGTCAAGCGTAGATTAGGGAGAGTGTTAAGATTAAAAGGGAAATCTCCCCTCGAGCGTAGAGTGGACGGTTGCGCCCGCTTCGGTCGCCTGTGTCCAGCGGCGCTACGTCGCTTCCCTCGCGCCCTCTGGAACCCATGCATCCCCTCATATCATCGTGTCTCTCCAGAGGGTATAAATCCTCCCTGTAACCATCGACGAGATTCATTCGTTCATTCGATTCAAAACACTCATCGCCTCGGTTCCCGCGGGAATCAAAGCCAAAGTTGCCGCGCCGTCGCCTGCCCATTGATGCCCCGCGCGCCGGTCAGCCTGCCCATTGATGCCGCGCAGCGAACCGTCGCGTCGCCCGGCGCCACGGGCGCCCGCCACGCGTCGCCTGGCATGCGCCTCTCGCCGCCCGAGCTCCGGCCATAAAATCCGCCCACCTCGCCAGTGAACGCCACACCGCAGCACATCGCCCCCCGCACTCTTCACACTGCCGCGCGCGCTTCACCGCTTCCTCCGCCGCTGGCTGCTTCGTCGCCGACACGCACTGCGCCCCCATGCCGCCTCGCCGCCGGGGAGCTGCGCGCTACCGCGGCGTCCGGGTTCGTTCGTCCGGCACCTACTCCGCCGAGATTCAGTCGGGCGACGTGCGCCTCCGCCTCGGAACCTTCGACACCGCTCAGGAGGGCACCCGCGCGTACGATGTTGCGGCGTGGCGCCTCCGGCGTTCCCGTTGGGACATGAACTTTACGGACGTGCCGACTCTGGAGCGGGCACAGGAGTTGGCGCCTCCCCCGCGGCTTATCACCGACGAAGATCGTCGGAAGAACCGTAGGCGGGCGCACCGTCTCAACCTGGCCGAGATGGACGAGGAAGCCATGGCGACGTGGCGCCAAAACTTCCCGCAAGACATCATCAACGAGCACCAGTTCTTGGCCGAGAAGAGGGCGGAGAGGAAGAAGAGGAGGAAGGAGCGAGCGGCTTATCTCGAGGACAAGCGAGCGTGGAAGACGGTCGCTAAGTTCAACATCGAGCTAGGAGATGCGTCCTCCTGGAACTCCACCGACGAGCGGTTCCTTGACGCCTACGCTGAGACGTCGGAGGAGGACATCACCGAGGCAGAGTCCGAGTCGGAGAATGACTAGTAGTAGTAGTTCGTAGGAGAAGACTATGTGAACTATCTATCGTAGGATTAAGATTATGTGAACTATCTATATATCTATCTATCTATGTGAACTATCTATGAGAACGTCGAGCCTGGGTCGTTTTGCACCGGAAATGGGCTGAAAGCGCCGAAAATGGGCCGATATCGGCGCCTGGGGGCGACCTGGGGGGCGGCGACTGGGAACGCACTGGCACCCAAGCCGAAACTAGCGCCGGCTCACCCCCAGGCGGCGGTTTTCGGCGCGTCTTGTGGCGCAACGGCTGGAGATGCTCTTACTAGATCATCGAAGGCGTGCGTTGCCGCGCTCATCCAATTTTACAATATAGTGATAGAAATTGATGATGTGAAAAATTAAATTTCATGAAGTGTCGCCTCAAAGTAGTGCATGTTGCCACACCTGTCTCATTTTACGATAGAATGTAATTTGCATACAAAAATTTCTAAAGATAAAAAAAAATGTAGTTATGAAAGAGATCACGAGATTCTTAATTAAGTAAAGGTAATATGTGATTGGAATTTCGCAAGAACCGACTATGATCTGATGTTGCATGAACTTGATGTAGTGAACTTCATCATGCCGATGTCCACCTGGAATCCATAGTCTTAAACACATTAGAAATTTAGAACCACATCACCATCCGCCAGATGTATGATCGAGTATATAATTTGTTCCAGTTGGAGTTCGGACAATTAAGAATTTAAGATTTAAAACATCTCACATTGGTGATTGGTTCCGTTATGGATAAGGTTCTGCAGCACCTTGAGCCGCTCAATGATCAGTTCTCTATGTTTCTTCTCACGACAACACAAATACTTCATATTAGTATTCAGACCTCGTCAGCACAACCGCAGATGTGGAGGGCAGGAAAGTGCCCATGAATTGGTTGCTGGGAAAGAGACCGGGGCGGTCGTGCGTCGAGGAGAATCATCAAAGGTTTTCAAATGCATTAGAAGATGTGCATGTTTGGATTTGGATAGTCCATGACGCTGCACAACCAGCTTATTTAAAGGGAGCTTAGTAGTCAAATATTCTTAACAAAAAACATGAAGAAACGGTGAACTTGTATGGACCAGTCAGGAAGTAATCACTAAATAACTTGTAAGCCAACCACTGATGTGATACAAGTCATATAGAAATATTTAGTGCCTCCAAATTCAAACTCATACTGAAATGGAGAAGCGTCATATTCGTAAGTGGTCTTTCTGAAAACTGATGCATAGTGAATTCAAATAATAGTGATGCAATTTTGTAGACAACATTCAGAAAAACAGAATTGAGTCAAATAGTTCAGATTTGAATATCTATGAACCAAGAGAAACACAATTAAATTATAGGATTAGTACTGACCTGACCTTCACCAATAATTCAGGGTATGAAAAAACAACACATCTCATTCACAACCAATTCTAACTCCCATAGCTCAAACACATATTTTATCTTTCTCGTTGAGTGCAGGTCATCTAGGCAAGTACTGACATATGATTTTATAGATAGAAATTTATATGATTCAAAATTAACAGCCAGCCCACAAATCATCAACTTCAAAGCAGTGCTTCACCTTTTAATCAAGCAGAACCAGGAAAGAGCAAACCGCAAGCTCCAACCAGCTTAAAAACCTGGATTCATTTTGGAACATAAAGAACAGTCTAAATAAGAAAATGGATATTGCACAAGTTTGGGGAAAAGGAGAGATAGCAAGTAAGTTAGACAGGCTACGCCGCCACGGGCAAGACGAGTAAGCATCAATCATGGCTGCAGGATAAGGCAAGAATCGACGATGTAACTGACCTGTAATTACAGGAGAACTTCGAGCGGCTCATATGATTACCAGTAATGGCATGTAGAAACTGTGATTTAATTAAGGAATTGCCGACAAACGAACTCGAACCAACAGAGGCGTAATAAAAGATAAATTCATTTTTATATGTTATATATAAGTGATTCCTAATTGATAGTAGGAGAATCCATATCATACTGGTGAACGGGCACTACCCAAACAAAACAAAAGAAAAATCTCCTCAACGGATCTAGGCACAATTTAAGGTTAGAGACAGTTGATTTAGCGATACGGGTTGAGAAATCTGCACAGAAGGAATGGAGGAACACGATCCTCATCAGCCAATCTACGGAGTAAGATTTACGGCGGCGGCATACCTCAACTGGGGGGAAGGAAAAAGGGCGTCCATGGTGTAGATTCTGTCTCCAAAGGCCTCCGATGGTGGTCGTTATCGTGCCGCTCGCACCGCCGGCGCCTGGAACCGAGCTGAGGCCGAGGCGCGAAGCCACATCGCACTTCGTCTCCCATGAATGGCCGTAGGAAGCCTCGTCGCACCCCCCCGTGTCGATTCGCCTGGCTCGCCAGCTCTGAACAAAGTGTGTGTGAGGTACAGCGGCAGGAGAGGGAGGGATAGGAAGAGGCAGGGCCTGCGGGGACGAACGGAACGTATGCTAGTTTTTCTTTTTTTTTCTTTTTTGAGGAATCTGGTAGACAGGCTCTTAGTTCTTCGCCTTTGGAATTTTTCAGAGCTTAATTGGCTGGCTGGGTGTCCATTTGAATTGCAGCTAAAAATTTGGATTGCATCCAATATTTGGTCACCGTTCTGATTCTCTGCATGCGTTCTGGTGAGTTTTCTGGCGGCAAATTCCCTCGCTAATATTTTGGCACGCCACCGTTTTGATCGGTCGGGGGTGGGCAGTGTGCACTCAAACTCAAACTCGTGAGCGGCCGAGCGTGGCCGTCCCATGTACCAAAAGTCCAGATGACAAAGGACTCTTTGTGAATATGACAGTTCCTTTCAGTTTTGGTCGTTAAGAATTCTGTTTTTTTACAAAGTCGCTAATAACGATTCCTACTCAGTATCCTATATTATGTCAAACAAACTGTCAAAGGGTCCTGATTTAAAAAAAAACTGTCAAAGGGCCCTTGATCTCACGCGCGAACACAAAAAACGGCCAAGTTTCCTTGGAGAGAGACCAACGCACGCACGCACGCCGTGTTGCGCTTGACATGGGGAACAACATCACCACTTGTCTGGGCAAGCCGCCCGCGCCGCCGGCCGAGACGTCGTCGAGGTGCGTGACGCCGACGGCCACGACGGCGCACAACTTCGTGGTGGACAACTACTCGCTGCTGAGCGGCGCCATCGGCGTCGACAAGTTCGTGAGCTCGACGACGTTCAGCGTCGGCGGCCGCAACTGGAACATCAGGTTCTTCCCCGACGGCGACAGCCGGGGACCGGGCTACGCGGCGGCCTTCCTGCATCTCGTAGGAGGGGCAAAGGCGACGAGCGTGAAGGCCAAGTTCACTCTGAGCTTGCTGGGGAAAGACGGCAAAGTGCTCGGAGATACGAAACCTGTGAGCGTAGCTCAGACCTTCGAGTCGGAGGGTGTCAATAGTAGTTGGGGCGTCATCAAGTTCGTGGAGATGACCACGCTGCAAGACGCCGGCTGCTTCACGGTCAGGTGCGATTTGACCGTCGTCAAGGATGCCGTCGTGCACAAGATTGTTAATAATTAGCTTATTCACCATGGTGGCCATTTGTTTGCTTTTACATGATTCAATGATTAGCATGCTATCTTTCAATTACTCCTCAATGCTGAAATACAGTGCATATTACATTTGTCCTAAGCCAAACTTTGTGAGGTTTGACAAACTATTGGAGAATATATGAATATTTGCAAGTACCAAATATATATGAGATGAAAATAATTTTCATTATACATCTTTTTTTAGTTGAGTTTCGTCAAGTTGTACTAAGTAGTAATCTAAATGCTCTACTAATTCTTTACTAATGGAGTAGTTTTTATCATAATCTAATGATGTAGATTAGGTATTATGGGTGTTCCCCCGCAAAAAAGAAAGGGCGGTTATCTGCGCCGGCGCGCCGGCCCTACTGTTGGGCCGGTCGAACACCAGCCGCCCGATGCAGCGAGCCGGGACCGTCCGATCTGGCACTCAACCCTGACTCGTTCTTCTTCCTCCGGTCAAAGATTCCAGAAAAAATGCCCCCCACCCCACAGCCAATCTTCCTCCTCCCGCCGCTGTGCGTGCGCTCCCAACGAGCTTGCCGCTCCCTCCCCCCACCCCCATCCCCCCTCCCGATGCTGCTCACGACTCGCTTCACCAACGGTGTAGGCTTTTCCCAAGGATCGAATAGACGATCACGCTACAGCTCGACGGGTCGTCTACGTGCAACTCGCCTCGACGTATACGAACTAGCTGTAGCACTCGATAGCTCACAGGCGCTCACGCAAACACCGGGACCAGAACACACGCGCACGAACGCAGCAACTCGAAGATGGCCAGAGGCACGTGTCGTGCCTCGTAATAATCTCTTTATTGCTTTTCGTCTTTCTGGTACTTACAAACTCAAGACTACCGCTGCTTATATAAGTGCAGCCACGACTAAACTCGAAAGCTATTCGTGTGTTGACTGCTAACCCAATCCGGATACAATAGCTAAAAAATTCCTAATTAACATAGACGGCTAAACCTGACAAGCGTACATATATTAGTACTAGGAAACTTCAAACCGACTCAGAACTAAACTTTCCTATACTACTACAGCAAACCATCCAACATGCATACTGATTGTTTGGATTATTCTAACAATCACCCCCTAATCCAAACATTTGACTTGTTGACTTCGAACCAACACATCATCTGGATTACCAGCCCACGCCGTCACATCTTAGCGTGCTACATGTAGACTAAACACATAGCCTTTCATGCAGGAACTCAACTTAACTGATGCGCATCCATCTTCATGCTGGCCTTCGTCTTCTCGCCGAGACACACAAATGACTCTCACACAAACAAAACTAAAGACACGACTCTTTTTTTTGTTTTTTTTTTCAACCGCCGCTTCTTCATTAAAGCAACCTCGGGTCGTCATCCATGCCCACTTCAGCTAGTTGTAAAGTCCCGTGCTCCTTCTTTGCCTCCTTTGGCGGATTAGGACACTCTCGAGAATAGTGTCCATAGTCCTGACAATTGTAGCAACGGACTTTAGATTTGTCGAACTTCCGATACTTCTGCTTATCTTTCTCCCTACTACGTGAGAACATCAGCTGCTCTTCTTCTTGGTCGCGTTCACGCCCCTTCAATGTCAACTCATAGGTCTTCAGCCGCCCGATCACCTCCATCACCGACATCTTCGTCACATCTCCCCACTGCTCTATGGTGCCAACGATCGGTAGAAACTTGTCGGGAACAGCTCGTAGTAATTTGTCCACCACCGTGATGTCCTCCATCTTTGATCCGAGAGCTCGCATCTCATTAACCAGGGAGGTTAGCTTCAACGCGAATTCACCGACCCCTTCTGATTCTTTCATGCTCATCCTCTCGAACTCCCTCCTTAGAGCTTGAACATGAGCCTTCTTAACACGATCATCTCCAGCATGCATCTCCTTGAGAGCTTCCCAAGCTTCCTTTGCCGTCTCTTTCTCCGATATGGTCATGAAAACGGCATCAGGCACAGCTTGGGCTATGGCGGCGAAAGCCTCTTGGTCCTTTGTCTCTTCGACCGCACCATCACCTTCCACAGCTGCCCAGACTCCATGTGCACGCATGAAGATCTTCATCTTCGCAGCCCACACCCCATAATTGCCACCTTCAAGCATGGGGTACTGGATGATCACACCACCACCACTCGCCTTCGAAGTCGACATGATCCTCCTTGATTTTCCGTCGTCCGTGACACAACTTGACGGCGACGAAGAATCCTTGAACTCCACCGTGACGCAACTTGATGGCGAAGCTCCTCACACCTTGCTCTAGATACCAATTGTTGGCTTTTCCCAAGGATCGAACAGACGATCACGCTACAGCTCGACGGGTCGTCTACGTGCAACTCGCCTCGACGTATACGAACTAGCTGTAGCACTCGATAGCTCACCGGCGCTCACGCAAACACCGGGACCAGAACACACGCGCACGAACGCAGTAACTCAAAGCGGGCAACGCCGGAGCCCCGTCACCATGCACCGGCTCCACCGTCGCGTGTGCTAGTTGTAACTTTGCGCTGAGCGGTTGCAGCAAAAAAAAGGTGCCGTGTGGGATGCTCTTCTAGCACCGCTGGGTCACCGGTGTAGCAAGAAAAATGATGGCCGGCGAGTTGCAACCGACGCTAGTTTCAAAGCTGGAAACGGCGATTTAGAATGATGCAACCAACTGAAACGAAAGTTGCAACCAGCGTTTTGAAAAGCTACTACCGGCGATAAAAAAAGATGCAATGAGCTAAGCTGGAACCGACGATTAAAATGTTGGAACTGGTGTTTGGAAAAGATGCAATCGGCTCGTCGAAAAGCTGCTACCGGTGATCTGGAAAGCTACTACCGGCGATCAAAAGAGATGCAAACGAGTTGAACGGAAGCTGGAACCTGTGATTAAAAATGCTGGAACTGGTGATTGGCAAAGATGCAACCGGCTTGTAAAACTACAACCATTGATTTGAACTTGTACTGTAGAGATTTAATTGAAGTCGGGGGTCGCCGGAGATGCAAAGGGCGTGGTCGTGCGTTGTAGCATGACAGGTTGTAGCAAATTTTGACACGGCTGTAGCAAAAAATCGATTATGACTATGGAGACCGACGAGCCCTGGTCCTCCGCCAACACGAGGTTGTAGCTCCCGACGTTTCCGGTTGTAGCTCCCCACGACGAGGTTGCAACTTATGGTGCCAGTAGTCCCCGTAGCCGGCTGCCGTGGGCGTCGCCGTGGTCGTTGTTCCAGCAAGCCGTCATCTGTTGGAAATATGCCCTAGAGGCAATAATAAAATAGTTATTATTATATTTCCTTGTTCATGATAATTGTCTGTTATTCATGCTTGAATTGTATTATCCGGAAACAGTGATACATGTGTGAATACACAAACCACAACGTGTCCCTGGTAAACCTCTAGTTACTAGCTCGTTGATCAACAGATGGTTGCGGTTTCCTGACCATGGACATTGGATGTCATTGATAACGAGATCACATCATTAGGAGAATGATGTGATGGACAAGACTCAATCCTAAGCCTAGCACAAGATCGTGTAGTTCGTAATACTAAAGCTTTTCCAATGTCAAGTATCTTTTCCTTAGACCATGAGGTTGTGGAACTCCCGGATACCGTAGGGATACTTTGGGTGTGCCAAACGTCACAACGTAACTGGGTGGCTATAAAGGTACACAACGGGTATCTCCGAAAGTATCTGTTGAGTTGGCACGAACGTAACTGGGTGGCTATAAAGTGCCCACTCGGTAAGACATCATCATAATGAGCTCAATGTGACTAAGGAGTTGGTCACGGGATGATGTATTACGGAACGAGTAAAGAGACTTGTCATGACAAAATTGAACAAGGTATCGGTATACTGACGATCGAATCTCGGGCAAGTACTGTACCGATAGACAAAGGGAATTGCATACGAGATGGAGTGAATCATTGACATCGTGGTTCATCCGATGAGATCATCGAGGAACATGTACGAACCAACATGGGTATCCAGATCCCGCTGTTGGTTATTGACCAGAGAGTTGTCTCGGTCATGTCTACGTGTCTCCCGAACCCGTAGGGTCTACACTGTTGGGGAACGTAGTATTTTAAAATTTTCCTACGATCACGCAAGATCTATCTACCAGATGCATAGCAACGAGAGGGAAGAGTGTGTCTACGTACCCTCGTAGACCGGAAGCGGAAGCATCAAGTGACGCGGTTGATGTAGTCGAACTTCTTCGTGATCCAACCGATCAAGCACCGAACGTACGGCACCTCCGCGTTCAGCACACGTTCAGCTTGATGACGTCCCACGAGCTCTTGATCCAGCTGAGCTTCACGGGAGAGTTTCGTCAGCACGACGGAGTGGTGACGGATATGATGTATCTATCGGCGCATGGGCTTCGCCTAAGCACTGCGACGGTATGACCGAGGTGTGTTTCTGTGGAGGGGGGCACCGCACACGGCTAGAACAATTCAACTTGTGTGTCTTTGGGTGCCCCCTTGCCCCCGTATATAAAGGAGCAAGGGGGGAGGCTGGCCGGCCCTCCTATGGTGCGGCTAGGGTGCAATCCTACTAGGAATAGGATTGCAATCCTATTCCTAGTAGGAACTACCAAAGAAGGAAGAAGGGGGAATGAAAGAGGGGGAGAGGGAGAGGGAAAGAGGGGCCGCGCCCCCCTCCCCTTGTCCTATTCGGACTCCTCCTAGGGAGGGGGCGCGCCACCTCCTGGCTGCTGCCCTCTCTCTCCCCTATGGCCCACCAGGGCCCACCATTCCCCCGGGGGGTTCCGGTAACCCCCCCGGCACTCCGGTAAATTCCGAAACTTTCCAGAACACTTCCGGTGTCCGAATATAGTCGTCCAATATATCAATCTTTATGTCTCGGACATTCCGAGACTCCTCGTCATGTCCGTGATCTCATCCGGGACACCGAACTACCTTCGGTACATCAAAACTCATAAACTCATAATACCGATCGTCATCAAACGTTAAGCGTGCGGACCCTACGGGTTCGAGAACTATGTAGACATGATCGAGACTCATCTCCGGTCAATAACCAATAGCGGAACCTGGATGCTCATATTGGCTCCTACATATTCTAAGAAGATCTTTATCGGTCAAACCGCATAACAACATACGTTGTTCCTTTTGTCATCGGTATGTTACTTGCCCGAGATTCGATCGTCGGTATCTCTATACCTAGTTCAATCTCGTTACCGGCAAGTCTCTTTACTCGTTCCGTAACACATTATCTCGTGACTAACTCATTAGTCTTTTGCTTGCAAGGCTTATTGTGATGTGTGTTACCGAGAGGGCCCAGAGATACCTCTCCGACATTCGGAGTGACAAATCCTAATCTTGATCTATGCCAACACCACGAATACTTTCGGAAACACCTGTAGAGCATCTTTATGATCACCCAGTTACGTTGTGACGTTTGATAGCACACAAGGTGTTCCTACGGTATTCGGGAGTTGCATAATCTCATAGTCATAGGAACATGTATAAGTCATGAATAAAGCAATAGCAGTAAAACTAAACGATCATAGTGCTATGCTAACGGATGGGTCTAGTCCATCACATCATTCTCCTAATGATGTGATCCCGTTGATCAAATGACAACTCATGTCTATGGCTAGGAAACATAGCCATCTTTAATCAATGAGCTAGTCTAGTAGAGGCATACTAGGGACATACTGTTTTGTCTATGTATCCACACATGTACTAAGTTTCCGGTTAATACAATTCTAGCATGAATAATAGACATTTATCATGATATAAGGAAATACAAATAACATCTTTATTATTGCCTCTAGGGCATATTTCCTTCAGTCTCCCACTTGAACTAGAGTCAATAATCTTGATTACAAAGTGATGATCCTCACACCCATGGAGTCCTGGTGTTGATCATGTTTTGCCCGTGGAAGAGGCTTAGTCAACGGGTCTGCAACATTCAGATCCGTATGTATTTTGCAAATCTCTATGTCTCCCTCCTTAACTAGATCGCGGATGGAATTGAAGCGTCTTTTGATGTGCTTTGTTCTCTTGTGAAACCTGGATTCCTTCGCCAAGGCTATTGCTCCAGTGTTGTCACAAAAGATTTTCATTGGACCCGATGCACTAGGTATTACACCTAGATCGGATATGAACTCCTTCATCCAGACTCCTTCATTTGTTGCTTCCGAAGCAGCTATGTATTCCGCTTCACACGTAGATCCTGCCACGACGCTCTGCTTGGAACTGCACCAACTGACAGCTCAACCGTTCAATAAAAATACATATCCGGTTTGTGACTTAGAGTCATCCGGATCAGTGTCAAAGCTAGAATCGACGTAACCGTTTACGACGAGCTCTTTGTCACCTCCATATACGAGAAACATATCATTTGTCCTTTTCAGGTACTTCAGGATGTTCTTGACCGCTGTCCAGTGATCCACTCCTGGATTACTTTGGTACCTCCCTGCTAGACTTATAGCAAGGCACACATCAGGTCTGGTACACAGCATTGCATACATGATAGATCCTATGGCTGAGGCATAGGGAATTACTTTCATTTTCTCTCTATCTTCTGCAGTGGTCGGGCATTGAGTCTTACTCAACTTCATACCTTGTAATACAGGCAAGAACCCTTTCTTAGACTGATCCATTTTGATCTTCTTCAAAATCTTATCAAGGTATGTGCTTTGTGAAAGTCCAATTAAGCGTCTTGATTTATCTCTATAGATCTTGATGCCTAATATATAAGCAGCTTCACCAAGGTCTTTCATTGAAAAATTCTTATTCAAGTATCCTTTTATGCTATCCAGAAATTCTATATCATTTCCAATCAATAATATGTCATTAAGGACAGTAAAACCGAGCCCTTTCCGAGCTCTCTCACGCCTCCACTGATTTAGGCCGTCGGATCGTGTGCTTGGCCATCCCTAGCTGTCCAAGGCATTGGTTTATCCGGGGTGGGCTGATACTAGGCCAGATGTCCTGGGCCGCTATTCCCGCGGCCGGATCCGAAGCCTCTCGTTTACTGACATGGCTATCGTCGGATGCCGAACTAACGAACCTGATTCACATCATGTCATGCGTTGTAGCCCCTCCTCTCCCGTTCCCATACCCCCAACTCGTCCAGATGCTCCGCCGCCGTCGTCGTCGTAGAGGGGGCGGACGACGGGCAAAACGGATTGCCAAGCTCATTCTTGCAGAGTAGAGCCGCTCAGATCGCTCCCATTCTAGACCAGGAAACAGGAGGCGGCGGATCAAGGAGAGGAGACGGGAAGATGTGTGGCGGCTTGGAGGTGAACAAGATCCGGTGGATCGAGGAGTGGAACTCCGGCGGGGAGAACCTCGCGCTCAACTTACGCTTTACCCGCCGCAGCCTTGCCATCCCCGTCCTCGTCTACAAGGGCTTCGTTAACGAATTCGTAAGATCCAGACCCATCTCTGCCCACATCTCCTTTTCTCTTCTCCAAACCCTAAAACAAATCTGTGCGTGTGGTTGGAATGGATGCAACACATACAGGAGGTTTAGATCCACCACATGGCAGGAGTCTTATATTGGTGATGACTGGGTAATGAAATGATTCATGAATAAAGGATCTGGTATGAGACCACGCAAGGTAATTACACCTCTAGCTCAGATTGATTCATTATTTATTTCGTTGGGGCTTTCTTTGTTCACGGTCATCTTGTGAATTTGTGATCGGATCGGATTCATGGTGTTCCACTTGATGGATTGATCAGTGCTTATTTTAGGTACTTACGTTTTTCAAACTCCAAACGAACATAAGGAGGATTTAGGAAATGATTCTGCTGTTTACGAGGGCATTGCTTCATCATGTATATAAATTATCTTCCCCTGAATCATGTGGACTAAGTTGAGGACTTGAGGTATGAATAGTGTAGTATTAAAGGTAATGAATTAGGTACTGCAGTTTTTGCTCTCTATTTTGTTAATGCCTGCAGTTTTACTATGGTACATACATTTGATATTCCCGTCCTGTGCGAGCAAAGCATTTGGTGCGAGGCTGTGACATCGATGGCAGGCTGGCCTATCCGAGCGACAAGGAGAGAAAAAATATCAACTTTCGCACTTGCAGGTATCATGATAGAGCGGCGTTCCGTGCGAGATGAGCGACCATGGAAACAGAACACAACGTTTGCGATGGAACTGTCGTCCCTTTCTGAGTGAAGGTGCGTTGTTTCCTGTCATGCCAGCTCACCTCCTTCGCCTTTTCTTTGGGGCCATCAGTCCTTGTATGAAATGATGAAGAAGCACAATTCATTCTCTGAACAATTCAAGTAGAATTCATAACTCATATAGATCCAGACCATGCACGAGGGCACACACGCTTGCACTTGTGGTTATGTGCTTTCATTGCGTTTGCGCGTATACGATATCAAGGTCGAGAGAGACAAAAATATGTAATGAGTTGGACTCTCATGGTGCTGCACATAGCTGGTTGACAGATTTTGTGTTGTTTTGTCCTGAAGATTTTGTGTTGTCCATGAGAGGCCGCTGTGTCCTGAAGCTTGTTTCCCAATAGTAGTGTAGCTTAGTAGTTGTTGTTGATTTGGGGTGTATGCCGGGAGATTTGATGAGAGCGTCTACCCCAGCTGAAGTGTGATGTTCTTTATATCTATGTTGGGTACCTGCTCATATACATATATAAACTAAAACTATTTTCTTGCGTGTAACCTGCAAATATTAATATTGCCAAACCTTCAGTATGTGGTTACGACCAGATGGAGTGAACATTACCATGAAAAAGTCTACTACAAGCTTTCTATTTTGGTTGGATGGATTACTTTTTTCCACCAAGGTGTGCAGCTAATGCGTTGTATTTCCTTGTGCCTCTACTACTACTACTATCTGCCTATTGCCTTATAAGCTGACAATAATTCTGAATTTTTTGATGATTTTGTTTAGTAAGATTTAGTCTTTTCAAACTACACATATGGCTAGATCCATTGCACGTGACAAGCTACCCATACAATAGTTTTCTAACCATTTCTAGGTCACTTTACATGCAAGGTTAGAAGATGAGATAATCTTTACATGACAATTGCTAAAGCATTAGAAGGTAGAGAGCATGTCCTCCTAGAGATCCAAGTAATTTTCATCATACAAAACATTCTTGGACTTGACATCTTGTTTACGAGCACGCATATGATGGCACACCGACAACATAATTTCCATGGTTATTTTTCCCCCAAATTCAGTAGGCATTCTGTTTGATTTGTTATATAGACATGAAAAGGATTGCTCGGAAAGCAATACCAAACATCGAAACGGTGGCTTTATTTTTCCTTACAATAACAGTACCATATAGCCATAGCCTATAGCTACTGATTAATAAATACAATAATTAGGTCACCTAGGCATTGCATCTTGATGTCGTTGCTACTTCAGTTCTCTACATTGAGAGTGGAAGACTGAGAACCTACAAAACGTAAAAGTTTACTTGATATACTGATTTTTTCATCTTATTTGAGGTTTTGAAAGTGATGATGTTTTATTTTGAATCGTCATTGACATAAAGGAAGAATGGGTGGTCATCATTGTTTTACATTTTCACATTTTTATGCCATATGAACAAAATTTCTAAAAATAAATATAAAGCAGTTCCATTTTGCTTTTTTGACTGGTGTTAGCTTCCATATTTTCATTGACTTGTGTTTGCGTGCCTCCTCTTGGTTATATATAAATTCTCATTTGTTGTCCTCATTTTCCGAGGAGTTCACCAATGTTTTTACTCTCATTCTTTTAAACAACTTTGATATCTTTGTACAATTTAATTTAAATTTTGTTTCCTTGAATATTCTTTTTCTTCGACATTTCAGTTTCGAGGTTTTCTAATGTGAACTTTTGCGAGAGAGTTATATTAGGAGCCAAAAGAGGTCATGATCAATAACGAAACATGTATCGGTCAACCATCAAACAGAAGTTGAATTAAGAAGTCTCTTAGATCTAAAAAAATAGCTCACCAAACTACTATTGCTAATCAATCAGATTCCCCTCTTCAATTCCATGACATTATTTTAAAAAATTGGAGACAAGCACAATCAACCAGAAATCACTTTACTTTAAAGCATTGTAAAGAAATGTATATGAATTACTTTACATTTCTAACAAGTGCTGAAATAGACTGGCGCAGCAACGCGCGCCATCAATGATCTAGTCTACATATAATATTAGAAATGCTACAGAGCTCCCACTCACTTTCTTGTAAATACAGGCTTCTCCAAAAGTCTGTATAAAACCATATGCTTTGATCACCTCATCAAAGCGTATATTCCAACTCCGAGATGCTTGCACCAGTCCATAGATGGATCTCTGGAGCTTGCACACTTTGTTAGCACCTTTTGGATCGACAAAACCTTCTGGTTGCATCATATACAACTCTTCTTTGAGATATCCATTCAGGAATGCAGTTTTGACATCCATTTGCCAGATTTCATAATCGTAAAATGCGGCAATTGCTAACATGATTCGGATAGACTTAAGCATCGCTACAGGTGAGAAAGTCTCATCGTAGTCAACTCCTTGAACTTGTCGAAACCCTTTCGCAACAAGTCGAGCTTTGTAAACAGTAACATTACCGTCTGCGTCGGTCTTCCTCTTGAAGATCCATTTATTTTCGATGGCCTGCCGATCATCGGGCAAGTCAACCAAAGTCCACACTTTGTTCTCATACATGGATCCCATCTCAGATTTCATGGCTTCAAGCCATTTTGCGGAATCTGGGCTCATCATCGCTTCCTCATAGTTCGTAGGTTCATCATGGTCTAGTAACATGATTTCCAGAACTGGGTTGCCGTACCACTCTGGTGCGGAACGTACTCTGGTTGATCTACGACGTTCAGCAGAAACTTGATCCGAAGTTTCATGATCATCATCATTAACTTCCTCACTGATTGGTGTAGGAATCACTGGAACAATTTTCTGTGATGTACTACTTTCCAATTCGGGAGAAGGTACAATTACCTCATCAAGTTCTATTTTCCTCCCACTCACTTCTTTCGAGAGAAACTCCTTCTCTAGAAAGGATCCATTCTTAGCAACGAATACGCTGCCTTCGGATCTGTGATAGAAGGTGTACCCAATAGTCTCTTTTGGGTATCCTATGAAGACACATTTCTCTGACTTGGGTTCGAGCTTATCAGGTTGAAGCTTTTTCACATAAGCATCGCAGCCCCAAACTTTAAGAAACGACAACTTTGGTTTCTTGCCAAACCATAGTTCATAAGGTGTCGTATCAACGGATTTAGATGGTGCCCTATTTAATGTGAATGCAGCTGTCTCTAAAGCATAACCCCAAAACGATAGCGGTAAATCGGTAAGAGACATCATAGATCGCACCATATCCAATAAAGTACGGTAACGACGTTCGGACACACCATTACGCTGTGGTGTTCCAGGTGGCGTGAGCTGTGAAACTATTCCACGTTGTTTTAAATGAAGACCAAACTCGTAAGTCAAATATTCTCCTCCACGATTAGATCGCAGAAATTTTATTTTCTTGTTACGATGATTCTCTACTTCACTCTGAAATTCTTTGAACTTTTGAAATGTTTCAGACTTGTGTTTCATTAAGTAGATATACCCATATCTGCTCAAATCATCAGTGAAGGTCATAAAATAACGATACCCGCCGCGAGCTTCAACACTCATTGACCCACATACATCAGTATGTATGATTTCCAACAAATCTGTTGCTCGCTCCATAGTTCCGGAGAACGCAGTTTTAGTCATCTTGCCCATGAGGCATGGTTCGCAAGCACCAAGTGATTCATAATCAAGTGATTCCAAAAGTCCATCACTATGGAGTTTCTTCATGCGATTTACACCAATATGACCTAAACGGCAGTGCCACAAATAAGTTGCACTATCATTATTAACCTTGCATCTTTTGGTTTCAATATTATGAATATATGTATCACTACAATCGAGATCCAATAAGAATAGACCACTCTTCAAGGGTGCATGACCATAAAAGATATTATTCATAAAAATAGAACAACCATTATTCTCTGATTTAAATGAATAACCGTCTCGCAACAAACAAGATCCAGATATAATGTTCATGCTCAACGCTGGCACCAAATAACAATTATTTAGGTCTAAAACTAATCCCGAAGGTAGATGTAGAGGTAGCGTGCCGACGGCGATCACATCGACTTTGGAACCATTTCCCACACGCATCGTCACCTCGTCCTTAGCCAATCTTCGTTTAATCCGTAGTCCCTGTTTCGAGTTACAAATATTAGCAACCGAACCGGTATCAAATACCCAGGTACTACTACGAGTATTAGTAAGGTACACATCAATAATATGTATATCACATATACCTTTGTTCACCTTGCCATCCTTCTTATCCGCCAAATACTTGGGGCAGTTCCGCTTCCAGTGTCCAGTCCCCTTGCAGTAGAAGCACTCAGTTTCAGGCTTGGCTCCAGACTTGGGTTTCCTCGTGGGAGTAGCAACTGTCTTGCTATTCTTCTTGAAGTTCCCCTTTTTCCCTTGCCCTTTTTCTTGAAACTAGTGGTCTTGTTAACCATCAACACTTGATGCTCCTTTTTGATTTCTACCAGCGCTGCTTTGAGCATAGCGAAGAGCTCGGGAATTGTCTTTTGCATCCCTTGCATATTATAGTTCATCACGAAGCCTTTATAGCTTGGTGGTAGTGATTGAAGAACTCTATCAATAACACTATCCTCGTCAACTTTGCAACCAAGTTGAGTCATATGATTGTAGCACCCAGACATTCTGAGCAAGTGTTCACTGATAGAACTATTCTCCTCCATCTTGCAGCTATAGAACTTATTGGAAATCTCATATTTCTCAATCCGGGCATTTGCTTGAAATATTAACTTCAACTCTTGGAACATCTCATATGGTCCATGACGTTCAAAACGTCATTGAAGTCCCGGTTCTAAGCCGTAAATCATGGCACACTGAACTATCGTGTAGTCATCAGACCGCGATTGCAAGACGTTCAAAGCGTCTACATTAGCGGGAGGGGGCTTGTCACCTAGCGGTGCTTCAAGGACATAATTCTTCCGTGCAGCAATGAGGATAATCCTCAAGTTACGGACCCAGTCCGTGTAATTGATACCATCATCTTTCAACTTAGCTTTCTCTAGGAATGCATTAAAATTCAAAGGAACGGTAGCACGAGCCATTGATCTACAACAACATAGATATGCAAAAACTATCAGGACTAAGTTCATGATAAATTAAAGTTCAATTTAATCATATTAATCAAAGAACTCCCACTTAGATAGACATCCCTCCGGTCATCTAAATGATCACGTGATCCAAATCAACTAGACCATGTCCGATCATCACGTGAGATGGAGTAGTTTCAATGGTGAACATCTTATGTTGATCATATCTACTATATGATTCACGCTCGACCTTTCGGTCTCCAGTGTTCCGAGGCCATATCTACATATGCTAGGCTCGTCAAGTTTAACCTGAGTATTCTGCGTGTGCAAAACTGGCTTACACCCGTTGTATTTGAACGTAGATCTTATCACACCCGATCATCACGTGGTGTCTCGGCACGACGAACTTTTGCAACGGTGCATACTTAGGGAGAACACTTATACCTTGAAATTTAGTAAGGGATCATCTTATAATGCTACCGTCATTCTAAGCAAAATAAGAAGCATAATAAGATAAACATCACATGCAATCAAAATATGTGACATGATATGGCCATCATCATCTCGTGCTTTTGATCTCCATCTCCAAAGCACCGTCATGATCACCTTCATCACCGGCGCGACACCTTGATCTCCATCGTAGCATCGTTGTCGTCTCGCCAACTATTGCTTCTATGACTATCCCTACCGCTTAGTGATAAAGTAAAGCAATTACATGGCGATTACATTTCATACAATAAAGCGACAACCATATGGCTCCTGCCAGTTGCCGATAACATTACAAAACATGATCATCTCATACAAAACCGTATTACTCATCATGTCTTGACCATATCACATCACAACATGCCCTGCAAAAACAAGTTAGACGTCCTCTACTTTGTTGTTGCAAGTTTTACGTGGCTGCTACGGGCTTAGCAAGAACCGTTCTTACCTACGCATACAAAACCACAACGATGTTTCGTCAAGTATGTGCTGTTTTAACCTTCACAAGGACCGAGCGTAGCCACACTTGATTCAGCTAAAGTGAGAGAGACAGACACCCGCCAGTCACCTTTAAGCAACGAGTGCTCGTAACGGTGAAACCAGTTTCGCGTAAGCGTACGCGTAATGTCGGTCCGGGCCGCTTCATCTCACAATACCGCCGAAGCAAAGTATGACATGCTGGTAAGCAGTATGACTAGTATCGCCCACAACTCATTGTGTTCTATTCGTGCATATCATCTACGCATAGACCTCGCTCATGATGCCACTGTTGGAGAACGTAGTATTTTAAAATTTTCCTACGATCACGCAAGATCTATCTACCAGATGCATAGCAACGAGAGGGAAGAGTGTGTCTACGTACCCTCGTAGACCGGAAGCGGAAGCGTCAAGTGACGCGGTTGATGTAGTCGAACTTCTTCGCGATCCAACCGATCAAGCACCGAATGTACGACACCTCCGCGTTCAGCACACGTCAGCTTGATGACGTCCCACGAGCTCTTGATCCAGCTGAGCTTCACGGGAGAGTTTCGTCAGCACGACGGCGTGGTGACGGATATGATGTATCTACCGGTGCAGGGCTTCGCCTAAGCACTGCGACGGTATGACCGAGGTGTGTTTCTGTGGAGGGGGGCACCGCACACGGCTAGAACAATTCAACTTGTGTGTCTTTGGGTGCCCCCTTGCCCCCGTATATAAAGGAGCAAGGGGGGAGGCCGGCCGGCCCTCCTATGGTGCGGCTAGGGTGCAATCCTACTAGGAATAGGATTGCAATCCTATTCCTAGTAGGAACTACCAAAGAAGGAAGAAGGGGGAAGGAAAGAGGGGGAAAGGGAGAGGGAAAGAGGGGCCGCGCCCCCCTCCCCTTGTCCTATTCGGACTCCTCCTAGGGAGGGGGCGCGCCACCTCCTGGCTGCTGCCCTCTCTCTCCCCTATGGCCCACCAGGGCCCACCATTCCCCCGGGGGGTTCCGGTAACCCCCCCGGCACTCCGGTAAATTCCGAAACATTCCAGAACACTTCCGGTGTCCGAATATAGTCGTCTAATATATCAATCTTTATGTCTCAGACATTCCGAGACTCCTCGTCATGTCCGTGATCTCATCTGGGACTCCGAACTACCTTCGGTACATCAAAACTCATAAACTCATAATACTGATCGTCATCAAACGTTAAGCGTGCGGACCCTACGGGTTCGAGAACTATGTAGACATGACCGAGACTCGTCTCCGGTCAATAACCAATAGCGGAACCTGGATGCTCATATTGGCTCCTACATATTCTACGAAGATCTTTATCGGTCAAACCGCATAACAACATACGTTTTTCCTTTTGTCATCGGTATGTTACTTGCCCGAGATTCGATCGTCGGTATCTCTATACCTAGTTCAATCTCGTTACCGGCAAGTCTCTTTACTCGTTCCGTAACACATTTCTCGTGACTAACTCATTAGTCTTTTGCTTGCAAGGCTTATTGTGATGTGTGTTACCGAGAGGGCCCAGAGATACCTCTCCGACATTCGGAGTGACAAATCCTAGTCTTGATCTATGCCAACACCACGAATACTTTTGGAAACACCTGTAGAGCATCTTTATGATCACCCAGTTACATTGTGATGTTTGATAGCACACAAGGTGTTCCTACGGTATTCGGGAGTTGCATAATCTCATAGTCATAGGAACATGTATAAGTCATGAAGAAAGCAATAGCAGTAAAACTAAACGATCATAGTGCTATGCTAACGGATGGGTCTAGTCCATCACATCATTCTCCTAATGATGTGATCCCGTTGATCAAATGACAACTCATGTCTATGGCTAGGAAACATAGCCATCTTTGATCAATGAGCTAGTCTAGTAGAGGCATACTAGGGACATACTGTTTTGTCTATGTATCCACACATGTACTAAGTTTTCGGTTAATACTATTCTAGCATGAATAAAAGACATTTATCATGATATAAGGAAATACAAATAACATCTTTATTATTGCCTCTAGGGCATATTTCCTTCATACACACTTAAGGTTTGGTGATGCTAGGGTTGTAGAGATATATGCATACGGTAACCCAAATGTTGTTCGGAGTCCCGGATGAGATCCCGGACGTCACGAGGAGTTCCGGAATGGTCCGGAGGTAAATAATTAAACCCTAGGGGTGGGGGGCGCCCCACATGCCTTGGGGGGCAAGCCTCCCCCCTTGGCCGCCGCCACCTAGGTGATTGCATCTCCTCGGGCCGGCGCCCCCTGGCCCCTATATATAGTGGGGGGAGGGAGGGCAGCCGCACCCTTGCTCCTGGCACCTCCCTCTTCCCCCCGTTACACCTCTCCCTCCTCCCGCGGTGCTTGGCGAAGCCCTGCAGAATTTCCGTTGCATCCACCACCACGCCGTCGTGATGCTGGATCTCCATCAACCTCTCCTCCCCCCTTGCTGGATCAGGAAGGAGGAGACGTAGCTGCACCGTACGTGTGTTGAACACGGAGGTGCCGTCCGTTCGGCGATGGGATCATTGGTGATTTGGATCACGACGAGTACGACTCCATCATTCTTGTTCTCTTGAACGCTTCCGCTCACGATCTACAAGGGTATGTAGATGCACTCCTTTCCCCTCGTTGCTAGATGACTCCTTAGATTGATCTTGGTGAAGCGTAGAATTTTTTTGAATTCTGCTACGTTCCCCAACAGTGGCATCTGAGCTAGGTCTTTGCGTAGTATCTTGCACGAGTAGAACATTGTGAAGTTGTGGGCGTAGATTTGTTCAATTCTCTTGCCGCTACTAGTCCAATCTTGATTCGGCGGCATCGTGGGATGAAGCGGCCCGGACCGACCTTACACGTACGCTTACGTGAGACAGATTCCACCGACTGACATGCACTAGTTGCATAAGGTGGCTAGCGGGTGTCTGTCTCTCCCACTTTAGTCGGATCGGATTCGATGAAAAGGGTCCTTATGAAGGGTAAATAGAAATTGGCATATCACGTTGTGGTTTTGGCGTAGGTAAGAAACGTTCTTGCTAGAAACCTATAGCAGCCACGTAAAACTTGCAACAACAATTAGAGGACGTCTAACTTGTTCTTGCAGCATGTGCTATGTGATGTGATATGGCCAAAAGATGTGATGAATGATATATGTGATGTATGAGATTGATCATGTTCTTGTAATAGGAATCACGACTTGCATGTCGATGAGAATGACAACCGGCTAGAGCCATTGGAGTTGTCTTATTTATTGTATGACCTGCATGTCACTGAATAACGCCATGTAATTACTTTACTTTATTGCTAAACGTTAGCCATAGTAGTAGAAGTAATGTTTGGCGAGACGACTTCATGAAGACACGATGATGGAGATCATGGTATCATGCCGGTGACGATGATGATCATGGAGCCCCGAAGATGAAGATCAAAGGAGCAAAATGATATTGGCCATATCATGTCACTTTATTTGATTGCATGTGATGTTTATCATGTTTACGCATCTTATTTGCTTAGAAGGACGGTAGTAAATAAGATGATCTCTCATTAAAATTTCAAGAATTGTGTTCCCCTAACTGTGCACCGTTGCTAAGGATCATTGTTCCGAAGCACCACGTGATGATTGGGTGTGATAGGTTCTAACGTTCGCATACAACTGGTGTGAGCCAGACTTACACATGCAATACACTTAGGGTTCACTTGACGAGCCTAGCATGTACAGACATGGCCTCGGAACACGGAAGACTGAAAGGTCGAACATGAGTCGTATAGAAGATACGATCAACATGAAGATGTTCACCGTTGATGACTAGTCCGTCTCACGTGATGATTGGACACTGGCTAGTCGATTCGGATCATGTATCACTTAGATGACTAGAGAGATGTCAATCTGAGTGGGAGTTCATTAAATTTGTTTAGATGAACTTAATTGTCATGAACTTAGTCTAAATTCTATACAATATGTCTTGTAGATCCAATGGCCCACGCTCATGTTACCCTCAACTTCAACGTGTTCCTAAAGAAAACCAAGCTGAAAGACGATGGTAGCAACTATACGCATTGGGTCCGTAACCTGAGGATCATCCTCATAGCTGCCAAGAAAACATATGTCCTAGAAGCACCGCTAGGTGACGCTCCCGCCCCGGCAAACCAAGATGTTATGAACGCTTGGCGGTCGCGTTGTGATGATTACTCCCTGGTTCAATGCGGCATGCTTTACAGCTTAGAATCGGGGCTCCAAAAGCGTTTTGAGCACCTCGGAGCATATGAGATGTTCCAAGAGCTGAAAATGGTTTTCCAAGCTCATGCCCGAGTCGAGAGATATGACATCTCCGACGCATTCTACAGTTGTAAGATGGAGGAGAATAGTTCTGTCAGCGAGCACATACTCAAATTGTCTGGGTTGCACAATCGCTTGTCTCAGTTGGGAATTAATCTCTCAGACGAAGCGGTCGTTGACAGAATCCTTCAGTCGCTCCCACCTAGCTACAAGAGCTTCGTGATGAACTTCAATATGCAAGGGATGGAGAAGTCTATTCCCGAATTGTATTCAATGCTGAAATCAGCGGAGGTGGAGATCAAGAAAGAACATCAAGTGTTGATGGTGAATAAAACCACTAAGTTCAAGAAAGGCAAGGGTATATAAGAAGAACTTCAAGAAGGACGGCAAAGGAGTTGCCGCGCCCGGTAAGCCAGTTGCCGGGAAGAAGCCAAAGAATGAACCCAAGACTGAGACTGAGTGCTTTTATTGCAAGGGAATGGGTCACTGGAAGCGGAACTGCCCCAAATACTTAGCAGATAAGAAGGCCGGCAATGTCAAAGGTATATATGATATACATGTTATTGATGTGTACCTTACCAGCGCTCGTAGTAGCTCCTGGGTATTTGATACCGGTGCAGTTGCTCACATTTGTAACTCAAAGCAGGAGCTGCGGAATAAGCGGAGACTGGCGAAGGACGAGGTGACGATGCGCGTCGGGAATGGTTCCAAGGTCGATGTGATCGCTATCGGCACGCTTCCTCTACATCTACCCTCGGGATTAGTTTTAAACCTTAATAATTGTTATTTAGTACCAGCTACTCATTTAAATCCGAGAATAATGGTTGTTCTATTTATATGAGAGATATGTTTTATGGTCATGCCCCGCTAGTCAATGGTTTATTCTTGATGAATCTCGAACGTGATGTTACACATATTCATAGTGTGAATTCCAAGAGATGTAAAGTTGATAATAATAGTCTCACATACTTGTGGCATTGTCGCCTTGGTCATATTGGCGTCAAACGTATGAAGAAGCTCCATGCAGATGGACTTCTAGAGTCTCTTGATTATGAATCATTTGACACGTGCGAACCATGCCTCTTGGGCAAGATGACCAGGACTCCGTTCTTCGGAACAATGGAGCGAGCGACCAACTTATTGGAAATCATACATACCGATGTGTGCGGTCCAATGAGTGTTGAAGCTCGCGGAGGCTATCGTTATGTTCTCACCCTCATAGATGACTTAAGTAGATATGGGTATGTCTACTTGATGAAACACAAGTCTGAGACCTTTGAAAATTTCAATGAATTTCAGAATGAGGTTGAGAATCAACGTGACAGAAAAATAAAGTTCTTACGATTGGATCGTGGGGGTGAATATTTAAGTCACGAATTTGGCACACACCTAAGGAACTGTGGAATTGTTTCACAATTGACACCGCCCGGAACACCTCAACGTAATGGTGTGTCCGAATGTTGTAATCGTACTCTGTTGGACATGGTGCGATCTATGATGTCTCTCACCGACTTACCGCTATCTTTTTGGGGTTATGCTTTAGAGACTGCCGCATTCACTTTAAATAGGGCTCCGTCTAAATCCGTTGAGACGACACCGTATGAACTTTGGTTTGGCAAGAAACCTAAGCTGTCGTTTCTGAAAGTTTGGGGTTGCGATGCTTATGTCAAGAAACTTCAACCTGAAAAGCTCGAACCCGAATCGAAAAATGCGTCTTCATAGGATACCCAAAGGAAACTATTGGGTACACCTTCTACCTCAGATCCGAAGGCAAGGTCTTCGTTGCCAAGAATGGATCCTTTCTAGAGAAAGAGTTTCTCTCGAAAGAAGTGAGTGGGAGGAAAGTGGAACTTGATGAGGTGACAGTCACCCCTTCCGAACCGGAAAGTAGCACAGCGCAGGAACTTGTTCCTGAGGTGCCTGCACCGACTAGGGAGGAAGTTAATGATGGTGACCATGAAGCTTCAGATCAGGTTACTACTGAACTTCGAAGGTCCACAAGGACACGTTCCACACCAGAGTGGTACGGCAACCCTGTCATGGAAATCATGTTGTTAGACAACGATGAACCTTCGAACTATGAAGAAGCGATGGCGGGCCCGGATTGCAACAAATGGCTTGAAGCCATGAAATCCGAGATAGGATCCATGTATGAAAACAAAGTATGGACTTTGGTGGACTTGCCCGATGATCGGCACGCCATAGAAAATAAATTGATCTTTAAGAAGAAGACTGACGCGGATGGTAATGTGACCATCTATAATGCTAGACTTGTCGCTAAAGGTTATCGACAAGTTCAAGGGATTGACTACGACGAGACTTTCTCTCCCATAGTGATGCTGAAGTCCGTCTGAATCATGTTAGCAATTGCCGCATTCTATGATTATGAGATATGGCAAATGGACGTCAAAACGGCATTCCTTAATGGCTTCCTCAAGGAAGAGCTGTATATGATGCAGCCGGAAGGTTTTGTCGATCCTGAGAATGCTAACAAGGTATGCAAGCTCCAGCGCTCAATCTATGGGCTGGTGCAAGCATCTCGGAGTTGGAATATTCGCTTTAATGATGTGATCAGCCCATAGATGGAGGTAGGGAGGTGCCATAAGTTTGGTAGGGAGGTACCAAAGTGATCCCCGTATGGAACACTGGACAGCGGTCAAGAATATCCTGAAGTACCTGAAAAGGACTAAGGATATGTTTCTCGTTTATGGAGGTGACGAAGAGCTCGTCGTAAAGGGTTACGTCGATGCTAGCTTCGACACAGATCTGGATGACTTCAAGTCACAAACCGGATACGTGTATATTTTGAATGGTGGGGCAGTCAGCTGGTGCAGTTGCAAGCAGAGCATCGTGGCGCATTCTACATGTGAAGCGGAGTACATAGCTGCTTGTGAAGCAACGCAGGAAGGAGTCTGGATGAAGGAGTTCATCACCGACCTAGCAGTCATTCCAAGCGCGTTGGGCCCGATGACTCTCTTCTGTGACAACACTGGAGCTATTGCTATTGCCAAGGAGCCCAGGTTTCACAAGAAGACCAAGCACATCAAGCGCCGTTTCAACTCCATCCGGAATTATGTTCAAGATGGAGACATAGATATTTGTAAAGTGCATACGGATCTGAATGTCGCAGATCCGTTGACTAAACCTCTTCCACGGGCAAAACATGATCAACACCAGAACTCTATGGGTGTTCGATTCATCACAATGTAACTAGATTATTGACTCTAGTGCAAGTGGGAGACTGTTGGAGATATGCCCTAGAGGCAATAATAAAAGCATTATTATTATATCTCCTTGTTCATGATAATTGTCTGTTATTCATGCTTGAATTGTATTGTACGGAAATAGGTGACATCCACTTCCTCCGATGAATGACAGACCTAAGGATTCCTACTTTGAGAAGGGACTTTTTTAAGGAACCACATCAAGATGAAAAAGTGCTCCTGCGATTCCATAAGAACGAATAGGCCGGTCTGGTTTACAAGAGAAGCTACGATCGAAAAGTTTAGAAGGACATAGTTGACTAGAGGACACAAATGGGATCAAGCCCTAACCCGAAACTATAGTCCATCACTATTAGGGAAAAGCTTATAGGCAGACGCTTACTAGTAGCACGGGTTTCTACCTCTCGCTACTTAGTAGTAGCACGGGTTTTTACCTCTCGCTACTACTAAGCGGTCTCTAAGGTGCCCCTCGGGACATGCCATAGTAGTAACGAGGGGTATAAACTCGTGCTACTACTATCAACTTAGTAGTAGCGCGGGTTTATAGCCCTTGCTACTACTAAGTACGAGGTAGGTGAAGTCCTCATATGCTCGGCCGAATCTCTCCTCTTTCCCTCACTCTCCCCCTCCCACATCTCTTCCTCACTCTCTCCCTCCCCCTCTCTCCATGGTGCTCCTGTCCAAGCACATCTCCTCCTCCATGGCGCCCAACGAGTCCGTCTCCTCACGTCGCCGGCGTCCAGGAGCTCACCCGTCCGCCCCCTCGCCTCCATGCCACCACGACAAAGCACCTCACCACCGGTGACCAGCCCCGATGCGCCCTCCATCTCCTTCCTTTCTCTCTTATTTCTCTTTTCCCTCTCCCTCTCCCTTCGGTTTTACTCACCTCCCATGCCCATGCCTAAGCAGGTCGTCGACATGGCCATCCAAGAGCTCTCCTCCTTGGTCGCAAAGAGGATCCTTACACCGTTGTCTTCCTCTACACTAGATTTGGTCCCTCTCCAACAGTCGTCACCGGATCCGGCCTACCGCTACCCATCTGCACCTCCGGCGACCCCTGTCGTCGCTGGATCGAACAATTGACACCATTGACAACATGCACAGGGTCGAGATTTTTTTTGGTTTATGAAATTAAAATAGTAGTAGTGCGGGTCACAGACACGCGCTATAGATAGTTAGTAGTAGCGCGGGTCACAGACACGCGCTACTACTAACACACGTACTAGTAGCGCGGGATGCACCACACTACTACTAGCTGTTTAACCCGCGCTACTACTAGACTTTTTCCTAGTAGTGCACCACCGAACACGACCAACAGTCAGGCCCAACGAGACCCAGAGCAGTTGTGAAGAAACTCTTGTACTACACTTCATGGAAGGAACAACACCCAAGGAGTGGTCTTTCACCGGCACCTAGAGCGCCTCACACCACCACCTAACTGAATACGAAGGGAGGGGTCTGTTCAGACAAGCAACCACCCCGGCCTATCTCCAACCAACTATATATGATCTAGTGTAGCAGTGAACTCTTCGACGCCGCCACCAAGGAGGGGAAGGATGTCCACAAAAGTTTGATATCCCTCCACCTTGGCGAGCCTCTAGCTATCAATCTCTAATCTAGTTGCAAACTACGACTAAGTATGAAATGTTAGTGACAAAGTTGGACCAGAGATTCTACCGCGACTGGCAACTTGCCATGGGAGTTGACAGACCTGGCATGACCCAAATGATCTTTTGAGCGCACGTGAACGATTACCAATGATAAGACATTTCTAGTGCGTCCCTGAACACCCTCCATGACGCCGAACATGACACCGCAAGAGGGAGCATGCAACATACCAACTGCCGCTACGAGCTCCCCTTCTCTCATCAGAGCCGCCCATCAAGGCGAATAAACAGGTCTACCATCACTAGCTTCCTCCCGAGCCTTGCTCAATGGTCCTAGTGTGGACTACCAACGACAATGAAAGGAAGTAGAAGGTATAGGGGAATGACGTCAGGACGGTGTTGATGTCGTCTAAGTCACCTCTGGTAGCGCGTTGTCTATCTGTTCTTGTTCTCGTTTATTGCATTTTATCTTCTATATTAGGCCGTTGCAAGTCAAGTATCCTCAAATTTTGACCATTTGGTGTTGAAAATGACGATTCTAAGGAGATTAATGAGGGAGAAAAGTCAGAAAGAAACTTTAGTTCATATTCTCAGTTTGAATCAAACTCTGACCCTGAAATCTGTGAAAACTAGCACCCTGTACTCTATGATTCCAAACAACCCCGGCTCATTTGTTTTGCCAAATGCTCATTTGGCTCATTGGGCAAAACATGACCCCGAGCTGATCACGCGTACACTCCCTGACTACATGGCCCACATGTCATATTCATCTTCCTCTCTTGGTCTCCCTGACTACATGGTCTCCCTGTCACCTTATAGGTTAGAATGAGCTGGGTCTTAGTATTGCATCACATGAGCTCGGAGAAAGCACGATAGGAGAGAAAGGCCCTCCATCACTCTCGTTGGATGGTGACGTCATCCACCGGCACCGAGAAGGGAAAGGTGGTGGGAGGCGTTGTGGTGACGGTGTTGGGTTACCGCCTGAGTCTTCGTAGCGAGCGTTGTGGGAGCTACCTTGTTCTCTATTGTTGTTCACCATTCTGGTCACACTCGACGATGAGAATCGGGAGCTTGGAATAAAACATGCTAGCGTAGCCTCTTTTCGCAATCCAATATCATTTTATATCAAATTTCATCGGCACTTATTGGCCAATACGCATTAGGCATGTAATTTTCCTAAGGTGGCTGATGTTGAGCTCTCATCAATGAATAAATTTCTTAATTTAAAAATTGACAAGCGCATCAATGACAATAGAATCCTATCAACAAACGATTATAATCTGATCAAAAGAGTTGATGACTACTCTCTCCATCCGGATTTACTGAACCATAAAGTTCAAAAAGAAGAAAGAAAAATAAAAGAATTTTTTTTACATAGATCTTCATGTAAGATCTTACAAATAAACCATCGACAGTTAACTCTCAATAGACCGAGAAGTCGAGATTTAGCAATCCCGTTATATAAATTATCAAAATTTGATCTGAAATATGAGGGGGGGG
>LR738710.1:832775956-832868568 GCA_902687465.1 Secale cereale | reverse complement strand
GGGGGGGGCTTGTCCTTGTCTACGCTCGGCGTGGGCCAGTCCATGACTGCCATGTACCAAATGTCGTTTCCAGCGTGCCACTTGGCGAACTGGTCTGGCTTGATGTATTCGATGGTGGTGGAGCCCTTGGGTCGGACGCCGTGCAGCGTCACGGTCTCGCCCTGGTGCGCGAAGGAGATGTTCTTCTCCAACCAGTGGCAGTTCATGGGGTTGTTCTGTTCCAGCCAGTCCATGCCCAGGACGCCGTCGTACGTGCCGAGCGCAAGTTGCCGCATGTCCGTCGTGAAGGTGTGCCCTTGACACCACCACTGTACAACCGGAATCATGCTATCGCACACCAGGTGCTCTCCGTTCGCGACACGCACATCCACGGGTGGCAATGGCATGCTCGTGGCCTTGATCCGGTCCGCGAACGCCTGGGAGATGAAACTGTGCATGCTGCCCGAGTCCACGAGCAGCAACATCACCTGGTTCCCCACCATGGCGCGAAGGCGAATGGTGCGCGACGAGTCCCCGCCCGAGACCGCGTGTGTGGAGATGAGTCAGCACTCCGGGGCAGGTTGCTCCGGTACGGGCGCGTCCAGGAGATCGAGCGCGTGCACCGCATCGTCAGTGAGCACCTCGCCGTACTCGCCCACCTGGATGGTGAGCAGCTGCGTCTGCTGCTTGCAACGATGCTCGCGGGAGTAACGGTCGCCGCACTTGAAGCAGAGCCCGTTGGCCCGTCGGAAGTCGCGGAGTTGGCGCTCGCGGGCGAACTCGTCGTTGGGCGTCCGAGCCGTTGTTGCTGCTGCTGGACGCGGAGGAACCGCGGCTGGCAAGGGCGGGGGACGGCCGACAGGTATCAGGCGTGGGCGCGGGCGACGAACGTCGTTCTCCTCCTCCTGAATTCTCGCGAGCACCGAAGCGCGCGTGATGTTAGGCGGCGCCTGGAGACGTACAGGGGCGCGCAGGTCGTCTCATAGCCCGAGGAGGAACTGGGTGACGAAGAAGCGCGGGCTCAAGGAGGCGTCGAGGGCGAGCAGATGGTACATGTGTGCTTCAAATGCCGCCCGGTACTCTGCCACCGTGCCGGTTTGCCGTAGTTGCAGGAGTTGATGCATCTCCAGCTCGAACTCATCCGCCCCAAATTCTTCGTGGATCGCAGCACAGAAAGCGTCCCACCCGAGCGCGCGGTGTGCTTGCCGATACAAGTGAAGCCTGTGTGCCGCCTGCCCTTCGATGTACAGCGTCGTCGTGGTCACCCAGTTGTGTGGTGGTACACGGTACAACTCGATGTAGGCGACGCATCGATCAATCCACAGGTACGGGGCTGATCCGTCGAACCGTGGGAAGTCGTGCTTGGGCGGCTTGGTGAAGTACTCCTCGTGCCGCGGTGTCTCGGTGGCATGCTGGCCCGCCGCGAGGTCACTGGGCTGCGCGGCGTGCTGGCCCCCGATGTGTCGGAGAGGAAGCAGAGGCGGTCCGTTGTTGACGAGGCGAGGCTGTGGCGCTTGCGGCGCCGTGCCGATGTGCTGGTCCGCGGGCGCAGAAGAGGAACCGGTAAGGGGGCCGCCCCGCGGTGGACATGGCGGCCGGCCGTACAGCGAGGTCGCGGGCGGTGGTGGCGCGGTCTCGCGCTGCTGGCAAACCTCGTCGATGTCGGCTTGCGTCAGGTCCACTTGCCGGCGCAGATGGGCGAGATCGGCAGATACCTGCTGGTTGAAGGCGATCTGCGCCTCTACTTGCTTGTCGCCAGCGAGCTTGCTCTCGTCGAAGCGTTTGAGCAAGGACGAGAGCATAGACTTGAGTTCCTCTGAAGATTCCGACATCGCGATCAGGATGTGCTTGGTCTGCGTGGAAGGCTTGGACGAGGGCGCCGTGCCTGCTTGATCGATCTAACCCTGCTTGGGATTTTGCGTCGATCTGCCGAAGCAAATCATGCACAACCCCGTTGTGTGGTGGATTGTACGCACTCTCACTCTTCCACCATTGTTAGTCTCTCCTGTACCGCACAACTTTCGCCGATACCATACACCCACCATATACCTTCCTCAAAACAGCCACCATACCTGCCTATTATGGCATTTCCATAGCCATTCCGAGATATATTGCCATGCAACTTTCCACCGTTCCATTTATATGACACGCTTCATCATTGTCATATTTCCACGCATGATCATGTAGTTGACATCGTATTTGTGGCAAGGTCACCATGCATAATTTTTCATACATGTCACTCTTGATTCATTGCATATCCTGGTACACCGCCGGAGGCATTCATATAGAGTCATATTTTGTTCTAGCATCGAGTTGTAATCTTTGAGTTTTAAATAAATAGAAGTGTGATGATCATCATTATTAGAGCATTGTCCCAAAAAAATTTAAGAAAAGAAAGGCCAAAGAAAAAAAAGAAGGGCCCAAAAAAGGAAGGAAAATAAAAAAAGAAAAGAAAAAAGGAAAAGAAAAAAAGGGACAATGCTACTATATTTTTCCACACTTGTGCTTCAAAGTAGCACCATGATCTTCATGATAGAGAGTCTCTTATTTTGTCACTTTCATATACTAGTGGGATTTTTCATTATAGAACTTGGCTTGTATATTCCAACGATGGGCTTCCTCAAATCCCTAGGTCTTCGTGAGCAAGCAAGTTGGATGCACACCCACTTAGTTTCTTTGTTGAGGTCTAGTTTTGAAGATCTCGTCGAGACGGATTTAATGGTGAAAACCGATTTTCAATTCGATTTTTTAATTAGGAGATAAAACATTTTAAGCCGAAACTCAAAATGATTTCTGTTGATGTCATCTATTCATACGTGGAAAAATAAGTGATGATGGAGGCGTTTGAGCGATGTGCAAACGCCCACACGTGTGGGCGTTAGTTTTTCCGTAAATTTAAACGTAATCTCAACTAAAATGGCATAAAAATGAAATAAACCTAATCAGCCTCGGCCACGAGCTTCTCCCAATTTGGCCCGCCATTCACGTCCTCATCGCTGCAGCTGCCATTAGGCCCAAAGTTATTGTGATTGCTATAACAAAGGTCGATGACCGACAGAATGGACGATTCGGCTCGGTCGGTCTCCCCAACTTGTAGAACTTGAATTGTCGGCTCTCCTCCTCGACACGCTCCAGATACCGGCGACGGAGCTCCACCATGTACTCCTCGTCGACGTGCTCTTACTCGGAGGACTCGCAAGCCTCCCAGTCTTCCAAAGGCCACTAGGGGGTTGACGGGGACCAAATCTGACGAGGAGGATCTGAAGAGGAAATTGAGTTGTGCCGCGGCACCGTGGAGGCGCACCATCTGGATGGCGTACGCCCGCGCTGCATGTGTCGTAGATTGATAGGTGAGGGAGTCCTGTATTCAGGGGTCCTCAGGCGCCCGTGTCGATGAAGCTGGGCCGTATTGATGGGCCACAAAAGAAGAAGCAGAAGAATCTCCCCCGTATTCGGTCAGGACTACTATGTAGATAGAAAGGCAAGTGAAGAGTCCGGATGTATCAGTTACTTCCTCCCCAAGTCACCCTTGTAACCCTAGGTTCTCTCTGGCATGTATATAAGCCAGGGAGATTTGTCTGTAGAGGGGATTATCAACATCACAATATCCTCATAGGCTAGACTTTAGGGTTTAGCCATTACGATCTCGAGGTAGATCAACTCTTGTATTCATATTCATCCATATTAATATAGCAGGAAGTAGGGTATTACCTCGATCGAGAGGGCCTAAACCTGGGTAAACATCATGTCCCCAGCCTCCTGCTACCATCGATCCTCTAAACGCATAGCTTGGGCCCCCCTACCCGAGATCTGCCGGTTTTGACACCGACAATGGTGCTTTCATTGAGAGCTCCGCTGTGCGCTCACGATGAGCGGTCGATGGCTCATCTCGTCATCAGCGACGGGATCGCCCTCGGAAACGACTTGGCCGCTGGCCAGGTTCTCCGGCTCGACGGATTCGCTGTATGCGCCCGCATGGCCTCAGGGCCGGCCGCACCCCCTGCGGTCATCGAGCACCACTCCTATGTTGACTCCGGCCAACGTATCTATAATTTTTATTGTTCCATGCTATTATTTATGAAGTCTTGGATGTTTAATGGGCTTTATCATACACTTTTATATCATTTTTGGGACTAACCTACTAACCCAAAGGCCCAGTCCAGATTGGTGTTTTTTTGCCTGTTTCAGGGTTTTGCAGAAAAAGAATATCAAACGAGTCCAAACAGAATGAAATCTTCGCGAGAGATATTTTTGGAGAAAATCACGGACAGGGAACTTGAGAACCACGTCAGGGGAGCATCGAGGCACCCACGAGGGTGGGAGGCGCACCCCCCTGCCCAGGGCGCGCCCCCTACCTCGTGGGCCCCTCGAGCATCCCTCGGTGTCCTTCTTCTTCCTATATAAGTCTACGTACCCCAAAACCTTCGCGAATAGAGAGAAAACCCTAATTCCACCGCCGTAACCTTCTGTTCCCGTGAGATCCCATCTTGGAGCCTGTTCCAGAGCTCCACCGGAGGAGGATCCATCACGGAGTTCTTCTTCATCATCATCGCCCTCACCATGAGTTGTGAGTAGTTTACCACAGACCTTCGGGACCATAGCTAGTATCTAGATGACTTCTTCTCTCTCTGGATCTCAATACAAAGTTCTCCTCGGTCTTCGAGGAGATCTATTCGGTGTAATCTCTTTTTGCGGTGTGTTTGTCGAGATCCGATGAATTGTGAGTTTATGATCAAGGTTATCTATAAAAGATATTTGGTTCTTCTCTGAACTTTTTATGTGTGCTCATAATATCCTTGCAAGTCTCTTCAAATTATTGGTTTGGTTTGGCCTACTAGATCTATAGTTCTTGCAATGGGAGAAGTGCTTGGCTTTGGGTTCAATCTTGTGGTGTCCTTTCCCAGTGACAGTAGGGACAACAAGGCACGTATTGTATTGTTGCCATCGAGGATAAAAAGATGGGGTTTATATCATATTGCTTGAGTTTATCCCTCTACATCATGTCATCTTGCTTAAGGCGTTACTCTGTTCTTATGAACTCAATACACTAGATGCATGCTGGATGGCGGTCGATGTGTGGAGTAATAGTAGTAGATGCAGGCGGGAGTCGGTCTACTTGTCTCGGACGTGATGCCTATATACAATGATCATGCCTAGATAGTCTCATAATTATTCACTTTTCTATCAATTGCTTGACAGTAATTTGTTTACCCGCCGTAGAATATCGCTATCATGAGAGAAGCCACTAGAGAACACTATGGCCCCCGGGTCTATTCTCAACATATCAATCTACATCTACTTTACTTTTATCGCTTTTATTTGCTGTTCTTATAAACTAAAAATACCAAAAATATAAACTATCATCTCTATCAGATCTCACTTTCGTAAGTGACCGTAAAGGGATTGACAACCCTTTATCGCGTTGGCTGCGCAGTTCTTATTTGTTTGTGCAGGTGCGAGGGACTCGCGCGTGGTCTCGTACTGGATTGATACCTTGGTTCTCGAAAACTGAGGAAAATACTTACGCTGCTGTGCTGCATCTCCCTTTCCTCTTCGAGGGAATACAACGCAAGCTCGAGAAGTAGCAAGAAGAATTTCTGGCGCCGTTGCCGGGGAGGCTTACGCAAAAGTCATATACTAAATACCTATCATAAACCCTTATCCTTCGCATTACATTTATTTGCCTCTCGTTTTCCTCTCCCCAACTTCACCCTTGCCGTTTTATTTGCCCTTCTTCCGCCATGTGTTTATCGTTCGCTTGCTTCCTATTTGCTTGTCTGTGTTGGATTGCCTGCTTGTCACTATGGCTCTCCCTGTTAGTCTTGATTCTCACCTCAAGAGGCTGGAGGAGATTGAAAACAATGTTAGACATTTTATGACTATACAATTTGAGCATAATGACTTTTTCAGAAGTGAGCTTAAAGAACAGAAAAAGTTTATGGAGTATATGAAAAAAGACCTTGATGACATGTCTAAGAAATTTTATGGCTTAATTTCCCAAATTTCGGATAAATAGTCCACCTTGATCAATAAGATGGCTGCTAAATTGGAAGAGCATGAAAATAAAGATGAAGATCTGAAAGTTATTTATGTGTCTCCTATTAGATCCTTGTTTTCTAGTATAAATCTTGATGAAGATAGGATTGGAGATGATTCTGCTTTAAGGTGTCCCAATGATTTGGAGTTTTTAGATCTTGATTCAAAAATTGTTAAAAGTGGAAGTGAAGAGAATAAAACTTTGCATAGTGATGAACCCACTACTTTGGATTTCAAGGGATTCAATTATGATAATTGCTCTTTTATTGATTGTATTTCCTTGTTGCAATCCGTGCTAAATTCTCCGCATGCTTATAGTCAAATTAAAGCTTTCACCAAACACATAGTTGATGTTTTGATGCAATCTTATGAAGAAAAACTTGATTTAGAAGTTTCTATCACTTGAAAGCTTTATGATGAGTGGGAACCTACTATTGAAACAAAAATAAAAGATCATGAATGCTATGCTTTGTGTGATTTGTGTGCAAGTGTCTCCACTATCCCAAAGACTTTGTGTGATTTGCTAGGGTTCCATGAGCTTGATGATTTTTCTTTAAATTTGCATCTTGCGGATTCCACTATTAAGAAACCTATGGGAAGAATTAATGATTTTCTTATTGTTGTGAATAGGAATTATGTGCACGTAGATTTCATTGTTCTTGATATAGATTGTAATACTTCATGTCCTATTATTCTTGGTAGACCTTTCCTTAGAATGATTGGTGCAATTATTGATATGAAGGAAGGAAATATTAGATTCCAATTTACGTTAAGGAAAGGCATGGAACACTTTCCTAGAAAGAAAATCAAATTACCATATGAATCTATCATGAGAGCCACTTATGGATTGCCTTCCAAAGATGACAATACCTATATTTATCTTGTATCGTGACTAGCTAGGGGCGTAAAATGATAGCGCTTGTTGGGAGGCAACCCAATTTTATACTTTTTGTTTTTGTTGCTGTTAGGGAATAAATATTGCATATATACTCTTATTAGATGTGGTTTCATGTTTTGTTTAGTGTTTGTGCCAAGTAGAACCTTTGGGAAGACTAGTGTGAAGTTTATGTGATCTTGCTGTGAAAAACAGAATCGTTAGCGCTCGCTAAAGTGATCATAAGGTTTTACTGGAGCATGCTATTTAGTTGATTATTTTTGAAGATGATTAGTAGGAAAATTCCTCAAATTTACCAATTTAGTTTGAAATTTGTGGAGTTCCAGAAGTAGGCGAAACCTGCAGATTACTACATACTGTTCTGTTTTTGACAGATTCTGTTTTTCTTGTGTTGTTTGCTTATTTCGATGCATCTATGAGTAGTATTGGCAAGTATGAACCATAGAGAAGATGGAATAAAGTAGGTTTAACACCAATCTAAATATAGAATGAATTCATTGCTGCACATTTGAGTAATGGTTTGCTTTCTTATACTAACGTAGCTCACGAGAATTTTTGTCTAAGTTTTGTGTTGTGAAGTTTTCAAGTTTTGAGTATTGCTTTTATGGACTATGGAACAAAGAGTAGCAAAGGCCTATGCTTGGGGATGCCCATGGCACCCCAAGTAAATTCAAGATAATCAAAATCCTAAGCTTGGGGATGCCCCGGGAAGGCATCCCCTCTTTCGTCTTCATCCATCGGTAACTATACTTGGAGCTATATTTTTATTCGCAACCTGTTATGTGTTTTGCTTGGAGTGTCTTGTATAACTTTAGTCTTTGCTTTTTAGTTTGTCACAATCATCCTTGCTGGACACGCCTATTTGAGAGAGTTAAATATGGCCTAGGAATTGCTAGAACACTCTATGTGCTTCACTTATATCTTTTGAGTTGAATAGTTTTTGCTCTAGTGCTTCACTTATATCTTTTAGAGCAGAGTGGTGGTTATATTTTGTAGAAATTGTTGAACTCTCATGCTTCACTTATATCTATTTGAGAGTCTATTAAAACATTATAGTAATGTGTTTAGGCTAAAGAAGCTAGTCTTCACATGATAGACATCCAATGTCAATGTAGTAAAAAAATTCACACTAAGTGCATTGAATATGATGAGATGTTGGATGCATGATAATTGTTTTGAGATATGAGGATAGTGATATTAGAGTCATGCTAGCGAAGTTATTATGAAATTGAGAAATACTTGTGTTAAGGTTAGTGATTCCCGTATCATGCACGTATGGTGAAACGCTATGTGACGAAGTTAGAGCATGAGGTATTTGTAGAGTGTGAACCTTTGTGTGGAGGTCGGGGGCGCGCGATGGTTAACTCCTACCAACCTCCCCCCTAGGAGCATGCGTTGATTGCTTTGTTTTGATGACTCGTAGATTTTTGCAATAAGTATATGAGTTCTTATGACTAATGTTGAGTCCATGGATTATATGCACTCTCACCCTTCCACCATTGCTAGCCTCTCTTGTACCGCGCAACTTTCGCCGGTGCCATAAACCCACTATATATCCTTCCTCAAAACAGCCACCATATTATTCCTCAAAACAGCCACCATACCTACCTATCATGGCATTTCCATAGCCATTCCGAGATATATTGCCATGCTACTTTCCATCGTTCCGTTCATATGACACGCATCATATTGTCATATCGCCATGCATGATCATGTAGTTGACATCGTATTTATGGCAAAGCCACCATGCATAATTTTCATATATGTCACTCTTGATTCATTGCACATCCCGGTACACCGCCGGAGGCATTCATGTAGAGTCATAGTTGTTGTAGTATCGAGTTGTAATAAAAGTGTGATGATCATCATTATTAGAGCATTGTCCCATGAGAGGAAAGGCCAACAAAAAAAGAGATGGCCCAAAAAAAATATAGAGAGGGGCTAATAAAAAAAAGAGAAAGCCCCTCCCAAAAAAATGAGAGAAAAGAGAGAAGGGACAATTGCTACTATCTTTTTCCACACTTGTGCTTCAAAGTAGCACCATATTCTGCATTGTAGAGAGTCTCATGTTTAGTCACTTTCATATACTAGTGGGAATTTTCATTATATAACTTGGCTTGTATATTCCAATGATGGGCTTCCTCAAATGCCCTAGATATTCGTGAGCAAGAAAGTTGGATGCACACCCACTAGTTTCTTTTGTTGAGCTTTCATACATACTTAGCTCTAGTGCATCCGTTGCATGGCAATCCCGACTCACTAACATTGATATCTATTAATGGGCATCTCCATAGCCCGTTGATACGCCTAGTTGATGTGAGACTATCTCCCTCCTTTTTGTCTTCTCCACAACCACCTCTATTCCACCCATAGTGCTATATCCATGGCTCACGCTCATGTATTGCGTGAAAGTTGAAAGGTTTGAAAAGATAGAGTATGAAAACAAGTGCTTGACTGAAATGGGGGTTGTGCATGATATGAATATTTTGTGTGATGAAGAGGGAGCATAGCCAGACTATATGATTTTGTAGGGATAACTTTCTTTAGCCATGGTATTTTGAGAAGACATGATTTCTTTGTTAGTATGCTTGAAGTATTATTGTTTCTTATGTCAATATAGACTTTTATCTTGAATCTTTCAGATCTAAACATTCATGTCACAATTAAGAGAATTACATTGAAAAACTATATTGGTTAGCATTCCACATCAAAAATTCTTTCTTTATCATTTACCTACTCGAGGACAAGCAGGAATTAAGCTTGGGGATGCTTGATACATCTCCAACGTATCTATAATTTTTTATTGTTCCATGCTATTATTTATGAAGTCTTGGATGTTTAATGGGCTTTATCATACACTTTTATATCATTTTTGGGACTAACCTACTAACCCAAAGGCCCAGTTCATATTGTTGTTTTTTGCCTGTTTCAGGGTTTTGCAGAAAAAGAATATCAAACGGAGTCCAAACGGAATGAAACCTTCACGAGAGATATTTTTCGAGAAAATCACGCACAGGAACTTGAGAACTACATCAGGGGAGCATCGAGGCGCCCACGAGGGTGGGGGGCGCGCCCCCTGCCCAGGGTGCGATCCCCTACCTCGTGGGCCCCTCAAGCGTCCCTCGTTGTCCTCCTTCTTCCAATATAAGTCTACGTACCTCGAAACCTTCACGAACAGAGAGAAAACCCTAATTCCACCGCCGTAACCTTCTATTCCCATGAGATCCCATCTTGGAGCTTGTTCCGGAGCTCCATCGGAGGGGGATTCATCACGTAGTTCTTCATCATCATCATCATCGCCCTCACCATGAGTTGTGATTAGCTTACCACAGACCTTCGGGTCCATAGCTAGTATCTAGATGGCTTTCTCTCTCTCTCTCTCTCTCTCTCTCTCTCTCTCTCTCTCTGGATCTCAATACAAAGCTCTCCTCGGTCTTCGAGGAGATCTATTCGATGTAATCTCTTTTTGTGGTGTGTTTGTCGAGATCCGATGAATTGTGAGTTTATGATCAAGGTTATCTATGAAAGATATTTGGTTCTCCTCTGAACTTTTTATGTGTGCTCATAATATCCTTGCAAGTCTCTTCGAATTATTGGTTTGGTTTGGCCTACTAGATCTATAGTTCTTGCAATGGGAGAAGTGCTTGGCTTTGGGTTCAATCTTGCGGTGTCCTTTCCCAGTGACACTAGGGGCAGCAAGGCACATATTGTATTGTTGCCATCGAGGATAAAAAGATGGGGTTTATATCATATTGCTTGAGTTTATGCCTCTACATCATGTCATCTTGCTTAAGGCGTTACTATGTTCTTATGAACTCAATACACTAGATGCATGCTGGATAGCGGTCGATGTGTGGAGTAATAGTAGAAGATGCAGGCAGGAGTCGGTCCACTTGTCCCGGACGTGATGCCTATATACAATGATCATGCCTAGATAGTCTCATAATTATTCGCTTTTCTATCAATTGCTTGACAGTAATTTGTTTACCCGCCGTAGAATATCGCTATCATGAGAGAAGCCACTAGAGAACACTATGGCCCCGAGTCTATTCTCAATATATCAATCTACATCTACTTTACTTTTATCGCTTTTATTTGCTGTTCTTATAAACTAAAAATACCAAAAATATAAACTATCATCTCTACCCGATCTCACTTTCGTAAGTGACCATAAAGGGATTGACAACCCCTTATCACGTTGGCTGCGAAGTTCTTATTTGTTTGTGCATGTGCGAGGGACTCGCGCGTGGTCTCCTACTGGATTGATACCTTGGTTCTCAAAAACTGAGGGAAATACTTACGCTACTGTGATGCATCTCCCTTTCCTCTTCGAGGGAATACAACGCAAGCTCGAGAAGTAGCACACTCTGATGACGCGACCTCGGCAGATCTCTCACCCTAAACGAGCTGCTGGATTGCATCGCCGTCCTGGGGCTTTCATCGCCAGGAAATTAGATCGGACGTAAATCCGATCACGATGAGATCGATCCCTTCCCGATCACTCATCTAGTGGCTGCACTCGAGGACGGAGCCGAAGAGACTCCTCCTCTTGGGACGGAAACCGTCACAGTTCGGATCTCCGAGAGCCGAACACGCCCCTATCGGGAGGCACACTATGTTCTTTGAGCTCTAGGATTGATGCTGGGACCATGGAACGATTTGACCCTGTCCAACCTGGATCGTCTACATCGGAGATTGCCAAAACCCCGAACACCATCTTGGGCTGGGACTCAAAATTACCAACACCCACCCACCCTGGGAAAAACTCTCCAAGTAAATCCGGTCATCCGGACATAGATGATCTCACGAACATACAGCAGCAGCCCGAGGAAACGGTCAACCACTTCTGGGCCAGATTCCTGCTTGTTAGAAACAAGACCAGGGACTGTTGCGACGACGAGGCGGTCTCTCTATTTTACCGCAACTGCACGGACGAGGGAGTCTTGAACGCCCTCAACCGACGTCGTGTTCTGAGTTCCACAGAACTGTCGCATTTAGTACAAAAGTACTACGCAATGGAAAACACTTGGAAAGCCCAGAATACACCTCTCGAACAGTCCATATCCGGAGAATACACTATCAAGGCAAAATGGACATACCCTAGCAGGTCATCCAATAATATGCCTCTTGGCAAGAAGAACAAACCTTTTTTAAGGCACATGTCCATACTGGATGAACTACTAGATAAACCTTGCCAAATACATGCAACCCTGGACAATATCCCAAACCATTTCCTTAGAGCGTGTTGGGTACTCCGGCAGGTAGCACAGAGCGGTGCGCCAATCCTTGACACCGCCTTATCGGGGGAGAAGGACGTCGGTGTCTTTACTGTCTTCGAGACGTTCTCCTCAAATAGCGAACGCAAGAGGGCGAATCGCGAACTTGCCGAGGTTTACCAAATTAGCTCTACAAGCCCATGGAGCAATACTGCAATTAGTTTTTCAGCAGAGGACGCACCCCGAGTCTGGCCGATCCGAGCAACAGCCGCTCTTATACTAGACCCAATAGTGGACGGTTTTCGCCTCACTAAAGTACTTATGGACGGAGGAAACGAACTAAACCTCATTTATGAGGAAACGCTTGCAAAAATGCAGGCTGACAAATCCCGCATTGATCACACTAGCACATCCTTTAGGGGAATTATACCCAGCCGCGAAGCCCGGTGTTCGGGAAGCATTAAGCTCGAAGTAGTATTTGACACATCCGATAACTACAGATCGAAGGAACTTCTCTTCCACATTGTTCCCTTTCATAGCGGATAACACACCCTTCTAGGACGGGATATTTTTTCACGCTTTCAAGCTATACCCCATTACGGGTACATGAAGCTTAAAATGCCAAGGCCCAATGGAGTGATCACATTAATAAGTGACCCGAATAGAGCACTCCGCGCCGAGAACAAAACAACATCCTTAGCCTTAGAGGCATTATCCGAAGCCCCCGCGGCCGAAGAATTAACTACCTTACGATCAAAGGTGGACAAGGATGATGTAATCCTCGCCAAAAGATCGAAATCTACCTCCTTCAAGCCAGCAGATGAAATCATCAAATTCCAAGCGCACCCAACGGACCCTAAGAAGACAGCGTCTATCGGGGCACAACTGGACCCAGCGGTAGATAGCGCATTACGCGCCTTCCTTCGGGAAAATTGGGATATATTCGCCTGTCACCCTTCAGATATGCCGGGAATCCCACGCAGGCTGGCCGAACATAGCCTCAATATTATCAAAGGGTTCAAACCAGTCAAGCAGTCATTGCGACCGTTTTTTGAACCCAAAAGACAAGCAATGGGAGAAGAGCTAGCCAAGCTATTAGAAGCCGGATTCATCAGAGAAATTAAACACCTGGATTGGCTAGCCAACCTAGTCATGGTACCGAAGAAGGATAAATTCTAGCGCCTCCGTGTCGACTTCACGAACCTAAATCAGGCATGTCCCAAGGATCCCTTTCCTTTGCCCCACATTGATCAAATTATCGATGCAACGGCCGGACACGACTCATTGTGCTTCCTTGATGCTTACTCGGGATACCATCAGATAAAGATGAAGGAATCCGATGAAGCCGCAACGGCATTTATCACCCCGTACGGTCCTTTCTGTTCCAACACTATGCCCTTTTGACTTAAAAATGCTGGCGCCACATATCAACGCATGATTCAAACATGCTTAGAAAAACAAATTGGCAAAACAGCGGAGGCATATGTTGACGTCGTAGTCGTTAAGACTAAAAACATCGAGACTTTGGTGGAAGATCTCTGCCTTACGTTTGCTAACCTTAGAGAATATGACATAAGGATTAATCCAGAAAAATGTGTCTTCGACGTTGTGGCCGGAAAACTACTAGGGTTCTTCGTATCCCATAGAGGAATCGAAGCTAACCCAGCTAAAATCTGGGCCTTGTCAGAACTCAAAATACCAACCGACCACGAACAGGTGAAAAAACTAGCAGGCTGCGTAGCGGCCTTAAGCCGCTTCATCTCCAGGTTAGGAGAAAAAGCATTGCCACTTTATAGATTGCTACGACGCACTGACAATTTTAAATGGGCGGACACGACCACAGCTGGACTGGAAGAAATAAAAACTCTATTAGCGAGCAATCCAATCCTAGCCACCCTCGGTGTTGGCGAACCAATGCTGTTCTATATATCAGCCACTAACCAGGTAGTGAGTGCCGTGCTCGTCGTCGAACGAGCCGAAGAGGGACATATATTCCCGGTTCAAAAACCCGTATACTATGTATCCGAGGTTCTGACACCGTGCAAGTCACGGTACCCCCACTATCAGAAAATTGCCTATGCGGTTTTCATGTCATCTCGGAAACTTCGACACTACTTTCAAGAGTGTTCAATCACAGTGGCATCCGAGGTACCACTCAACGATATTATCAATAATAAAGACGCCACTGGATGCATAGCCAAATGGGCCATCGATCTCCTACCGTCCAAAATACCTTACAAGCCACGCCGAACTATTAAATCACAGGTGTTGGCTGACTTTGTCGCAGAATGGACCGAAGCCGAACTCCCTAAAGAGTACGGCTCATACTCCCACTGGACAATGTACTTCGACGGTTCCAAAATGCTAGCGGGATAGGGGGCCGACGTAGTACTATTATCTCCAACTGGGGATACAGTCCGGTACATTCTGCAAATTATTTACACGGACTCAAACAATGCAGCCGGATATGAGGCCCTACTGCATGGTCTCCGCATAGCTGTATCCATGGGCATACAATGCCTCAAGGTACGCGGAGACTCAAACCTCTCTATCTCCCAAATTAATGGAGATTTTGATGCGAAGGATTCAAAAATGGCAGCTTATCGCAATGCTGTATTGAAAATATCGGCTAGATTCGAGAGGTTGGAATTCCATCACGTAGCCCGGGACAATAACCAGGCCGCCGACGTACTCGCTCATATGGGCGCTAAACGCGACCCCGTCCCGCCTAACACCTTCATGGAAAGGCTATTTAAGCCATCAGTAACATGGTAGGACGCGGCCGGCGATACGAATTCGGATCCAAATACACCCCCGGCCGAGCTCAACCAAGACGTCATCGGAGATCAAGACATGGAAATAACTCCTTCGGCTCATGAGATCATGGCTGTCATAACCCCCTGGACTGAGCCCTTCCTCGCTTACCTTAAAAGGTAGGAACTCCCCTATGACCAAAATGAGGCCCGCCGCATAGTACGGCGTTCTGAAGCCTACAAATATCATGAAGGTGAACTATATAAGAAAAGCACAACTGGTGTTCTAGAAAGGTGCATCTCCGAAGAGGAGGGAAGGCAAATTCTAACTGAAATACATGCTGGAATGGGCGGCCACCATTCCACAGCCCGGGCGCTCGTAGGCAAAGCTTTCCGAGCTGGCTTTTTCTGGCCCACTGCCCGAGCAGATGCCCAAACCTTAGTCCAACACTGCGTTGGCTGCCAGTTTTTTTGCAAATCAAAGTCACATGCCTCCCACCGCTCTGAGAACAATCCCCATTACTTGGCCTTTTGCGGTCTAGGGGCTTGATATGGTGATGGTGGATAAATTCACTAAATGGATAGAAGCCAAGCCAGTAAAAACAGCTGAGGCAGGGCCTGTGATAGATTTTATATCCGGCGTAGTACACTATTATGGTGTCCCGCATAGTATTATCATAGATAATGGCACCAACTTCACAGCTGACGAGGTAAAAAATTGGTGCGCAAAGTTAGGTATTAAACTTGACTACGCTACTGTACACCATCCTCGAACAAACGGTCAAGTCGAAAGAGCCAATGGTCTGATAATGAGCGGCATTAAACCCCGACGAGTGCGCTCCCTACGGGAGTCTGATAGACACTGGGTCGAAGACCTTGACTCCATACTCTGGGGGCTGTGTACCACACCTAATCGGACGACCGGATACACACCTTTTTTCATGGTGTACGGCGTAGAGGTTGTTCTGCCCTGCGACATTATTCACGACTCACCTCGAGTGCGCATGTACAAAGAGAGAGAAGCAGAGCTAGATCGGCAGGACGACCTAGATGGACTTGAAGAGGAGCGCGATACAAAGCAAGCCCGTTCCGCATTTTATAAACAACAGGCCATGCGATACCAGAGCAGAGAAGTACGGGCCAAGACATACAACGTCGGCGAACTCGTTTTACGCCTCCCGGAGAAGAAAAAGGACAAGCTCAAACCAAAATGGGAGGGCCCCTTCATTATCGACGAAGTACTCATCGATGGAGCCTATCGCCTTCAGAATGCACATGACAACCGCCATGAGCCGAACCCATGGAATGCTGCCAGGCTCCGAAGATTTTATGGATAGTTCGGTAGCAATCTTTTCCTCCTATCAAGTTAGGTCTTGCCTTTTATCTTTTATTTTTTTCCTTTTCTCTTTTACATTTTCTCTCATTGGCAAGTAATCGGCTCGCCCAAACTGCCACAGGATAAGTACATCTTTGAATGTATCTACCTCAAATATACTTGGGGGCTTCCTTAACGAAGCCCACTACCAATAAAGCTTATTGCTTAAAATGTCATCTGTTTTTTACAGTCCTTCCTTGCCATTATATGCACCAATATTACTTAAGTTCTGGCCAAGCTAGGTTGCCTGGCTGCTATGCTTACCCCTATGTTTCCAATTGTTCGGCTAGGGTGTAAAGGGAGCACCTCTGCGATTGGTACAGCCGGGTAATCCGGATATATACCTCAGACTGGGTGAAGCCGAAAGCTAGCACTCTTGAGGGAATAATCGGTCGGCGGATATACGACATATCGCTTTTAACGCGTATATTATAAACTATCACGGTACATGGCATCCTATAATCCCCGTCCATGGAATCAAAAAGCCTAGGCTTGCATATGTATGCACGCTGACCCAGGGAAAGGAACCCCTAACGGAACTATTCTCTCTCGAAGATGTTTCTTACATTAAACAGTAATATAACATAAATCCCCGGAAACAGTTTGTCTGTTCAAGCAATTATGACCGGATTGCCTGGTTCCAAACATATCACGTGTTTACCACAGATATAGTATTCGGAAACACTCCAGCCTTTGGGGTTTATGGAGGTTAAAGCTAAAGGTCAGCCATGACAACCTTTTTATAATTTCGGCCGGAGATAAGTTTGATGGTAAAAGTACATTAATACATAGAATCAAGTGACTACTCTTTTTTTATTCCCTCTATAAGGTAGTCTAGTTTACAGTCCTATTGGGAAAACTTGGCAGTTGTCTTTACTTGGTCATATACCAAATACGGAGGAATCTCTTGTCCATCGGACCCTCGAGGTCTCACGCGGGCCATATGATTTGGATCAAGACGAGTATAGCACGTCTTCACCATGGCCCTGGCTTCTCGAGCACCCATGCGACATGCTGATGCTTTCCATAGTTCGAAGCAGCGTCTAGCCCCTTTGAACAAGTCTGCTAAATCCTCCATTGTTTCCGGAGGCGAATCTCCCAGCCATAAAGCCCTGGCCATACTCTTCATGGCCTTCCGAGCTCGCTTGTGGACCCTGGAAAGCTCTTGCAGCACGTCACCCTCAAAACCGGACACTTCCCCTTCGGGCTGCCCAGTTAACAAGCCTGCAGGAAATGTTTTATGAGAAACTTTCAAAATAAGAGAATATAAGGAGAGCAAGTTATAAGGGACATACTGAACATGCCACCTTTTAGCCTCCGGTTCTCTTCCATGGTACTTGAGAGCTGGGCATTTACACACTTTAGCTCCTGTTCCAACCTAACACTTTCATCCTACGCTTGGTTTCTTTTCTCTATGGCCCGCGTCAATACGCGCTTGCCAGCGGCTGATCCCCTTCGGCAATTTTTTTGTACGCCAAAGCAGCCCTTAGCTCCCTCTCCAGTTGGTCGGTCGACCCTGTTGCCGTATTACAAATTTGTATATAAATAAACACCTCAGTGATCAGCACAAATATCATAGTATCTGAACACCGTTGTTCTTACCACTTATACGTCTCCAATGTATCTATAATTTTTAATTGTTCCATGCTATTATATATGATGTTTTGGACATTTAATGGGCTTTATTATACACTTTTATATTATTTTTGGGACTAACCTACTAACCCAAAGGCCTAGTCCAGATTGCTGTTTTTTGCCTATTTCAGGGTTTTCCAGAAAAGGAATATCAAACGGAGTCCAAACGGAATGAAACCTTCGGGAGAGATATTTTTGGAGCGATATATTCACGGGAGACTTGAGAACCACATAATAGGGCACACGTGGCGTCCACGAGGGTGGGGGGCGTGCCCCCTCCCCCTAGGCGCGCCCCCTGCCTCGTAGGCCCCACGTTGATCCCCCGATACACTCCTTCCTCCTATATAGACCCATGTACCCTGAAAACATCGAAGAAACGGAGAAAACCCTAATTCCACCGCCGCAACCTTCTGTTCCCGTGAGATCCCATCTTGGGGCCTGTTCCGGAGCTCCGCCGGAGGGGGGATTTTCCATGGAGTGGTTCTACGTCAACACCATCGCCTCACCATGAGTTGTGAGTAGTTTACCACGGATCTCCGGGTCCATAGTTAGTACCTAGATGGCTTCTTCTCTCTTTTCGGATCTCCATACCAAGTTCTCCTCGGTCTTCGAGGAGATCTATTCGATGTAATCTTTTTGAGGTGTGTTTGTCGAGATCCGATCAATTGTGGGTTTATGATCAAGATTATCTATGAGAAATATTTGGTTATTTTCTGAATTATTTAATGTATGATTATAATATCTTTGCAAGTCTCTTCGAATTATCGGTTTGGTTTGGCCTACTAGATCTATAGTTCTTGCAATGGGAGAAGTGCTTGGCTTTGGGTTCAATCTTGCGGTGTCCTTTCCCAGAGACAGCAGGGACAGCAAGGCACATATTTTATTGTTGCCATCGAGGATAAAGAGATGGGGTTTATATCATATTGCTTGAGTTTATCCCTCTACATCATGTCATCTTGCTTAAAACATTACTCTTTTCTTATGAACTTAATACTCTAGATGCAAGCTGGATAGCGGTCGATGTGTGGAGTAATAGTAGTAGATGCAGAATCGTTTTGGTCTACTTGTCACGGACGTGATGCCTATATATAATAATCATGCCTAGATATTCTCATAATTATTCGCTTTTCTATCAATTGCTCGACAGTAATTCGTTCACCCACCGTAGAAATCTGCTATCATGAGAGAAGCCACTAGTAAAACCTATGGCCCCCGGGTCTATTCTCAACATATCAATCTCCAATCTACTTTACTTTACTGTTTTTACTTTCTGTTCTTATTGTTGGAAATATGCCCTAGAGGCAATAATAAATTGGTTATTATTATATTTCCTTGTTCATGATAATTGTTTATTATCCATGCTAGAATTGTATTGATAGGAAACTCAGATACATGTGTGGATACATAGACAAACACCATGTCCCTAGTGAGCCTCTAGTTGACTGGCTCGTTGATCAATAGATGGTTGCGGTTTCCTGACCATGGACATTGGATGTCGTTGATAACGAGATCACATCATTAGGAGAATGATGTGATGGACAAGACCCAATCCTACGCCTAGCACAAGATCATGTAGTTCGTATGCTAAAGCTTTTCTAAAGTCAAGTGTCTTTTCCTTAGACCATGAGATTGTGCAACTCCCGGATACCGTAGGAATGCCTTGGGTGTACCAAACGTCACAACGTAACTGGGTGGCTATAAAGGTGCACTACGGGTATCTCCGAAAGTGTCTGTTGGGTTGGCACGAATCGAGACTGGGATTTGTCACTCCGTGTGACGGAGAGGTATCTCTGGGCCCACTTGGTAGAACATCATCATAATGTGCACAATGTGATCAAGGAGTTGATCACGGGATGATGTGTTACGGAACGAGTAAAGAGACTTGCCGGTAACGAGATTGAACAAGGTATCGGGATACCGACGATCGAATCTCGGGCAAGTACTATACCGGTAGACAAAGGGAATTGTATACGGGATTGATTGAATCCTTGACATCGTGGTTCATCCGATGAGATCATCGTGGAGCATGTGGGAGCCAACATGGGTATCCAGGTCCCGCAGTTGGTTATTGAACGGAGAGTTGTCTCGGCCATGTCTGCATGACTCCCGAGCCCGTAGGGTCTACACACTTAAGGTTCGATGACGCTAGGGTTATAGGAAAAGTATGTACATGGTTACGGAATGTTGTTCGGAGTCTCGGATGAGATCCCGGATGTCATGAGGAGTTCTGGAATGGTCCGGAGGTAAAGATTTATATATGGGAAGTCCCGTTTTCGTCACCGGAAAAGTTTTGGGCGCTATCGGTAATGTACCGGTACCACCGGGAGGGTCCCGGGGGTCCACCGGGTGGGGCCACCAGCCCCAGAGGGCTGCGTGGGCCAAGTGTGGGAGGGGACCAGCCCCAGGTGGGCTGGTCCTCCCCCACCAAGGCCCAAGGCACAGGGAGTGTGGGAAGGGGCAAACCCTAGGTCCAGATGGGCCTTAAGGCCCACCCTAGGGCGCCCCCTCTCTTCCCCCCTTGGCCGCACCCTAGATGGGTTTTGGGGGCTGCCGCCACCCCTAGGGAGGGAACCCTAGATGGGGGTGCAGCCCCTCCCCTCCCCCTATATATACTTGAGGTATTGGGGGCTGCAAAACACACGAGATGATCTCTCTCTTGGCGCAGCCCTACCTCGCTCCCTCCTCGTCTCTCGTAGTGCTTGGCGAAGCCCTGCTGGAGTCCCGCTCTCCTCCACCACCACCACGCCGTCGTGCTTCAGCTGGACAGAGTCTTCCCCAACCTCTCCTTCTCCCCTTGCTGGATCAAGGCGTGGGAGACGTCACCGGGTTGCACGTGTGTTGAACGCGGAGGCGCTGTTGTTCGGCGCTTGAATCGGAATCAACCGCGATCTGGATCGCTACGAGTACGACTCCTTCATCCGCGTTCTTGTAACGCTTCCGCTTAGGACCTACAAGGGTATGTAGATGCACTCCCCTCTCCCTCATTGCTAGATTACTCCATAGATTGATCTTGGTCATGCGTATAATTTTTTTGATTTCTGCTACGATCCCCAACAGTGGCATCATAAGCTAGGTCTATGCGTAGTTTCTTGCACGAGTAGAACACAAAGTAGTTGTGGGCGTCGATTTGTCAATTTACTTGCCGTTACTAGTCTTATCTTGATTCGGCGGCATCGTGGGATGAAGCGGCCCGGACCGACCTTACATGTACTCTTATGTGAGACAGGTTCCACCGACTGACATGCACTAGTTGCATAAGGTGGCTAGTGGGTGTCTGTCTGTCCCATTTTAGTCGGATCGGATTCGATGAAAAGGGTCCTTATGAAGGGTAAATGGAAATTGGCATATCACGTTGTGGTTTTGGCGTAGGTAAGAAACGTTCTTGCTAGAAACCTATAGCAGCCACGTAAAAACTTGCAACAACAATTAGAGGACGTCTAACTTGTTCTTGCAGCATGTGCCGTGTGATGTGATATGGCCAAAAGGATGCGATGAATGATATATATGTGATGTATGAGATTGATCATGTTCTTGTAATAGGAATCATGACTTGCATGTCGATGAGTATGACAACCGGCAGGAGCCATAGGAGTTGTCTTATTTTATTGTATGACCTGCGTGTCACTGAAAACGCCATGTAATTACTTTACTTTATTGCTAACCGTAAGCCATAATAGTAGAAGTAATGTTTGGTGAGACGACTTCATGAAGACACGATGATGGAGATCATGATGATAGAGATCATGGTGTCATGCGGGTGACGATGATGATCATGGAGCCCCGAAGATGAAGATCAAAAGGAGCAAGATGATATTGGCCATATCATGTCACTATTTGATTGCATGTGATGTTTATCATGTTTTACATCTTATTTGCTTCGAGCGACGGTAGTGAATAAGATGATCTTTCACTAAAATTTTATGAATTGTGTTCCCCCTAACTGTGCACTGTTGCTAAGGTTCGTTGTTCCGAAGCACCACGTGATGATCGGGTGTGATAGGCTCTAACGTTCGCATACAACGGGTGTAAGCCAGATTTACACACGCAATACACTTAGGTTTCACTTGACGAGCCTAGCATGTACAGACATGGCCTCGGAACACGGAAGACCGAAAGGTCGAACATGAGTCGTATAGAAGATACGATCAACATAAAGATGTTCACCGTTGATGACTTGTCTGTCTCACATGATGATCGGACACGGCCTAGTCGATTCGGATCATGTATCACTTAGATGACTAGAGAGATGTCTATCTGAGTGGGAGTTCATTAGATGAACTTAATTGTCATGAACAATAGTCTAAGTTGTCTTCGCAAATTATGTTATAGACCAATAGCTGCGTTGTAGCTCCCTTTTTGATACGATCCTAGAGAACGGCTAAGTTGAAAGATATTGTAAGCACTGATGCGGACTGGGTCCGTAGTCCGAGGAGTGTCCTCACTACTACACAGAAGGCTTACGTCTTTGATGTATCGCTCGATGTGCAAACCCCTACAACGTCTTCTTTGGATGTTATGAACACCTGACAGACATGTCCTGATGACTACTTAATAGTTTAGTGCACCATAATTTACGGCTTAGAATCGGGATTCCAACGATGTTTTGAACGCCATAAGACATATGAGATGTTCCAAGAGCTGAAATTGGAATTTCAGGCTCATGCTCGTGTAGAGAGGTATGAGACCTCTGACAAGTTCTTTTGCCAACAAGATGGAGGAGAATAGCTCAACTAGTGAGCATGTGCTCAGAATGTCTGGGTGCTAAAATCACTTGAACCAAGTGGGAGTTAATCTTCCAGAGGAGATAGTGGTCGACGGAACTCTCTAGACACTATCACCAAGCTACTAGAACTTCGTGATGAACTATGACATGCAAAGGATGGAGATGATCATGGAGCTATTAGCGTGCTTAAGACCGCAAAAGTAGAAATCAAGAAGGAGCATCAAGTGTTGATGGTTTAATGATACGTCCAAAACGTATCTATAATTTCTGCTTGCTCCATGCCTCTTTTGTGTCATATTGCTATGATATTTATGCACTTCCATACACTTTTGATCATATTTGGACTAACCTATTAACTCAGTGCACCACAGTGCCAGTTCCTGTTTTCTGCTGTTTTTCTATTTCAGGTTTCCCCCATATTAAAAGTGCCCTAAAAATTCCGGGAAAAATACAGGAAAAATCAGCGTATCGGGAGCTTCCAAAAAAACCAAGGCAGGGCAAGAGGGGAGCCTGGGGTGGCCCAGGCGGCCACCCGGTGCGGCCCCACCCCTGGCCGCGCCAGGGGGCGCCTGGGGCCCCACCTCCGCCTCTGGTGACCCCCTTTTGCATATATATATTGCTCGCGTCCCGAAACCCTCGAGGACGGAACCCTTTTTTGCGATCTCATCTCTGTTCCGCCGCCGCCGCGCTTCCAAGATCGGGAGCACCAGGAGAACTCTTCCCGGCACCCTGCCGGAGGGGAGAACCACCACCGGGAGCTTCTCCACCACCATGGACGCTTCCCGGATGAGTTGTGAGTAGTCTCCCTTGGACCATGGGTCCATGACAAGTAGCTATGTGATGTTCTCCTCCCCTCTTTGTTCTTCATGGATTATACCTCATGAGCTGCCCTACATGATCGAGGCACATATGTAATCTTTCTGCTGTTGCTCTGCTGAGTTTGCTGGGATCCGATGGATTATGAGATTCTGTTCTGATTGTGTGTGAGTAATATATTTGAGTCACCTCTTTTATATTTATATTCTTGAGTAATTCTTGCATGTTCTCCGTTGCTATTTATTGCTTTGGCCGAGTAGTAGGTAGTAACTCCAAGAGGGAACGTTATGCTTGATCATGGGTTCATGCCCCTCGATGACTAGCTTGAGTGACAGAAACATGAGTCTAGGGGATGTGCTGTTGCCACAAGGGGGAAAACAACGGTGCTTGTACTTGTGGGTGCAAGGATTGTTTACTTTACGCAAAGTTCTTTTAATGCAGTTGTCTGTTGCTTTGAGTTTACACTTTGGGTGGGACTCACAACTTAATACCAGCGAGATGTTCTGGATAGATATCTCAAGGTGGATGATTAGTAGTAGATGCAGATGGATTTCGGTCTACTTGCCTTGGCATACCGCCCATGCTTTTGAGCCTCTACCTTTCTTTACAGCATAGTTAGCATTGGTTTGCGCACATAATCTTGTCAATTGCCCAGCTGTAATTTGTTTACCTCGCTTAGCTGTTTTATCGTCTTTTGGGAGAGAGACATCACTAGTGAACATCATGGGACCCCGGTCCATATTACCATCACTGATCACGCCCGCTATTTACTTCCTGTTCTTATTTCCTAGTTGCAGTCATACCTATCACTATTACCTCTTGCGTTTGATCCTTTGTAAACAGCAAGGCCGGAGGGATTGACAACCTCTATGTACTCGTTGGGAGCAAAGTTATTTGTATCTGTGTGCAGGTCCTATCAAGCAAAAGTTTCTAGCGCCATTGACACCTTCTTGTCGACCCTCGGAGTCTCACGGGATTCGATCCTTGGTATCTTTGCCAAGGGAAATTTGCCGCTACGCTACATCTCAAACCTTCCACTTTGGGTAACCAACGAGGGGCGAGAAGCCATCAAGCAAGTTTCTGGCGCCGTTGCCGGGGACTCCACTCTTCAAGATAGGGGAGTTGCACGCTATCTTTTATCTTTGCTTTTTAGTCTTGTTAGTTTACCTTTCAGTTTTTGCTTTAGTTTCCTTTACCAAAAATCACAAAAATAGTTATCTTGCTTGCTGTTGCTATGGGTTCCACCGAGAACACCAAGTTGTGTGACTTCACTAATCATAACAACGATGACTTTATCTGCACGCCTATTGCTACACTTGCCACTTCAGCACCTTCTTATGAAATTAAACCTGCTTTACTGAACCTAGTTATGAAAGATCAATTCTCCGGTGCTGGAGATGATGCTGCTTTGCACTTAAATAATTTTGTTGAACTCTGTGATATGCAAAAGTACCAAGAAATAGATGGTGATATTGTTAAGCTTAAGCTTTTTCCTTTCTCCTTGAGAGGAGGAGCTAAAATCTGGTTTGAATCCTTGCCTAGGAATAGTATAGATTCTTGGGACAAGTGCAAGGATGCCTTTATTGGGAAGTACTATCCCCCTGCTAAAATTATCCAACTAAGGAGTAACATAATGAATTTTAAACAATTGGATAATGAACACGTTGCCCAAGATTGGGAACGCATGAAATCTCTTGTCAAGAACTGCCCTACTCATGGTTTGACTACTTGGATGGTTATCCAAACTATTTATGCAGGCTTGAACTTTACCTCCTGGAACTTGTTAGATTCGGCCGCGGGAGGAACCTTTATGTCAACTACACTTGGTGCTGCCACGAAACTTCTCGATGAGATGATGACCAACTATTCCCAATTGCACACCGAACGCGCTCCAACAGGTAGGAAGGTAAACTCTGTCGAGGATATTTCCTCCCTAAATGAAAAAGTTGACTTGATCATGTCTCTACTTTCCAAGCAATCTTCTATTGATCCTCATAATGTTCCTTTAAATTCTTTGATTGCTCAAGATCAAGTAGATGTGAACTTTATGTCTAGAAACAATTTCAAGAACAATGCTTATAGGAGTAATTTTGGTAGCAACCCTAGACCGTTCCCCTCTAATTCCTTTGGGAACAACAATGCTTATCCTAGCACCAAGAACTCCACTTATGAACTAGAGATTATGCTTAAAGACTTCATCACTACCCAAAAGGCCTTCAATAAGAATGTAGAAGAAAAACTAGCCAAACTAGATAATCTCTCTTCGAAGGTAGACAATTTAGCTCATGAGGTAGAGTTGCTTAAAATTAGAACTTCTCCTCTTGAGGAGAGGAAGACCACTCCTATGAATGCTATTCAAGTGCAAATTAATGAAAACATTAGGATGATGGCTAAACTTAAAGAGAGATGGGGTAGAGAAAGGGAGGAAGAAGATAGAATTAAGAGCCTTCCTACCCACCACACTATTGCTACTATCCAAGTTGTTGAGGATATCCAAACTCTTAGCACCCAATGCACTCCTAGTCCCATTGGACCTATTAATGGTGATGCTATGACCTCAACCGTAAAAAAAGAAACTCCTATGACCATAGAAGCTACCAAACAAGTGAGCCTAAAGGACACCACTACCACTTTACTTGATAGCAGTGACCTTGATTTTAATAATTGTAGCCTCTCAGAAGTTGTCACCTTTTTACAAAGAATGTCTAAAGACCCCCACACTAGCACACTTAATCTTGCCTTCACGGAGCATATCACTAATGCTCTTATCAAAGCTAGGGAGGAGAAGCTTAGGGTAGAAGCCTCCATACCTAGAAAGCTAGAAGATGGTTGGGATCCTATGATTAAAATTAAGTTGAATAACTTCTCTTGCTATGCTTTAAGTGATGTTGGAGCTAGTACCTCCGTTATGCCCAAAAGAATGTATGATATGCTTAAATTGAAACCTTTTGATCCTTGTTCTTTTGGTGTTCGTCTTGTTGATTCTTCCGTAAAGAAACCTTTGGGGAAGATTGACGATGTTCTTATCGTTGTCAATGACAATTATGTTCCCGTTGATTTTACTATTATGGATATTGAATGTGAACCTTCTTGTCTAATTATTTTGGGACGTCCTTTTCTTCGCACCGTTGGTGCTATCATTGACATGAAAGAGGGGAATATAAAATTCCAATTCCCTCTCAAGAAAGGAATGGAACACTTCCCTAGAAAGAAGATTAAGTTGCCTTTTGAGTCCGTTACACGGGCTAGCTATTCTTTTACTCTTGATAAAACTTGATCCTCTCTTTTTGCATCATGCCTAGCTTAAAGGCATAAAATAAAGCGCTTTTGGGAGGCAGCCCACAACGAATAAAGTTTTATTTTGCTTTTGTTGTGTCTTGATGTTTGTTACTACAGTAGCATCATCATTGTATCTTTTCTTTTCAGCTTTGTGCCAAGTTTAGCCTCCGATTGCAAGAAAGTTCAAAAGTTGTGACGTGCAGTCCAGAAAACAGATTCTGTCCTTGGACAGAAAAAATCGTATAAAATCACCAGATCATCTTTTTGATCTGAATTGTTTTTGCAGCGTGCTCTATACAATTGGCTTTCGGGCGTCTGTTCTGAGTTTTTTGATTTGAGTTGCAGAAGTGCCCCGAAAAAATTATTTACTACCTGCTGGTCTGTTTTTCACATATTCTGTCCTGTTTTGCCTTTTCTTCGTTTTGCAAACTTTGAGCTTGCTTTTTCTTTGCAAAAACCTTTTGGCAATCTTGAGAAACAGTAGCTCTTCAAGATTATCTTTGTTTCCAGCAGGGAAAAGTTATTTTATTATGGGTACTAACCTCGCTAATCAGATTATCATGAGTTATGTATGAATGGAGTTTTCAAGTGTGCGAGGGAAGATGATAAAAAGATTCAGGAGGGTCAAATGCTCAAGCTTGGGGATGCCCCCGTGCACCCCCAAGAAATATTCAAGAAGACTCAAGCGTCTAAGCTTGGGGATTCCCCCGTGCATCCCCTTCTCCATCAACAATTATCAGTTCGTCTTTCGTTCCACTATATTTTAATCATTTCATGCGTTATGTGCTATGCTTGGAGCGTCTTGCTCTTAGTTTCCTTTTTTAGTTTTCTTTAGCTTTGCTTGCTGTTCATAACGAGTTAGAACCCAGCTTTCTTTGTGTGGGAGAGAAACACACTCCACTTCAACCTAGAACACAACATAGGATTTTCATGCTTATCTTTGCTGTGTGTGTTCTTTGTTTTTCCATAGCTACTGTCATGTTTAGCTCTTAGTTTTCATGATTTTCTTTTTAAAGAGCTTTTGTTTAGTTGGTTGTTGAAATCTCTTGAGTTTTCATGTTTATCTTGTTAAGAGAGTTTGTCTGTTGCACTGAGTTGTGTGTCTTAACTTAAAGTAGGTAATTGAGGTTGCTATTTAATTTTAGTAGTAACTTACAATAGTTTTGAGGTATTGCCATGAGTAATGACTGAACTATTGGTGTCAAGAGCTTTAGGCTATTAGTGATAGATGTCGTATTTTGGGCAATCCGTGTTTATTTTCGAAAACCTACAAAATAGTTGAGAACTTTAGCTACTAAATGGATCACTAATCTTTGGAGGGATCGAAAATTAGAGTACACTCACGTACCATGGGTCGAGGATGCGCAAGGGTAACCAAACCGCCATACACACCTCCTCGGGGTACTTGTCTCTTTGTGAACCTCCTTATTAGATTGAGAGTTACCGATAATAAGTGCATGAGTTCTTCGGACTAATGTGAGTATTCGAAAGTTGACACTTCCACCTATCCATATTTTTGTAGCCTCTTCGGTACCGTGCATTGCCCTTTCTCACCTCGAGAGTTGGCGCATACTTCGCCGGTGCATCCAAATCCTTGGCACGATACGCTCTGTCATCATAAGCCTCATTATATCCTTCCTCAAAACAGCCACCATACCTACCTATTAAGGCATTTCCATAGCCTTTCCGAGATACATTGCCATGCAACATCCATCTTCTCATGACTTGATCTTCATGTCATACATGCTTTTTGCTTGATCGATGAGCCGCATGCTAGTTGGGCCTTGCCCTAATCATTGCTACATGACGCGCTAGTATCATTGCATATCCTGCTACACTGGCAGAGGCATACATTTGCATACATCATGATAGTTTCATTTTCTTTATGTTGAGTACTTTCGTAAAGTGTGAAAGATCTTCTATACTTCTTGTAATACATAGAGTGTTGCCCCTAAAGTGAGGAAAGATCCCAAAGAGGACAAATCAAAAGATCCTAAAGAGGACAAAATCAAAAGATCCCAAAGAGGACAAATGAGAGGTAAATAGAAAGAGCCATTGAGGCCACAAAAAATAAAAAATAAATAGAAAAAAGAGAAAAAGAAATAAAAAGAGAGAAGGGGGCACACTACTATTTCTTTTGAGAGATCCACACTCGTACTCCATCTTATACCTTGTACTCCATAGAGATTATCATTCATGCATATAGCTATGTGGGGACCTTTACACTATAGAACTTGGCTTGTATATTCCAATGATGAGCCTCCTCAAAAGAGCTCTAGGTCTTCTTGAGCAAGCAAGTTGGATGCACCCCCACTAGTTCCATTGGAGAGCTTACCTTAGCTCATATGTGCATTCGTTGCATGGCAATCCCTACTCCTCACATCATATCTATCATTTGGCTTTCTCTCGCCGATGATTGTCCTCATTGATGTGAGCCTTTCACACCTTTTTTGTCTTCCCCCTCTATCATTTTTCTCTCTTTGCCATCCTAAATGTCGACTTTCTTGCTTACGCTCATCCATTGCATGAGTGCTCAAAATATCGAAAGGGAGTGGATCATTTTGACTTGTACCTGGCTGACGGTCTGGGGATGAGTCAAGATAAGATTCCAAAGAAGACCAAGTGTGAAACTTTAGTAGATTAAGTTCTCAACAATACAAAAACTATGTTTTACTCTCTCATATATCCCTATCCCCTTTCTTGCACGCAAACACCATTTGGAGACATTCGAGTCACGGACAGCGAGAGCTCTTGCACCTTTATGTTCTTATGTTACTTGTTACAATGCTAATATAGACTCTTGCTTGTTATGACTTGAATTGGATTACATGCCTTGATTGCTTTACTTAAAAGTTCTTATATGGTTGATAGCATGTCACCACAGAAATTTTGCTTGTTAACATTTACCTACTCGAGGACGAGCAGGAATTAAGCTTGGGGATGTTGATATGTCCAAAACGTATCTATAATTTATGCTTGCTCCATGCCTCTTTTGTGTGATATTGCTATGATATTTATGCACTTCCATACACTTTTGATCATATTTGGACTAACCTATTAACTCAGTGCACCACAGTGCCAGTTCCTGTTTTCTGCTGTTTTTCTATTTCAGGTTTCCCCCATATTAAAAGTGCCCTAAAAATTCCGGGAAAAATACAGGAAAAATCAGCGTATCGGGAGCTTCCAGAAAAACCAAGGCAGGGCCAGAGGGGAGCCTGGGGTGGCCCAGGCGGCCACCCGGCGTGGCCCCACCCCTGGCCGCGCCAGGGGGGCGCCTGGGGCCCCACCTCCGCCTCTGGTGACCCCCTTTTGCATATATATTGCTCGCGTCCCGAAACCCTCGAGGACGGAACCCTTTTTCACGATCTCATCTCTGTTCCGCCGCCGCCGCGCTTCCAAGATCGGGAGCACCAGGAGAACTCTTCCTGGCACCCTGCCGGAGGGGAGAACCACCACCGGGAGCTTCTCCACCACCATGGACGCTTCCCGGATGAGTTGTGAGTAGTCTCCCTTGGACCATGGGTCCATGACCAGTAGCTATGTGATGTTCTCCTCCCCTCTTTGTTCTTCATGGATTAGACCTCGTGAGCTGCCCTACATGATCGAGGCACATATGTAATCTTTCTGTTGTTGCTCTGCTGAGTTTGCTGGGATCCGATGGATTATGAGATTATGTTTAGATTGTGTGTGAGTAATATATTTGATTCACCTCTTTTATATTTATGTTCTTGAGTAATTCTTGCATGTTCTCTGTTGCTACATATTGCTTTGGCCGAGTAGTAGGTAGTAACTCCAAGAGGGAACGTTATGCTTGATCGTGGGTTCATGCCCCTCGATGACTAGCTTGAGTGACAGAAACATGAGTCTAGGGGATGTGCTGTTGCCACAAGGGGGAAAACAACGGTGCTTGTACTTGCGGGTGCAAGGATTGTTTACTTTACGCAAAGTTCATTTAATGCAGTTGTCTGTTGCTTTGAGTTTACACTTTGGGTGGGACTCACAACTTAATACCAGCGAGATGTTCTGGATAGATATCTCAAGGTGGATGATTAGTAGTAGATGCAGATGGATTTCGGTCTACTTGCCTTGGCGTACCGCCCATGCTTTTGAGCCTCTACCTTTCTTTACAGCATAGTTAGGATTGGTTTGCGCACATAATCCTGTCAATTGCCCAGCTGTAATTTGTTTACCTCGCTTAGATGTTTTATCGTCTTTTGGGAGAGAGACATCACTAGTGAACATCATGGGACCCCGGTCCATATTACCATCACTGATCACGCCCGCTATTTACTTCCTGTTCTTATTTCCTAGTTGCAGTCATACCTATCACTATTACCTCTTGCGTTTGATCCTTTGTAAACAACATGGCCGCAGGGATTGACAACCTCTCTGTACTCGTTGGGAGCAAAGTTATTTGTATCTGTGTGCAGGTCCTGTCAAGCAAAAGTTTCTGGCGCCATTGACACCTTCTTGTCGACCCTCGGAGTCTCACGGGATTCGATCCTTGGTATCTTTGCCAAGGGAAATTTGCCGCTACGCTACATCTCAAACCTTCCACTTGGGGTAACCAACGAGGGGCGAGAAGCCATCATTTAACAAGACCACTGGTTTCAAAAAGGGGCAAGGGCTAGAAGGGAAACTTCATGAATGGCAAACAAGTTGTCGCTCTAATGAAGGAACCCAAGGTTGAACCCAAACCTCGAGACTAAGTGCTTCTATTGTAAGGGGAACAGTCACATGGTAGCGAAACTACCCCAAATACATGGAAGATAAGAAAGCTGGCAACTTCAACAAAGTATATTTGATATGCGTATTATTGATGTGTACCTTACTAGTACTCCTAGTAGTGCCTGGGTATTGGATACCGGTTCAGTTGCTATTATTAGTGACTTGAAGCAGAAGCTACAGATTGATCGGAGACTAGCTAAGGGCGAGGTGACGATGTGTGTTGGAAGTGTTTCCAAGGTTGATAAGATCACCATCGCACGCTCCCTCTACCTTCGGGATTAGTGTTGAACCTAGATAAATGTTATCAGTTGTCTACGTTGAGCATGAATATGATTAGATCATTTTCATTGCAATACGGTTATTCATTTAAGTTAGAGAATAATGGTTATTCTGTTTACATGAATAATACCTTTATGGTCATGCACCCAATCGTTTATTGAATCTCGATCATAGTAATACACATGATAATAATATTAACGCCAAAAGATGTAGAGTTAATAATGATAGTACCACTTGCTTGTGGCACTGCCGCTTAGGTCATTTTGGCATAAAATGCACGAAGAAACTCCATGCTGATGGATGTTTGGAGTCACTTGATTTTGAATCGCTTGACACATGCAAGCCATGCCTCATGGGTTGGATGACTAAGATCCCGTTTTCAGGTAAAATGAAACATGCAAGTGACTTGTTGGAAATCATACATGCTGATGTGTGTGATCCAATGAGAATTAAGGCATGTGGTGGATATCGTTATTTTCTCATCTTCACTGACAATTTGAGTAGATATGGGTATATTTACTTAATGAAGCAAAAGACTGAAACGTTTGAAAAGTTCAAGCAATTTCAGAGTGAAGTTAAGAATCATCATAACAAGAAGATCATGTTCCTACGATCTGATCAAGGGGAGATTTTCTGAGTTATGAGTTTGGCAATCACTTAAGACATTGTGGAATTGTTTCGCAGTTGAAGCCACCTGGAACACCATAGCGTAATGGTGTGTCCGGATGTCGTAATCGAACCTTATGAGATATGGTGCGATCTATGATGTCTCTTACCGATCTACTGCTATTATTTTGAGGTTATGCATTAGAGACAGCTGCATTCACTTTAGATAGGGTACCATCTAAGTCCGTTGAGACGACGCCGTATGAACTATGGTTTGGCAAGAAACCAAAGTTGTCGTTTCTTAATGTTTGGGGCTGCGATGCTTATGGCTTCAGCCAGAAAAAGCTCGAACCCAAAGCGGACAAATACATCTTCATAGGATACCCAAAGGTAATAGTTGGGTATACCTTCTATCTCAGATCCAAGGGCAAAAAATGTTTGTCGCTAAGAACGGGTCCTTTCTTGAGAAGGAGTTTCTCTCGAAAGAATTGAGTGGGAGGAAGATAGAACTTGATGAGGTTGTCGAACCCTCACTTCAACCGAAAAGTAGGGCAACACAGAAAGATGTTTCTATGGAACCTACGACTATTGAAGAGGAAACTTATGATAGTGATCAAGAAGCTTCGGATCAAGTTGCTATCGAACCTCGTAGGTCGACAAGGATATGTACTACTCCTGAGTGGTATGGTGATCCTGTCTTAGATGTCATGTTGTTGGACAACAATGAACCTACGAACTATGGAGAAGCGATGGTGGGCCTGTATTCCGACAAATGGTTAGAAGCCGAGAAATCCGAGATAGGATCCATGTATCAAAACAAAGTATGGACTTTGGTGGACTTGCCCAATGATCGGCAAGCCATTGAGATAAATGGATCTTTAAGAAGAAGACGGACGTGGACGGTAATGTCACCGTCCACTGTTCAAAAAATCTTCCGATTCATCGATTAATCTTCCGATTTATCGCTCATCGGGGGGTGACCGATAAGATTATGCCTTATCTTTGCCATTTATCTTTTGGACCGATTTGTCATTCTGGTATGCGATTTATCAGGAATCTACCGATAAATCAGGCCTACTCGTAACTCTATCTTCGCAAAATCTATGTTTATTTATGTTTTGTGGACCTTGTTACGGAATCTGTACTATTGTCTTATTTTGTTTGCCATTATACGAGGATTCAAAGGCTAGATATTAAGGTAACACTTCTGTCAAATATTGTTTTGGTGTTAAATATAGCGTATTTTAGTGTTGAAAACCTGAGATTTGAAACAAATTATCCGATTAATGGTCAACCGATAAAATAGATTAATCGACCAATTCTGATTAATCTCTAATCCTTAGCTGACCGAGACGATAACGATAAGCGATATCCTCAACATTGTCACCGTCTATGAAGCTCAACTTGTGGCGAAGAGTTTTTCAAAAGTTCAAGGAGTTGACTACGATGATATTTTCTCACCCATAGCGATGCTTAAGTCCGTCGGAATCATGTTAGCATTAGCTGCATTTATGAAATCTGGCAGATGGATGTCAAAACAAGTTTCCTTACCAGTTTTCGTAAGGAAAGGTTGTATGTGATACAATCAGAAAGGTTTTGTCGATCCTAAGGTTGCTAAAAGGTATGCTAGCTCCCGCGATCCTTCCATGGACTAGAGCAAGCATCTCGAAGTCGGAATATATGCTTTGATGGAGTGATCAAATTTTATGGGTTTATACAAAGTTTGTTAGAAACTTGTATTTACAATAAAGTGAGTGGGAGCACTACAACATTTCTGATAAGTATATGTGAATGACATATTGTTGATCCGAAACGATATAGAATTTCTGGAAAGCAGAAAGGGTTGTTTGAAAGGAGTTTTTCAAAGGAAGACCTGGATAAAGCTGCTTACATATTGGGCATCAAGATCTATAGAGATAGATCAAGACGCCTGATGATACTTTCAAAAGAACACACACCTTTGACATGATTTTGAAGGAGTTCAAAATAGATCAGTCAAAGAAGGAGTTCTTACCTCAGTTGTAAGGTGTGAAGTCGAGTAAGACTCAAAGCTTGACCACGGCAGAAGAAAGAGGAAGGACGAAGGTCGTCCCCTATGCTTTTGTCATAGGATCTATACGGTATGCCATGCTGAGTACCGCACCTGATGTGTGCCTTGCCACATGTCTGGCAAGAGGCTACAAAGGTGATACAGGAGTAGATCACTAGATAGCAGTCAAAATTATCCTTAGAGGAATAAGGAAATGTTTCTCGGTTATGGAGGTGATAAAGAGTTCGATGTAAAGAGTTACGTCGATGCAAGCTTAACACCTATCCGGATGGCTCCGAGTAGAGATACCGGATACGTATAATGGAGCAACAATTTGGAATAGCTCCAAGTGGAACGTGGTAGCAGCATCTATGATATGACATAAAGTTTTGCGAAATACATAGGGATCTAAATGTTGCAGACCCGTTGACTAGAACCTCTCTCACAAGCATAACATGATCAAACCCAGAACTCATTGAGTGTTAATCACATAGTGATGTGAACTAGATTATTGACTCTAGTAAACTCTTTGGATGTTAGTCACATAGCGATGTGACCTGTGAGTGTTAATCACATGGCGATGTGAACAATATTATTGACTCTAGTGCAAGTGGGAGACTGTTGGAAATATGCCCTAGAGGCAATAATAAATTGGTTATTATTATATTTCCTTGTTCATGATAATTGTTTATCATCCATGCTAGAATTATATTGATAGGAAACTCAGATACGTGTGTGGATACATAGACAAACACCATGTCCCTAGTGAGCCTCTAGTTGACTGGCTCGTTGATCAATAGATGGTTGCGGTTTCCTGACCATGGACATTGGATGTCATTGATAATGGGATCACATCATTAGGAGAATGATGTGATGGACAAGACCCAATCCTAAGCCTAGCACAAGATCGTGTAGTTCGTATGCTAAAGCTTTTCTAAATGTCAAGTGTCTTTTCCTTAGACCATGAGATTGTGCAACTCCCGGATACTGTAGGAATGCTTTGGGTGTACCAAACGTCACAATGTAACTCGGTGGCTATAAAGGTGCACTACGGGTATCTCCGAAAGTGTCTATTGGGTTAGCACGAATCGAGACTGGGATTTGTCACTCCGTGTGACGGAGAGGTATCTCTGGGCCCACTCGGTAGGACATCATCATAATGTGCACAATGTGATCAAGGAGTTGATCATGGGATGATGTATTACGAAACGAGTAAAGAGACTTGCCGGTAACAAGATTGAACAAGGTATCGGGATACCGACGATCGAATCTCGGGCAAGTACTATACCGGTAGACAAAGGGAATTGTATATGGGATTGATTGAATCCTTGACATCGTGGTTCATCTGATGAGATCATCGTGGAGCATGTGGGAGCCAACATAGGTATCCAGGTCCCGCTGTTGGTTATTGACCGGAGAGTTGTCTCGGCCATTTCTGCATGACTCCCGAGCCTGTAGGGTCTACACACTTAAGATTCGATGATGCTAGGGTTATAGGGAAAGTATGTATGCGGTTACCGAATGTTGTTCGGAGTCCCGGATGAGATCCCGGACGTCACGAGGAGTTCCGGAATGGTCCGGAGGTAATATTTATATATGGGAAGTCCCGTTTTGGTCACCGGAAAAGTTTTGGGCGCTATCGGTAACGTACCACGACCACCGAGAGGTTCCCGAGGGTCCACCGGGTGGGGCCACCAGCCCCAGAGGGCTGCGTGGGCCAAGTGTGGGAGGGGACTAGCCCCAGGTGGGCTGGTGCGCCCCCCACCAAGGCCCAAGGCGCAGGGAGAGTGGGAGGGGGCAAACCCTAGGCCCAGATGGGCCTTAAGGCCCACCCTAGGGCGCCCCCTCTCTTCCCCCCCTTGGCCGCACCCTAGATGGGTTTTGGGGCCTGCCACCACCCCTAGGGAGGGAACCCTAGATGGGGGCGCAGCCCCTCCCCTCCCCCTATATATACTTGAGGTATTGGGGGCTGCAAAACACACGAGATGATCTCTCTCTTGGCGCAGCCCTACCTCTCCCTCCTCGTCTCTCGTAGTGCTTGGTGAAGCCCTGCTGGAGTCCCGCTCTCCTCCACCACCACCATGGCGTCGTGCTACTGCTGGACGGAGTCTTCCCCAACCTCTCCTTCTCCCCTTGCTGGATCAAGGCATGGGAGACGTCACCGGGCTGCACGTTTGTTGAACGCGGAGGTCATATATAGAATCGCTACGAGTATGACTCCTTCATCCACGTTCTTGTAACGCTTCCGCTTAGTGATCTACAAGGGTATGTAGATGCACTCCCCTCTCCCTCCTTGCTAGATTACTCCATAGATTGTTCTTGGTGATGCGTAGAAATTTTTTGATCTCTGCTATGATCCCCAACACTTATATCCAAAAATACCAAAAATATCAAACTATCCTATCTATCAGATATCACTTTCGTAAGTGACCGTAAAGGGATTGACAACCCCTTATCACGTTGCCTGCGAAGTTCTTATTTGTTTGTGCAGGTGCGAGGGACTCGCACGTGGTCTCCTACTGGATTGATACCTTGATTCTCAAAAACGGAGGGAAATACTTACGCTACTGTGCTGCATCACCCTTTCCTCTTTGAGGGAATACAATGCAAGCTCGAGAAGTAGCAAGAAGAATTTATGGAGCCGTTGCCGAGGAGGCTTACGCAAAAGTCATATACCAAGTACCTATCACAAACCCTTATCCTTCGCATTACATTTATTTGCCTCTCGTTTTCCTCTCCCCACTTCACCCTTGCCGTTTTATTTGCCCTTCTTTTTTGCCCTGTGTTTATCGTTCGCTTGCTTCTTGTTTGCTTGTGTGTTGGATTGCTTGCTTGTCACTGTGGCTCAGAACAATACCAAATTGTGTGACTTTTCCAATACCAACAATAATGATTTTATTAGCACTCCGATTTCTCCTATTACCGATGCCGAATCTTGTGAGATCAATACTGCTTTGGTGAATCTTGTCATGAAAGATCAATTTTTCCGTCCTTCCTAGTGAAGATGCCGCTACCCATCTAAACAACTTTGTTGATTTGTGTGATATGCAAAAGAAGGGGATACGGATAATGATATTGTCAAATTGAAGTTATTTCTGTTTTCACTTAGAGATCGTGCTAAAATTTGGTTTTCCTCTTTGCCTAGAAATAGTATTGATTCGTGGAATAAGTGCAAAGATGATTTTATCTCTAAGTATTTTCTTCCTACTAAGACCATCTCTCTTAGAAACGATATCATGAATTTTAAGCAACTAGATCATGAGCATGTTGCACAATCTTGGGAGAGAATGAAATTAATGATACGTAATTGCCCTACACATGGTTTGAACTTATGGATGATTATACAGAACTTTTATGCTGGCTTGAATTTTGCTTCTAGAAATCTTTTAGATTCGGCCGCAGGAGGCACTTTCATGGAAACTACCTTAGGAGAAGCTAACAAACTCCTAGATAATATTATGGTTACTTATTCTCAATGGCACACCGAAAGATCTACTAGTAAAAAAGTGCACGCTATTGAAGAGATTAGTGTTTTGAGTGGAAACACAGATGAACTTATGAAATTATTTGCTGCTAAGAGTGCTTCTTCTGATCCTAACGATATGCCTTTATCCACATTCATTGAAAATAATAATGAATCTTTGGATGTGAATTTTATTGGTAGGAATAATTTTGGTAACAATGCTTATAGAGGAAACTTTAATCCTAGGCCTTTTCCTAGTAATTCCTCTAATAATTATGGTAATTCCTACAATAACTCTTATGGAAAGATGCCTTCTGAATTTGAAACTAGTGTTAAGGAATTTATGAATTCGCAAAAGAATTTCAATGCTTTGCTTGAAGAAAAATTGCTTAAGATTGATGAATTGGCTAGAAGTGTGGATAGAATTACTCTTGATGTTGATTCTTTGAAACTTAGATCTATTCCACCTAAGCATGATATCAATGAGTCTCTCAAAGCCATGAGAATTTCCATTGATGAATGCAAAGAAAGAACCGGTAGGATGCGTGCTAAACACGAGAGCTTTATAAAAGCGTGTTCTCATAGTTATCATGAAAATAAAGATGAAGATCTGAAAGTTATTGATGTGTCTCCTATTAGATCCTTGTTTTCTAGTATGAATCTTGATAAAGTTGGGACTTGAGATGAGTCCACTTTAATTAAAAGGCGTCCCAATGATTCGGAGTTTTTAGATCTTAATGCTAAAATTGTTAAAAGTGGGATTGAAGAGATTAAAACTTTGCATAGTGATGAACACACTACTTTGGATTTCAAGGGATTCAATTATGATAATTGCTATTTGAGTGATCGTATTTCCTTGTTGCAATCCGTACTAAACTCTCCGCATGCTTATAGTCAAAATAAAGCTTTTACCAAACACATAGTTGATGCTTTGATGCAATCTTATGAAGAAAAACTTGAATTAGAAGTTTCTATCCCTAGAAAGCTTTATGATGAGTGGGAACCTACTATTAAAATTAAAATTAAGGATCATGAATGCTTTGCTTTGTGTGATTTGGGTGCAAGTGTTTCCACTATCCCAAAAACTTTGTGTGATTTGTTTTGTTTCCATGAGCTTGATGATTGTTTCTTTAAATTTGCATCTTGCGGATTCTATCATTAAGAAACCTATGGGAAGGATTAATGATGTTCTTATTGTTGCCAATAGGAATTATGTGCCCGTAGATTTCATTGTTCTTGATATAGATTGCAATCCTTCATGTCCTATTATTCTTGTAGACCTTTCCTTAGAACGATTGGTGCAATTATTGATATGAAGGAAGGAAATATTAGATTCCAATTTCCGTTATGGAAAGGCATGGAACAGTTTCCTAGAAAGAAAATTAAATTACCATATGAATCTATTATGAGAGCCACTTATGGATTGCCTTCCAAAGATGGCAATACCTAGATCTATCCTTGTATCATGCCTAGCTAGGGGCGTTAAACGATAGCGCTTGTCGGGAGGCAACCCAATTTTATTTTCTTTGTTTTTGCTTCTATTTAGGAATAAATATTGCATCTAGCTTCTTTTTAGATGTGGTTTTGTGTTTTAATTAGTGTTTGTGCCAAGTAGAACCTTTGGGAAGACTTGTGTGAAGTTTATATGATCTTGCTGTAAAAAACAGAGACGTTAGCGCTCATGAGAATAGTCCCCAGATTTTACTGGAGAGTGCTATTTAGTTGATTCTTTTTTAAGATGATTAATAGACAAATTCCTCACGTTTACCAATTTATTTCAATTTTTTTGGAGTTACAGAAGTATTCGAAACTTACAGATTACTATAGAATGTTCTGTTTTTGACAGATTCTGTTTTTGGTGTGCTGTTTGCTTATTTTGATGAATCTATGAGTACTATTGGAGGATATGAACCATAGAGAAGTTGGAACACATTAAGTTTAACACTAATTTAAACAAAGAATGAGTTTATTACAGTACCTTTGAGTGGTGGTTTGTTTTCTTATACTAACGGAGCTCGCGAGATTTTTGGCTAAATTTTGTGTTGTGAAGTTTTCAAGTTTTGAGTATTGCTTTGATGGACTATGGAACAAAGAGTGGAAAGAGCCTAAGCTTGGCAATGCCCAAGGCACCCCAAGGTAAAGTTCAAGGACAACCAAAACCCTAAGCTTAAGGATGCCTGATACGTCTCCAACGTATCTATAGTTTTTGATTGTCCCATGCTATTATATTATCCTTCTAGGATATTTTATGGGTTTTATATACACTTTTATATGATTTTTGGGACTAACCTATTAACCCAGAGCCTAGTGCCAGTTTCTGTTTTTCTCCTGTTTTTAGGGTTTCGCAGAAAAGGAATATCAAACGGAGCCCAATTGACATGAAACTCAACGGAGGACGTTTTTGGACCAAAAGAAGCCCAGAAAGTGCCGGAGGGGGACGAGAAGACCCACGGGCTGCCCACGAGGGTGGGGGTGCCCCGTAATGGGCACCCCCCTGCCTCATGGACAGCCCGTAGACCCCCTTTGCTTGGCCCCGACTCCAACACCTCCTATATATACTGAAACCTCCGGAAATTAACCTAGATCGGGAGTTCTGTCGCCAAAAGCCTCTGTTGCCATCGAAAACCAATCTAGACCCGTTCTGGCACCCTGCCGGAGGGGGGAATCCTTCTCCGGTGGCTATCTTCATCATCCCGGTGCTCTCCATGACGAGGAGGGAGTAGTCCACCCTCGGGGCTGAGGGTATGTATCTCTCTCTCTCTCTCTCTCTCTCTCTCTCTCGTGTTCTTGAGATGGCGCGATCTTGATGTATTGCGAGCTTTGCTATTCTAGTTGGATCTTATGATGCTTCTCCCCCTCTACTCTCTTGTAATGGATTGAGTTTTCCCTTTGAAGTTATCTTATCGGATTGAGTCTTTAATTAAGGATTTGAGAGCACTTGATGTATGTCTTGCATGTGCTTATCTGTGGTGACAATGGGATATCACGTGATCTACTTGATGTATGTTTGCGTGATCAACTTGCGGGTTCCGTGACCTTGGGAATCTATGCATAGGGGTTGGCACACGTTTTCATCTTGACTCTCCGGTAGAAACTGTGGGGCACTCTTTGAAGTTCTTTTGTGTTGGTTGAATAGATGAATCTGAGATTGTGTGATGCATATCGTATAATCATGCCAACGGATACTTGAGGTGACATTGGAGTGTCTAGGTGACATTAGGGTTTTGATTGATTTGTGTCTTAAGGTGTTATTCTAGTACGAACTCTATGATAGATCAAACGGAAAGAATAGCTTCGTGCTATTTTACTACGGACTCTTGAATAGATAGATCAGAAAGAATAACTTTGAGGTGGTTTCGTACCCTACCATAATCTCCTCATTTGTTCTCCGCTATTAGTTACTTTGGAGTGACTCTTTGTTGCATGTTGAGGGATAGTTATATGATCCAGTTATGTTATTATTGTTGAGAGAACTTGCACTAGTGAAAGTATGAACCCTAGGCTTTGTTTCCTATCATTGCAACACCGTTTATGCTCACTTTTACCTTTATCTTGCTGTTTTTATATTTTCAGATTACAAAAACCTATATCTACTATCCATATTGCACTTGTATCACCATCTCTTCGCCGAACTAGTGCACCAATACAATTTACCATTGTATTGGGTGTGTTGGGGACACAAGAGACTCTTTGTTATTTGGTTGCAGGGTTGTTTGAGAGAGACCATCTTCATCCTATGCCTCTCACAGATTGATAAATGTTAGGTCATCCACTTGAGGGAAATTTGCTACTGTCCTACAAACCTCTGCACTTGGAGGCCCAACAACGTCTACAAGAAGGAGGTTGTGTAGTAGACATCAAGCTCTTTTCTGGCGCCGTTGCCGGGGAGGTTAGTGCTTGAAGGTATATCTTTAGATCTTGCAATCGAACTTTTTAGTTTCTTGTTTTATCACTAGTTTAATTTATAGAAGAAAACTACAAAAAAATGGAATTAAGGTTACCTCATATGCTTCATCTTTTTAATATCTTTCGTGAAAATGATGGGAAGGAAAATTGTGCTCAAGTACTAGAAGAAGAATTACATAGAATGCTTGGCATAAAATATGTGAATGATGAGCATGATTGCAATGTTGTTAGTATAAATTCTTTAAATACCCATGTTGCTAATGATATGCAAAGCCACAAGCTTGGGGAAGCTATGTTTGATGAAGATGATATTTTTAGTCCCCCAAGTTTTGATGATAATATTTATTATGATGAAAGCTTGCCTCCTATTTATGATGATTATATTGATGAAAGTGGATTGGGAGAGGTTATGACTTTATTTAGTGATAAATCCACTATTTCGGAAGAGGTTCCAATTGATTATGACAACAAAGTTGCTATCTATGATAATTATTCTGATGACTTGTATGCTATTAAGAATAATGATAACCATGAAACTTGTCATCATGATTTTAGTTTTCAATTGGATTATGCTTCAAATGATAGTTATTTTGTTGAATTTGCTCCTCCCACTACTATGAATGAGAAGAATTTTGCTTATGATGGGAGTAGTAAAATTTATATGCTTGGGGATCATGACAAGAATGGTTTATGTGATAGTTATATTGTTGAATTCATTCATGATGCCTCTGAAAATTATTATGAGAGAGGAACATATGCTTCTACATATTCCAATAATATCAAGTTTCCTCTCTATGTGCTTAAAGTTTTAAAGTTATGCTTGTTTTGCCATCCTATGCTAGTTGATTATTGTTACCATAAGTTGTTTGCTCACAAAATCCTAGGAAGTGGATTAGACTTAAATGTGATAGTCATATTCTTCATGATGCTCTCTTTATGTTTCAATTCTTGTCTTTTATGTGAGCATCATTATGCCTAGCTAGGGGCGTTAAACGATAGCGCTTGTTGGGAGGCAACCCAATTTTATTTTATTGGATTTTGCTTCTTTTTAGGAATAAATATTGCATCTAGCTTCTATTTAGATGTGGTTTTGTGTTTTAATTAGTGTTTGTGCCAAGTAGAACCTTTGGGAAGACTTGTGTGAAGTTTATATGATCTTGCTGTGAAAAACAGAATCGTTAGCGCTCGCTAGAATGATCACCAGATTACTGGAGTGTTCTATTTAGTTGATTCTTTTTGCAGATGGTTAATAGAAAAATTCCTCACGTTTACCAATTTATTTAATTTTCTTTGGAGTTATAGAAGTATGCGAAAATTACAGATTACTACAGACTGTTTTGTTTTTGACAGATTCTGTTTTTCGTGTGTTGTTTGCTTATTTTGATGAATCTATGAGTAGTATTGGTAAGTATGAATCATAGAGAAGTTGGAATACAGTAGGTTTAACACCAATATAAACAAAGAATGAATTCATTACAGTACCTTTGAGTAGTGGTTTGTTTTCTTATACTAACGGAGCTCACGAGATTTTTGTCTAAGTTTTGTGTTGTGAAGTTTTCAAGTTTTGAGTATAGCTTTGATGGACTATGGAACAAGGAGTAGCAAAGGCCTAAGGTTGGGGATTCCCATGGCACCCCAAGGTAAAATTCATGGACAACCAAAAGCCTAAGCTTGGGGATGCCCTGGGAAGGCATCCCCTCTTTCGTCTTCATCTATCGGTAACTATACTCGGAGCTATATTTTTATTCACCACATGATATGTGTTTTACTTGGAGCGTCATGTATTATTTGAGTCTTTGCTTGTTAGTTTGCCACAATGATCCTTGTTGGACACACCTTCTTGAGAGAGATAAATATGGCTTAGGAATTGTTAGAACACTCTATATGCTTGATACGTCTCCAACGTATCTATAATTTTTTATTGTTCCATGCTATTATTTATGATGTCTTGGATGTTTAATGGGCTTTGTCATACACTTTATATCATTTTTGGGACTAACCTACTAACCCAAAGGCCCTTTTGCCTGTTTCAGGGTTTTGCAGAAAAGGAATATCAAACGGAGTCCAAACGGAATGAAACCTTCGGGAGAGATATTTTTGGAGAAAATCACGCACGGGAGACTTGGGAACCACGGACTAGGGGCCACGAGGTGCCCACGAGGGTGGGGGGCACGCCCTCCTTCCCAGGGCGCGCCCCCCTGCCTCATGGGTCCCTCGTGAGTCCCCCAGCGTCCTCCTTCCTCCTATATAAGCCTACGTACCCCGAAACCATTAGCAACAGAGAGAAAACCCTAATTCCACCGCCGTAACCTTCTGTTCCCGTGAGATCCCATCTTGGAGTATGTTCCGGAGCTCCGCCGGAGGGGGGATCCATCACGAAGTGCTTCTACATCATCATCATCGCCCTCACCATGAGTTGTGAGTAGTTTACCACAGACCTTCGGGTCCATAGCTAGTATCTAGATGGCTTATTCTCTCTCTCTGGATATCAATACAAAGTTCTCCTCGGTCTTCGAGGAGATCTATTCGATGTAATCTCTTTTTGCGCTGTGTTTGTCAAGATTTGATGAATTGTGAGTTTATGATCAAAATTATCTACGAGAACTATTTGGTTCTTTTCTGAACTCTTTATGTGTGCTCATAATATCCTTGCAAGTCTCTTCGAATTATTGGTTTGGTTTGGCCTACTAGATCTATAGTTCTTACAATGGGAGAAGTGCTTGGCTTTGGGTTCAATCTTGCGGTGTCCTTTCCAAGTGACAGTAGGGGTAGCAAGGCACGTATTGTATTGTTGCCATCGAGGATAAAAAGATGGGGTTTATATCATATTGCTTGAGTTTATCCCTCTACATCATGTCATCTTGCTTAAGGCGTTACTCTGTTCTTATGAACTCAATACACTAGATGCATGCTGGATAGCGGTCGATGTGTGGAGTAATAGTAGTAGATGCAGGCAGGAGTCGGTCTACTTGTCTCGGACGTGATGCCTACATACAATGATCATGCCTAGATAGTCTCATAATTATTCGCTTTTCTATCAATTGCTCGACAGTAATTTGTTCACTAGAGAACACTATGACCCCCGGGTCTATTCTCAACATATCAATCTACATCTACATTACTTTTTCCGCTTTTACTTTCTTTTCTTATAAAAAAAATACCAAAAATATAAACTATCATCTCTATCAGATCTTAGTTTGGTAAGTGACCGTAAAGGGATTGACAACCCCTTGTCGCGTTGGCTGCGAAGTTCTTATTTATTTGTGCAGGTGCGAGGGACTCGCGCGTGTTCTCCTACTGGATTGATACCTTGGTTCTCAAAAACTAAGGGAAATACTTACGCTACTGTGCTGCATCTCCCTTTCCTCTTCGAGGGAATACAACGCAAGCTCGAGAAGTAGCAAGAAGAATTTCTGGCGCCGTTGCCCGGGAGGCTTATGCAAAAGTCATATACCAAGTACCTATCACAAACCCTTATCTTTCGCATTACATTTTTTGCCTCTCGTTTTCCTCTCCCCCACTTCACCCTTGCCGTTTTATTTGCCCTTGTTCTACCGTGTGTTTATCGTTCGCCTGCTTCTTGTTTGCTTGTGTGTTGCTTGCTTGCTTGTCATCATGTCTAGCACACCTATCATTATCAACACTCCCGAGAGTGAGGTCCTCAACTTTAAACAAAGGGAGGAAGAAAACTTAAAAGATGCCTCGTATAGAATTTGCAATGCTCAAATTAGATCTAATAGGAACCTTTCCACATCTGTGATTCTTCGCAATTTTTATGTTAGCATAACTCCATGGAATAGATTTATCTTAGATACCATTACCGTAGGGAATTTCTTGGGCAGCCATACCTTTGATTCTTATAATGCTATGACTGAATTATTTGGCTCACCACCTCTTATGGTTAATGGGATTGTTTTAACTTTGCAGCATGCTATGCAAAGGTTAGAAACATTGAAAACAAAGTTGCTACGGTAGAATTGGTAGAGAACTTGGATAGAAAAATCCATAATGAAATTACTCAATATGAATCCAAGGTAGGAGTTGTTCTGAAAAATCTTACAGAAAAGGAGCCCATAGTTAAAGAAAAGCTAGATCAGGATTCCACCAGAATCAATAAGCTTGAGGATATTATTACTAATGTGGGTTTTGCTCTTTCTACTATAAAAACTACTCCAAATACCTCTACCACTAAATTATCTAAGTTCATGTATGTCCCTAAAGACAAGGGTGAAACTTCTAGTAAAGGAATTGCGGATCTTAAATCCATAAGTGTTCACCCTAATTTTCTTACTTTTGCAAGAGACCCTTTTGACACTTTAGAATTTCTTGAGTTCTTTCCCAAGAGTTTGATTATTAATAGGGATAAAGAAATGCCTGAGAATCATAAGTGCTTAATTAAAGAATTGCCTTCCAAAGGTGGCAATACCTAGATCTATCTTGCATCGTGCCTAGCTAGGGGCGTAAAACGATAGCGCTTGTTGGGAGGCAACCCAATTTTATATTATTTTTTTTGTTTTTGCTGATGTTAGGGAATAAATATTGCATCTAGCTTCTGTTTAGATGTGGTTTCATGTTTTTTTTAGTGTTTGTGCCAAGTAGAACCTTTGGGAATACTTGTGTGAAGTTTTATGTGATCTTGCTGTGAAAAACAGAATCGTTAGCGCTCGCTAGAATGGTCATCAGATTTTACTGGAGCGTGCTATTTAGTTGATTCTTTTTGCAAATGATTAATAAACAAATTCCTCACGTTTAACAATTTAGTTTGAATATTTTGGAGTTACATAAGTATGAGAAACCTGCAGATTACTACAGACTGTTCTGTTTTTGACAGATTCTGTTTTTCGTGTGTTGTTTGCTTATTTCAATGCATCTATGAGTAATATTGTGAAGTATGAACCATAGAGAAGTCGGAATACACTACGTTTAACACAAATATAAACAAAGAATGAATTCATTGCAGTACCTTTGAGTAGTGATTTGTTTTCTTATGCTAACCGAGCTCACGAGATTTTTTTTCTAAGTTATGTGTTGTCAAGTTTTCAAGTTTTGACTATTGCTTTGATGGACTATGGAACAAAGAGTAGCAAGGGACTAAGCTTGGGGATGCCCATGGCACCCCAAGTAAAATTCAAGGACAATCAAAATCCTAAGTTTGGGGATGCCCCGGGAAGGCATCGCCTCTTTCGTCTTCATCCATCGGTAACTATACTTGGAGCTATATTTTTATTCACCACATGATATGTGTTTTGCTTGGAGCGTCTTGTATAATTTGAGTCTTTGCTTGTTAGTTTGCCACAATTATCCTTTCTGGACACACCTATTTGAGAGATTTAAATATGGCCTAGGAATTGTTAGAACACTCTATGTGCTTCACTTATATCTTTTGAGTTGAACAATTTTTCTCTAGTGCTTCACTTATATCTTTTAGAGAACGATGGTGATAATATTTTGAAGAAATTGTTGAACTCTCATGCTTCACTTATATTCATTTGAGAGTCTATTAAAACATCATGGTAATGTGTTTAGGCTATAAAACTAGTCTTGAAATGATAGACATCCAATATCAATGTAGTAAAAACCTTCACACTAAGTGCATTGAATAAGATGAGAAGTTGGATGCTTGATAATTGTTATGAGATATGAGAATAGTGATATTAGAGGCATGCTAGTGGAGTTATTATGAAATTGAGAAATACTTGTGTTAAGGTTAGTGATTCCCGTAGCATGCACGTATGGTGAACCGCTATGTGACGAAGTTAGAGCATGAGGTATTTGTAAAGTGTCAACCTTTGTGTGGAGGTCGGGGGCGCGCGATGGTTAAATCCTACCAACCTCCCCCCTAGGAGCATGCGTTGATTGCTTTGTTTTGATGACTCGTAGATTTTTGCAATAAGTATATGAGTTCTTATGACTAATGTTGAGTCCATGGATTATACGCACTCTCATCCTTCCACCATTGCTGGCCTCTCTCGTACCGCGCAACTTTCGCCGGTACCATACACCCATTATATATCCTTCCTCAAAACAGCCACCATATAATTCCTCAAAACAGCCACCATACCAACCCATCATGGCATTTCCATAGCCATTCCGAAATATATTGCCATGCAACTTTCCACCGTTCCGTTCATATGACACGCATCATATTGTCATATTGCCATGCATGATCATGTAGTTGACATCGTATTTGTGGTAAGGCCACCATGCATAACTTTTCATACATGTCACTCTTGTTTCATTGCATATCCTGGTACACCGCCAGAGGCATTCATATAGAGTCATACTTTGTTGTAGTATCGAGTTGTAATATCGAGTTGTAAATCAATATAAGTGTGATGATCATCATTATTAGAGCATTGACCAATGTGAGGAAAGGCTAAATAAAGAAAGCCCCTCCAAAAAAAAGAAAAAGAAAAGAAGGAAAGCCCAAAGAAAAAAAGAAGGGCCCAAAAAAAGGAAAAGAAAAAGGGGACAATTGCTACTATCTTTTTCCACACTTGTGCTTCAAAGCAGCACCATGTTCTTCATGACAGAAAGTCTCATGTTTAGTCACTTTCATATACTGGGAATTTTCATTATAGAACTTGGCTTGTATATTCCAACAATGGGCTTCCTCAAATGCCTTAGGTCTTCATGAGCAAGCAAGTTGGATGCACCCCGACTTAGTTTATTTTGTTGAGCTTTCATACATTTTTAGCTCTAGTGTATCCGTTGCATGGCAATCCCTACTCACTCACATTGATATCTATTGATGGGCATCTCCATAGCTTGTTAATACGCCTAGTCGATGTGAGACTGTCTCCCTCCTTTTTGTCTTCTCCAGAACCACCACTCTATTCCACATAGTGCTATATCCATGGCTCACGCTCATGTATTGCATGAAAGTTGAAAGGTTTGAAAGACTAGAGTATGAAAACAAGTGCTTGGCTGAAACCGGGGTTGTGCATGATATGAATATTTTGTGTGATGAAGAGGGAGCATAGCCATACTATATGATTTTGTAGGGATAACTTTCTTTAGCCATGGTATTTTGAGAAGACATGATTGCTTTGTTAGTATGCTTTAAGTATTATTATTTCTTATGTCAATATAGACTTTTGTCTTGAATCTTTCAGATCTGAACATTCATGCCACAATTAAGAGAATTACATTGAAAATTATGTTGGTTAGCATTCCACATAAAAAATTCTGTTTTATCATTTACCTACTCGAGGACGAGCAGGAATTAAGCTTGGGGATGCTTGATACGTCTCCAACGTATCTATAATTTTTTATTGTTCCATGCTATTATATTATCCTTCTAGGATGTTTTATGGGATTTTATATACACTTTCATATTCTTTTTGGGACTAACCTATTAACCCAGAGCCCAGTGTGAGTTTCTGTTTTTCTCCTAATTTTAGGGTTTCGCAGAAAAGGAATATCAAACGGAGCCCAATTGACGTGAAACTCAACGAAGGAAGTTTTTGGACCAAAAGAAGCCCAGGAAGTGCCGGAGGGGGGTGAGAAGACCCACGGGCAGCCCACGAGGGTGGGGGCGCCCCCCCCCTACTGGGCGCGCCCCCTGCCTCATGGACAGCCCGTAGACCCCCTTTGCTTGGCCCCGACTCCAACACCTCCTATATATACTGAAACCTCCGGAAATTAACCTAGATCGGGAGTTCCGCCACCGAAAGCCACTTAAGCCACCGAAAATCAATCTAGACCCGTTCTGGCACACCGCCGGAGGGGGGAATCCCTCTCCGGTGGCTATCTTCATCATCCCGGCGCTCTCCATGACGAGGAGGGAGTAGTCCACCCTCGGGGCTGAGGGTATGTATCAGTAGCTATGTGTTTGAACTCTCTCTCTCGTGTTCTTGAGATGACATGATCTTGATGTATCGCGAGCTTTGCTATCCAAGTTGGATCTTATGATGCTTCTCCCCCTCTACTCTCTTGTAATGGATTGAGTTTTCCCTTTGAAGTTATCTTATCAGATTGAGTCTTTAAGTATTTGAGAACACTTGATGTATGTCTTGCATGTGCTTATCTGTGGTGACAATGGGATATCACGTGATCTACTTGATGTATGTTTTGTCGATCAACTTGCGGGTTCCGTGACCTTGGGAATCTATGCATAGGGGTTGGCACACGTTTTCGTCTTGACTCTCCGGTAGAAACTTTGGGGCACTCTTTGAAGTTCTTTTGTGTTGGTTGAATAGATGAATCTGAGATTGTGTGATGCATATCGTATAATCATGCCCACGGATACTTGAGGTGACATTGGAGTATCTAGGTGACATTATGTGGGGACCCCGACTCATAAGTCGTGATCACCGAATGCACGTGTACAGTGATCCCAGAGATCAATGCTCACTGAACACACAGAAGCTGAATAACAAGAGTCTTACATCCATACATACCGTATTACACAAATAGGACCATAATGGTCAAGTCTTGAGTATATCATCGCAACGGAAATCTTCAAAGACAACTGGGACCCATGCCATCTGCCTTAACCCTACAGGCATTCTGACTGGGAAGCGTCCTAGCTCGCATGCTCGTCACCAAGAAATCTTCATCATAACCTGTTCTCTCATGCCTGGCCAATAAAATAACCAGTGGCAAGCCAATGAGTACATTGAATGTACTCGCAAGCAACCCAAGTGTGATAACAGAATAATTATGCAAGGCTCTACTGCTAAATTGGTAGTTTTGCGGAAAGCTAGTTTTTCATATGCAAGTATGATCAATATATAACATGGATATGCATGTGTCTGTAACAAGCATCAGGAGGTCACAGACATCATTATCAAGAAAGAGTTGTAATCAACTCATGCTCAAGCTCATTGTGACTTCCTCAAGAATCACATCATCAACCTTACTGAACCATGTTGTTTCCTCACACACACACACACACCAGATTTCGCAAACATTGGACGTAGCCCAAGAGCGGTTACCCAACTGTCCATGACCGTGGACATGGCTATTCGAATAGTTTTACACTCTGCAGAGGTTGCACACTTTACCCACAAGATCCGGGGAACTTCCGTGTCATCCACGACCCGCGGTACCTCAAGTACCCGGGGTAAGCACCCGATCACTACCTTTCCCTAGGCGACACTAATATGGAGTCCACTCGATTGGTAACAGCCCCGTGCCCCACATTTCACATCTTAAAAATTGTGGAGACTCGCTCCCATATTCATCACGTACCACGAGCACGGGGTACCAACGGTGTGTCCGGTGCCCTGTGAAAACAGTCATGGCCGCCTATCCAAGCGCGACCCCGTCCCAAGAGTGACCTCATGTCACTCCCGTCACTAGTAATGCGGGCACCATGCTAGTATCGACCTAGGTAATCAATAATGCCCTTTCCCATATAAGGGTAGAGTGGTTGCGCATGTAAGGTTGGAATAACGGTCGCAACTTAAACCAATCCGTTTTCAAAACACCCACTTGCCTCGGTACACCACTTCGTCATCAAGTGGTTACCCATCTCACCATCTCCCTCGGGCATTAATGGCACCCGACGGGGTTTTCGAAAAGTCTTTTGAAAGTATCCTGCCTCCGTCACCATGCATATACCCGTCCCATTTGCGTAGCCACTATTAAAGCAACCTAACTACTCCCACCCACACAACCCTCATAGGAAGGTAGGGTCATGTTGATGCAAGTTTCAATAGTAACGTAACAAAGGTAGCAACCAAAGTGGTTTCCACCTCAACATGATTCCGATGCATTGAATAATAAGGTGCTATGAGACATGCATAAAAAGGTCTCTTGAACATGGTCAAAGGGCTGCTTGCCTTATTCTTCTGAGTCTTCAAACCTTCTGGTCCATCTTCGAGTACTTCGTTTATTTCGTCAACTAACGATGGAAACAATCATAATAAGCAACACAATCAAAGCAACAATAAAAGTGCTCTAAAAATAGGAGTTGGACTTTTCTAGGATACCTCTGGTCATATTAGAAATGACCAAGGTGGTTTCATAGGTATTGGATCAATGGGTGAGTTGGAACATTCCAATATGATGGAACCAAAGGGTTTATGGATTTGGAAGAAGTATACAGAAATATTTCCTTGAATGATGAGCAAAGGTACCCATCATCAAGTCATGATTTTAGAAGCATTTAGGAGTTGGTTTCACTGGATTTGGAATTCAAATGAATTTCCTAGGATTTTGCAAAGCTGATAAATATGAAGAAATGGCTCAATATTTGGTGGGGTACAGAAACTATGATTAAAAATGTTCCAAAACTAAGTTTGGACATGACAAGCATCTAGGAATTTGAATCACTGAATTTGGATCAAGATTGAGCTCTCTGTGATTTTCTAAAGTTCATCACAGAAATGAAATAAAGGCATTTGATAAATATGTGTGAAGGAAAAGTCTCTGGAATAATGTGCATGTTGCACCATGTGATAGATCATGATTTATGGAGCCATAGGAAATTTGAATCATGCAATTTGGAGTTCATTTGAATTATCCAGGCATTTTTGAAGTTGACAGAATAAAGAAAAAAGAAAAGGAATAAGGGTTCAACCTTATGCTGCGCGCAAGGCGAGGGATGGCTGCACAACGGCTGGGCCGGCCCATCAATTCGGCCGCGCACAGGAGGGGGGGTGTGACGTCGGAGGCGCCCCCTTGGAGTGCGCCTTCGCGCTGGAAAAGCGCCTTCCAGCCGCCCCGCCTCCACTTATCCTACGTGGCGGCAGGCGAGGTCACTGACCTGCGGGGCCCGGCCGCAGGTTGCTCGTCGCCCCTGGTCTTCTTCTCCGGCCCGACGCCGGGCGGGGGAAAGCTTCGGCCGCCGGCGCAGCCGTGGCCTGTGGATGCGGGAGGGCCGGCCGAGGTGTCCAGGAGCTCCGGCTCCCCTCCCCGCACCCGAGGGCGGCTGCGAGCCCGCCCAAGGAGGGCCACAGCCTCGCCCCCACAGGGAGGCCGCGGCGGCCGCGGGGTCTCCGGCGGCACCACGCCAGGAAGGACTCCCAGGCCAAGGGGAGGACCGGCCCGTCCCTGGGGATTCCCCAAAGAAGGCTCGGACCTCGAAACGAAGAAGGGGAAGGAGGGAGTGGCCGAGGCGCCCGATCCCGAGCGGCGGTCGGCGGCGGCACTCCGGCTATGGAGGGAGCAGGAGCGCATGAGAGGAAGAGGGGAGATGTCTGGGAGGTGCACGGGAGAGAGGAGGGTCCAGAAGAGTCAAAGGGCGCTCGGGGGGAGACTTTATACTAGCGCAGCCACGGTGCACCGTGAGCGTCGTCCATGGACGCGCTTGGGCGTGCTCGTGGAGAGAGGAGGAGGGCCGGGGAGGATAAGGCCGACCGTCCTGCAGGTCGCGGACGTCGAGGGCACCTCGGGAGACACGGTCGCTCTGCCCAAGGCCGCCTGGAAGCCTCGGGAGGGCCGAGCTACAGTGCCTCGGTGCACTGTAGCGTGCTCCAGAGCGCGCCTTTGGCCGGCATGCTCATGTCTTTGCTTTCCAGGCCGTGTCCCCCAGTGTCCAGTAGTGCTAGGGAGTAGTAAACAAAGGGGAGGCAGTCTTGGATGCTCTGGGGAGCCTCTGGAATGAAGAGAGAGGTGAAGAAGAGGGTGAAAACTGCTGTCCAGCAGTAGAAATTGGGGTCTTACCCCCTCCAATGATTGAGCTGAGGCCATAGAGAAGTTACTGGGGTAGAGGATGATCAGGGGAAGGTGTGGTAGAAATTTGGGGTAAGGGGAAATAGTAAAAGGGGTCCAACCACTGGTTTTGGCAAACTTGCAGAAGGTGTTTGATCAGGTGTTGGGGGGGCAAATGACGTCCACTTGGCATGGGACTTAGCAGGATCAAATGTCACATATATTTAGGCCCCTACACCAAATTTGAGTTCATTTGGGCAAAGTGGCCAATGTAACTTTGGTGAACCCTAGAAATCAACAGAAATGGTTTCACCATGTTTGAGTCAAGCAAACCATCTCCCCTTGATGCACCACTTGGTGTAGCATCATCATTTGGGGTTATGAACATGCCCACAAAGTTTGAGGCTCCAGGTAAAAAGTTGACAATGTAAAGTTGTTCAAATTTGAATTTGAACAGAAAGGGTTTTGGGGTTATCTGATCAAGTTTCTCTATTCCAAATCTTGTGCCATTTGGTCTAGATGCCTTATTAGGCCATGCTAGCATGTGCACCAAATTTGAGAGCATTTGGACAAGTTTGGCAATGTAGAGTTGCTCAAACTTCAAATATGGACAGAATGGTTTTGAGGGGATTAGAGGATGTTTCCTTGATCTTCAAGGCATGAAGCTTTGCAAGATCATCAAATATGTCATATATGACATGATAGAATTTCCCTGGAATTTTTGGAGAATATTTCCTTTGTAAGTATTTCAAAAGCTTGAAATATCCAGAAAAGGTTTTGGAAGGATTTGCCCAATATTTTGAACATGACCATGTGCTGAAACTCTTATATATGGACAATATATGTCCTATGAGTCTCCCTGAATTTTGGCAAATATTTTTGAAATGGTTAAATAATTTTTCCCTATTAAAGACCATTTCTGGCCTTAAGAAAAAGCTTTTAAATAAAATATAAAAATAACTTTTAAAATTATACTTTTGTGGTTTCTGGGAGTCCTATATCTAATAGGATTCAAATATACTTTTTGAAAGATTTTTCACACCCTAAATAAGGTACTTGCAGTGCAAACCTCAATTCAGGGGTTTTTGGAAAAACTAATTTTTGAAAATACCATTTGGCCAAAATATTTTTATAAGAAAATTCTATACTGGTCTATACACATGGCATGATCATTGGGAAAAGGTTTTGGGTCAAGGAGATGAAGTATAAGAGTTGGAGGATTTATTTGATTTTTAGAGCACTAGCAAACAGCAGACAAAAGTCAAATCAAGCAAAATCAAAAACACTCAAAAGTTTTTTGCAAATCCACATTTTTAACATGGAAATTAGCTTAAGCAATGTGATATGAAAATCAGGGTGTGACAGACCTACCCCCCTTACAAGAATCTCGTCCCCGAGATTCCCAGACTAGGCGTGGAAGGAAAAGCGGAGTCTTGGATACGGGTAGTCTTCACTTCTTCTTGTTGATTCTGCTTCCGAGTGGTGCTCCTTGGAATCTTGAAGTGCTTGATGGTATGGCTTCTTGCTTGATGCCTTCCTTGATGGAGGTTGCTGAGGGGTCTCTTGCATAGGTTAGGTTGGGTTAGCTGTCAAAGGCTCGGTGATCGATGTCCTTGCAGGCATCAGGCTAGCTAGGAGGTAAGAAATACTTCCAGAGTGGGGGCTCGTGGAAGATTTGGTGCACGGAGGGTATCTCAGGTGGTAGATCTAGCTGGGGAGCCGTCTACTACATGACTTGCAGTGATCTCAAAGGGTCCAATGAACCTTAGTGCGAGCTTCCCCTTGACGTGGAAACGCTTGGTTCCCTTCAGAGGAGTTACCCACAGGTACACACGGTCCCCAATATGGAAACTCATGTCCCGACGGTGAGTGCCAGCATAGCACTTTTGCCTTGACTTGGCTGCCTTCAAACGTTCTCTAACTAGTTGGACTTGCTCTTCCGCTGCGCGGAGAATATCCGGTCCAAAGACTAGCCCTTCTCCAGTCTCTGACCAGTTGAGGGGTGTGCGACATCTGCGTCCGTACAACACCTCAAATGGTGCCATCTGAAGGCTCGACTGGTAAATGTTATTATAGGAGAACTCGGCAAAAAGGGAGATAATCCTCCCACTTGGCTCCATATGCCAAGACACAGGCTCGGAGCATGTCTTCGAGAATCTGATTGACTCGTTCAGTCTGACCTCCGGTCTGGGGTGGAAAGCCGTGCTGAAAGTTAACTTGGTTCCCAAGGCTCCTCGGAACTTCTTCCAGAACCTTGAGGTGAACTGGGTTCCTCGATCTGACACAATCTCCTTGGGAATACCGTGAAGACTTACGATTCGGTCGATGTAGAGAGCTGCCAGCCGGATGCCATCATAAGGGGTCTTGACAGGAATGAAATGGACCACCTTGGTCAAATGATCGGTTATGACCCAAATATAGTCATGTCCTCTATCCGACCCTGGTAATCCAGTGACGAAGTCCATTCCGACTTTATCCCACTTCCACTCAGGAACCTTGAGTGGTTGAAGCAATCCGGTGGGTTGCTGATATTCAGCCTTGACCTTATGGAGCACATCACACTTTGCAACATAGGTTGCAATCTCTCTTTCATCCTGAGCCACCAGAATCGTGCCTTCAAGTCTTGATACATCTTGGTGTGAGCGTTCCTTCGGCACGGAAATGCTCGGTTCCTCCGGCAGGGGTGGTTTGCTGATACGCCAGGTCTTCAACGCGGAAGTTTCTTCTTGATGACGGTGGTCGGTGTGGATCTTCCTTCTTGACAGGGCGGTCTTCAAAAGTCTTCCATCCAGCTGTCCGTCTCTTCTTTGTCTTCGGGCAGTCAACTAGGCCATCAAATAATGATGTTACCTAACTTGTCCAATCACTCCTTGAGGTCTAAGGGGTACACAAGGTAAGCTGGGGTATTGGTGGTGGTCTCGGTTGAGTATTTGCAGAGGCCTTCCTGACTCTGAGTCAAGGCCCGTGGTCAGAATCTGACCAAGTTGTGGCTCGGTGGGGCTTAAGGGTTTCAAGGATTCTAGTGAATGAGTGAACTTTTATCATCTTATCCTTAAGCACAGTTTTTGAGATGCCAATAGCTCTATCTAGTATTCCGAACGAAAAAGCATCTTCTCGCATATACCAACTTCAATCACCACTCATGCCATACATATCCTCCTGATTCACAAGAGACGGTCTAACAAAATTATACTTGTCTATGATCCCCAAATCTATATGTATGTCTACCTCTAAAATCCAAAGGTAGATCACACACGCTGCTGAGCTTAAATTAACTCCACAATCCAAGCACTCAACCTAATCTTGCAAGGCTCACGATAATGCATCACCAATCTAAGGAAACACGTCATATGCCACTCCAAGATTTTGTTTCCTTCCTATAGATCAACTCTAATAGCCCGGTAATTCCCATCAATCTCCACATAATCCAACAATTCTACAAGTCCGATGTCTACGGTGTTCCACAAGATCTCAAGTCCCTATAATACCCAAATACTTGAAAGGATTACGCATAACGATAGTAAGTCCACCAAATTCCCATCATCCGGGTCAAGTAAACTCCATGATCATGATTATATAAATTCCTAAATCATCTCCGACAAATAATCCAATCTCCTAGGTTATTGTCCACCGAGAAGCATGGTATCATGATCAAGATCATAGGTCTAAATCCAATTTACTTCGAATCATGCAAACATCTCCAGCATTATACCAACCCGAATCACCTACATAAATCCAAATCTCATGCCCAACGGGCACTTCTTCATACTTCCCCAAAGTCATGATCCCACCAATATGAAATCAAACAATCCATCAAGGACTCAGATAATTCCTTGAAGTCACTGATATAAAGCCACCAAGTCATCTGTCCAATATCCTCGAACTGGTCTATCTATGGCATCGTTAGACCTCGTGCTATATTAGGATGGAAAATGTGCTCACTCATCGTGTCCACTAGCTCCTTTACGAACCCAGTGTTGTGCAAGGTTACAAAGGCTTAACAGGTTCTCTTTCTTTACCATGGGTTAGGCACATGGTTAAGGATTCGTGCTGGAGTGTCTCGTGAAGTCTCAAAGGGTCTAGGAATGGGGTTACTGGTCTGGAGGGTTAAACATAACTCCACGGGGTTGCACTTGATCGCGGAGGTTGTAGCAGAAGTCTTCAGTGCCAGTTGGCTATCGACGTGGAATCCTTGGTGCATCTTGTCTTGCGGGTCTTCAGTTGGGGAGAGAGAGAATAGAGGGAAGAAGCAGCGTAGAGGAGGGAAATGCCTAAAGGGGGTTCTATAGTGCAGGTGCAACAAACAGGTGCAAAAAGGGCGAAACAAAAGAAACAAGGCAAGGAAGGTGATATAGCCATGCACTTGTTGCCTGGGGCAAAAGCGCGACTTATATCAAAACACAAACGAATAAAAGCAAACAACACCCAATCATGGTTCTATTCGAACCATCATATGGACTCGACTGCGCATAGGGGGTACACGACTTATCCTACCCTAGGGGTTCTCGGACTCAGTGCCGTGACTTGTGCCTCGTGCAGTCTTCTGGGCTTCCTCAGGTGTTGCTATGTCCCTTGTAGTTGCTTGATGAACGATCCGGGTTGAGCCTGAAGAATCTTCAACAACTTCTCGCCTGATGAGGTGATGTGGTGAAGGTGCCTCCTTGTAGCTGGCGTTGACTTGTCTTCTCTTGTCTCTTTAATCATGACGATCCCTTGTGCCTTTTGGGGCGTCGAGGGTACCAGGTAGGCAATCCATATGCAATGACAATAACAAGGCATAATAGAGGTCCAACATGTCGGTTTTGTTGATGAAAACATCGACACCAAGAGCGGGGGACAAAGAGAACCGTTTTCCTGCTCACTATAGTGAGGCGGACCAAATGGCAAGGTTCTTATCCACCGGTGGTTGTCGATACAACAACGGTAGTGACAGGATTACTCTATTAGCGATGCATATCATGATTTTGCATAACCTATACCCTGGTCATTTGTAGGCCAAAGTTGCACCATCTTGGGGCTCTTGTCAAGGGTGTCCCCCATCTTCTGGGTCTTCATGTCCTCACTCATCGAGGATGTAATTTCCGTTGGTATCTTCTTGTCGTGGTGTCACCAATCTTGTGTCCAGAAGAGGTGGGTGAGTGTTTGGCAAGGTGCACTCCACGAGGATTACAGAAAATCCAATGGTCAGGGGCATAAGGGTTTTAGCGACCAAGGTTTTTGAAGGGGAAGAGATCAAGTATAGCCTAGTTTTCGAAAAACTGAGAAGTGAAGAGAAGTATGGATAGTTTTGAAAACTAGTAATAGTTTTGAAATTAGTTTTACCCTAACTAACGACCATGCTAACTAAGGCTTCCTACGGTCAGGATGGCTCTGATACCAGCTCTGTGGGGACCCCGACTCATAAGTCGTGATCACCGAATGCACGTGTACAGTGATCCCAGAGATCAATGCTCACTGAACACACAGAAGCTGAATAACAAGAGTCTTACATCCATACATACTGTATTACACAAATAGGAACATAATGGTCAAGTCTTGAGTATATCATCGCAGCGGAAATCTTCAAAGACAACTGGGACCTATGCCATCTGCCTTAACCCTACAGGCATTCTGACTGGGAAGCGTCCTAGCTCGCAAGCTCGTCACCAAGAAATCTTCATCATAACCTGTTCTCTCATGCCTGGCCAATAAAATAACCAGTGGCAAGCCAATGAGTACATTGAATGTACTCGCAAGCAACCCAAGTGTGATAACAGAATAATTATGCAAGGCTCTACTGCTAAATTGGTAGTTTTGCGGAAAGCTAGTTTTTCATATGCAAGTATGATCAATATATAACATGAATATGCATGTGTCTGTAACAAGCATTAGGAGGTCACATACATCATTATCAAGAAAGAGTTGTAATCAACTCATGCTCAAGCTCATTGTGACTTCCTCAAGAATCACATCATCAACCTTACTGAACCATGTTGTTTCCTCACACACACACACACACACACACACACACACACACACACCAGATTTCGCAAACATTGGACGTAGCCCAAGAGCGGTTACCCAACTGTCCATGACCATGGACACGGCTATTCGAATAGTTTTACACTCTGCAGAGGTTGCACACTTTACCCACAAGATCCAGGGAACTTCCGTGTCATCCACGACCCGCGGTACCTCAAGTACCCGGGGTAAGCACCCGATCACTACCTTTCCCTAGGCGACACTAATATGGAGTCCACTCGATTGGTAACAGCCCCGTGCCCCACATTACACATCTTAAAAATTGTGGAGACTCGCTCCCATATTCATCACGTACCACGAGCACGGGGTACCAACGGTGTGTCCGGTGCCCTGTGAAAACAGTCATGGCCGCCTATCCAAGCGCGACCCCGTCCCAAGAGTGACCTCATGTCACTCCCGTCACTAGTAATGCGGGCACCATGCTAGTATCGACCTAGGTAATCAATAATGCCCTTTCCCATATAAGGGTAGAGTGGTTGCGCATGTAAGGTTGGAATAACGGTCCCAACTTAAACCAATCCGTTTTCGAAACACACACTTGCCTCGGTACACCACTTCGTCATCAAGTGGTTACCCATCTCACCATCTCCCTCGGGCATTAATGGCACCCGACGGGGTTTTCGAAAAGTCTTTTGAAAGTATCCTGCCTCCGTCACCATGCATATACCCGTCCCATTTGCGTAGCCACTATTAAAGCAACCTAACTACTCCCACCCACACAACCCTCATAGGAAGGTAGGGTCATGTTGATGCAAGTTTCAATAGTAAGGTAACAAAGGTAGCAACCAAAGTGGTTTCCACCTCAACATGATTCCGATGCATTGAATAATAAGGTGCTATGAGACATGCATAAAAAGGTCTCTTGAACATGGTCAAAGGGCTGCTTGCCTTATTCTTCTGAGTCTTCAAACCTTCTGGTCCATCTCCGAGTACTTCGTTTATTTCATCAACTAACGATGGAAACAATCATAATAAGCAACACAATCAAAGCAACAATAAAAGTGCTCTAAAAATAGGAGTTGGACTTTTCTAGGATACCTCTGGTCATATTAGAAATGACCAAGGTGGTTTCATAGGTATTGGATCAATGGGTGAGTTGGAACATTCCAATATGATGGAACCAAAGGGTTTATGGATTTGGAAGAAGTATACATAAATATTTCCTTGAATGGTGAGCAAAGGTACCCATCATGAAGTCATGATTTTAGAAGCATTTAGGAGTTGGTTTCACTCGATTTGGAATTCAAATGAATTTCCTAGGATTTTGCAAAGCTGATAAATATGAAGAAATGGCTCAATATTTGGTGGGGTACAGAAACTATGATTAAAAATGTTCCAAAACTAAGTTTGGACATGACAAGCATCTAGGAATTTGAATCACTGAATTTGGATCAAGATTGAGCTCTCTGTGATTTTCTACAGTTCATCACAGAAATGAAATAAAGGCATTTGATAAATATGTGTGAAGGAAAAGTCTCTGGAATAATGTGCATGTTGCACCATGTGATAGATCATGATTTATGGAGCCATAGGAAATTTGAATCATGCAATTTGGAGTTCATTTGAATTATCTAGGCATTTTTGAAGTTGACAGAATAAAGAAAAAAGAAAAGGAATAAGGGTTCAACCTTATGCTGCGCGCAAGGCGAGGGATGGCTGCACAACGACTGGGCCGGCCCATCAATTCGGCCGCGCACAGGAGGGGGGGTGTGACGTCGGAGGCGCCCCCTTGGAGTGCGCCTTCGCGCTGGAAAAGCGCCTTCCAGCCGCCCCGCCTCCACTTATCCTACGTGGCGGCAGGCGAGGTCGCTGACCTGCGGGGCCCGGCCGCAGGTTGCTCGTCGCCCTGGTCTTCTTCTCCGGCCCGACGCCGGGCGGGGGAAAGCTTCGGCCGCCGGCGCAGCCGTGGCCTGGGGATGCGGGAGGGCCGGCCGAGGTGTCCAGGAGCTCCGGCTCCCCTCCCCGCACCCGAGGGCAGCTGCGAGCCCGCCCAAGGAGGGCCACAGCCTCGCCCCCACAGGGAGGCCGCGGCGGCCGCGGGGTCTCCGGCAGCACCACGCCAGGAAGGACTCCCAGGCCAAGGGGAGGACCGGCCCGTCCCTGGGGATTCCCCGAAGAAGGCTCGGACCTCGAAACGAAGAAGGTGAAGGAGGGAGTGGCCGAGGCGCCCGATCCCGAGCGGCGGTCGGCGGTGGCACTCCGGCTATGGAGGGAGCAGGAGCGCATGAGAGGAAGAGGGGAGATGTCTGGGAGGTGCACGGGAGAGAGGCGGGTCCAGAAGAGTCTAAGGGCGCTCGGGGGGAGACTTTATACTAGCGCAGCCACGGTGCACCGTGAGCGTCGTCCATGGACGCGCTCGGGCGTGCTCGTGGAGAGAGGAGGAGGGCCGGGGAGGATAAGGCCGACCGTCCTGCAGGTCGCGGACGTCGAGGGCACCTCGGGAGACACGGTCGCTCTGCCCAAGGCCGCCTGGAAGCCTCGGGAGGGCCGAGCTACAGTGCCTCGGTGCACTGTAGCGTGCTCCAGAGCGCGCCTTTGGCCGGCATGCTCATGTCTTTGCTTTCCAGGCCGTGTCCCCCAGTGTCCAGTAGTGCTAGGGAGTAGTAAACAAAGGGGAGGCTGTCTTGGATGCTCTGGGGAGCCTCTGGAATGAAGAGAGAGGTGAAGAAGAGGGTGAAAACTGCTGTCCAGCAGTAGAAATTGGGGTCTTACCCCCTCCAATGATTGAGCTGAGGCCATAGAGAAATTACTGGGGGTAGAGGATGATCAGGGGAAGGTGTGGTAAAAATTTGGGGTAAGGGGAAATAGTAAAAGGGGTCCAACCACTGGTTTTGGCAAACTTGCAGAAGGTGTTTGATCAGGTGTTGGGGGGGCAAATGACTTCCACTTGGCATGGGACTTAACAGGATCAAATGTCACATATATTTAGGCCCCTACACAAAATTTGAGTTCATTTGGGCAAAGTGGCCAATGTAACTTTGGTGAACCCTAGAAATCAACAGAAATGGTTTCACCATGTTTGAGTCAAGCAAACCATCTCCCCTTGATGCACCACTTGGTGTAGCATCATAATTTGGGGTTATGAACATGCCCACAAAGTTTGAGGCTCCAGGTAAAAAGTTGACAATGTAAAGTTGTTCAAATTTGAATTTGAACAGAAAGGGTTTTGGGGTGATCTAATCAAGTTACTCTATTCCAAATCTTGTGCCATTTGGTCTAGATGCCTTATTAGGCCATTCTAGCATGTGCACCAAATTTGAGAGCATTTGGACAAGTTTGGCAATGTAGAGTTGCTCAAACTTCAAATATGGACAGAATGGTTTTGAGGGGATTAGAGGATGTTTCCTTGATCTTCAAGGCATGAGGCTTTGCAAGATCATCAAATATGTCATATATGACATGATAGAATTTCCCTGGAATTTTTGGAGAATATTTCCTTTGTAAATATTTCAAAAGCTTGAAATATCCAGAAAGGGTTTTGGAAGGATTTGCCCAATATTTTGAACATGACCATGTGCTGAAACTCTTATATATGGACAATATATGTCCTATGAGTCTCCCTGAATTTTGGCAAATATTTTTGAAATGGTTAAATAATTTTTCCCTATTAAAGACCATTTCTGGCCTTAAAAAAAGCTTTTAAATAAAATATAAAAATAACTTTTAAAATTATACTTTTGTGGTTTCTGGGAGTCCTATATCTAATAGGATTCAAATATACTTTTTTAAAGATTTTTCACACACTAAATAAGGTACTTGCAGTGCAAACCTCAATTCATGGGTTTTTGGAAAAAATAATTTTTGAAAATACCATTTGGCCAAAATATTTTTATAAGAAAATTCTATACTGGTCTATACACATGGCGTGATCATTGGGAAAAGGTTTTGGGTCAAGGAGATGAAGTATAAGAGTTGGAGGATTTATTTGATTTTTAGAGCACTAGCAAACAGCAGACAAAAGTCAAATCAAGCAAAATCAAAAACACTCAAAAGTTTTTTGCAAATCCACATTTTTAACATGGAAATTAGCTTAAGCAATGTGATATGAAAATCCGGGTGTGACAGACCTACCCCCCTTACAAGAATCTCGTCCCCGAGATTCCCAGACTAGGCGTGGAAGGAAAAGCGGAGTCTTGGATACGGGTTGTCTTCACTTCTTCTTGTTGATTCTGCTTCCGAGTGGTGCTCCTTGGAATCTTGAAGTGCTTGATGGTATGGCTTCTTGCTTGATGCCTTCCTTGATGGAGGTTGCTGAGGGGTCTCTTGCATAGGTTAGGTTGGGTTAGCTGTCAAAGGCTCGGTGATCGATGTCCTTGCGGGCATCAGGCTAGCTAGGAGGTAAGAAATACTTCCAGAGTGGGGGCTCGTGGAAGATTTGGTGCACGGAGGGTATCTCAGGTGGTAGATCTAGCTGGGGAGCCGTCTACTACATGACTTGCAGTGATCTCAAAGGGTCCAATGAACCTTAGTGCGAGCTTCCCCTTGACGTGGAAACGCTTGGTTCCCTTCAGAGGAGTTACCCACAGGTACACACGGTCCCCAATATGGAAACTCGTGTCCCGACGGTGAGTGCCAGCATAGCACTTTTGCCTTGACTTGGCTGCCTTCAAACGTTCTCTAACTAGTTGGACTTGCTCTTCCGCTGCGCGGAGAATATCCGGTCCAAAGACTAGCCCTTCTCCAGTCTCTGACCAGTTGAGGGGTGTGCGACATCTGCGTCCGTACAACACCTCAAATGGTGCCATCTGAAGGCTCGACTGGTAAATGTTATTATAGGAGAACTCGGCAAAAAGGGAGATAATCCTCCCACTTGGCTCCATATGCCAAGACACAGGCTCGGAGCATGTCTTCGAGAATCTGAATGACTCGTTCAGTCTGACCTCCGGTCTGGGGTGGAAAGCCGTGCTGAAAGTTAACTTGGTTCCCAAGGCTCCTCGGAACTTCTTCCAGAACCTTGAGGTGAACTGGGTTCCTCGATCTGACACAATCTCCTTGGGAATACCATGAAGACTTACGAGTCGGTCGATGTAGAGAGCTGCCAGCCGGATGCCATCATAAGGGGTCTTGACAGGAATGAAATGGACCACCTTGGTCAAATGATCGGTTATGACCCAAATATAGTCATGTCCTCTATCCGACCCTGGTAATCCAGTGACGAAGTCCATTCCGACTTTATCCCACTTCCACTCAGGAACCTTGAGTGGTTGAAGCAATCCGGTGGGTTGCTGATATTCAGCCTTGACCTTATGGCGCACATCACACTTTGCAACATAGGTTGCAATCTCTCTTTCATCCTGAGCCACCAGAATCGTGCCTTCAAGTCTTGATACATCTTGGTGTGAGAGTTCCTTCGGCACGGAAATGCTCGGTTCCTCCGGGAGGGGTGGTTTGCAGATACGCCCGGTCTTCAACGCGGAAGTTTCTTCTTGATGACGGTGGTCGGTGTAGATCTTCCTTCTTGACAGGGCGGTCTTCAAAAGTCTTCCATCCAGCTGTCCGTCTCTTCTTTGTCTTCGGGCAGTCAAGTAGGCCATCAAATAATGATGTTACCTAACTTGTCCAATCACTCCATGAGGTCTAAGGGGTACGCAAGGTAAGCTGGGGTATTGGTGGTGGTCTCGGTTGAGTATTTGCAGAGGCCTTCCTGACTCTGAGTCAAGGCCCGTGGTCAGAATCTGACCAGGTTGTGGCTCGGTGGGGCTTAAGGGTTTCAAGGATTCTAGTGAATGAGTGAACTTTTATCATCTTATCCTTAAGCACAGTTTTTGAGATGCCAATAGCTCTATCTAGTATTCCGAACGAAAAAGCATCTTCTCGCATATACCAACTTCAATCACCACTCATGCCATACATATCCTCCTGATTCACAAGAGACGGTCTAACAAAATTATACTTGTCTATGATCCCCAAATCTATATGTATGTCTACCTCTAAAATCCAAAGGTAGATCACACACGCTGCTGAGCTTAAATTAACTCCACAATCCAAGCACTCAACCTAATCTTGCAAGGCTCATGATAATGCATCACCAATCTAAGGAAACACGTCATATGCCACTCCAAGATTTTGTTTCCTTCCTATAGATCAACTCCAATAGCCCGGTAATTCCCATCAATCTCCACATAATCCAATAATTCTACAAGTCCGATGTCTACGATGTTCCACAAGATCTCAAGTCCCTATAATACCCAAATACTTGAAAGGATTACGCATAACGATAGTAAGTCCACCAAATTCCCATCATCCGGGTCAAGTAAACTCCATGATCATGATTATATAAATTCCTAAATCATCTCCGACAAATAATCCAATCTCCTAGGTTATTGTCCACCGAGAAGCATGGTATCATGATCAAGATCATAGGTCTAAATCCAATTTACTCCGAATCATGCAAACATCTCCAGCATTATACCAACAAGAATCACCTACATAAATCCAAATCTCATGCCCAACGGGAACTTCTTCATACTTCCCCAAAGTCATGATCCCACCAATATGAAATCTCACAATCCATCAAGGTCTCAGATAATTCCTTGAAGTCACTGATATAAAGCCACCAAGTCATCTGTCCAATATCCTCGAACTGGTCTATCTATGGCATCGTTAGACCTCGTGCTATATTAGGATGGAAAATGTGCTCACTCATCGTGTCCACTAGCTCCTTTACGAACCCAGTGTTGTGCAAGGTTACAAAGGCTTAACAGGTTCTCTTGCTTTACCATGGGTTAGGCACATGGTTAAGGATTCGTGCTGGAGTGTCTCGTGAAGTCTCAAAGGGTCTAGGAATGGGGTTACTGGTCTGGAGGGTTAAACATAACTCCACGGGGTTGCACTTGATCGCGGAGGTTGTAGCAGAAGTCTTCAGTGCCAGTTGGCTGTCGAGGTGGAATCCTTGGTGCATCTTGTCTTGCGGGTCTTCAGTTGGGGAGAGAGAGAATAGAGGGAAGAAGCAGCGTAGAGGAGGGAAATGCCTAAAGGGGGTTCTATAGTGCAGGTGCAACAAACAGGTGCAAAAAGGGCGAAACAAAAGAAACAAGGCAAGGAAGGTGATATAGCCATGCCCTTGTTGCCTGGGGCAAAAGCGCGACTTATATCAAAACACAAACGAATAAAAGCAAACAACACCCAATCATGGTTCTATTTGAACCATCATATGGACTCGACTGCGCATAGGGGGTACACGACTCATCCTACCCTAGGGGTTCTGGGACTCAATGCCGTGACTTGTGCCTCGTGTAGTCTTCTGGGCTTCCTCAGGTGTTGCTATGTCCCTTGTAGTTGCTTGATGAACGATCCGGGTTGAGCCTGAAGAATCTTCAACAACTTCTCGCCTGATGAGGTGATGTGGTGAAGGTGCCTCCTTGTAGCCGGCGTTGACTTGTCTTCTCTTGTCTCTTTAATCATGACGATCCCTTGTGCCTTCTGGGGCGTCGAGGGTACCAGGTAGGCAATCCAAATGCAATGACAATAACAAGGCATAATAGAGGTCCAACATGTCGGTTTTGTTGATGAAAACATCGACACCAAGAGCGGGGGACAAAGAGAACCGTTTTCCTGCTCACTATAGTGAGGCGGACCAAATGGCAAGGTTCTCATCCACCGGTGGTTGTCGATACAACAACGGTAGTGACAGGATTACTCTATTAGCGATGCATATCATGATTTAGCATAACCTATACCCTGGTCATTTGTAGGCCAAAGTTGCACCATCTTGGGGCTCTTGTCAAGGGTGTCCCCCATCTTCTGGGTCTTCATGTCCTCACTCATCGAGGATGTAATTTCCGTTGGTATCGTCTTGTCATGGTGTCACCAATCTTGCGTCCAGAAGAGGTGGGTGAGTGTTTGGCAAGGTGCACTTGTAATGCCCCGGATGTAATACTTTCCCTTTTGGGTATATAATATATCTCCGGCTTCATCTATTTTCATTCCGGGTTCTTTGTCTTTCGGGTTTTCGTCGTTTTGTTGTGTGAGTGTGTGGCATTCATTCATATCATAAAGACATGTGCATCGCATTGCATTTGTGTTGTCGTTTGCATCTGGTTCCGCGTGTTTCTTCCCGTTGTCCGTTTCGCGTTCCGGAGCTCCCTCACGTGTCCGTGACGTCCCGTAGGCCTACTTTGTTGTTTGGGCGTGTAACGTTACCGGTGTGCCGCGAGGTTGTTGTGTGTGTTGTTGTTTTGTTGTGTGCAACCCGCCTCTCAAATCTTGTCTCGTTTGGACTCCGTTGACTATTCCATCCGTTGTTCGTGTGGGTCCAAAGTGCCTTCACTTCGTGTCCCGGAAACACCCCTACTGCAGTCTTTTATCTTCTCCTAGGCCTTTTAATCTTCCCCCGCGATCGGATCCGTCGGATCGCGAGCGGAGGGCTCCTAGCACCCCCATATCCCTCCTAACCCTATAAAACTGCTTTATATATAGACCCTAGTCTATTTTTTTAGCATCTAGCTTCTTCTCCACCCTCTCCCCCTCCATTTTCGGATCTGGCCATCCCCTCTTTGCCACTTGGCCAGATCCACGAAGGATCCAGCCGCCAGCCGCTCGAACCACCGGATCCCTTCGATCCCGAGGGCGAGCCGGATCGATCGATCGAGCCGCCGTGTCGATCGCTCCAGCCGGCCAGGGTCAACGCGCCAGGAGGCTCGCCCGGTTCCCCCACTTCGCCGCCGCCAAGGCCCATCGCTGGCCTCTGCCTCCCTCCGCAGGCGCCAGGCCTGGGAGGACCACATCGCCGCCGGGCCTCCCTCCCACGGCGCGTCAGCACCGAGCCTCCCGTGCCAGGCCGACTCCGGGCCGCGAGGCCCATCGCTGCAGGGCGCCGCCTCCCACCGCGCCAAGTCCCTTCGCTCCCGCCTCCCGCCGTTTTCCTCTGGGCCCGAGTCGCCCCGGGCCGCCGCCACTCTGCGTCGCCGGCTGGGCCAGCTCTCGCCAGCCGCCTCCCCCGAGCTGGGCCACCCCAGCGCGCCTCGCCTCCGCGGGCCTCCGCGAGCCGAGCCGCCAGGCTACCTCCGCGGGCCGCCGCCTCTGCCTCGCCGGCTGGGCCGTCTCAGCTCCGCGCGGGCCGCAGCCTCCGTCCAGCCGGGCCGGATCCAGACCGAGCCCATCTCCACTTTCAGATCTGTTTTGAGGTTGAACCCTAAAATCCTTCTAAGTCCCAGATCTGTTAATCTGTGATACTATGTTTGACCTGCTCTAACTTTTTGCCTGTTGCTCCGTTTTGCGCATGTAATATGTCCAGACGTTCGTGGAGACTTGCTCTACGTTTCGTCAGTTGTTGTCATGCATGTTAGAGATCATCTAGGTGCTTGTTTTTCTGTTGCAAGAGTGCATCATGATATAAACTGCTGTTATGTGATGTTTTTATGCCACCTTTGCCATGTGATATCTTTTAGCTCGTTTGTCCGAATGATGCAAATGACATGTCCACGTGTTCGTCTTGCCACGATCTACGTGTTGTATGTGATAGGTTGCATGGTAGATTTATTATTGCCTTGTTATCATCATTGCAAAGTGCCATGTGGCCGTGATGTTGTTTCAAGTGTTATGAAATGCCATCTTGTTGAGCTCGTTGCTATCGTTGTGTTTACCTCTATGATGCAAGCTTGTGTGTTCCGGGATTACCTTCATGTGCACTTTGATGAGGTGCTTACCTCTTGCCATGTTTAGTTTCGAGGTGACTTAAAGATGCTCTTTTAGATGCTATGATGATATTGCTATTTTAGGACTTAGTGGTTTTTCACTAAGTCTGAAATCTGTAACGTTCCGATGCCATGTTCGTGTGATGTTATAGGCCAAAGCATGTTAGTTTTGGAGTGGATCTTGATTGTTCCTTGTAGTATATATTGTTGTATTTCCATCCATGTCCTCACATGTCCATTTAAGTGGCTGTAGCATGTTTATCTTTTGCTCCAAAGTTTCAATAAAATTCTGCTGCCAGAATTTTATTGTCATGTTCAATATGTCCAAGATCATTGCTATTGATCCGTGACTCCGTTGGGGGTGCACCTTGGACATAGTTGCTGTAGTATATTTCTAGTTTGTGTTCATGTCCTTTGCCATGTTATTTGAGTGTTGTAGCTTAATTATTTTGAGCTCCGAAGTTGCTATGATGCTGTAATTTTCAGCTTTCGCTCACTTCTTGTTTCGGGCATAACTTTTAGCCCGTAACTCCGATTTCAGCGAATCTTATATCAAACTTGATTGATTTTGTGTGTAGATTAATAATATCAGATTGATTTCATGTTTTGAGGTGTTTTGCTTGAGTGATATTTTCCGTGCTCCGTGTGCATCCTTAGTGCATCCATCATGCATTCATCTTTTTCGAGTGTGCATTGCATCTTGTTGATTGGTGCTTGGTGTGATTGTTTTGTTTAGAGCCGGAAGCTGAGACCAAGTACGAGGTTGAGCACGAGGTTACCAACGAGGTTGAGCACGAGGACCCTTCTTACGATCCGAACGACTTCACTTCAGGCAAGATGACCGAACCCCGATAACATTACTATCTTTGCCTATTGCTAGTAGTCTCGATCTATAGTTTTGCCTCGATGCCCATGATCTTCTTGTCAGCCTCCTACTTGTAACCAATTGCCATGTTTAACCAACCTACCTATGCAAACCGTTGCTTGGCTAAGTACGCTTCGCTCAGCCCCTCTTATAGCATTGTTAGTGGCAGGTGAAGATCGAAGATGCTTGCTTCATGATGAAGTTTGGTTGGGTTATATCACACTATATAAATGCTTTAAATGAAATCATCTATATATTGGCAAGGGTGGAAGGCTAAGCCTTTTGCTTGGTGATTTGTTCCACTCATGCCGTTAGGAACCGTATAAACCGGTGTTATGTTCCTTGATTATGCGTTCCTAACACGGTTGGGGTGTATGGGACCCCCTCGATAAACCGCTAAGTGCTAAGTCTTTTCCAGCAAGTCCCAACATTGGTACTTTTTGCCTAATAACTAAATAACTTGCATAGGGAGTAATTAACCCGAGTTCTTAATCAACAACCCCGGGCCAGTGCTCCTCATGAGTGTTGGTCCAAACCGGGGGTTCTGCGGGGTCACCACGAGGGAACTCGAGGATTGATATAAACCTGTAGAATCGCCCATCCGGTCGTGTCCTGAGACTTAGATACGCGCGGCTACTATCAGGGTGTCGACACGCCAGGAGGATTTGCTGGATTAGCCTTACCTTAGCTCGGTATATCTTGAGCACGGGATTTCGAGGATACTCGGGTCTTCCCACTTTGGAGTTGCGACTCCGCGGATCGTGGGCTTGTAATGGGTCAAGTTGGAACACCCCTGCAGGGTTTGAACTTTCGAAAGCCGTGCCCGCGGTTATGTGGCAGATGGGAGCTTGTTAATTCCGGTTGTAGATAACTTGACACAAGGATTCTAATACACTACCAGCGTGTGTTCCGTGACCGTCAATTTCCGAATAGGGATTCGGGAGTTGAACACGGAGGATTTATGTTTGTTGAGCTTGTAGCTAGGATCACTTCGTGATCATTTCTCGCCGAGGCTTTCTCTTCTCGCTCTCACTCACGTAAGCTAGTTGCTAGTTGCTGCTGCAGACACTTATTCTTTTCTTTAGCCTTATCCTCACCCAAAGGCTTAAATAGTCTTGTTACCCGGAGACGGGATTGCTGAGTCCTCTGTGGCTCACAGTTACTTCACACCAGATGCAGGTCCAGCTGTGAGCTATCCAGGTGATGGCACCGAGCTGGATTGGGAGTACGACGAGGAGCGTAGTCGGTACTATGTGCGATACCCGGATGATCAGTAGTGGAGACTCTTACTAGGATTCGATCCGCCTGTGGTTTATTTATCTAAGTTTGGTACTTTGACATTTGGATTTTGCCCTTAGAGGGTTGTGATGTTCTTAATGTATGATGATTGAGACTTGTACTGTAATTCTGTGACGTGGCGAGTGTAAGCCAACTATTTTCTGTTTACTATCCCCTCTTTTACATGAGTTGTGCAAAGATTACCGAACTTGAGATCATTCTAGGATGGATTTATGCCTTTAAGTCGTGCCTCGACACGTAGGAGGTATAACTCCATCCTGGGCATTGCAAGTTGGTATTCAGAGCCTTCTCCGACCTAGGAGCCCCCACTGTTTGATCGAATCGTTGACGGTCGAGTCTAGGCACACACTGGAAACTTTTTGAGTCCTATATTATATCGGAGAGTAGGATTTCTTTGCTTCTCATCCCTTTTCTCTCTGGTGAGGACTCCTGACGACTACTCTTGTCTCTCCTATCTTCAAAAATTGCACGAATTTTTTTTTAGGAATCCCGCGAGTATTCTGGGATTGTTTCGATGTTCTTGTGACAAGGATATTGTTCTCGACGCCTCCTGTTACCGAGGAGTTGAGCTTCGGGGTATCATTGACACAAGCATATCGCGGCAGTACTAAATACTTAAGACGGCCGACATCGAAAATCTCCCCTATACGGCCAGTGGCAAGATAACCCCGACATCACCCAGTACTGGGGAGGTAGTTCGGGAGTATTGCCATAGCTTGTTATAGTGGATGCTTTTCGAAGGTCCGAGGTACACAGTTTCCGAGAAAGACTGGTTATGTGTTGAAGGATGGATACACCTGGATGTAGGTTAGAGTTGATTGCGCGGTGCTTCCCGTGTATCCCCAACACCTGATTGCATAACTGGAATCTTTCGGAAATCTATAGGTGGGTTTTATCCAGTAGATCGTAGGCATTCTTCCAACGAATGCAGGTTAGTGAGTTCGGGGTTCGACATTGAGTGAAGGGGTTATATGACCGATGTTACTATCAGGAGTTGCATCTTAAAGGATCCTTGGCTATTCTGATCCGGGGATTGCAAAACCTTTTTTGTAACGCGTTCATATGCTTTCAGCACAAAGATGTTAGAACGAAACTCCTCTCTTGTGTTTGTTCCAGTCTGTACCTTGTTGTTTTCTTATTTTATCCTTTTGTCCCCTATGTGGCTTCTCGTGAAGATTGATGTTATCATTTATCTAAGAATATCATTCGTTCCTCTTGTTCGGATGATTTCATTCGTTCTTCTTGTTCGAATGATTATTGTGAAGACTTGTTGCAATTCATTCCATTGATTCAGCTTATTCCTTTTGTCAATCAATTGCTGATTCGTGGTCATCTCTTACAGGATGGCTCCGAAAAGGGTTCCCAACGCTAACCCAGAGGTGGAAGAGGTCCCAGAACATCCTCCTTCCCCTCCTCCTCCGCCTGAGGCTTGGAGAGCAATTATGCAGACTACAGCTCAGAACACTCAGTTGATGATGCAGATGATGCAGCAGATGCAAGCTATGCAAGCTAATCAGGGTGTTCCTGGGAATCAAGGCAACTTCTTCTAGCAGCACCATGCTACCCTCAACCAGTTCCTGGCTAACAATCCTAAAGCTTTCAGTTACTGTGTCGACCCTCTTGATGCTGAGGATTGGTTGACCGACATAAAGAAGCATTTTGAGTGCAGTAACGTGAAGGAAGATGATTATGTGAAGTTTGCAGCCTTCCAACTGAAAGATCAAGCAGCTGACTGGTGGCAGCAGTACAAAGACTCCAGGCCGGGTCAAGTGATCTCTTGGGAGAATTTCTGCAAGGATTTCCGTTCGCACCACATTCCTACAAGTGTTATCGAGGGTATGCGTGAGCAATTCCGCAACCTGAAGCAGGGCTCCATGACAGTCTATCAGTATAATGTCAAGTTCCAAAACCTCGCTTGCTATGCTAAGCAAGACATTCCTGATGCCAAGAGTAAAATCTATCAGTTCCGTGGAGGTCTCAAAGCTGAACTTCAGCTTGCTCTCACTTTGTTCGAGCCAGATGAATTCGACAAGTTCTATAACATGGCTTTGAAACAAGAAGCACCTCAGCTTAAGATGGAGGCTTCTAAGAAGAGAATTCGAGATGCCGTTCACTCTTCCTCATCGTCTCAGTTGGCTGCAAAACAACAGAAATTCTGGCTTCCTCCTCCTCCAGTGATTCGAGCTCCTTACAACAACTCCAACAACTCCAACAACAAGAACTCTAGTGGTCGTGGTTTCTCCCATCCACCCAACTCCAACAAGCAGTCCAAGCAACAGTTCCAAGCTCCAAGACTAAGTGCTCCTCCTACCCGTCCGCTCTCTGAGGTGACTTGCTACAAGTGTGGCCAGAAGGGTCATTATTCCAACAAGTGCAACAACCCAAGGCGCCTTCCGCCTCCTCCTCCTGTCGGTACCGCTAGGGTCAAGCATGATCCAAAGGCAGCAAGGGTCAATCTGATGAATGCAGCACAAGCAGAGAATTCTTCTGATGTCATTTTGGGTAACCTTCCAGTTAACTCTTTTCCAGCTAAAGTTTTGTTTGATTCGGGTGCTTCACATTCTTTCATGTCATACCCGTTTGCATCCAAGCATAGTGTGACCACCGCAGCTTTACCGAGGCAGTTGGCAGTTTCTTCTCCGGGAAAGCAGATGCATTCCAGTTTATATGCTCCAAATGTTTCCATTCGCATGGGTGATTATCGCTTTCTGGCTAAACCAGTGATTCTTGGTAATTCTGACATCGACCTCATCCTCGGAATGGATTGGCTTTCTCAGCATGATGCTCACATTGATTGTGCTCAAAAGGAAGTCAAGTTGACTCATTCTGATGAAGATGTGATTATCTTTGCTTCAAGGGATAACATTATCCGGCTTTTCTCTCTCAATGATAAGGGCGAAATTAATGCCATATCTCAAATTCCGGTGGTGAAAGAATCAAGACGTCTTTCCTGAAGAACTTCCAGGCATGCCTCCACACCGTCAGGTGGAGTTTGTCATTGAACTCGAGCCGGGTACTGAGCCTGCATGCCGGCGTCCGTACAAGCTCTCTCCGGATGAATTGAAGGAATTGAAGAAGCAGCTTGATAAGTAGGAGAGTATGGGTCTCCTCAGACCTAGTACGTCTCCATGGGGCTGTGGTGTCTTATTTGTCAAGAAGAAAGATGGCACGGAGCGTCTCTGTGTTGATTACCGGCCATTGAACAAGAAGACGATTAAGAACAAGTATCTGCTCCCCAACATCAACGAACTCTTCGAGCAGCTCAAAGGAGCTAAAGTGTTCTCTAAGCTTGACCTCCGAATGGGCTATCATCAAATTCGCATTCGCGAGGAAGACATTCCCGAGACGGCCTTCAGAACGAGCTACGGTTCATACGAGTATACCGTCATGTCCTTCGGTCTCGCCAATGCTCCTCCTACCTTTTCAAGGATGATGCATTACATCTTCAACCCCTATACTGGCGAGTTCGTGCTTGTGTATCTGGATGATATTCTGGTGTTTTCCAAGAATGAAGAAGATCACGAAAAGCACTTACGTCTGGTTCTTGATCGACTCCGAGAGCATAAATTCTATGCCAAGTTCTCCAAGTGCGAGTTTTGGCTCGATAAGGTTTTATACATGGGCCATATCATCTCAGCTGACAGTATTGCGGTTAATCCCGAGAAAGTTGAAGCAATTGTCAACTGGGAAGCTCCTCAGAACGTCAAGCAGCTCCGCAGTTTTCTGGGTCTTGCCAGCTATTGCAGAAGGTTCGTTGAGAACTTCTCCAAGATTGCCAAGCCTCTTTCCAACCTGCTTCAGAAGAATGTCAAATACTTTTGGTCTCCAGAGTGTGAAGTGGCATTCAAAACTCTCAAAGATAAGCTTGTCTCTGCTCCAGTTCTGACTCCTCCAGATGAATCCAAGCCCTATGAAGTGTTCTGTGATGCTTCTCTTCAAGGTCTTGGTGGTGTGCTTATGCAAGATAAGAGAATTGTGGCATATACTTCTCGTCAGCTCAAGCCAAGTGAGAAGAACTATCCTACACATGATCTCGAGCTAGCAGCTGTGGTACATGCTCTGATTACGTGGAGACATCTGTTGTTGGGCAGATAGGTCGACATCTTCACTGATCACAAGAGCTTGAAGTACATCTTCACACAGCCGCATCTGAACCTCCGCCAGACTCGTTGGGTTGAAATGATCCAAGAGTACAACCCCAGCATCGAATACACTCCTGGCAAGGCGAATGTGATTGCAGATGCTTTGAGCAGAAAGGCATATTGCAACAGCCTTCTTATCAAGCCATACCAGCCTGAGCTTTGTGAAGCATTCAGGAAACTCAACCTTCAAGTTGTTCCGCAGGGTTTTCTTGCAAATCTCCAAATTGCTCCTACCTTGGAAGATCAAGTCCGTGAGGCCCAGCTCAGTGATACCATGGTGAAGAAGGTGAAACATGGGATTGCAAAGGGCACTCCAAAATATAAGTGCTTCCGTGTTGATGAGAGAGATACCTTGTTCTTCGAGGACAGACTCGTTGTTCCCAAAGGTGATCTCAGGAAGCTCATAATGGAAGAAGCTCATGATTCTCTCCTTTCCATTCATCCTGGCAGTTCCAAGATGTATCAAGACCTCAAGCAGTCTTACTGGTGGACACGCATGAAAAGGGAGATTGCCCAATTCGTGAATGAATGTGATGTATGCAGAAGAGTGAAAGCAGAACATCAACGTCCAGCCGGTCTTCTCCAACCTCTTCCTATTCCCGAGTGGAAGTTCGACCACATTGAAATGGACTTCGTCACTGGTTTTCCTAAATCCAAGAAAGGGAATGATGCTATCTTTGTGGTGATTGACAAGCTTACCAAAGTCGCTCACTTCCTGCCAGTCAAGGAATCAATCAATGCAGCTCAACTTGCAGAGCTGTACACTTCCAGAATTGTGTCCCTACATGGCATTCCTCAAGTTATATCCTCAGACTGTGGAAGCTTGTTCACATCAAGGTTCTGGGATTCCTTTCAGTCCGCCATGGGCACTAAGATCAGATTCAGCACTGCTTTTCACCCTCAGACTAGTGGTCAAGTCGAGCGTGTGAATCAGATTCTAGAAGACATGCTCAGAGCCTGTGTCATCTCCTTCGGCATGAAATGGGAAGACTGCCTTCCATTTGCCGAGTTCTCTTACAACAACAGCTTCCAAGCAAGTGCAGGCAAAGCACCATTTGAAATTCTCTATGGCAGAAAGTGCCGTACCCCTCTCAACTGGTCTGAAACAGGCGAACGTCAACTCCTTGGCAATGACTTGATCTCAGAAGCCGAAGAAATGTGCAAAGTCATACGTGAGAATCTCAAGGCCGCTCAGTCGCGTCAGAAGAGCTACTATGACGGCAAGCATCGTGATTTGGCATTCAACATCGGTGATCATGTCTATCTCCGAGTTTCTCCGATGAAAGGCACCCAAAGATTCGGTATCAAAGGAAAGCTTGCTCCTAGATACGTCGGGCCTTTCAAGATTCTTGGCAAAAGAGGCGACCTAGCCTATAAACTTGAGCTCCCTTCAAACTTCGCCAATGTTCATGATGTCTTCCATGTGTCTCAACTTCGCAAATGCTTCAAGGCACCTGAGCGCATGATTCCGTTTGAGGAGATTGATCTTCAACAAGACCTTTCCTACCGAGAGCATCCAGTTGCCATTCTCGAAGAAACCGAACGCAAGACCCGCAACAAGTCAATCAAGTTTCTGAAAGTCAAGTGGTCACATCACACCGACCGAGAAGCTACCTGGGAACGAGAAGATCATCTTCGTTCCGAGTACCCTTCCTTTTTCCAGTCCTAGATCTCGGGACGAGATCTTTTTGTAGTTGAGGAGAGTTTGTAATGCCCCGGATGTAATACTTTCCCTTTTGTGTATATAATATATCTCCGGCTTCATCTATTTTCATTCCGGGTTCTTTGTCTTTCGGGATTTCGTCGTTTTGTTGTGTGAGTGTGTGGCATTCATTCATATCATGTAGACATCTGCATCGCATTGCATTTGTGTTGTCGGTTGCATCCGGTTCTTAGTGTTTCTTCCCGTTGTCCGTTTCGCGTTCCGGAGCTCCCTCACGTGTCCGTGACGTCCCGTAGGCCTACTTTGTTGTTTGGGCGTGTAACGTTACCGGTGTGCCGCGAGGTTGTTGTGTGTGTTGTTGTTTTGTTGTGTGCAACCCGCCTCTCAAATCTCGTCTCGTTTGGACTCCGTTGACTATTCCATCCGTTGTTCGTGTGGGTCCAAAGTGCCTTCACTTCGTGTCCCGGAAACACCCCTACTGCAGTCTTTTATCTTCTCCTAGGCCTTTTAATCTTCCCCCGCGATCGGATCCGTCGGATCGCGAGCGGAGGGCTCCTAGCACCCCCAGATCCCTCCTAACCCTATTAAACTGCTTTATATATAGACCCTAGTCTATTTTTTTAGCATCTAGCTTCTTCTCCACCCTCTCCCCCTCCATTTTCGGATCTGGCCATCCCCTCTTTGCCACTTGGCCAGATCCACGAAGGATCCAGCCGCCAGCCGCTCGAACCACCGGATCCCTTCGATCCCGAGGGCGAGCCGGATCGATCGATCGAGCCGCCGCGTTGATCGCTCCAGCCGGCCAGGGTCAACGCGCCAGGAGGCTCGCCCGGTTCCCCCACTTCGCCGCCGCCAAGGCCCATCGCTGGCCTCTGCCTCCCTCCGCAGGCGCCAGGCCCGGGAGGACCACATCGCCGCCGGGCCTCCCTCCCGCGGCGCGTCAGCACCGAGCCTCCCGCGCCAGGTCGACTCCGGGCCGCGAGGCCCATCGCTGCAGGGCGCTGCCTCCCACCGCGCCAAGTCCCTTCGCTCCCGCCTCCCGCCGTTTTCCTCGGGGCCCGAGTCGTCCCGGGCCGCCGCCACTCTGCGTCGCCGGCTGGGCCAGCTCTCGCTAGCCGCCTCCCCCGAGCTGGGCCACCCCAGCGCGCCTCGCCTCCGCGGGCCTCCGCGAGCCGAGCCGCCAGGCTCCCTCCGCGGGCCGCCGCCTCTGCCTCGCCGGCTGGGCCGTCTCAGCTTCGCGCGGGCCGCTGCCTCCGTCCAGCCGGGCCGGATCCAGACCGAGCCCATCTCCACTTTCAGATCTGTTTTGAGGTTGAACCCTAAAATCCTTCTAAGTCCCAGATCTGTTAATCTGTGATGCTATGTTTGACCTGCTCTAACTTTTTGCATGTTGCTCCGTTTTGCGCATGTAATATGTCCAGACGTTCGTGGAGACTTGCTCTGTGTTTCGTCAGTTGTTGTCATGCATGTTAGAGATCATCTAGGTGCTTGTTTTGCTGTTGCAAGAGTGCATCATGATATGAACTGCTGTTATGTGATGTTTTTATGCCACCTTTGCCATGTGATATCTTTTAGCTCGTTTGTCCGAATGATGCAAATGACATGTCCACGTGTTCGTCTTGCCACGATCTACGTGTTGTATGTGATAGGTTGCATGGTAGATTTATTATTGCCTTGTTATCATCGTTGCAAAGTGCCATGTGGCCGTGAAGTTGTTTCAAGTGTTATGAAATGCCATCTTGTTGAGCTCGTTGCTATCGTTGTGTTTACCTCTATGATGCATGCTTGTGTGTTCCGGGATCACCTTCATGTGCACTTTGATGAGGTGCTTACCTCTTGCCATGTTTAGTTTCGAGGTGACTTAAACATGCTCTTTTAGATGCTATCATGATATTGCTGTTTTAGGACTTAGTGGTTTTTCACTAAGTCTGAAATCTATAACGTTCCGATGCCATGTTCGTGTGATGTTCTAGGACAAAGCATGTTAGTTTTGGAGTGGATCTTGATTGTTCCTTGTAGTATATATTGTTGTCTTTCCATTCATGTCCTCACATGTCCATTTAAGTGGCTGTAGCATGTTTATCTTTTGCTCCAAAGTTTCAATAAAATTCTGCTGCCAGAATTTTATTGTCAAGTTCAATATGTCCAAGATCTTGATCCATGACTCCGTTGGGGGTGCACCTTGGACATAGTTGCTGTAGTATATTTCTAGTTTGTGTTCATGTCCTTTGCCATGTTATTTGAGTGCTGTAGCTTAATTATTTTGAGCTCCGAAGTTGCTATGATGCTGTAATTTTCAGCTTTCGCTCACTTCTTGTTTCGGGCATAACTTTTAGCCCGTAACTCCGATTTCAGCGAATCTTATATCAAACTTGATTGATTTTCTGTGTAGATTAATAATATCAGATTGATTTCATGTTTTGAGGTGTTTTGCTTGAGTGATATTTTCCGTGCTCCGTGTGCATCCTTAGTGCATCCATCATGCATTCATCTTTTTCGAGTGTGCATTGCATCTTGTTGATTGGTGCTTGGTGTGATTGTTTTGTTTAGAGCCGGAAGCTGAGACCGAGTACGAGGTTGAGCACGAGGTTACCAACGAGGTTGAGCACGAGGACCCTTCTTACGATCCGAACGACTTCACTTCAGGCAAGATGACCGAACCCCGATAACATTACTATCTTTGCCTATTGCTAGTAGTCTCGATCTATAGTTTTGCCTCGATGCCCATGATCTTCATGTCAGCCTCCTACTTGTAACCAATTGCCATGTTTAACCAACCTACCTATGCAAACCGTTGCTTGGCTAAGTACGCTTCGCTCAGCCCTTCTTATAGCATTGTTAGTTGCAGGTGAAGATCGAAGATGCTTGCTTCATGATGAAGTTTGGTTGGGTTATATCACACTATATAAATGCTTTAAATGAAATCATCTATATATTGGCAAGGGTGGAAGGCTAAGCCTTTTGCTTGGTGATTTGTTCCACTCATGCCGTTAGGAATCGTATAAACCGGTGTTATGTTCCTTGATTATGCGTTCCTAACACGGTTGGGGTGTATGGGACCCCCTCGATAAACCGCTAAGTGCTAAGTCTTTTCCAGCAAGTCCCAACATTGGTACTTTTTGCCTAATAACTAAATAACTTGCATAGGGAGTAATTAACCCGAGTTCTTAATCAACAACCCCGAGCCAGTGCTCCTCATGAGTGTTGGTCCAAACCGGGGGTTCTGCGGGGTCACCACGAGGGAACTCGAGGATTGATATAAACCTGTAGAATCGCCCATCCGGTCGTGTCCTGAGACTTAGATACGCGCGGCTACTATCAGGGTGTCGACACGCCAGGAGGATTTGCTGGATTAGCCTTACCTTAGCTCGGTATATCTTGAGCACGGGATTTCGAGGATACTCGGGTCTTCCCACTTTGGAGTTGCGACTCCGCGGATCGTGGGCTTGTAATGGGTCAAGTTGGAACACCCCTGCAGGGTTTGAACTTTCGAAAGCCGTGCCCGCGGTTATGTGGCAGATGGGAGCTTGTTAATTCCGGTTGTAGATAACTTGACACAAGGATTCTAATACACTACCAGCGTGTGTTCCGTGACCGTCAATTTCCGAATAGGGATTCGGGAGTTGAACACGGAGGATTTATGTTTGTTGAGCTTGTAGCTAGGATCACTTCGTGATCACTTCTCGCCGAGGCTTTCTCTTCTCGCTCTCACTCACGTAAGCTAGTTGCTAGTTGCTGTTGCAGACACTTATTCTTTTCTTTAGCCTTATCCTCACCCAAAGGCTTAAATAGTCTTGTTACCCGGAGACGGGATTGCTGAGTCCTCTGTGGCTCACAGTTACTTCACACCAGATGCAGGTCCAGCTGTGAGCTATCCAGGTGATGGCACCGAGCTGGATTGGGAGTACGACAAGGAGCGTAGTCGGTACTATGTGCGATACCCGGATGATCAGTAGTGGAGACTCTTACTAGGATTCGATCCGCCTGTGGTTTATTTATCTAAGTTTGGTACTTTGACATTTGGATTTTGCCCTTAGAGGGTTGTGATGTTCTTAATGTATGATGATTGAGACTTGTACTGTAATTCTGTGACGTGGCGAGTGTAAGCCAACTATTTTCTGTTTACTATGCCCTCTTTTACATGAGTTGTGCAAAGATTACCGAACTTGAGATCATTCTAGGATGGATTTATGCCTTTAAGTCGTGCTTCGACACGTAGGAGGTATAACTCCATCCTGGGCATTACAGCACTCCATGAGGATTACAGAAAATCCAATGGTCAGGGGCATAAGGGTTTTAGCGACCAAGGTTTTTGAAGGGGAAGAGATCAAGTATAGCCTAGTTTTCGAAAAACTGAGAAGTGAAGAGAAGTATGGATAGTTTTGAAAACTAGTAATAATTTTGAAATTAGGTTTACCCTAACTAACGACCATGCTAACTAAGGCTTCCTACGGTCAGGATGGCTCTGATACCAGCTCTGTGGGGACCCCGACTCATAAGTCGTGATCACCGAATGCACGTGTACAGTGATCCCAGAGATCAATGCTCACTGAACACACAGAAGCTGAATAACAAGAGTCTTACATCCATACATACTGTATTACACAAATAGGAACATAATGGTCAAGTCTTGAGTATATCATCGCAGCGGAAATCTTCAAAGACAACTGGGACCCATGCCTTCTGCCTTAACCCTACAGGCATTCTGACTGGGAAGCGTCCTAGCTCGCATGCTCGTCACCAAGAAATCTTCATCAGAACCTGTTCTCTCATGCCTGGCCAATAAAATAACCAGTGGCAAGCCAATGAGTACATTGAATGTACTCGCAAGCAACCCAAGTGTGATAACAGAATAATTATGCAAGGCTCTACTGCTAAATTGATAGTTTTGCGGAAAGCTAGTTTTTCATATGCAAGTATGATCAATATATAAGATGGATATGCATGTGTCTGTAACAAGCATTAGGAGGTCACAGACATCATTATCAAGAAAGAGTTGTAATCAACTCATGCTCAAGCTCATTGTGACTTCCTCAAGAATCACATCATCAACCTTACTGAACCATGTTGTTTCCTCACACACACACACACACCAGATTTTGCAAACATTGGACGTAGCCCAAGAGCAGTTACCCAACTGTCCATGACCATGGACACGGCTATTCGAATAGTTTTACACTCTGCAGAGGTTGCACACTTTACCCACAAGATCCGGGGAACTTCCGTGTCATCCACGACCAGCGGTACCTCAAGTACCCGGGGTAAGCACCCGATCACTACCTTTCCCTAGGCGACACTAATATGGAGTCCACTCGATTGGTAACAGCCCCGTGCCCCACATTTCACATCTTAAAAATTGTGGAGACTCGCTCCCATATTCATCACGTACCACGAGCACGGGGTACCAACGGTGTGTCCGGTGCCCTGTGAAAATAGTCATGGCCGCCTATCCAAGCGCGACCCCGTCCGAAGAGTGACCTCATGTCACTCCCGTCACTAGTAATGCGGGCACCATGCTAGTATCGACCTAGGTAATCAATAATGTCCTTTCCCATATAAGGGTAGAGTGGTTGCGCAAGTAAGGTTGGAATAACGGTCGCAACTTAAACCAATCCGTTTTCAAAACACCCACTTGCCTCGGTACACCACTTCGTCATCAAGTGGTTACCCATCTCACCATCTCCCTCGGGCATTAATGGCACCCGACGGGGTTTTTGAAAAGTCTTTTGAAAGTATCCTGCCTCCGTCACCATGCATATACCCGTCCCATTTGCGTAGCCACTATTAAAGCAACCTAACTACTCCCACCCACACAACCCTCATAGGAAGGTAGGGTCATGTTGATGCAATTTCCAATAGTAAGGTAACAAAGGTAGCAACCAAAGTGGTTTCCACCTCAACATGATTCCGATGCATTGAATAATAAGGTGCTATGAGACATGCATAAAAAGGTCTCTTTGACATGGTCAAAGGGCTGCTTGCCTTATTCTTCTGAGTCTTCAAACCTACTGGTCCATCTCCGAGTACTTCGTTTATTTCGTCAACTAACGATGGAAACAATCATAATAAGCAACACAATCAAAGCAACAGTAAAAGTGCTCTAAAGATAGGAGTTGGACTTTTCTAGGATACCTCTGGTCATATTAGAAATGACCAAGGTGGTTTCATAGGTATTGGATCAATGGGTGAGTTGGAACATTCCAATATGATGGAACCAAAGGGTTTATGGATTTGGAAGAAGTATACAGAAATATTTCCTTGAATGATGAGCAAAGGTACCCATCATCAAGTCATGATTTTAGAAGCATTTAGGAGTTGGTTTCACTGGATTTGGAATTCAAATGAATTTCCTAGGATTTTGCAAAGCTGATAAATATGAAGAAATGGCTCAATATTTGGTGGGGTACAGAAACTATGATTAAAAATGTTCCAAAACTAAGTTTGGACATGACAAGCATCTAGGAATTTGAATCACTGAATTTGGATCAAGATTGAGCTCTCTGTGATTTTCTAAAGTTCATCACAGAAATGAAATAAAGGCATTTGATAAATATGTGTGAAGGAAAAGTCTCTGGAATAATGTGCATGTTGCACCATGTGATAGATCATGATTTATGGAGCCATAGGAAATTTGAATCATGCAATTTGGAGTTCATTTGAATTATCTAGGCATTTTTGAAGTTGACAGAATAAAGAAAAAAGAAAAGGAATAAGGGTTCAACCTTATGCTGCGCGCAAGGCGAAGGATGGCTGCACAACGACTGGGCCGACCCATCAATTCGGCCGCGCACAGGAGGGGGGGGGTGTGACGTCGGAGGCGCCCCCTTGGAGTGCGCCTTCACGCTGGAAAAGCGCCTTCCAGCCGCCCCGCCTCCACTTATCCTACGTGGCGGCAGGCGAGGTCGCTGACCTGCGGGGCCCGACCGCAGGTTGCTCGTCGCCCCTGGTCTTCTTCTCCGGCCCGACGCCGGGCGAGGGAAAGCTTCGGCCGCCGGCGCAGCCGTGGCCCGGGGATGCGGGAGGGCCAGCCGAGGTGTCCAGGAGCTCCGGCTCCCCTCCCCGCACCCGAGGGCGGCTGCGAGCCCGCCCAAGGAGGGCCACTGCCTCGCCCCCACAGGGAGGCCGCGGCGGCCGCGGGGTCTCCGGCGGCACCACGCCAGGAAGGACTCCCAGGCCAAGGGGAGGAGCGGCCCGTACCTGGGGATTCCCCGAAGAAGGCTCGGACCTCGAAACGAAGAAGGGGAAGGAGGGAGTGGCCGAGGCGCCTGATCCCGAGCGGCGGTCGGCGGCGGCACTCCGGCTATGGAGGGAGCAGGAGCGCATGAGAGGAAGAGGGGAGATGTCTGGAAGGTGCACGGGAGAGAGGAGGGTCCAGAAGAGTCAAAGGGCGCTCGGGGGGAGACTTTATACTAGCGCAGCCACGGTGCACCGTGAGCGTCGTCCATGGACGCGCTCGGGCGTGCTCGTGGAGAGAGGAGGAGGGCCGGGGAGGATAAGGCCGACCGTCCTGCAGGTCGCGGACATCGAGGGCACCTCGGGAGACACGGTCGCTCTGCCCAAGGCCGCCTGGAAGCCTCGGGAGGGCCGAGCTACAGTGCCTCGGTGCACTGTAGCGTGCTCCAGAGCGCGCCTTTGGCCGGCATGCTCATGTCTTTGCTTTCCAGGCCGTGTCCCCCAGTGTCCAGTAGTGCTAGGGAGTAGTAAACAAAGGGGAGGCAGTCTTGGATGCTCTGGGGAGCCTCTGGAATGAAGAGAGAGGTGAAGAAGAGGGTGAAAACTGTTGTCCAGCAGTAGAAATTGGGGTCTTACCCCCTCCAATGATTGAGCTGAGGCCATAAAGAAGTTACTGGGGGTAGAGGATGATCAGGGGAAGGTGTGGTAGAAATTTGGGGTAAGGGGAAATAGTAAAAGGGGTCCAACCACTGGTTTTGGCAAACTTGCAGAAGGTGTTTGATCAGGTGTTGGGGGGCAAATGACTTCCACTTGGCATGGGACTTAACAGGATCAAATGTCACATATATTTAGGCCCCTACACCAAATTTGAGTTCATTTGGGCAAAGTGGCCAATGTAACTTTGGTGAACCCTAGAAATCAACAGAAATGGTTTCACCATGTTTGAGTCAAGCAAACCATCTCCCCTTGATGCACCACTTGGTGTAGCATCATCATTTGGGGTTATAAACATTCCCACAAAGTTTGAGGCTCCAGGTAAAAAGTTGACAATGTAAAGTTGTTCAAATTTGAATTTGAACAGAAAGGGTTTTGGGGTGATCTGATCAAGTTACTCTATTCCAAATCTTGTGCCATTTGGTCTAGATGCCTTATTAGGCCATTCTAGCATGTGCACCAAATTTGAGAGCATTTGGGCAAGTTTGGCAATGTAGAGTTGCTCAAACTTCAAATATGGACAGAATGGTTTTGAGGGGATTAGAGGATGTTTCCTTGATCTTCAAGGCATGAGGCTTTGCAAGATCATCAAATATGTCATATATGACATGATAGAATTTCCCTGGAATTTTTGGAGAATATTTCCTTTGTAAATATTTCAAAAGCTTGAAATATCCAGAAAGGGTTTTGGAAGGATTTGCCCAATATTTTGAACATGACCATGTGCTGAAACTCTTATATATGGACAATATATGTCCTATGAGTCTCCCTGAATTTTGGCAAATATTTTTGAAATGATTAAATAATTTTTCCCTATTAAAGACCATTTCTGGCCTTAAGAAAAAGCTTTTAAATAAAATATAAAAATAACTTTTACAATTATACTTTTGTGATTTCTGGGAGTCCTATATCTAATAGGATTCAAATATACTTTTTGAAAGATTTTTCACACCCTAAATAACGTACTTGCAGTGCAAACCTCAATTCAGGGGTTTTTGGAAAAACTAATTTTTGAAAATACCATTTGGCCAAAATATTTTTACAAGAAAATTCTATATTGGTCTATACACATGGCATGATCATTGGGAAAAGTTTTTGGGTCAAGGAGATGAAGTATAAGAGTTGCAGGATTTATTTGATTTTTAGAGCACTAGCAAACAGCAGACAAAAGTCAAATCAAGCAAAATCAAAAACACCCAAAAGTTTTTGGCAAATCCACATTTTTAACATGGAAATTAGCTTAAGCAATGTGATATGAAAATCAGGGTGTGACACATTAGGGTTTTGATTGATTTGTGTCTTAAGGTGTTATTCTACTACGAACTCTATGATAGATCGAACGGAAAGAATAGCTTCGTGCTATTTTACTACGGACTCTTGAATAGATATATCAGAAAGAATAACTTTGTGGTGGTTTCATACCCTACCATAATCTCCTCGTTTGTTCTCCGCTATTAGTTACTTTGGAGTGACTCTTTGTTGCATGTTGAGGGATAGTTATATGATCCAGTTATGTTATTATTGTTGAGAGAACCTGCACTAGTGAAAGTATGAACCCTAGGCCTTGTTTCCTATCATTGCAACACCGTTTATGCTCATTTTTACCTTTAGTTACCTTGCTGTTTTTATATTTTTCAGATTACAAAAACCTATATCTACTATCCATATTGCCCTTGTATCACCATCTCTTCGCTGAACTAGTGCACCTATAGAATTTACCATTGTATTGGGTGTGTTGGGGACACAAGAGACTCTTTGTTATTTGGTTGCAGGGTTGTTTGAGAGAGACCATCTTCATCCTACGCCTCCCACGGGTTGATAAACCTTAGGTCATCCACTTGAGGAAAATTTGCTACTGTCCTACAAACCTCTACACTTGGAGGCCCAACAACCTCTACGAGAAGAAGGTTGTGTAGTAGACATCAATGCCTCAGGAAGGCATCCCCTCTTTCGTCTTCATCTAGCGGTAACTATACTCGGGACTATATTTTTATTCACCACATGATATGTGTTTTACTTGGAGCGTCGTGTATGATTTGAGTTTTTGCTTGTTAGTTTGCCACAATCATCCTTGCTGGACACACCTTTTTGAGAGAGATAAATATGGCCTAGAATTTGTTAGAACACTCTATGTGCTTCACTTATATCTTTTGAGCTAAATAGTTTTGCTCTAGTGCTTCACTTATATCTTATAGAGCACGGTGGTGATTTTATTTTGTAGAAATTGTTGATCTCTCATGCTTCACTTATATCCTTTTGAGAGCCTTTTACAACAACATGGTAATGTGGTTTGGTTATAAGACTAGTCCTAATATGATAGGCATCCAAGATAAATGTAGTAAAAACTTTCATACAAAGTGCATTGAATATGATGAGAAGTTTGATACTTGATGATTGTTTTGAGCTATGAGGATAGCAATATTAGATTCATGCTAGTGGAGTTATTATGAAATTGATAAATACTTGTGTTAAAGTTTGTGATTCCCGTAGCATGCACGTATGGTGAACCGCTATGTGATGAAGTTAGAGCATGAGGTATTTGTAGAGTGTCATCCTTTGTGTGGATGTCGGGGGCGCGCGATGGTTAACTCCTACCAACCTCCCCCCTAGGAGCATGCATTGATTGCTTTGTTTTTGATGACTCGTAATTTTTTGCAATAAGTATATGAGTTCTTTATGACTAATGTTGAGTCCATGGATTATACGCACTCTCACCCTTCCACCATTGCTAGCCTCTCTTGTACCGCGCAACTTTCGCCGATACCATACACCCACTATATACCTTCCTCAAAACGGCCACCATATACCTTCCTCAAAACAGCCACCGTATCTACCTATCATGGCATTTCCATAGCCATTTCGAGATATATTGCCATGCAACTTTCCACCGTTCCGTTCATATGACACGCTTCATACTGTCATTTTGCCATGCATGATCATGTAGTTGACATCGTATTTGTGGCAAAGCCACCATGCATAATTTTTCATACATGTCACTCTTAATTCATTGCATACCCCGGTAGACCGCCGGAGGCATTCATATAGAGTCATACTTTGTTCTAGTATCGAGTTGTAATATCGAGTTGTAAATCAATATAAGTGTGATGATCATCATTATTAGAGCATTGTCCCAAAGAAAAGAAAAAAGAAGGAAAGGCCAAGAAAAAGAAAGGACCAAAAAAAGGAAAAAAAAAGAAAAAAAGAAAAGGGACAATGCTACTATCTTTTTCCACACTTGTGCTTCAAAGTAGCACTATGTTCTTCATGATAGAGAGTCTCATGTTTAGTCACTTTCATATACTAGTGGGAATTTTCATTATAGAACTTGGCTTGTATATTCCAACGATGGGCTTCCTCAAATGCCCTAGGTCTTCATGAGCAAGCAAGTTGGATGCACACCCACTTAGTTTCTTTTGTTGAGCTTTCATACATTTTTAGCTCTAGTGCATCCGTTGCATGGCAATCCCTACTCACTCACATTGATATCTATTGAAGGGCATCTCCATAGCCTGTTGATACACCTAGTCAATGTGAGACTATCTTCCTCCTTTTTGTCTTCTCCACAACCACCACTCTATTCCACCCATAGTGCTATATCCATGGCTCACGCTCATGTATTGCGTGAAAGTTGAAAGGTTTGAAAAAATTGAGTATGAAAACAAGTGCTTGGCTGAAACCGGGGTTGTGCATGATATGAATATTTTGTGTGATGAAGAGGGAGCTCAGCCAGACTATATGATTTTGTAGGGATAACTTTCTTTAGCCATGTTATTTTGAGAAGACATGATTGCTTTGTTAGTATGCTTGAAGTATTATTATTTCTTATGTCAATATAGACTTTTGTCTTGAATCTTTCAGATCTGAACATTCACGCCACAATAAAAATAATTACATTGAAAATTATGTTGGTTAGCATTCCACATCAAAAATTCTATTTTTATCATTTACCTACTCAAGGACGAGCATCAATTAAGCTTGGGGATGCTTGATACGTCTCCAACGTATCTATAATTAATTATTGTTCCATGCTATTATATATATGATGTTTTGGATGTTTAATGGGCTTTATTATACACTTTAATATTATTTTTGGGACTAACCTATTAACCCAAAGGCCCAGACCAGATTGCTGTTTTTTTGCCTATTTTAGGGTTTTACAGAAAAGGAATATCAAACGGAGTCCAAACGGAATGAAACCTTCGGGAGAGATATTTTTGGAGTGATATCTTCACGGGGGACTTGAGAACCACGGAATAGGGCAGACGTGGCGTCCACGAGGGTGGGAGGCGCGCCCCTCCCCCTGGGCGCGCCCCCTGCCTCGTGGGCTCCACGTTGCTCCCCCGATGCCCTCCTTCCTCCTATATATACCCATGTACCCTGAAAACATTGAAGAAACAGAGAAAACCCTAATTCCACCACCGCAACCTTCTGTTCCCTTGAGATCCCATCTTGGGGCCTGTTCCGGAGATCCGCCGGAGGGGGGATCTTCCATGGAGTGCTTCTACATCAACACCATCGCCTCACCATGAGTTGTGAGTGGTTTACTACGGATATTCGGGTCCATAGTTAGTACCTAGATGGCTTCTTCTCTCTTTTCGGATCTCCATACCATGTTCTCCTCGGTCTTCGAGGAGATCTATTCGATGTAATCTTTTTACGGTGTGTTTGTCGAGATCAGATGAATTGTGGGTTTATGATCAAGATTATCTATGAGAAATATTTGGTTCTTTTCTGAATTCTTTTATGTATGATTATAATATCCTTGCAAGTCTCTTCGAATTATCGGTTTGGTTTGGCCTACTAGATCTATAGTTCTTGCAATGGGAGAAGTGATTGGCTTTGGGTTCAATCTTGCGGTGTCCTTTCCCAGTGACAGCAGGGGCAGCAAGGCAGGTATTGTATTGTTGCCATCGAGGATAAAAAGATGGGGTTTATATCATATTGCTTGATTTTATCCCTCTACATCATGTCACCTTGCTTAAAGCATTACTCTGTTCTTATGAACTTAATACTCTAGATGCATGCTGGATAGCATTCGATGTGTGGAGTAATAGTAGTAGATGCAGAATCATTTCGGTCTACTTGTCACGGACGTGATGCCTATATATAATGATCATGCCTAGATATTCTCATAATTATTCACTTTTCAATCAATTGCTCGACAATAATTCGTTCACCCACCGTAGAAATCTGCTATCATGAGAGAAGTCACTAGTGAAACCTATGGCCCTGTGATGCCCCCGATTTGTCCGTACACTAATCATGCATGCAAATGTGTACGACCAAGATCAGTGACTCACTGGAAGATATCACAACACAACTCTAGACACAAATTAAAATAATACAAGCTTTATATTACAAGCCATGGGCCTCGAGGGCTCGAATACATAAGCTCGGAAACACAAGAGTCAGCGGAAGCAAAAGTATCTGAGTACAGACATAAGTTAAACAAGTTTACCTTGAGAAGGCTAGCAGAAATATAGCAACGATCGAAAAGGCAAGGCCTCCTGCCTGGGACCTCCTAACTACTCCTCGAAGCCGAACTCCAAGTAGAAACATCATCGGGATCCTCTGGCTCCTGGTCTCCACCATCTGGTTGCATCAACCGAGAAGAAAGGAGAAAGGGGGAAAAGGGGGAACAAAGCAACCGTGAGTACTCATCCAAAGTACTCGCAAGCCAGGATCTACACTACATATGCAATGATATAAGTGTAAAGGGGTAATATCTGTGGGCTAGACTGCAGAATGCCAGAATAAGCGGGGGGGATAGCTAATCCAATCGAAGACTACGCTTCTGGCCACCTCCATCTTGCAGTAGTAGAAGAGAGAAGATGGAAAAGTAACAAGTATCAAAGCTTCTGGCAGCCTCCGTCTTGAGTAGCTGAAGAGTTCACCGAGTAACATCGTATAGCATAAACCTACTCGGTGATCCTCCCGCACATCACCCTATGAGAGAGCGACCATCGAGTTATATCTGGAACTTGTCTGGGTGTGTTTTATTAAGTATCCAGTTCTAGTTGTCATGAGGTCAGAGTACAACTCCGGGTCATCCTTTTACCGAGGGACACGGCTATTCGAATAGATTAACTTCCTTGCAGGGGTGCACCACATAACCCAGCATGCTCGATCCCATTTGGCCGGACACACTTTCCTGGGTCATGCCTGGCCTCGGAAGATCAACACGTCACAGCCCTACCTAAGCACAACAGAGAGGTCAGCACGCCGGTCTAAACCCTAAGCGCACGGGGGTCTGGGCCCATCGCCCAATGCACACCTGCACATTGTGAGGGTGGCCGGTAAGCAGACCTAGCCTCTCCTAATACCAGAGTAGGCGTTCCGGTCCAATCCGGTGCGCGCCGCTAAGTCGCTGACGTCAAGAAGGCTTCGGCTGATACCACGACGTCAAGTGCCCATAACTATTCCCACGTAGCTCGTTAGTGCGTATTGGCCAATGGCCAGACTCAGATCAAATACCAAGATCTCAATAAGCGTGTTATTATGAAATAACCGCGGACAACGACCAGGGCCAGGCCCACCTGTCTCCTAGGTGGTCGCAACCTGCCCTGTCGCTCCGCCACAAAGTAACCATCAGGGGGCTGCCGGGAACCCAGGCCCACCACTACCTGTGTGGAACCACCTGCCCCTTCAGCCCCCATCTCCGAATCATCATCATGTGTATGTAAAGTATGTATAGTATATACCCGTGATCACCACCCGAGTGATCCTGGCCCGATAGTATAGCATGGCAGACGGACAAGGATGTAGGGCCACTAATGGAGTACTAGCATCCTATACTAAGTATTAGGATAGCAGGTAAAGGTATCAACAGTTGTAGCAACAATGACAGGCTATGCAGCAGAATAGGAGCTATCGAATCATCAACAGTAGTTGTTCTAATGCAAGAGAAGGAGAGAGAGGATGGGCAATATCTGGTGATCAAGGGGGGGGCTTGCCTGGTTGCTCTGGCAAGAAAGAGGGGTGGTTAACACCGTAGGCGATCGAGGCAGCAGCGACGTCCGTCTCGTAGTCTACCGTAGAGAAGAGGGGGAAGAAACAATGAATACAGAGCAAACAAATTATCACAAAATATAACATGGCAAAATGCGGTGCTACGTGTGACCTAATGCGTTAGGAGGTGTTACCGACGAAGGGGGCAAACATCCGGGAAAGTATTCCCGGTGTTTCGCATTTTTGGGCGGATGAAACGAAGGGGGAAAGTTGCATGTTCGGTATGATAGAAATGTGTGGCGGACGAACGGATCGCGTATTCGAATTCGTCTCGTTGTTCTGAGCAACTTTCATATATAAATTATTTTCATCCGAGTTACGGATTATTTTATATTAATTTTCAAAGTTTTAATCATTTTCTGGAATTACAGAATTAATTTAATTCAAAAAGTATTTATGACATCATCAAGACGTCAGCGTGACGTCAGCGGTCAACTCTGACCCTTGACAAGTCAAACTGACGGGTGGGTCCCACCTGTCATACACTGTTTAGGATTTAGCTAATCTAATTACTATTTAATTAAATTAACTAGTTAATTAGATTAATTAAACAATATTAAGTGACTTAATTAATTCACTAATTAATTAATTAATTTTATATTTTTTTATTCTTCTTCTTTTTTTTTGTAAAACTTTCTGGTCCGTGGGATCATTTGGTCAGTGGCCCAGGGGGCCAATTTGGGGCGGGTTACCGGGCGCTGGGCATCCACCCGTCGATTGGGAAGGGACGGGCGCAGGGGCGCCTGCGGCCGCGGCGAGCTACGCCGGCCACG
>LR738710.1:832760885-832775864 GCA_902687465.1 Secale cereale | reverse complement strand
GGGGGGGGGAGGAGGTGGCACTACTAGGAAAAGGCCTACTAATGGCGCACCTATTGGCCATTAATGGCGCATTAGTGGTGCGCCATTAGTATATTTTACTAATGGCGCACCTATGATGCGCCATTAGTATCTGGTATACTAATGGCGCACCACAGATGCGCCATTAGTATATACCACGGTGCGCCATTAGTATGCCTCCCAGGGGGCCATATATACCCAGGTGCTTTGGCATACTTATGGCGCACTACTTAATGATGCGCCATTAGTAACTTTGGCATACTAATGGCGCACTGTTTAATGATGCGCCATTAGTATCCTTTGGCATACTAATGGCGCACTGTGATATGATGCGCCATTAGTATGAATATGAGGTTTTTTATTTATTTTTTAATTTTCTGTTTTTTGCACAGGTTATAAAATGTATTATTGGACAATTTATAGATAGCACACATCAACAACAGATTCATCGAATACAATAAAAGATTAGTCTCTGAATACAATTCATCATATTAGTCTCCGAATACAATTCATCATATTAGTCTCTGAATTGAAAAGACCGAACAAAGATAGAACATTATATTACAAGTCTCGAGACCGCGAGTAGCGAGTTTGTCTTCACATTACAAGTCGATATCGAACATCTAAACTACCATCACATAGAAGAGAGCTGCGGTCATCACGATAAGCATCATCACGATGAAACTCGTCTTCATCCGGTTCCTCCAACGCTCCCTCCCCTCTCCCGCTAGATAGCGGGCGTATCTAGATTCCGCCTCGGCCCTAGTGGTGTACCCTTTGTAACTGTTACCGCTGAATCGGTGAACCTGTCTCCGACACTCCTCCCAGTCGTCGTAGACTCCGGGAACCTTATCCTTGTACACGACATACGACGGCATCGCTATGCACTAGCCAAACAAAACGTGAGTACCAATTCACAGACAATACATAAGCAATATATAAGTATGCAACAGAACGATCGGAAGAGAAAAGCAAGACATTAATAGCATCGATTACATCTAAGTTGAACGACAGTCGAAACCAAAGAGATATACTACAAGTTCATTAAAGTTTAATTACAACATGAGCCAATCGATGTTTTAGAACTAGACACAACATCACTACTTTTGACTCGACTCAAGGGACCAGAGCATGGATGAAGCCGACGTCTATCGTGGGAGTCATGAAATCGCGGGCGTTGTCAGCCTGCATTTGTAGCATTGTGTCGATGTCACTATTGGACGGTTGATTTCTGAGGTAGAACTGCCCCGAGGTACGAAGGACATCTTGATGGATGATTTCCGCAAACTCCGACTGGATGGGAAAGAATTCTTGTGTGATGTCCGCGTCCTGGATTGCCGACACGCTCGCGGCCCAATCTTTAAGTTTACTCGGTAGCAGAAGTTGATGATGGTCCCGTACGATCGCCGGCATGTGATGGATGGCGTAGTAGGCACCCTTTTGACCGTCAGCCGGCTGCTTGACGCAGCAGAACGTCGTATTGTGGGAGAACACGTGCTTGCCGGTCTTACGAATAGGCCTGGTGAAGGTGCCTCCAGATTTGGCGTAGCCGGGGAGAACATCATCAAGAACCTTCTTGACATTTGTGTAGTCTACGTTCGACTTACGGTCCGAGTCGAAATACGTGGCCGTGGAATATTTGGGGCTTAGGAGGATGAGCGTGCAATGTGTGTCACTGCAGAAAACACGGAATCTTAAAAGAAAAACGATTGAAATCTAAGAATTCATATGTTACGGGGCGGTTGAGGGGAGGACTTACTCGGGAAAGTAAGGCACGAGGAAGTTATCCTTATCTCGGTTTGCCAGAATGACGCCTTCGAGGTAAGAACTCGCGACTTGCCGGTCCCCAGGGCTGCCCAAGATCTTGGCACGCATGTAGAAGGGGTCGACTATCACGATGTCCGGGGTCTTGTCGCGAATGATCCGCATCTCCATACTCAGCGAAAATAGCCGAACGAAGGTGTAGTGCAGCGGATGAAGGTTCAACATAGCGTAGATGTCATCAAACCGCAGGACGATCGTACCCCCGATGGAGTTATCCACAAAGCCCTTGCCCTCTGGCACCTTGGCCGCGAAAACCGGGTATGCCACATCCTTCTCTCTGAGACGCCGCTTCTCCAAAGAAAGAACATTGTCATGCAGACTCCGCATAGCACCGGTTGCAGCATCGAGCATATTTCTCGGTAGCATCGGCCTACCCGCCACATGCATCCTCCTCATTACATCCTCAGGTGAAGGTGGCCCGTCCTGAGCACGGATCATACTCGGTGCCGGCTGGCTCGCACCCTTGTTAGTCTTTCTTTTGTGTGCCTTCTTCTTCTCCTGTAATGGGACCGAGTTCTGCTCACAGATCGCCTTCTTGAGTGTGTTGGGGCTGATAATATTTCGCACCTCGCCTATCTGAGGCTCGGTGAAGTCGGCAGCTGGAGGCGTCTCCTGAGAACTGAACGGTAGACGACACCTGTTGCAACTTGGTTTCTCTGCGGTACCAGCTAGATCACGCACGTCTTTTGTAGGGTTGGGTTCTTGAGAAGGAGGCCCCATGAAGTCGCCACCGTACCCATGATCGGCAAAGTACTGATCGACGTTGGCAAATGTATCGTCGTCGTCGTCGTTCTGATCCTGTGCCATATGCATGTTTGGATCCAGTGGCACAAGGATGTCCGGCACCGTTGCGGCGGTCTTTCCATGGGGCCGACTTGGCGCCGACACGACTTGCGGTGTTGTCTTTGGGGTGGTGTCCCCCGCCCCCAAACGAATCTGGCTCTTCGGCCAAAGCAGGGGCCAGCTCAGGCAGGCGCTGAGGGTCATCACGGGTCCCTCCTCTTTTTCACCTCATTTCCACCATAGATTCATTCAAATTAAGTTGTTAAATTACCTTGTTTTGATAGGTAAGTAAGGGGGAAGCTATATTTATGTTGTTCTCCCTACAACAATGTGCACATGCACTTTTTATGGCCTAGCTAGATCTATGTATGTTCGTGGTGTTGTATATGTTTGTTATGTTGCATATGTGTTTGTGTTTGGAGGTGTACCGGTATTTGAAAGGCGATAGTTGCCAATATTTTTCCTGGAATGTTGATTCATTTCCGTTTCGGTGAGAATTTTGGCATTAAGCATTCTTTTTTGTCCTATTTTTAGGGAAAGTCATGGAAATTTTTTTCTTGGTTCTAAAATATCGGTTTGCTCTACCCCGCAGGCGACCATGGTGCGTACGATGACCGAAGGCATCGTGAATAGGTTTTTGAGGTCCGCGAAGGCCGAGATGCTTCAAAAGAACGAGACGGAGATAAGATGTCCATGTCGAAGATGCAAGCTGAAGAGCCTTATTGCGGACCCGGATTCCAGGCAGGTGCGGGACCACCTGCTCTTGCGTGGTTTCATATATGGCTATCGGTGGCAAGGTGATGAAGATGACTACGAAGTCGTCCATGGGGGCCGGGCAAGAAATGAGGAAGGGCAGCAAGATAACCACCGCGGCTCGGGCGGGCGAGAAGACAAAGAATCCCCAAGAGATGATCACGACGGTGATGCTTTACACAGTCATCATGTAGAAGATGCAGGACATGATGATGAGGAAGATGCCGGAGCAGACGACGGGCATGATCATGAAGATGATGATGCCGGCGGAGCAGACGACGCTGGACCATCGATGGGCTGGGTGCAGGACCCTCATATTCAAGAGCTGCTTCTCAAGCAGACCGATAACGCAAGAGCTGCCGCCCGAGAGAAAGCCAAGATGGATCAACTTGAGTTAGACGTGGTTACTCCATTGTATGAAGGATGCAGGCCCGAGGATACCTGCCTGAAAGTAACGCTCATGGCTCTGGAGATGAAGGTAAAACACAAAATGACCGCCGCATGCTTCGACGAGAACATGTCATTCTGGCACGAACGTCTTCCCAAGGGGAACAAGTGCCCGACCAGTTTGGAGGAGGCGAAGAAAATCGTGTGTCCTCTGGATTTACCGCACGTGAAATACCATGTGTGCATGAACAATTGCATCATTTATCGGGACGAGCACGCGGAGTCTACCATATGTCCGGTGTGCGGCGTCACTCGATACAAGAAGAGGAAGAAAGCTCCTCGAAAAGTGGTGTGGTACTTTCCGATCACTCCTCGTCTGCAGCGGTATTTCGTAGACCCTAAGGTAGCAAAGCTCCTGCGTTGGCACGCGGATAGGGAGGAGAAGAAGCGAGAAGATGACGCAAATGATCCGGAGATAGATAAAAAAGACAAGATGCTGAGTCACCCTAAGGATGTGAGCCAGTGGCAAGCGTTGAACTTCGAAGACCTAGAATTTGGGAATGATCCAAGGAACATCGTGCTGGGCGCGAGCACCGACGGAGTCAATCTGTTTGGCAGCTAGAGAAGCACACATAGCACTTGGCATGTGTTTGTGTGGATGTACAACCTTCCCCCTGGTTGTGCATGAAGAGGAAGTACATTCACATGAGTATGCTAATTGAAGGACCGAAACAACCAGGGAATGACATCAATCTGTATCTGGGGCTGCTGAAAGAGGAGCTTGCCACGCTGTGGAAAATGCCAGCCAATACGTGGGACACCGCAGAGAAAGAATATTTCCCTATGAGAGCCGCGCTGCTCACGACGGTGCACGACTATCTCGGTTACGGATATGTCGCGGGGAAGGTGGTCCACGGATTTTCTGGATGCGTCAGGTGCATGGATGACACAACGTGTCGCCAGCTAGATAGAGATCCCGGGTCTTCGAAAACCGTGTTCATGGGACATCGAAGGTGGCTTCGCGACGATGACCTGTGGAGAAAACTCAAGGATCTGTTCGATGGTGAAAACGAACCCCGAGGATGCCCGCGTACGAGGAGCGGCGAGGAAATAGACGAGCTGTAGAAAAATTGGAAAGATTGCCCACTGCCGGGAAAGAAGCAAAAGGCGCCAGAGTCGGGAAAGAAGCGAAAGGCGCCAGAGCCGCTGGTGAAGGTATGGAAAACGAGGTCTGTTTTCTGGGACTTGACGTACTGGAAGATCCACCGTGTGCCTCACAGCCTTGATGTAATGCATATCATCAAGAACGTGTGCGAGAGTCTGCTTGGTACCCTGCTCAACATGCCAGAGAGGACCAAAGATGGCCCGAAAGCAAGGGCAGAACTGAAATCAATGGGCATTAGGCAGGAGCTTCACGCTATATATGATGATCATGATGATGATGATGATGATGATGAGGCGAAGCAGGACACGGAAAGTCGTCGCAAAGGAAAAAAGGCCAAGAAGTCCGGAAATGACTACCCTCCCGCGTGCTTCACTCTAGGTCAGGAGGAGATCGAGCAGTTTTTCACCTGCCTTGTAGGAGTAAAACTTCCTTACGGTTACGCGGGGAAGATAAGCAGATACCTAGACCCAGCGAAGCTGAAGTTCAGCGGGATGAAGTCTCATGACTGTCACGTGCTTATGACGCAGATACTTCCAGCTGCAATCCGTGGGATCATGGACGCGCACGTCCGTGAAACCCTATTTGGCCTATGCAACTTTTTCAACGTCATCTCTCGGAAGTCTGTTGGCGTGAGGCAAATCAGAAGGCTACAGGAAGAGATCGTGGTGATACTATGCGAGCTTGAGATGTACTTCCCGCCCGCATTCTTCGACGTTATGGTGCATCTGCTGGTCCATATCATGGACGATATCATCCAACTCGGGCTGACGTTCCAGCACAGCATGATGCCGTTCGAAAGGATGAATGGTGTCATCAAAGGATACGTTCGCAACATGTCACGTCCAGAGGGAAGCATAGCCAGGGGCTTTCTGACCGAAGAGTGCATCTCCTACTGCACGAATTATCTAGGCATCAAGAACCCCGTTGGTCTGCCCGTCAACAGGCACCTCGGCAGGCTCGCTGGATGGGGTCACCGTGAGGGTCGCCGCGAAATGCATGTCGACTTCGAGGGTCGACTCGCCGAATTTGAAAGAGCAAACCTTGGCTTTTAGGGTGCCTGGGGGTCGATAAAAACTGAAATAATGAAAGCTTAGGCTTTTAGGGTGCCTCGGCGTCGAAAAACCCTCAATGATAAAAGCTTAGCTTTCAGGATGCCTCGGTGTCGACAAACCCTAAATGATGAGACCATGATCTTGTTCCTTGACAATAACCAACTTTTTGACCAAACTTTGTTCCTATTTAGAGAGAAACATGGCCAACAACGATGAGGCCGGGGGTTCGGGCGGCAAGGCATTCTGGGAGCTGTCCCAGGAGATGGAGGAACAACCTCACTTGTATGAGGACGCCGCCTTCCCCACCGATCCTGAGACCACTGATGGTACCGTCAAGGATGACCCCACTGATGCCACCACTGATGGTGCCGCCGAGGAAGCGACCATTGATGATGGCGGCGCACGCATAGATGGCAGCCAACCGAAGAGTCAACGGAAGGACCGGCGCCCGACCGTGCTCTGCACCCTCAAGGAGGAAGTTACTGAAGTGGACTCCGACGGGAATCCAACGGCGCCCGAACGAATAGTCAAGGGGTACTCGCTTCAGCTCGGGTGCATTCTCCGGAGCACCGTCTCGATCAACACCGAGAACCTGAGGCATCCTGACCGAGGGAATTTGCGCAACCTCCTCTTCACGAAGCTGCACGAACGATACAAGTTCCACGCTGAATTTGAAAACACAAGCCTCAAAGAGAATAAAGTGAACAATGCTGCCCTCACGAAGATGAGCAAGGCCCTGTCTACTTGGAAAAGCAATGTGAAAAGAATGATCGAGAAAGGTGAGAGTTATGAGAAGATCAAGGAGAAAAATCCTTCGATCACCGAAGATGACTACAACGACTTCAAGATCAATTGCTCGAGCACCGCAAACTCCGAATCAAGTCAGTGGGGGAAAGAAATGCGGGAGCTGAACTTAGGGGAACACACACTCGGTCCCGGCGGTTACAGAGTGGCGGAGCCTATAAGGGACAAGGAGGAGGCGGACCATGACGAGCAAGGCCTACCGCCCCTCTTCGATAAATACGGTGACAAGCAGACCAGGAACTTTGTCAGGGCCCGGTACAAGAAGGACCCAAAAACAAAGGAGCTTACCACGGATCCGAAGAACAGGGCGCTTGAGCTTGTTCTGGTAAGGAATACACCCCCGCGTAATTAGCTCCATATGGTTGCATTCTAATTAATGAAGCCAAATTTCTAAATGGTTCACATTCCTTCCGCAGGCGACTGAAAGCAGTAGCGCGGGGTCGACTAAGAGCAACCCTTGGGACACGACTCTAAATAGGGCGTTGAATGTAATGAAGAACAAGGATAAGCTCAATAAGCCGACGTCAGCTGGTCGTGTGGCCGGCAATGGCTTGTCGACAAAATGGTCGTCATACTATAACGCTGGTGGGCGAAAGGAGAAAAAGACCAGCTCGGAAAGCCAGGCGCGCGAGGTTCAAGAACTCAAGGCACAGGTGGCGCGGATTCCGGAGATTGTCCAAGAGCAAGTGCAAAAACAGCTCGGAGCGACGATCACCGCCATTGTGCCTACCTTGATCGAGGGGTTGAGCGCGTGGATTGCGGGCGGCCAACAGGGGCCGCCCCCGATTCCTAGCTTCACGGCCAGCAACTCGCAGAATGCGATGGCGGGGCCATTGGTGTCTCCGGCGGAGGCGGCATTGGTGTCTCCGACGCCGGCACGGGAGCTTAATGCACCCGGGTGTACGCCGGCCGGCACCTCTGCAGCAAGCGGCCCCTCCGTCAACTGCACGCCCGCCGTTGGCGGTACCTCGACATTAGCCGAGCTCGACGCCATCATCACGGTAACTAATTAAGCCTCTCTCGGCCGAGGACTTCATCTCCTTGCCTTTGACTGGGCATCCCTGAGGCCCTACATGTTTTCGCAGGGCGCCGCCGACGTTCCGTGCACTCTCCTGCACTTCGTGAACAACGAGTTGGTCGATGTCGCCAAGGGCAAAATCGTTCAACCGGGCAACCCCTTGTTCCACGGTACCCAGATGCCACCCAACTTGTTTAGCGTTCAACTGGTTCGGGTGCTGCCAGGCTGCGACGAGTTGTTACCTCTGATTCGACCCGTCGGGGCCGACGATGATGACATGATGACCCTCACCGCCTGCCTGAGCTGGCCCCTGCTTTGGCCGAAGAGCCAGATTCGTTTGGGGGCGGGGGACACCACCCCAAAGACAACACCGCCAGTCATGCCGGCGCCAAGTCGGCCCCATGTCAAGACCGCCGCAACGGTGCCGGACATCCCTATGCCACTGGATCCAAACATGCATATGGCACATGATCAAAACGACGACGACGACGATACATTTGCCAACGTCAATCAGTACTTTACCGATCATGGGTACGGTGGCGACTTCATGGGGCCTCCTTCTCAAGAAACCAACCCAACAAAAGACGTGCGCGATCTAGCTGGTACCGCGGAGAAGCCAAGTTGCAAGAGGCGTTGTCTGCCGTTCAGCTCTCAGGAGACGCCTCCAGCTACTGACTTCACCGAGCCTCAGATAGGCGAGGTGCAAAATATTATCAGCCCCAACACACTAAAGAAGGCGGTCTGTGGGCAAAACTCGGTCCCATTACAGGAGAAGAAGAAGGCACGCAAAAGAAAGACTAACAAGGGTGCGAGCCAGCCGGCACCGAGTACGATCCATGCTCAGGACGGGCCACCTTCACCTGAGGATGTAATGAGGAGGGTGCATGTGGCGGATAGGCCGATGCTACCGAGAAATATGCTCGATGCTGCTACCGGTGCTATGCGGAGTCTGCATGACAGTGTTCTTTCTTTGGAGAAGCGGCGTCTCAGAGAGAAGGATGTGGCATACCCAGTTTTCGCGGGCAAGGTGCCAGAGGGCAAGGGCTTTGTGGATAACTCCATCGGGGGTACGATCGTCCTGCGGTTTGATGGCATCCACGCTATGTTGAACCTTCATCCGCTGCACTACACCTTTGTTCGGCTATTTTCGCTGAGTATAGAGATGCGGGTCATTCGCGACAAGACCCCGGACATCGTGATAGTCAACCCCTTCTACATGCGTGCCAAGATCTTGGGCAGCGCTGGGGACCGGCAAGTCGCCTGTTCTTACCTCGAAGGCATCATTCTAGCAAACCGAGATAAGGATAACTTCCTCGTGCCTTACTTTCTCGAGTAAGTCCTCCCCTCAACCGCCCCGTAACATATGAATTCTTAGATTTCGATCGTTTTTCTTTTAACATTCCGTGTTTTCTGTAGTGACACACATTGCATGCTCATCCTCCTAAGCCCCAAATATTCCATGGCCACGTATTTTGACCCGGACCGTCAATCGAACGTAGACTACACAAATGTCAAGAAGGTTCTTGATGATGTTCTCCCCGGCTACGCAAAATCTGGAGGCACCTTCACCAGGCCTATTCGTAAGTACGGCAAGCACGTGTTCTCCCACAATACGACGTTCTGCTGCGTCAAGCAGTCGCCTGGCGGTCAGAAGGGTGCCTACTACGCCATCCATCACATGCGGGCGATCATACGGGACCATCATCAACTTCTGCTACCGAGTAAACTCAAAGATTGGGCCGCGAGCGTGTCGGCAATCCAGAACGCGGACATCGGACAAGAATTCTTTCGCATCCAGTCGGAGTTTGCGGAAATCATCCATCAGATGTCCTTCGTACCTCGGGGCAGTTCTACCTCAGAAATCAACCGTCCAACAGTGACATCGACACAATGCTACAAATGTAGGCTGAAGACACCCGTGATTTCATGACTCCCACGATAGACGACGGCTTCATCCACGCTCCGGTCCCTTGAGTCGAGTCGAAAGCAGTGATGCTGTGTCTAGTTCTGAAACATCGATTGGCTCATGTTGTAATTAAACTTTAATGAACTTGTAGTATGTCTCTTTGGTTTCGAGAGTCGTTCAACTTAGATGTAATCGATGCTATTAATGTCTTGCTTTTCTCTTCCGATCGTTCTGTTGCATACTTATATATTGCTTATGTATTGTCTGTGAATTGGTACTAACGTTTCGTTTGGCTAGTGCATAGCGATGCCGTCGTATGTCGTGTACAAGGGTAAGGTTCCCGAAGTCTACGACGACTGGGAGGAGTGTCGGAGACAGGTTCACCGATTCAGCGGTAACAGTTACAAAGGGTACACCACTAGGGCCGAGGCCGAATCTAGATATGCCCGCTATCTAGCGGGAGAGGGGAGGGAGCATTGGAGGAACCGTATGAAGACGAGTTTCATCGTGATGATGCTCATCGTGATGACCGCAGCTCTCTTCTATGTGATGGTAGTTTAGATGATCGATATCGACTTGTATGTGAAGACAAACTCGCTACTCGCGGTCTCGAGACTTGTAATATAATGTTCTATCTTTGTTCAGTCTTTTCAATTTGGAGACTAATATGATGAATTGTATTCGGAGACTAATATGATGAATTGTATTCAGAGACTAATCTTCTATTGTATTCGATGAATCTGTTGTTGATGTGTGCTGTCTATATTCTGTCCAATTATACATTTTGTAACCTGTGCAAAATAACAGAAAATTAAAAAAAAACCTAATATTCATACTAATGGCGCATCACATCATAGTGCGCCATTAGTATGCCAAAGGATACTAATGGCGCATCATTAAACAGTGCGTCATTACTATGCCGAAGTTACTAATGGCGCATCTTGTTGTTGTGCGCCATTAGTATGCCAAAGCACCTGGGTATACATGGCCCCCTGGGAGGCATACTAATGGCGCACTGTTGTATATACTAATGGCGTATCTGAGGTGCGCCATTAGTATACCAGATACTAATGGCGCACCAGAGGTGCGCCATTAGTAAAATATACTAATGGCGCACCACTAATGCGCCATTAATGGCCAAATTAGGTGCGCCATTAGTAGGCCTTTTCCTAGTAGTGCCCCCGCCCCTAAACGAATCTGGCTCTTCGGCCAAAGCAGGGGCCAGCTCAGGCAGGCGCTGAGGGTCATCACGTCATCATCGTCGGCCCCGACGGGTCGAATCGTAGGTAACAACTCATCGCAGCCTGGCAGCACCCGAACCAGTTGAACCCTAAACAAGTTGGGTGGCATCTGGGTATCGTGGAACACGGGGTTACCCGGTTGAACGATTTTGCCCTTGGCGACATCGACCAACTCGTTGTTCACGAAGTGCAGGAGAGTGCACGGAACGTCGGCGGCGCCCTGCGAAAACATGTAGGGCGTCAGGGATGCCCAGTCAAAGGCAAAGAGATGAAGTCCTCGGCCGAGAGAGGCTTAATTAGTTACCGTGATGATGGCGTCGAGCTCGGCTAATGTCGAGGAACCGCCAATGGCGGGCGTGCAGTTGACGGAGGGGCCGCTTGCTGCAGAGGTGCCGGCCGGCGTACACCCGGGTGCATTAACCTCCCGTGTCGGCGTCGGAGACACTAATGCCGCCTCCGCCGAAGACACCAATGGCCCTGCCATCGCGTTCTGTGAGTTGCTGGCCGTGAAGCTAGGAATCGGGGCGGCCCCTGTTGGCCGCCCGCAATCCACGTGTGCAACCCCTCGGTCAAGGTAGGCACAATGGCGGTGATCGTCGCTCCGAGTTGTTGTTGGACTTGCTCTTGGACAATCTCCGGAATCCGCGCCACCTGTGCCTTGAGTTCTTGAACCTCGCGCGCCTGGCTTTCCGAGCTGGTCTTTTTCTCCTTTCGCCCACCAGCGTTATAGTATGACGACCATTTTGTCGACAAGCCTTTGCCGGCCACACGACCAGCTGATGTCGGCTTACTGAGCTTATCCTTTTTCTTCATTACATTCAACGCCCTATTTAGAGTGGTGTCCCAAGGGTTTGTCTTAGTCGACCCCGCGCTACGGCTTTCAGTCGCCTGCGGAAGGAATGTGAACCATTTAGAAATTTGGCTTCATTAATTAGAATGCAACCATATGGAGCTAATTACTCGGGGGTGTATTCCTTACCAGAACAAGCTCAAGCGCCCTGGTCTTCGGATCCGTGGTAAGCTCCTTTGTTTTCGGGTCCTTCTTGTACCGGGCCCTGACAAAGTTCCTGGTCTGCTTGTCACCGTATTTATCGAAGAGGGGCGGTAGGCCTTGCTCGGCACGGTCCGCCTCCTCCTTGTCCCATATAGGCTCCGCCACTCTGTAACCGCCGGGACCGAGTGTGTGTTCCCCTAAGTTCAGCTCCCGCATTTCTTTCCCCCACTGACTTGATTCGGAGGTTGCGGTGCTCGAGCACTTGATCTTGAAGTCGTTGTAGTCATCTTCGGTGATCGGAGGATTTTTCTCCTTGATCTTCTCATAACTCTCACATTTCTTGATCATTCTCTTCACCGTGCTTTTCCAAGTAGACAGGGCCGTGCTCATCCTCGTGAGGGCGGTATTGTTCACTTTATTCCCTTTGAGTCTTGTGTTTTCAAATTCAGCGGGGAACTTGTATCTTTCGTGCAGCTTCGTGAAGAGGAGGTTGCGTAAATTCCCTCGGTCAGGATGCCTCAGGTTCTCGGTGTTGATCGAGACGGTGCTCCGGAGAATGCACCCGAGCTGAAGCGAGTACCCCTTGACTATTCGTTCGGGCACCGTTGGATTCCCGTCGGAGTCCACTTCAGTAAATTCCTCCTTGACGGTGCGGAGCACGGCCGGGTGCCGGTCCTTCCATTGCCTCTTCGGTTGGCTGCCATCTGTGCGTGCGCCGCCATCATCAGAGGTGGCATCCTCGGCGGCACCATCAGTGGTGGCATCCTCGACGGCACCATCAGTGGGGTCATCCTCGGCGGTACCATCAGTGGTCTCAGGATCGGTGGGGAAGGCGGCGTCCTCATACAAGTGAGGTTGTTCCTCCATCTCCTGGGACAGCTCCCAGAATGCCTTGCTGCCCGAACCCCCGGCCTCATCGTTGTTGGCCATGTTTCTCTCTAAATAGGAAAAAAGTTTGGTCAAAAAGTTGGTTATTTTCAAGGAACAAGATCATGGTCTCATCATTTAGGGTTTGTCGACACCGAGGCATCCTGAAAGCTAAGCTTTTATCGTTGAGGGTTTTTCGACGCCGAGGCACCCTAAAAGCCTAAACTTTCATCATTTCGGTTTTTATTGACACCGAGGCACCCTAAAAGCCAAGGTTTTATAATTTATGGTTTGTCGACACCGAGGCATCCTAAAAGCTAAGCTGGGAAGGAGAATTCTAAGTTGGGCCTAATCACTTGGCTCTATTGCCGCCTATGGTTTAATGCAGCTAGAATAAAGGGGCACTTGATCCTACTTAATTAACTACTAAGATATCCCGGCCCATGCATTAGTCACAAGTACCCCATATGTCCTATTTTTAGCAAAGTCATGCTAAAATTCACGGAAAAATTCAGCATGACCTTTGCTGAAAATAGGACATATGGAGTACCCGAATTTGCCGGAACGGATGTTAATCGACATTCCAGCAAACTCAAGGGCCTCTCGGGTGGACAAGGCAATGTGCTACTTGCTTAAATCTCTGTCCAATGCTATTTACAAGACAAACAACAGGTGGCAAAGCCCAGTGTTAAAAAAAGGCCTCCATCACAACATGGAAAATACATTGGCAGTTATATCAATAGCTTTTTGTGTCTTTTGACAGTACCACATTGATAGAAGTATCACTGTCAAAAGAAGGGGGTTTTAGTTTGAACCAAAGACAACAATTCAAGCCAACTGTTGTAGCTCTGTTCATCTACACATCTCATAAATAATAGCTTTAAAACAACACCAACCCAGACCTAGGCAACAGTGGCATCTTGTTCATTTACAGATCCCAAAACAGAAGGCAATGTTTTGCCATTATCTAGTTTCCACTTATAAAAATTCTTAGCAGCAGCAAAAGCCTAAGGCTCTGTTTGATAGCAAAGTATTAAAAAAACAGCAGTATCAACAAACTACGGTAATTTAGCATGTAGGCATAACATACCATGGTTTTAACATAACAGAGCATCTGTTTGGCTGTGGCCTGCGCAGTGCTGTAAGTGTAGATGGCTAGCTGTTAGCACTCCAAACACTCGCACCTAACTAGCCGGTGAAATCAACTTAATCAGCCATGCAGATGCAGCTAGCTTGCATATACCTTACCATTAGTAGGGCACACACGCGTAGCTGGCTTCTTTACAATTTATGGTACATTATTCTCGGCAGCTAGCTAGGTATTACCATATGCGTGCATAAGAACAGGAGCATGCAGAAACTGAAGGTAGCCGATGGAGAATCTACAGAGATGGCCGCAGCGTCGGCGACAAAGGCGATGGTGTGAGAGCGAGACGAGCTTGTTGTGAATAGCTAGTGACTGGCTTGTTTCTTTAGCTTGCTCTGTTTTTAAAAAAGAGGTCCAGGGTTCTTTTTTTTATGCAGAGAAATTACTACAGTTTTGAGAATACTCTAGTTTTAATTTGAGGCAACAACATGGACAGCAGCGTCTTCCTCCTTAATGCAAAGTTCCTCCAATTTTTGTTCTCTTTTAATAATCAGAAGAACAATACACAGAACCCCACATGAATCACATGCAAGATTAAAATATTTATCATAGGTAACCCATCGATCATTGGACAGGAGCAATATATTCATTATCACAATTTCTTACCTTTCCAGTTTAACCTACCAAAGATTTGAGCTGGCCCAAGCCACATCCAAAAGACACAAACGAAGATACTCCACAAAACTGTAAAGCTGCAACACCTAGAAAACATGGCAAATTCTACACGCCTAGAAAAGCATTCTCCTCCAGGAGGGTGTCATACCCCTCACTATCTGGTCACATATTCCAGACTTCCCAGCAGCAAGTAAACATTAGAATACTACAATGTTGAGTTACGGGAGCTCCTAACACATGGAGTATGCAATACTAGCAGTAGGACAATCTAAAGTCATGCCTACGGGTAACTATAACCCAGAACTCATCAGTCAATACTTAGAATACTATGGTATCTCAAAGAGGTGCTTGCAATGGGGGAGGGGGGATCTCACCAGATGAGGAGTTCCTGCTGGAGAAGGGGGC
>LR738710.1:832686831-832760026 GCA_902687465.1 Secale cereale | reverse complement strand
GAGGGGGATCGAGATCGAGTGTTCTCATGAATTCAAAAAGTGCCCATGAAATTTAAAAATATTCATGATAGTTCAAAAAGTGCCCATGAAATACAATCGAGAAATGAAGGCTACGATTTAAATACAATCGATCTTAGCTAGCTATCTGTTCACAATCTTCTTGCCCTTCTTTTTCGCAAATGGAGTTCTTCTGTGGAACGGATGTCCTTTAGGTAGGGTGGTCCTGCTTCTTCTTGTGGTGTATGCTGCTACTTCATCATCGTCGTCATGTTAGATCCTCGGGTCGCCGTACTTGTCGAAGTCTTGCTCATTGGCTACTCCATCCATTCTGATGATCTTTCTTTTGCCTCTCTTCACGACAACACGACTGGGCTTTGACGGGTCCGTAATGAAGAAGCATTGGTCAACTTGGGAAGCCTGCCGAGGTGCCTGTTGACGGGCAGACCAACGGGGTTCTCGATGCCTAGATAATTCGTGCAGTAGGAGATGCACTCTTCGGTCAGAAAGCCCCTGGCTATGCTTCCCTCTGGACGTGACATGTTGCGAACGTATCCTTTGATGACACCATTCATCCTTTCGAACGGCATCATGCTGTGCTGGACCGTCGGCCCGAGTTAGATGATATCGTCCACGATATGGACCAGCAGATGCACCTGATGTCTACACACGCTTCTACTCTTGTAGACTATGTTGGGCCTCCAAGCGCTGAGGTTTGTAGGACAGCAGCAATTTCCCTCAAGTGGATGACCTAAGGTTTATCGAACTCAGGGAAGTAGAGGTTGAAGATGGTCTCTCTCAAGCAACCCTGCAACTAAGATACAAGAAGTCTCTTGTGTCCCCAACACACCTAATACACTTGTCAGATGTATAGGTGCACTAGTTCGGCGAAGAGATGTTAAATGGCAAGTGATATGGATGGCAAAACAAAGTAATATAAATCTGTAATAAAAAGTGCAGCAAGCAAATAAGTGGTAAACGTGAGCACAAATGGTATTGCAATGGTGGAAACAAGGCCTAGGCTTCATACTTTCACTAGTGGCAACTCCCAACAACATTAACATAATCGAATCACATGATATTTCCCATAAAACATGCAATGGAGACGCACCCGGAGGTCATTCCTTCGTGGTCAAGAGAGGACGAGAATTATGTAGGGCTACAAAAGCACACCTCAAAGTTCGTAGTTCTCAATCTAAGGATTTCCCAATGTCACCGCGGCCATCCAAAGAGAGTCCCACAATCACCACAACATATCTAAAGGATAGTCAAAGGCGAGCACCAAGAGACTCTCAATCTTCAATCAACACACAAGAGAGGAAATCACTCATGAAAATATTTTTCTAATCCATGTCCAATAGACCGCTGTCACCTTGGTCTCGGGGATTATACTAGATAAAGACAAGTGAGTACATCAATCCAATACATAGAGGAAGGGTAAATATCATGGGATCACCCTAGATTAACATAGCCTATGATCACAACGAAGATCACATCATGGGAGAGAGAGATAACCACATAGCTACACGTACGAGCCCTCGGCCCCGGAGAAGACTACTAACACATGGACATGGTGAGGAGGAGGTTGATGATGGCGTTGATGGAGAGGTGCAGCCCCGCGAGGAGGAGATGGCCGGCGGCAGCCACGGAGGCGGCGGCGGCGGCCCTTGGGGGCGTGGCGGCGGCGGCGGCCCTCGGGGCGGCGGCGGCCCTAGGGGGCAGTGGCTCCTTGGCCCCCCTTCTTCCTTGTGGATGGTGCTGCAATGATGCTGGTCCTCCCGTCCAAGACGGCGGCTCGGGAGGAGGAAAATTCGTGGCCCTTGGTGACCTAGGTTTCCTCTCTTTATATAGACTCTCGGATTCCCGTCATCAAATTTTGGGCCTCAGTAAAACAGGCTTTACTCGGCCGTCCGGACTCCGATTTGGACGAATTTTATATCCAGAAACATCGCCTCGAAATTCCCCACAACTTTCGCAACTAGACTTTTTCCGTTTGACATCGTCTTAGGGCCGGAATGTGACCATCTGTAAAAACGTTCTCAGACAGATTTCAGGAAAGTCAGAGTCCTACTCCAATACGACTCCTTTTGTGCTTTTGTCAATTTCCAAGTAATTCCTACACAATAAAGTGTAAAACAAGAACATTGTGCACTTTTGCAAACATTAGTAGGTTAGTCCAAATATGATCTAAAGTGTATGGAAGTGCATAAATATCATAGCAATATCACACAAAAAAGGCATGGAGCAAGCAGAAATTATAGATACGTTTTGGACGTATCAACATCCCCAAGCTTAATTCCTGCTCGTCCTCGAGTAGGTAAATGATAACAAGCATAATTTCTGTGGTGACATGCTATTAACCATATAAGAACTTTTCACAGACACATGACAAGTGCTTACTGAGACAATGAATCTGTAGTAATTAAGTTGCCTCATTAGAAGATCACAAAGAACTGAAAGTTTTACAATATGATACTGAAACACTCAATAGATTTGTAGTGAGCATGGTGTGCAAATATGACAAAGTGATATCTCGCTTGCCCCCTTTAGTGAAGCAAAACATAAATGCAGGGGCACCTCCAAGGTTTAAGTGACGACTAGATACAATGATTTCAGAATAAACAATATCATAATCATGCAAAAGACAATGGTACTTTGGGACAATGCACATTACACTCAGAATGACAATCATGCTCTCAATAGTTGGTGCTTTAAAGAAGGTGGAGACTCTCGAACCGTGGCTTTTGTTGGCAAGGTTGAAAACCCGTGGTCGGAAACAAAAAACTAAACATGTACCAGAGCTCTTGGTTTTAAAAACAGAGGTAAAAATTATTTTTTTAGAATATGCATATTTCGTCAACGAATGCTAGCAGATAACTCAATCACTTTTCGAGCTGGACAAGTTTCGAGGAACGGCTCCCGAATGAGGACGATCACATCCTCTTAATCTCCTTTGTTTATCACTGCCAAAGTTTTCTGATTTCTCATGAACAAAGCGTGAAGGAGGGTTTGTTTGTTGTATAATTTTTTAATGAGCCGGGCGCACTCTATGCCAGTTCCTTCTCGTATTATGGGTTTGCACATTAGACATGCAATCCTGGGGTGAAGCTTGTCCAACTTAAAAAGATCATGAATTAACTACTACTTCCTCATGAGCTAAAACAGAGGCACAAAAGAGAAATGCTTTTTTTTGAATAATTTCGAGATGGTACATGAAAGTCTTCGTTAGGAATGGCAGGTAAATACCATCTATAGGAAGGTATGGTGGACTCATATGGCATAACTGGTTTAAAGGATTTTGGATGCACAAGCAGTCAGTCCGCTTAGTACAGGCGAAGGTTAGCAATAGACTAGGAGCGACCAACTAAAAGAGCTATGACGGTCATAATCATGCAGAGCGACAAAGCAACATTGAATCAGGCATGGAAGTTATATCGCTACTCAGAAATTAAAGATCATCAAGGCTTGATAGACTTTATTTACAGTCTTAAATATGCGTGAGCATACGCCAAGTCAATCAAAATAAATTCTTGAAGGAAGATACCACTAAACCACACCACATCATAGGCAAACAAATCATGTTGGTACTCCAATAACACATTGAGAACCCCCGCTATTTGAGACTAACCATAAGAAAACATGAACTACTAAGCACCATTATGCACATAGCATTTTTATCATAGACATATCAACCAGTGCAACAGAAGCCAACTCTCTTAACAAGATAAGCATGATAAATAAAGAGAGTTCCAGCAACCAACTAAACAAAAGCTCTTTAAAAAGATAAGCATGAAAACTAAGAGCTGAACATGATAGTAGCTATTGAAAGACAAATAACATACACAGCAAAGATAAACATGAAAATTCTTTGTTGTGTTCTAGGTTGAAGTGGAGCGGGTCTCTCTCCCACACAAAGAAAGCTGGGTTCCAACTCGTTATGACCAGCAAGCAAAGCTAAAGAAAACTAAAAAGGAAACTAAAAGCAAGACGCTCCAAGCATAGCACATAACACATGAAGTGATAAAATTATAGTGGAACGAAAGACGAACTGATAATTGTTGATGGAGAAGGGGATGCACGGGGGCATCCCCAAGCTTAGACGCTTGAGTCTTCTTGAATATGTCTTGGGGGTGCACGGGGGCATCCCCAAGCTTGAGCGTTTGACACTCCTGAATCTTTTTATCATCTTCCCTCGCACACTTGAAAACTCCCTTCATACATAACTCATCATAATCTGATTAGCGAGGTTAGTACCCATAATAAAATAATTATTCCTTGCTGGAAATAAGGATATTCTTGAAGGTCTACTGCTTCTCAAGATTGCCAAAAGGTTTTTGCAAAGAAAAAGCAAGCTCAAGGTTTGCAAAATGAAGGAAAGGCAGAACAGGACAGAATCTGTGAAAAACAGACCAGCAGGTAGTAAATGATTTTTTCGGGGCACTTCTACAACTCTAATCAAAAAACTCAGAACAGACGCCCGAAAGACAATTGTATAGAGTACGCTGTCGAAAAATTCAGACCAAAAAGATGATCTGGTGATTTTATACGATTTTTTATGTCCAAGGACAGAATCTGTTTCCTGGACAGCACGTCACAACTTTTGAACTTTCTTGCAATCAGAGGCTACACTTGGCACAAAGCTGAAAAATAAAGATACAATGATGTTGCTACAGCAGTAACAAACATCAAGACCACTAAAAACTGAAAGGACAAGCTGAAAGCAAAGATAACAAGGGTTGTCTCCCTAGAGCTCTTTCTTTATAGCCATAAAGATAGGCTTAAGACTTTAATGATGCTCTCGTAGGAATAAGAGTTGAAGAACAAAAGAGAGCATCAAGAAGCAAATACCAAACACATTTAAGCCTAACATGCTTCCTATGCATAGGAATATTGCAATAGAATAATTCATTGAAGGACAAAGCAATAAGCATAGGAAGACAAAACAAGTGCAGCTTCAAAATATTCACCATAAAGAGAGGAAACTTCTTATTATTAAGATATTTAGAACCATGTCTCCCTCTCTCATTATAAATTTCAGTGGCATCATGGATGAACTCAACAATATAACTACCACATAAGGCATTATTTCCATGATCCAAAAGCATAAAAGTGTCATTACTCTTCATTTAAGCAAAATCTTTCTTGTTAGGAATAGTGAGAGTAAGACTATCATAACCATCATGGTAATCATCGTATTTAGGAGGCATATCATAATCATAATAAATTTTATCCTCAATAGTAGGTGGACTGAAAATATCATATTCATCATTGTAATCATCATATATAGGAGGCATAGTATCATCAAAGTAAATTTTCTCCTCAAAAGTTGGGGGACTAAAAATATCATGTTCATCAAACGTGTCATCCCCAAGCTTAGAGCTTTCCATGTCATTAGCAATATTGATATTAAAAAGAAACATACTAATAACATCACCACCATCATGATTGTTATGCAAATAATAAAGTTCCAAAGGTTTTTTAATTTTCTCTTCGAACACATCATGTCCAAGTTCAAGGTAGAGCTTATAAAGCTCTCTCATATTTTTGTTGTTTTCCATTAAGCAAAACTAGTGAAAATAAAAACAAGAAACAAAAAGATTTAATTGCAAGATCTAAAGATATACCTTCAAGCACTCACTTCCCCGGCAACGGCGCCAGAAATAGCTTGATGTCTACACACGCTTCTACTCTTGTAGACTATGTTGGGCCTCCAAGAGCAGAGGTTTGTAGGACAGCAGCAATTTCCCTCAAGTGGATGACCTAAGGTTTATCGAACTCAGGGAAGTAGAGGTTGAAGATGGTCTCTCTCAAGCAACCCTGCAACTAAGATACAAGAAGTCTCTTGTGTCCCCAACACACCTAATACACTTGTCAGATGTATAGGTGCACTAGTTCGGCGAAGAGATGTTAAATGGCAAGTGATATGGATGGCAAAACAAAGTAATATAAATCTGTAATAAAAAGTGCAGCAAGCAAATAAGTGGTAAACGTGAGCACAAATGGTATTGCAATGGTGGAAACAAGGCCTAGGCTTCATACTTTCACTAGTGGCAACTCCCAACAACATTAACATAATCGAATCACATGATATTTCTCATAAAACATGCAATGGAGACGCACCCGGAGGTCATTCCTTCGTGGTCAAGAGAGGACGAGAATTATGTAGGGCTACAAAAGCACACCTCAAAGTTCGTAGTTCTCAATCTAAGGATTTCCCAATGTCACCGCGGCCATCCAAAGAGAGTCCCACAATCACCACAACATATCTAAAGGATAGTCAAAGACAAGCACCAACAGACTCTCAATCTTCAATCAACACACAAGAGAGGAAATCACTCAGGAAAATATTTTTCTAATCCATGTCCAATAGACCGCTGTCACCTTGGTCTCGGGGATTATACTAGATAAAGACAAGTGAGTACATCAATCCAATACATAGAGGAAGGGGAAATATCATGGGATCACCCTAGATTAAGATAGCCTATGATCACAATGAAGATCACATCATGGGAGAGAGAGATAACCACATAGCTACACGTACGAGCCCTCGGCCCCAGAGAAGACTACTCACGCATGGACATGGTGAGGAGTAGGTTGATGATGGCATTGATGGAGAGGTGCAGCCCCGCGAGGAGGAGATGGCCGGCGGCAGCCACGGAGGCGGCGGCAGCGACCCTTGGGGCGCGGCAGCGGCGGCGGCCCTAGGGGGCAGCGGCTCCTTGGCCCCCCTTCTTCCTTGTGGATGGTGCTGCAATGATGCTGGTCCTCCCCTCCAAGACGGCGGCTCGGGAGGAGGAAAATTCGTGGCCCTTGGTGACCTAGGTTTCCTCTCTTTATATAGACTCTCGGATTCCCGTCATCGGATTTTGGACCTCAGTAAAACGCGCTTTACTCGGTCGTCCAGACTCGAATTTTATATCCAGAAGCATCGCCTCGAAATTGCCCACAACTTTCGCAACTAGACTTTTTCCGTTTCACGTCGTCTTCGGGCGGCAACGTGACCATCTTTAAAAACGTTCTCAGACAGATTTCAGGAAAGTCAGAGTCCTACTCCAATACGACTCCTTTTGCGCTTTTGTCAATTTCCAAGTAATTCCTACACAATAAAGTGTAAAACAAGAACATTGTGCATTTTTGCAACCATTAGTAGGTTAGTCCAAATATGATCAAAAGTGTATGGAAGTGCATAAATATCATAGCAATATCACACAAAAAAGGCATGGAGCAAGCAGAAATTATAGATACGTTTTGGACGTATCAACACCATAACGTCGAAGAATGCGGGCGGGAAGTACATCTCAAGCTCGCATAGTATCACCACGATCTCTTCCTGTAGCCTTCTGAGTTGCCTCACGCCAACCGACTTCCGAGAGATGACGTCAAAAAAGTTGCATAGGCCAAATAGGGTTTCACGGACGTGCGCGTCCATGATCCCACAGATTGCAACTAGAAGTATCTGCGTCATCAGCACGTGACAGTCGTGAGACATCATCCCGCTGAACTTCAGCTTCGCTGGGTCTAGGTATCTGCTTATCTTCCCCGCGTAACCGTAAGGAAGTTTTACTCCTACGAGGCAGGTGAAAAACTGCTCGATCTCCTCCTGACTTAGAGTGAAGCACACAGGAGGGTAGTCATTTCCGGTCTTCTTGGCCTTTTTGCCTTGGCGACGACTTTCCGTGTCCTGCTTCGCCTCATCATCATATATAGAGTGAAGCTCCTGCCTGATGCCCATTGATTTCAAGTCTGCCCTTGCTTTCGGCCCATCTTTGGTCCTCTCTGGCATGTTGAGTAGGGTACCAAGCAGACTCTCGCACACGTTCTTCGTGATATGCATGACATCAAGGCTATGAGGCACACGGTGGATCTTCCAGTACGGCAAGTCCCAGAAAATAGACCTCGTTTTCCATACCTTCAGCAGCGGCTCTGGCGCCTTTCGCTTCTTTCCCGGCTCTAGCGCCTTTTGCTTCTTTCCCGGCAGTGGGCAATCTTTCCAATTTTTCAACAGCTCGTCTATTTCCTCGCCGCTCCTAATACGTGGGTGTCCTCGGGGTTCGGTTTCACCATCGAACAGATCCTTGCGTTTTCTCCACAGGTCATCGTCGCGAAGCCACCTTCGATGTCCCATGAACACAGTTTTCGAAGACCCGGGATCTCTATCTAGCTGGCGATACGTTGTGTCATCCATGCACCTGACGCATCCAGAAAATCCGTGGACCACCTGCCCCACGACATATCCGTAACCGAGATAGTCATGCACCGTCGTGAGCAACGCGGCTCTCATAGGGAAATATTCTTTTTCTGCGGCATCCCACGTACTGGCTGGTGTTTTCCACAGCGTGTCAAGCTCCTCTTTCAGCAGCCCCAGATACAGATTGATGTCGTTCCCTTGTTGTTTCGGTCCTTCAGTTAGCATACTCATGTGAATGTACTTCCTCTTCATGCACAACCAGGGGGGAAGGTTGTACATCCACACAAACACAGGCCAGGTGCTATGTGTGCTTCTCTGGCTGCCAAACAGATTGACTCCATCGGTGCTCGCGCCCAGCACGATGTTCCTTGGATCGTTCCCAAATTCTAGGTCTTCAAAGTTCAACGCTTGCCACTCGCTCGCATCCTTAGGGTGACTCAGCATCTTGTCTTTTTTATCTATCACCGGATCATTTGCGTCATCTTCTCGCTTCTTCTCCACCCTATCCGCGTGCCAACGCAGGAGCTTTGCTACCTTAGGGTCCGCAAAATACCGCTGCAGACGAGGAGTGATCGGAAAGTACCACACCACTTTTCAAGGAGCTTTCTTCCTCTTCTTGTATCGAGTGACGCCGCACACCGGACATATGGTAGGCTCCGCGTGCTCGTCCCGATAAATGAAGCAATTGTTCATGCACACATGGTATTTCACGTGCGGTAAATCCAGAGGACACACGATTTTCTTCGCCTCCTTGAAACTGGCCGGGCACTTGTTCCCCTTGGGAAGACGTTCGTGCCAGAATGACATGTTCTCGTCGAAGCATGCGTCAGTCATTTTGTGTTTTACCTTCATCTCCAGAGCTATGAGCGTTACTTTCAGGCGGGTATCCTCGGGCCTGCATCCTTCATACAATGGAGTAACCGCGTCTAACTCAAGTTGATCCATCTTGGCTTTCTCTCGGGCGGCAGCTCTTGCGTTATCGGTCTGCTTGAGAAGCAGCTCTTGAATATGAGGGTCCTGCACCCAGCCCATCGATGGTCCAGCGTCGTCTGCTCCGCCGGCATCATCATCTTCATGATCATGCCCGTCGTCTGCTCCGCCATCTTCCTCATCATCATGTCCTGCATCTTCTACATGATGACTGTGTACAGCATCACCGTTGTGATCATCTCCTGGGGATTCTTCGTCTTCTCGCCCGCCCGAGCCGCGGTGGTTGTCTTGCTGCCCTTCCTCATTTCTTGCCCGGCCCCCATGGACGACTTCGTAGTCATCTTCATCACCTTGCCACCGATAGCCATCCATGAAACCACGCAAGAGCAGGTGGTCCCGCACCTGCCCGGAATCCGGGTCCGCAATAAGGCTCTTCAGCTTGCATCTTCGACACGGACATCTTATCTCCGTCTCATTCTTTCGAAGCATCTCGGCCTTCGCGGAGCTCAAAAACCTATTCACGATGCCTTCGGTCATCGTGCGGACCATGGTCGCCTGCGAGGTAGAGCAAAACGATATTTTAGAACCAAGAAAAAATTTGGCATGACTTTCCCAAAAAATAGGACCAAAAAGAATGCTTAATGCCAAAATTCTCGCCGAAACGGAAATGAATCAACATTCCGGCAAAATATTGGCAACTATCGCATTTCAAATAAAAGCAAGACGCTCCAAGCATAGCACATAACACATGAAGTGATTAAAATATAGTGGAACGAAAGACGAACTGATAATGTTGATGGAGAAGGGGATGCACGGGGGCATCCCCAAGCTTAGACGCTTGAGTCTCCTTGAATATTTCTTGGGGGTGCACGGGGGCATACCCAAGCTTGAGCGTTTGACACTCCTGAATCTTTTTATCATCTTCCCTCGCACACTTGAAAACTCCCTTCATAAATAACTCATCATAATCTGATTAGTGAGGTTAGTACCCATAATAAAATAATTGTTCCTTGCTGGAAATAAAGATATTCTTGAAGGTCTACTGTTTCTCAAGATTGCCAAAAGGTTTTTGCAAAGAAAAACCAAGCTCTAGGTTTGCAAAATGAAGGAAAGGCAAAACAGGACAGAATCTGTGAAAAACAGAACAGCAGGTAGTAAATGATTTTTCCGGGGCACTTCTGCAACTCTAATCAAAAAACTCAAAACAGACGCACGAAAGACAATTATATAGAGCACACTGTCGAAGAAAATTCAGACCAAAAAGATGATCTGGTGATTTTATACGAATTTTTCTATCCAAGGACAGAATCTGTTTCCTGGACAGCACGTCACAACTTTTGAACTTTCTTGCAATCAGAGGCTACACTTGGCACAAAATTTGAAAAGCAAAGATACAATGATGATGCTACAGTAGTAACAACATCAAGACACAACAAAAGAAAAATAAAATTTATTCATTGGGCTTCCTCCCAAAAGCGCTTTCTTTTATGCCTTTAAGCTAGGCATAATGCATAGAGGTCAAGTTGTATCAATTGAACCATCATCAAGACCATCAAGCTCTTCCATAATACAACTAGTCTTAAGAGGACTTTCAAATAAAGGCATCATAGAGATACTTCTAGGGAGAAGACCAAAAGGATAAAAGTCAAGGGAAGATTCTTTTATAAATTCATCAAAGAGAGGTGTTTCTTCCAAAGTCTTTACAGTTTCAACCCCTTTGGCAATAGATGGATTACTTTTAGAACGGGGAGCCTTTGGAACGTGAACGAACTTAGGCTCCCTCTTTGCCGAAGTTTCTATCTTTTTGGTTTTGATTGAGGAGAAAGTAGTTCCTAGAGTATCAAAGATTTCCTCAATCTTGTCTATCCTAGAAGAGTCCAAGTCATGGAATTTGATGGTCTCCAAAGTTTTGAAAATTTTATGCATGGAGCTATCAAGCCTATTCAAATTCCCTTGGATCTTACGATCCAACTCATTTATCTTATTAATGTTTGGCATCTCTAGCTCTATCTTTTCAAGTTTTATCATAATGTGAGCTAGGGTGATGTCCTCTTGAATGCTAACAACAGGGGGATTCCCAACAGGATTTTCAATAATACTAAGAGACTCCCAAACTAGGGCTTCTAGGAAATTCCCATTGATAGCAGTATCTAGAATAAACCTATTCCAAGAAGTAATTCCAACATAAAAATTTCTAAGTAGGATAGTAGTATGTTGCTTCTTGGTGGCTCTTTTTTGATAATCATTAATTCTATACCACGCGTCCCTGGAAGGGCCCCAGGGCGACGCGTGGTTCGATGAGCTGGAGCACGGGCACACAACGTAACTCTCCCGGGCAAGCACCTTGCCGGGGCCTCGACCTTGCCGGGCCCGGGAGCTTGTCGGGCTCTGAAGCTTGTCGCTCCCCGGGCCCTGCCGGGGCGCATGTTGCGCCGAGGCATGTCTTATGAAATGTAATCTTCTAGTCTTCCTGGCAAGCTCCTCTTGCCAGGGTCTTGTGCTAGTGAGATAATCTTGAGCCTGGGACGGCCTTCTCGGCAAGCTCCACTTGCCGGGGCCTTGAGCTTCTGTCTTGTATACTTTGTTTTTGAATGGCTTCATATGGATCAGAAAAGGTCTCCGACAAGCAAGTGGTAGGCTCGGCCGCGGGAAGCTGCTACTGCCCGTGCACAAGTTGGGGTACTGAGGTACCCCTACCTTAGTACACCGACAGGAGCCCCCGGGCCTGGGCCACACACGGTGCCGAGCGCTGTTGGGCCAGGCCCAAAACAGTGCACGGGCACGCGCGGCCCACGGCACGCCGAATCCACTTCCGCATCCGCCGCGTCCCCCCGTAACGGCACGCGTCGATTGCGGCGTCATGGGAGGGAACGTGGCCACGTTCTTTTAATGGAAAGAGCGAAACGTCCCCCACTTCCCCATAAAAGCAGAGGAAGCAGGAGCGGTTCCCCTCCTACGCCTTCATTGCTTCTTCTTCCATCTCCAGAAATTCCCCTCTGCGCTCCGCCTCCACACCTCCTCCGCCGTTTCTTGCACCCACGGCGCCGCCGGACTCTTCGTCCCCCTTCCCCTCGCCGCCTCCGCCATGGCCCCGAAGACCGAGAAGGCGAAGGCGAAGAAGACCAAGAAGGAGAAATCCGAGCAGGCGGCGAGGCTTGCTCTTCTGCGGAAGAGGAATGTCGTCTTCTCGCCGAGGCTCAGCGCGCGGGAGCTCTGGAACAAGTATTACTTGTTCTGGGCCAAGGAGACCAAGGCGCATCCCCGGACCAGAGCTTATCCCGCCACCGCCAAGGATCTGTACCCCGGCAGGTATTTCTTCTTCGCTGTTTTCTTCCACTGCGGCCTTTGTCCTCCCTTTTCCGAATTTTTCTGTGATATCATGAACACCTACAACCTCCACCTTCTAGACTTCACCCCCAACGCCATCCTCACGATGGCGGTTTTCGCACATATATAGGGATCTATCCGAATGTAGCGATGTTTAGGAATTTCTTTACGCCTAGAGTAGAGGCCGGCGCTCCCCTCTCCGGAGGAATCTCTTGGGTCTTCCGCTTGAACAAAAAGGAGTCCTATCTGCAAGGGGAGCTCCGCGGCAAGTGGGAGGAGTGGCGCGCGGATTGGTGCTGGATAGTAGAGGACGAGCCGCAGCCCTTCACCGCGCCGCGCACAACAGCCATAGTGCGCGGCAGGGACTGGAGCGAGCTGGACTCGGACGACATCAAGCTCAATGTCGCCAGTGTCAGAATCCTTCGTCTCCGAGTAGCCAAGCTGACTATGGGAGAAGTGGGAGCAGACTTCCTCCGCCGCCGCATTGCCCCTCTACAGGATAGGAAGAGGCCAGCATGGGAGTACGGCAACGCGGCGGACATAATGAGACTGCGCCCAGGGCTAAACTTCAACTTCACGTCGCTAGAGCTGAAGGGGATGGTCCGGGAACTTTTTAAGCACGACCCGGCCCACCCAGAGTGGTTCAGAGCTCCCCGGGGAGTGGTGCCCCTCTGCAACAGCACGGCCCGGGATCCCCTACGCGCAATGATGCCCGCATGTGACTCGCATGGCGTCGACCGCACATGGATACTGCCCAAGCCAGATGCCATCATGAGCTTCTTCGACAACCTGGTGGAGGTGCCGAAGAACAAGGATGAGATCAAGGGGCTCACCCGGGACACCACCGATCGGGAGATTGCCTATATCGCTTCTCGGGTAGAAGAGGCCGCCGCAGCCGCGGCGGCAGGAGAGTTTGGCTTCACAGTTGAAGAGGCAGAGGCTGCGGAAGCGTCCTGCCAAGCAGAAGAGGCGGAGATCCGCAGGCTGCTGAAGCTTCCGCCCGACGAACTCGCCGGGGTCCCCTCTCTGAGGCATGCTGGGATCCCCGGGGTCGTGACCGAGGCCGCCGCGAGGGGCGGCGTTGCCGGAGGAAACAGAGGTGCTGGAGGGAGCGGAGGCGCCGGAGGGAGCACGGCCGTAGGGCAGGGCGTTGGGCTCAGCAAGCAGACCGAGGAGGAGGAGGAGGACGCCGGGGCCGGCGAGGACTCCGATGGGTCTCTGGGGCTCTACAACGACGACGCCTCCTCGTCATCGGAGACCTCCCCGCCTCGGGCAAGTCCCAGGCGATCTCCGCTGAAGCGCCTCCGCAAGCCGACGACGGCGACGAGGGCGCAGGCGCCCCGACAACAACCAGCTCGCCGGGCGGCGCGAGCTACCCGGGGGAGCCAAGCTGCGACGGGAGCGCCCGGCGCACCAACCGCGGCGGAGGCGCCCCGCACACAGGCTACGGCGGAGGCGCCCCGCACGTCAGCGCCAAGTGGAGGAGGGTCTTCACAGAGCGGAGCAGCTGCTCCGCCTGCTCCCCGGGCCTCGGCGTCCACAGGGGCCGGGTCTTCGCAGCCCCCAGCCCCGGGGACTACCAAGCGCCCGAGGGAGCCTTCCCCTCCTGCTCCTCGCGCAGACGTGCCTCAGGTGGCGTTTGACTTCTCTGCCCTGAGCGACGACGACGACGATGAGGAACAGGAGTAAGGACTTGAAGTTTAGCATCTTCTTTAACTTTATCTTGATTCTTCCTTCGATGATTCTGATTTTGCTTCTTGCTTTTACTTCAGGACCCTGGCCCAGCGAGCGGCGAAGAAGGCCAAGGTTCTCGTCGTCGAGGTCGAGGACGACTCGCCCGTCGCGGCGACAGGGGACGTGCCGGCGACGAGCTTGCTGGACCCGAGCGCTGCTCCGAGGAGCAGCCCCCAGCGCAGCCCCCAGCGTAAGTTTGATCTTTGATTCTTCCGCTCGTCGGGCGCGCTTGAGGATTTTGTCTTGTACTAACACCTTATTGCTCTGTTTTGTCTTGATTGTCTTGTGCAGAGGTGGAGCCGCAGCCACATGGGCGTCCGGAGACCACTCCCGAGGAGCTCCAGGCCCCGCCGTCCCCGCCAAGGACGAACTCTCCGGCGAGGGAGAGCGCTCCGCCAAGGGCGGGTACTCCGCCAAGGGCGAGTACCCCGCCAAGGGCGAGCAGCCCGGCGAGGGTGGCCACCCCGCCAAGGGAGAGCTCCCCGGCGAAGGAGCCTGCCGTCGACGAAGTCCGCCAAGGTAGGTCTTGTAACTCCGTCTTCTCGGACTTGTCTTTTTTTGGATATTTGCTTGAACTTCTTCTTTTTCTTCTTCTTCTAGATCCTCCTCCCCTAGAGCAGATGGAGACGGAGATCGTCGTCGAGGAGGAGGGCGCGCAGGGCGACGGCGGCAACGCCCCTGTCGTCGAAGACACGGCGGGAGCCGCCGAGCCCGCTGCGGAGGAGAATGCTCCGACCGCAGACGCAGCGGCTGGGGAGGGGGACGGCGACCGCACTGCCGGCCCGGAGGCGGCAGGAGCGTCGGGCGCTGCACCGGCCGCCGACCCCTCCGCCGGAACGGAGCAGTCCGCCTACTACCTTGAGGCTCCCAACGGCGTCTTCATCCAAGTGCCGTGGGGATCCTCGTCGCGATCCCCCGAGGAGGGAGAGGCCTTTGATGGGGAGGTTCTCGCCTCCGCGGGGCTGAAGATCGTCGAGGCGCCTGGCGGGGGCGACAAGCCCGAGGAGGAGAAGTTGCTCCACCGGCTCCTGGCCCTTTACCGGGCCAGGCAGGCGAAGGAGACACGCCAAGGCCGCAGCTGACATGGAGAAACGCGCCGCGGAGCTCGGCGCCGCCAACCAGGCGGCCCTCCGCGACGTGGCGGAGGAGCGCGAGCGTCTTGCCGGGGAGTACCAGGAGTGGCTCCTGGAGAAAGCCGAAGCCGAGGAGCAGCAGCGACTCGCCGGAGAAGCGCTGTCCCAGCGAGAAGGCGAGCTCACCCAACGGAAGATCAACCTCGACGCTCACGAGGAAGATCTTACCGCCCGGGAGCAGGCCCTTGGCGGGGAGTTGAAAGAAGCAAAGGCCGCCGCCGCCACCGCGGAGACCGCCAAGAAGGAGCTCGAGGCCAAGGTTGCGCAGCTGGAGGAATTCTTGAGGGCGAGCACGGAGAGGGTCACCGCGCTCAACTTAGAGCGCGAGAAGGACGCCCACACCAATTCTGAACTCCAGGTGCGCCTCTCCAAGCAGGGCGACGAGCTGAAGGCCGCCAAGGACTCAATCGCAGACCTAGAGCTGAAGGTTTCCACGCTGAAGGACTCTCTTGACGCCGTCCGGGACCGCGAAACCAAGCTGAAGGAAGAGCTCCGCAAGGAGCGAGGCTTGGTGGAGAGCGCCACCACAGCGGCCAACAACTTCCGCCAAACCGTCGAGGTATGGACCGAAGACCTGGTGGCCTCTGCAGCTAGCATCGACAAGGAGCTGATGGCGCTGAGGGTGGAGCATCTCATATACTCTCCGGATCCAAACCTCCCCCACAGCGCCAAGCTCAGTCTCTTCTTCAGAGGGATCGCGCCGGCGCTTGCAGATCTACAGAAGAAGCTCCCCGCGCAGCTAGCCGAGGAGTCGCGCCGGCTCTGCACAGGAACTTTGGAGCGCGTCTTGACGAAGATAGTGTACCACAACCCTGGTATAAATCTCGTCAACATTCTCCGCAGCATGCCGGCCGACGCGGATATGGAGGCGCTGAAGGCGCAGGTCGCCCACATCATCGCCAAGGTGAACAAGATCTCTAGGGTCGAGGGCGACCGCGTGGATTAGGCCTCCCTTTCTTCATTTCTTTTGTTGCTGCATAGTGTGTCATGAGCATGAACTTATTAGTCATTGCGACAAGTTATCCCTTGTAAGATATTATCTTATTTTGATCAATCGATGCAGTGTTATCTCCCTTGTTTCGGTCCTCTACTTTGTATGTTTTCAACCCCACGCTTCTAGGGAACTTGCCGGCAAGGGACCCTTGCCGCGAGCGCTGAGTACTGGACTCCGAGCAGCCTGCTGGCCAAGGTCTTACCGGCAAGCAACCTTGTCGCAGCTAGTCGCAACGCACTTAGCTTGCTGAGCGAACTCGAAAACGAAGCAAGGGCGCGACGCTTGTCGCAGCTCACTTAAGTCGTTGAGCGTACTCGAAAACAAGATAAGGGTGCGGCTAGCCACGGGTAGGTTCCTCCGCGCAAAGGTTTTCCATACAAAATGTGGTTGTTCAAGGAAGACAACTTAAAATTTAAAAATTTGAACTGCTCAAATTCTGGTAACTTAGCTTTCATATATCGCTTGCTTCTCCGACAAGGCTTCTCTTTCTTGAACAGCACTTGGTTCATCTTCCATCTCCTTCCCCCCCGGCAAACTTGTGCGCGAGGAACATTCCTTCTGCTTAAGAGGGAAAGAAAAAGGAGAGGGAAACAAGTATATGGCCTTTCGGCGTGCTAGCGCTTACCGGATACGTGTGTTGCACAAGATGCCAAATAATGCATGCAAATGACCAAGAAAAGCACGAAGATGGCAAATAGTGCGAAAACACAAAGCTTTACTGGTGCACGGGGTCTGCGCCCGGCTTTGTACAAAGGGTTACATGCAACAGCGGCAAAGCTTGTACAAAAGGTGGTTGCCGGAGCGGATCACGGCAACCGCGCCTTATGGGTGAAACTTTCGAAGATGCTCTATGTTCCAGGAGTTGCTCACCGGTAAGCCTTCTTCGGTCTCAAGGCGGACAGCGCCGGGCCTTGTTACTTGTCTCACCCGATAAGGTCCTTCCCACTTCGGCGTCAACTTGTTGGAATTCTTGGCGGACTGAACACGCCGAAGAACAAGGTCGCCTTCCTCGAGACTCCTGGCCCTAACCTTGCGGCTATGGTAGCGACGCAAGGCTTGCTGGTATCGAGCAGCTCGTACAGCAGCCTGGAGACGTTCCTCCTCGAGGAGCAATGCATCATCTTGTCGCAGTTGCTCTTGCTCAAGCTCATCATAAGCGAGCACTCGAGGAGATCCGTATACGAGTTCCGTGGGGAGAACTGCCTCTGCTCCATAGACTAGGGCAAAGGGTGTCTGTCCGGTGGCTCGACTTGGTGTCGTTCTGATTGACCAAAGAGCCGCCGGTAACTCCTCTATCCAGTTTCTTCCACACTTGTGCAGCCTGTCAAAGGTCCTTGTCTTGAGTCCATGCAGCACTTCAGCATTTGCCCTCTCCGCTTGACCATTGCTCCTCGGGTGAGCAACAGAAGCGAAGCAGACCTTGGCGCCAAGGTCTTGGACGTACTGCATGAAGGTGCGACTAGTAAATTGTGTGCCGTTGTCGGTGATGATCCTGTTAGGGATCCCGAAACGGCAAACAATCGACCTGAAGAACCTGACCGCTGACTGTGCTGTCACCTTTCTCACTGGTTCCACTTCTGGCCACTTTGTGAACTTGTCGATTGCAACGTACAAGTACTCAAAGCCCCCGACAGCACGGGGGAAGGGGCCGAGGATATCGAGTCCCCAGACCGAGAAGGGCCAGGACAAAGGGATCGTCTGGAGAGCTTGAGCTGGCTGATGAATTTGTTTTGCATGGAACTGGCACGCTTCACACCTAGTTACTATTGCAGTTGCATCTTGGAGGGCTTCTTGCCAAAAGAACCCTTGCCGGAATGCCTTTCCGGCAAGTGCCCTTGCGCCAATGTGGTGGCCGCATATACCTCCGTGTATCTCTGCCAACAGCTTCTGTCCATCTTCCCTGGAGATGCACTTCAACCTGACACCATTGAGTCTTCTTCTGTACAGCTCGTTATCCACGAACTGGTACATACTTGACTGCCTGGTTATCTTCTCTATCTCTTCTGGGTCGTCGGGAAGTTCTCCAGTTTGCAGAAAACGGACGATCTGCTGCGCCCATGCTGGAGCTCGAGGCTCCACAGCAAGGACTAAAGGCATGAGGGCCGCTGCGGGGACCTCAGCTTCCACGGCAAGAACCTCTGGTTCTGCCGGAGCTGATGGTCCCCCGGCAAGTTCGCCAGGGCGATGCTTGTCGGGAACGTTTGCTTCAACTGTACAGACCCGAGGGTCTGCAGGAGCAAACTGTTCCTCAGCGTTCTGATTGTTGATCTTGGGGACCTTGGCGGCGGTCTCGGGAAGATCCGCCGGCAAGTAATCACCGGAGACCAACTTTCTCTTCTTGTGCTGCCCAATAGATGGTGTGACGGATGGTTGAGTCAGCTTGAGTAGGAAGGTCCCTGGTTCCACAGGTAACTTTATTGCAGCACACTTTGAAAGTCCATCTGCTATATCATTCTGAGCTCTCGGGACGTGCTCCATTTGCAGACCTTCAAAGTGTTCTTCAAGCTTCCTCACTTCATCTACATAAGCTTCCATCAAAGGGCTCTGGTAACTCTTGTTGACTTGTCGGACCACCAACTGAGAATCTCCCCGCACAATTAGCTTTCTGATCCCAAGTTCGGCCGCGATCCTGAGGCCGGCAAGCAAGCCTTCATACTCAGCAGTATTGTTTGTCGCTTGCTCCCTGGGGAAGTGCATCTGGATAACATACTTGAGGTGCTCTCCGGTGGGCGCGATGAGTACCACGCCGGCACCGGCGCCTTGCAGCGAGAAGGCACCATCAAAGTACATTACCCATTCACTTGTCGCTTCTTGTACGGGTACACTTGTCTCTTGGACTTCTTCATCGGGCGTCGGGGTCCATTCAGCTATGAATTCTGCCAAAGCTCGGCTCTGTATGGTTGAGGTACTTTCAAACTTGAGACCAAAGCTTGACAGCTCTAGTGCCCACTCGACGATCCTGCCTGTTGCTTCTGGATTGTGCAATATCCTCTTCAGCGGAAAGCGAGTGACCACTGTTATCTCATGTGCTTGGAAATAATGGCGCAGCTTTCTCGAGGCCATGAGGAGGCCGAAAAGCAACTTTTGCACTCCGGAGTATCTTGATCTAGCCCCCTGCAAGAGGGAACTTACAAAATACACCGGGCGCTGCACCATCTTTCTTCGCACTTCTCCTTGATCCTGCGTAGAGTTGTCCTTGTCGGGGCCAGAGCTTGCCGAAGTAGCCCCCTGCTTGTCGCTGGATTCGCTTGCCGGGGGTGTAGATTCCTCGTCGGCCTCCCTCTCCGCTACTAACGCAGCACTAACCACCTGGTTGGTTGCCGCTAGGTACAGCAGCAACTTCTCCTGTGGCTTAGGTGCGACAAGTATCGGAGTGGAGGATAGGTACCGTTTCAAGTCTTGCAGCGCTGCCTCCGCTTCCGGAGTCCATTTCATAGGACCTGCCTTCTTCAAGATTTTGAAGAAAGGTAGGGCGCGTTCTGCAGACTTCGAAATGAACCTGCTGAGGGCAGCCACACAACCTGCAAGCCTCCTGACATCCTTGACGCGCTTCGGGGCTTCTATCTGCTCGATGGCTTTAATCTTGTCGGGGTTGGCTTCAATCCCCGTCTGTGACACAAAGAACCCGAGAAGCTTGCCGGAGGGGACTCCAAAGGCGCACTTCTTGGGGTTCAACTTAAGCTGGATCTTGCGCAGGTTCTCAAATGTCTCTTCCAAATCTTGAATCAGTGCATCCTTGCTCTTGCTCTTCACCACGATATCATCCATGTAAGCCTCTACATTTCTCTAGATCTGTGGCTCAAAAGCAGTGTATACTACCCTTGCAAAGGTTGAGCCTGCATTCTTCAATCCTAAAGGCATGCGAATAAAGCAATAGGTGCCACATGGAGTAATGAATGCAGCCTTCTCTTCATCTTCCTTGGCCATGAAGATCTGGTGGTAGCCTGAATATGCATCAAAGAAAGAGAGCAGCTCACATCCGGCAGTGGAGTCAACAATCTGGTCAATGCGTGGCAAGGGAAATGGATCCTTGGGACATGCTTTATTCACATCGGTGAAGTCTATACACAGTCTCCACTTCCCGTTGGCCTTACGCACGACGACTGGGTTTGCCAACCACGTCGGATGGATCACGCCTCTAACTAGGCCCGCTGCTTCTAGTTTCTTGATCTCTTCGGCAATGAATTCTTGGCGCTCCACGGCTTGCTTCCTGACCTTCTTCTTGACGGGCTGCGCATGAGGACAAACAGCAAGCTTGTGCTCAATTACCTTCCTGGGAACACCGGGGATGTCAGATGGTTGCCATGCAAACACATCGACATTCGCCCGCAGGAAGGCAACGAGCGCGCTTTCCTATTTGCTGTCAAGTGTGGCACTGATGGTGAAGGTACCACCAGTGCCGTCCTCCTTGGCGGACACCTTCTTGGTTGCCGGAGGAGCGGCCATCCCCTTCTTACACTTGCCGGTGGAGCTCGATGGAACGTCCTCGACGGCAGCGCAGCACTCCGAAGAGGTGCGGTTGCCGGAGTGGGCCCCAGAGCACTTGCCGGACTTGGTCTTGGTCTTCTTCCCCCCGGGAGCTTCAGCGGCAAGTGTGTCCTTCTCTGCTGCGGCTGCTGCATCCCGGTAGATCTTGTCTGCGCAGACAAGCGCATCTTTCTTGTCGCCATGGACAGAGATGACGCTTATCGGCCCCGGCATCTTGAGTACGTTGTAGGCGTAGTGGGAAGCTGCCATGAACTTGGCGAGGGCAGGACGTCCAAGTATCCCATTGTATGGCAATGGGATATCGGCAACATCGAAGGTTATCCTCTCCGTCCTGAAGTTCAGCTCCCCGCCAAAAGTCACTGGCAGTGTTATCTTCCCCTTGGGCTTGCTCCTCCCCGGGTTTATTCCTTGGAATGAACCGGTCTCTTCGAGCTCGCCATCTGGGATTTGGAGTTTCTTGATCACAGCAGAGGAGATCAAGTTCAGCCCGGCCCCGCCGTCAACCAACATTTTGGTGACCTTGAGGTTGCGGATGGTGGGTGAGACCAGCATCGGCAAGCACCCGACCGCAGTGGTGCGGTCAGGGTGATCCTCAAGATCAAAAATGATGGGCGTGCTGGACCATTTGAGGAGCCTGCGCGACTCCACGGGCGGCTCTGCTGCATTTACTTCCCGCACCCACTGCTTGAGTTGGCGGTGGGAAGTATGCAGAGAGGCGCCGCCGTCGACGCACAGGACCTCCGTGGCCTTCTGGAACTCCTGCTCGCTATTATCCTCATCCTCCATGTCATCGTCGTCGTCTTCTTCATCCTTGTCGCGGCCCCGGGGAGGTCGGTCACCTTGCCGCTGCTTGGCCTTGCCGCGGCGTCCTCCCCGGCCATTGAACGGCCGCTTCTTGCTTGGCTCTCCTCCGCCACCTTGGGCCTTCTCCTTGTCGCGCCGCTCGTACTCAGCTTTCTGCTGCTCGACGAGGTACTCGACGCGTTTGCAGTTGGAGAGGTCGTGGCCCTTGGTGCGGTGGATCTTGCAATATTGCTTGTCGGAGCCGTCCTGCTTGTCGGCTGCCGCTACAGGGGCAGGCTCCTTGTCGGAGCCGCCAGCCTGTGTTTGCTTGGCGGGAGCCTCCTTGCCGGACTTCTCGACGGCAAGCACTTCCTTCTTGTTCTTTCTTCTATTGTTCCGCCGCCGGCTCTTCTTTGCCGGGGCGGCATCCTCGCTGTCGCTTCCTCCTGCGCCAGCATCCTCCCCGGGGAGTCTCCTCCCCTCTTCGGCGGGTGCGCACTTATCAGCCAGAGCATAAAGCTCGCTGACATCCCGTATCTTGGTCATGGCCATCTCCTCACGCATGCGGCGGTTACGCACGTTCTGATGGAACGCGCTGATAACCGCGGCAGGGTGGACGTCGGGGATGTTGTGCTGCACGCGACTGAAGCGTTGGATGTACTTGCGCGGAGGTTCTCCTTCCTTCTGGGCCAGAATGTGGAGATCACTCTCCTGGCCGTGGGGTTTGTGGCCGCCCGTGAAGGCGCCAACAAACTGGTGGCAAAGATCTGCCCAAGAAGAAATGGAGCTTTCCGGCAAGTGCATAAGCCAAGAACGAACGTTCGGCTTAAGCACCAGCGGGAAGTAGTTCACCAGTATCTTCTCGTCGCGCCCCCCGGCAGCCTGCACCGCGATGGTGTAAATGCTGAGGAATTCCGAGGGGTGCGTCTTGCCGTCGTATTTCTCCGGTACGTCGGGTTTGAAGTTCTTCATGCTGGGCCACTGGACACGCCGCAGCTCACGGGTAAACGCAGGGCAACCTGCCGCGTACGGCAAGTCGCCTGGCTCACCGGGCGCGTGTGTGTCAACAGCGGCTCCAGCTCGCTGGTCTGATTGTCGCCGAGCTTCTCGGCGGCGCTCGATCGTCGTCCGAGCGTCTTCTTGTCGCCGGTCGTCAAGGACCTGGCGCTGGTTCCGACGAGCCCGTGGATCCGATGACGCGGTGGAGTCGTCGTCGACGTTGATCCGGCGGGGCGGCGTCTTCTGCTTCCGCGGTGGGGAGTGCACGGTAGTTGCACCCCCGGCGGTCTTGTCGCCGTCGGCCTTCGTCTTCTCGACTTGCCGTGGCCGCGAGGTCGCCGGCTGCTGCGGCGTATCGTTGTTGGCGAAGGCGATCAGGCTCTGGATGGTTGCCCTCCAGTCTTCGACTTTGTCCGCCGCTGGAGGGAAGTCGAGAAGCAGTTGCGCCCTTGCGAGCGCTTCTGCTGGAGAGGAGGGGAGCGGAGGCGAGCGGTGCGAGGAGCGGGATATGCTCGGACTCCTAACAGGGTTAGAAGGAGCAGGGTCCCGCCCCGGCGACCGCGCCTTGCTCGTGCCAGGACGATGGCCCGGAGCATCCCGCGAGCCTCCAATTTGCCCTTGGCCCAGCAAGCGGATGCCACCTCCTGTGGCATGGCGCTGCTGGGTTGTCGTTTGCTGAGACGGACGTGGCGCATCCACGGAGACCGAGGCTCGGTCGTCCGTCCTGTCCTTGGATTTGGTGGCGCCGCGAGTCTCTTCGCCGGCAACCACCCTTCCGCCGACGTCTCCTCCACCCACCATTGGTTCCGGTGGCGGCGAATGAGACGCAGACGGGCCTGCGACCTCCGAAACCTTCTTCTTCGGGGCCATGTTGTTGTTGTTGATGAAGCTAATGAAGTTGGAGAGGTTGATGAAGAATGCGCCCGCGTGAACGCCGGATCAGGTTCGCACAACCTCGACGCCCCCTACCTGGCGCGCCAAAGATGTCGGGGGAAACTGTCCACCAAGAGCACCTATGGGACCGGAGCCCCTTGTTCGTGTGGTAAGAGAGCGGAGGGAGCACAAAGAGCAGATCGTAGTGAGCACGCGGGCGGTTTACCCAGGTTCGGGCCGCGATGGACGCGTAAAACCCTACTCCTGCTTGATTGTATTGAGTTGGGGAGCTCGGGAGCTTGAAGAACTAGCCACACCGAGCAAATGAGCGATCTAGGTTCCGAACCCTTTCTACGTTGTGCATGGGCCTCCTTTTATAGTTCAAGGGGTCACCGAAAGGTGTCAACGTAGGAAAAGGGGTAAAAATGTAATTGTGGTGGTAGTTGCAACAGTGTGGGAACAGTGGATGAACAGTGGATGAATAGTGGTCATCACCTACTTTGACAATGGGGGACAAGGGCATTAAATGCCCGTCACCGTCGACCCCAAAAGCGCCCGCCCTTGCGTCTCCGTTTGCCACGGTGGTGGCTTCGTCACCGTGGAGTGCCACCGTGTCCCCCAGGCTGCACAGCCATCCGCCACGCGTCCCTGGAAGGGCCCCAGGGCGACGCGTGGTTCGATGAGCTGGAGCGCGGGCACACAGCGTAACTCTCCCCGGCAAGCACCTTGCTGGGGCCTCGACCTTGCCGGGCCCGGGAGCTTGTCGGGCTCTGAAGCTTGTCGCTCCCCGGGCCCTGCCGGGGCGCATGTTGCGCCGAGGCATGTCTTCTGAAATGTAATCTTCTAGTCTTCCTGGCAAGCTCCTCTTGCCAGGGTCTTGTGCTAGTGAGATAATCTTGAGCCTGGGACGGCCTTCCCGGCAAGCTCCACTTGCCGGGGCCTTGAGCTTCTGTCTTGTATACTTTGTTTTTGAATGGCTTCATATGGATCAGAAAAGGTCTCCGGCAAGCAAGTGGTAGGCCCGGCCGCGGGAAGCTGCTACTGCCCGTGCACAAGTTGGGTACTGAGGTACCCCTACCTTAGTACACCGACACCGGCGTTGGGGCGGCGATGTTGCGCTGGCGTCCAGGACGCGTCGGGGCGGCGTCGGGCTTGATGCCCCCGATCCAGATTGGGGGGGAAGAGGGAGAGCGACGGGGTGGGTGTAGTGGGGGCGTGGCGTATGTGGGTCTACGGTTCGGTTGCGGGGGTTATGGACAGGGTGGGTGGCCGGTTGGGCTTGGCCTGGTGGCCAACTAGGCCACGGCCCAGCAGGGGGTTTTCCTTTTTTTCTTTTCTATTCCTTTTGTTTTGTTTACTTTTTACTCTTTCTTATTTTTCCTTTTCTCCTTTCTTTTAGTTCCTAATTATTATAATAATATTAAAATACCAAAGTGGCACCTAAATTGATGTTACAAATTATGTCACAACCACAAAAAGTTTTATCCCAAAATAATATAGTTTAGGATTGTACAAAATATAAAAGGCATTTAATTAATGGTTTTAGCTACTGTTTTAATTTCTTTAGTGCATTAGAATATTTCATAAAAATGTGGTTTCTCCACCAATATTACTTATGAATTATTTGTCACTTTCAGAACATTTTAGTTTTATTGTTTTGGAAACTTTAACTGTTTGACGTGATTTTAAATTGGAAATTTGAACGAGATTTGTATCATCACAAGATTAGTAACAGTAATCGTGCTGACATGGCATCGTTAGCGGAGGGTTACTGTAGCTTAACTATCCGGGCATCACAGCCCCCCGGGTCTATTCTCAACATATCAATCTACAATCTACTTTACTTTACTGTTTTTACTTTCTGTTCTTATATCCAAAAATACCAAAAATATAAAACTATCCTATCTATCAGATCTCACTTTCCTAAGTGACCGTAAAGGGATTGACCACCCCTTATCGCGTTGGCTGCGAAGTTCTTATTTGTTTGTGCAGGTGCGAGGGACTCGCACATGGTCTCCTACTGGATTGATACCTTGGTTCTAAAAAACTGAGGGAAATACTTACGCTACTGTGCTGCATCACCCTTTCCTCTTCGAGGGAATACAACGCAAGCTCGAGAAGTAGCAACCACCAGCATCCTTTCCGGATTCCTTCGAATTTTTCAATTCGGCGAGCTGGGTCCGGCACTCTTCTAGCTCCTTAGATAAGGAGTTATTCTTTTCTTGAAGCAATCCGGTAGGAGACTACGAGCGAGTCCCTCGTACCTGCACAAACAAATAAGAACCTTGCAACCAACGCGATAAAGGGGTTGTCAATCCCTTCTCAGCCACTAGCAAAAGTGAGATCTGATAGAGATAGTAAGATAAATATTTTTGGTATTTTTGTTACAGATTGAAGTAAAGATTGCAAAATAAAAGTAAAGTAAAGATAAATAGTTGATGGAAGATAGACCCGGGGGCCATAGGTTTCACTAGTGGCTTCCCTCAAGATAGCAGATTTCTACGGTGGGTGAACAAATTACTGTCGAGCAATTGATAGAAAAGTGCATAGTTATGAGAATATCTAGGCATGATCATTGTATATAGGCATAACGTCCGTGTCAAGTGGACCGAAATGATTCTGCATCTACTACTATTACTCCACACATCAACCGCTATCCAGCATGCATCTAGAGTATTAAGTTCATAAGAACAGAGTAACACTTTAAGCAAGATGACATGATGTAGAGGGATAAACTCATGCAATATGATACAAACCCCATCTTTTTATCCTCGATGGAAACAATACAATATGTGCCTTGCTGCCCCTGCTGTCATTGGGAAAGGACACCGCAAGATTGAACCCAAAGCTAAGCACTTCTCCCATTGCAAGAAAGATCAATCTAGTAGTCCAAACCAAACTGATAATACGAAGAGACTTGCAAAGATATTTAAATCATGCATAAAAGATTTCAGAGAAGAATCAAATATTGATCATAGATAATCTTGATCATAAACCCACTATTCATCGGATCTCGACCAATACACCGCACAAAGAATTACATCGAATAGATCTCCAAGAAGATCGAGGAGCACTTTGTATTGAGATCCAAAGAGAGAGAAGAAGCCATCTAGCTAATAACTATAGACCCGAAGGTCTGTGGTAAACTACTCACAACACATCGGAGAGGCTATGGTGTTGATGTAGAAGCCCTCCGTGATCGATTCCCCCTTCGGCGGAGCTCCGGAAAAGGCCCCAAGATGGGATCTCATGGGTACAAAAGGTTGCGGCAGTGGAAATAGGGTTTCATGGTGCTCTCCGATGTTTTCAGGGTATATGAGTATATATAGGAGGAAGAAGTACGTCGGTGGAGCTACGAGGGGCCCACGAGGGTGGGGGCATGCCTACCCCCTAGGTGCGCCCTCCTTCCTAGTGGCCGCCTCGTGGCTTCCCAAACGTGTACTCCAAGTCTTGTGGGTTGCGTTTGTTCCAAAAACGATCCTCGTGAAGGTTTCATTCCGTTTGGACTCCGTTTGATATTCCATTTTTGCGAAACACTAAAATAGGCAAAAAATAGCAATTTGCATTGGGCATTGGGTTAGTAGGTTAGTCCCAAAAATAATATAAAAGTGCATAATAAAGCCCATTAAACATCCAAAACAGATAATATAATAGCATGGAACAATCAACAATTATAGATACGTTGGAGACATATCAAGCATCCCCAAGCTTAATTCATGCTCGTCTTCGAGTAGGTAAATGATATATACAGAATTTTTGATGTGGAATGCTACCCAACATAATTCTTAATGTAATTTTCTTTATTGTGGCATGAATGTTCATATCCGAAAGATTCAAGGCAAAAGTTTATTATTGACATAATAATAATAATACTTCAGGCATACTAACAAAGCAATTATGTCTTCTCAAAATAACATGGCCAAAGAAAGTTCATCCCTACAAAATCATATAGTTTGGTTATGCTCCATATTCGTCACACAAAATACCCAAATCATGCACAACCCCGGTTTCAGCCAAGCAATTGTTTCATACTTCAATTTTTTCAAACTTTTTCAACTTTCACGCAATACATGAGCATGAGCCATGGATATAGCACTATAGGTGGAATAGAGTGGTGGTTGTGGAGAAGACAAAAAGAGGAAGATGGTCTCACATCAACTAGGCATATCAATGGGCTAAGGAGATGCCCATCAATATATATAAATGTGAGTGAGTAGGGATTTCCATGCAACAGATGCACTAGAGCTATAAATGTATGAAAGCTCAACAAAATAAACTAAGTGGGTGTGCATCCAACTTGCTTGCTCATGAAGACCTATGGCATTTGAGGAAGCCCATTGTTGGAATATACAAGCCAAGTTCTATAATAGAAATTCCCACTAGTATATGAAAGTGACAAAACAAGAGACTCTCTATCATGAAGATCATGGTGCTACTTTGAAGCACAAGTGTTGAAAAAAGATAGTAGCATTGTCCCCTTCTTCTTTCTTTGGCCTCCCTTTTTTTATTTGGCCTTTCTCTTTTTTTGGGCCTTTTTTCCGGGACAATGCTCTAATAATAATGATCACCACACTTCTATTTATTTACAACTCAAAGATTACAACTCGATACTAGAACAAAATATGACTCTATATGAATGCCTCCGGCGGTGTACCGGGATGTGCAATGAATCAAGAGTGACATGTATGAAAAATTATGCATGGTGGCTTTGCCACAAATACGATGTCAACTACATGATCATGCATGGCAATATGACAATGATGAAGCCTGTCATAATAAATGGAATGGTGGAAAGTTGCATGGAAATATATCTTGGAACGGCTATGGAAATGCCATGATAGGTACGTATGGTGGCTGTTTTGAGGAAGGTATATGGTGGGTGTATGGTACCGGCAAAATTTGCATGGTACAAGAGAGGCTAGCAATGGCGAAAGGGTGAGAGTGTGTATAATCCATGGACTCAACATTAGTCATAAACAACTCACATACTTATTGCAAAAATCTACAATTCATCAGAAGAAAGTACTACACGCATGCTCCTAGGGGAAGGGTAGGTAGGAGTTAACCATCACGCGATCCCGACCTCCACACAAAGGATGACAATCAAAGAAATACCTCATGCTTCAAATTTGTCACAGAACGGTTACCATACGTGCATGCTACGGGACTTGCAAACCTCAACACAAGTATTTCTCAAATTCACAACTACTCTACTAGCATGGCTCTAATTATCACCATCCTCATATCTCAAAACAATCATCAAGTATCAAACTTCTCATAATATTCAATGCACTTTATATGAAGGTTTTTATTATACCCATCTTGGATGCCTATTATATAAGGACTAATTTTATAGCCAAAACAAATTACCATGCTGTTCTAAAGGACTCTCAAAATAATATAAGTGAAGCATGAGATATCAATAATTTCTATAAAATAAAACCACCACCATGCTCTAAAAAGATATTTGTGAAGCACTAGAGCAAAATTATCTAGCTCAAAAGATATAAGTGAAGCACATAGAGTATTCTAAGAAATTCCGATTCATGTGTGTCTCTCCCAAAAGGTGTGTACAGCAAGGATGATTGTGGTATACTAAAAAGCAAAGACTCAAATCATACAAGACGCTCCAAGCAAAACACATATCATGTGGTGAATAAAAATATAGTCTCAAGTAAATTTACCGATAGACGAAGACGAAAGAGGGGGTGCCTTCCCGGGGCATCCCCAAGCTTAGGATTTTGGTTGTCCTTGAATTTTACCTTGGGGTGCCTTGGGCATCCCCAAGCTTAGGCTCTTGCCACTCTTTGTTCCATAGTCCATCAAATCCTTACCCAAAAACTTGAAAACTTCACAAGACAAAACTTAACAGAATATCTCGTGAGCTCTGTTAGTATAAGAAAACAAACCACCACTTTAAGGTACTGTAATGAAATCATTCTTTATTTATATTGGTGTTAAACCTACAGTATTCCAACTTCTCTATGATTCATACCCCCCGATACTACTCACAGATTCATCAAAATAAGCAAACAACACACGAAAAACAGAATCTGTCAAAAACAGAACAGTCTGTAGCAATCTATAAATTTCGCATACTTCTGTAACTCTAATTTTTTCGAAATAAATTGGTGGACATGAGGAATTTTTCTATTAGTCATCGGCAAAAAGAATCAACTTAAAATCACTCTCCAGTAAAAAAATGGCAGCGAATCTCGTGAGAGCAAAAGTTTCTGTTTTTTACAGCAAGATCGCAAAGACTTCACCCAAGTCTTCCCAAAGGTACTACTTGGCACAAACACTAATTAAAACACAAAACCACATCTAACCAAAAGCTAGATGAATTATTCATTACTAAACAGAAGCAAAAAGGAAAGAACAAAAAACAAATTGGGTTGCCTCCCAACAAGCTCTTTCTTTATAGCCATTAAGATAGGCTTGAGAATTCAATGATGCTCACATGAAAGACAAGACTTGAAACACCAAAAGAGCATCATATAGCATGTGAAAATCACATCTAAGTCTAACACACTTCCTATGCTTAGGCATTTATAGGAAAACAAATTAGCAAGAAAAGCAAGACCTAACATATGCAAGGAAGAAGAAAGACACACGATCAATCTCAACATGAAGAGAGGTAATTTAGTAACATGAAGATTTCTACAACCATATTTTCCTCTCTCATAATAATTGCATGTAGGATCATCAGCAAATTCAGCAATATAGCTACCACAAAACATATTCTCAACATGATCCACATGCATACGAAGTTGACACTCTTCCGAAATAGTGGGATCAACATTAACTAAAGTCATGACCTCTCCAAACCCACTTTTATCAAAAATACCATAAGATTGATCATTCTCCAAATATGTGGGATCTAAAGTTGACACTCTTCCAAACCCACTTTCAATATTATTGCAAACACTATTATCAATCTCACATTCATCATGGGGCTTAAATAAATTTTCAAGATCATAAGAAGAATCACCCCAATCATGATCATTGCAACAAGTAGTAGACATAGCAAAACTAGCATCCCCAAGCTTAGGGTTTTGCATATCATTAACACAATTGACATTAAGAGAATTTATAATAACATCATTGCAATCATGTTTTTCATCATAGGAACTATCAAGTATGGGTGCAATAGGAACGATCTCATGTTTAACATAAGGAACTATAACAAATTCATCTTCATAAATATTGGCATCATGGCCACAAGAATAGCAAGCGTCATGTTCATCAAGGGATATTTCAATCAAATCATCGGAATCATAATTATCTATGGATTCATGCATATCATTATTTTCTTCCAAAGCAGCGGTCATTCTTTCAATAAATTCTTTGACATAGACATTATGAGCATAGTTTCCATAGCAATATTAAGAATGTCAAAATTTTCAGCTTCCTAGAGAGTAATATCATAATTTTCAATCAAAGAAGCAACTTCATAAGCACCCTTAAAAGCAACAAATTTTTCAATGTGTTCGATATCGTAGTAACTATAAACACCCTTTGCATAAGAAGATAAGAATTCATTATCATTAAACTCACATAGGTAGGGGAGGTGTTTTTAAGGGTTCTTAGAGAAACAAGTAAAATCATAAATTTCACAATGATACCAAGCATAACACAGCAATTTGTTTATTTGATCCCATAAGAGTCTCCCCTTTTCAGACAAACGGTGACACACAAAATGAGCATGCTCATCTAAAGATTTCCCATCAAATAGGCTAGTTGGGGTTTCAGCACGAGCGCATAAGGATCGAAGAAGATCCAACTAGAACACTTTAAGTGTATCCATATCAATAGATTTTTAGCAAGCAAAGAAGCAAGCAAATAGAAGGCACATGGCAACACAAGCAAACAAAAAGGCGAACAGAAAAAAGGGCGAATAAAACGACAAAGGTGAAGTGGGGGAGAGGAAAACAAGAGGCAAATGGCAAATAATTTAATGCGAGGGATAAGAGTTTGTGATGGGTACTTGGTATATGACTTTTGCGTAGATCTCCCCGGCAATGGCGCCAGAAATTGGCAAGTTGATGGGAGATCAAATCTTGACTTGACTTGGCGTAAGTCTCCTTGGTAACGGCGCCAGAAATTCTTCTTGCTAGCACTTGAGCTTGAGTTGTTTTTCCCTGGAAGAGGAAAGGGTGATGCAGCACAGTAGCGTAAGTATTTCCCTCAGTTTTGAGAACCAAGGTATCAATCCAGTAGGAGACTACGCGCGAGTCCCTCGTACCTGCACAAACAAATAATAACCTTGCGACCAACGCGATAAAGGGGTTGTCAATCCCTTCTCGGCCACTTGCAAAAGTGAGATCTAATAGAGATAATAAGATAAATATTTTTTGTATTTATCTAATAGATTGAAAAGTAAAGATTGCATAATAAAAGTAAAGTAAAGATAAATGGTTGATGGAAGATTTATATGATGGAAGATAGACCCGGGGGCCATAGGTTTCACTAGTGGCTTCACTCAAGATAGCAGTTTCTACGGTGGGTAAACAAATTATTGTCGAGCAATTAATAGAAAAGCGCATAGTTATGAGAATATCTAGGCATGCTCATTGTATATAGGCATCATGTCCGTGACAAGTAGACAGAAACGGTTCTGCATCTACTACTATTACTCCACACATCGACCGCTATCCAGCATGCATCTAGAGTATTAAGTTCATAAGAACAGAGTAACGCTTTAAGCAAGATGACATGATGTAGAGGGATAAACTCATGCAATATGATATAAACCCCAACTTTTTATCCTCGATGGCAACAATACAATACATGCCTTGCTGCCCCTGCTGTCGCTGCAAAGGGCACCGTAAGATTGAACCCAAAGCTAAGCACTTCTCCCATTGCAAGAAAGATCAAAGTAGGCCAAACCAAACTGATAATTCGAATAGACTTGCAAAGATATTAAATCGTGCATAAAAGATTTCAGAAAAGAATCAAATATTGTTCATAGGTAATCTTGATCATAAACCCACAATTCATTGGATCTCGACAAACACACCGCAAAAATAATTACATCGAACAGATCTCCAAGAAGATCGAGGAGAACTTTGTATTGAGATCCAAAGAGAGAGAAGAAGCCATCTAGCTAATAACTATGGACTCTAAGGTCTGTGGTAAAGTACTCACAACTCATCGGAGAGGTGCTACTTCTCGAGCTTGCGTTGTATTCCCTCGAAGAGGAAAGGGTGATGCGGCACAATAGCGTAAGTATTTCCCTCAATTTTTGATAACCAAGGTATCAATCCAGTAGGAGACTACGCGTGAGTCCCTCACACCTGCACAAAAAAATAAGAACTTCGCAGCCAACGCGATAAGGGGTTGTCAATCCCTTCACGGTCACTTACGAAAGTGAGATCTGATAGATATGATAAGATAGTATTTTTGGTATTTTTGGTATAGAAATAGAAAGTAAATAATGCAAAGTAAAGTAGATGGAAGATTAATATGATGAAGATAGACCCGGGGCCATAGGTTTCACTAGTGGCTTCTGTCATGATAGCAGAATTCTACAGTGGATGAACAAATTACTGTCGAGCAATTGATAGAAAAGCGCATAGTTATGAGAATATCGAGGCATGATCATTATATATAGGCATCACATCCGTAACAAGTAGACCGAAATGATTCTGCATCTACTACTATTACTGCACACATCGACCGCTATCCAACATGCATCTAGAGTATTAAGTTCATAAGAACAGAGTAACGCTTTAAGCAAGATGACATAATGTAGAGGGATAAACTAAAGCAATATGATGTAAACCCCATCTTTTTATCCTCGATGGCAACAATACTATACGTGCCTTGCTGCCCCTACTGTCACTGGGAAACGACACCGCAAGATTTAACCCAAAGCCAAGCACTTCTCCCATTGCAAGAACTATAGATCTAGTAGGCCAAACCAAACCAATAATTCGAAGAGACTTGCAAGGATATTACAATCATACATAAAATATTTTAGAAAAGAATCCAATATTATTCATAGATTATCTTGATCATAAACCCACAATTCATCGGATCTCGACAAACGCACCACAAAAAAGATTACATCGAATAGATCTCCTCGAGGACCGAGGATAACTTTGTATTGAGATCCAAAAACAGAGAATAAGCCATCTAGCTAATAATTATGGACCCGAAGGTCTGTGGTAAACTACTCACAACTCATCGAAGGGGTTATGGTGTTGATGTAGAAGCCCTCCGTAATTGATGCCCCCTACGACTTAGCTCCGGAACAGGCCCCAAGATGGGATCTCATGGGTACAGAAGGTTACGACAGTGGAATTAGGGTTTCTGCGTGCTCCTTGATGTTTTCAAGGTATGAGGATATAGGAGGAAGAGGGGCACCGGGGGAGCCAGAGGGGCCCACGAGGGTGGGGGCACGCCTACCCGCCTAGGCGCGCCCCCTACCCTCGTGGCCACCTCTTTCGGTCCCTCGCGTGTACTCCAAATCTTCTGTGTTGATACGGTTCCAAAAAAACTCTCCTGAAGGTTTCATTCCGTTTGGACTTTGTTTGATATTCCTTTTCTGCGAAACACTGAAATAGGCAAAAAACAGCAATTTGCACTAGGCCTTGGGTTAGTAGGTTAGTCCCGAAAATAATATAAAAGTGTATAATAAAGCCCATTAAACATCCAAAATAGAATATATAATAGCATGAAACAATCAAAAATTATAGATACATTGGAGACGTATCAAGAGGCTATGGTGTTGTTGTAGAAGCCCTCCGTGATCGATTCCCCCTCCGGCGGAGCTCCGGAAAAGGCCCCAAGATGGGATCTCATGGGTACAGAAGGTTGCGGCGGTGGAAATAGGGTTTCATGGTGCTCTCCGATGTTTTCAGGGTATATGAGTATATATAGGAGGAAGAAGTATGTTGGTGGAGCTACGAGGGGCCCACGAGGGTGGGGGGCGCGCCTACCCCCTGGGCGCGCCCTCCTACCTCGTGGCCGCCTCGTGGCTTCCCAGACGTGTAATCCAACTCTTATGGGTTGCGTTTGTTCCAAAAACAATCCTCGCGAGGGTTTCATTCCGTTTGGACTCCTTTTGATATTCCTTTTCTGCGAAACACTGAAATAGGCAAAAAAACAGCAATTTGCACTGGGCCTTGGGTTAGTGATGACCCACAAGTGTAGGGGATCTATCCTAGTCCTTTCGATAAGTAAGAGTGTCGAACCCCACGAGGAGAAGAAGGAAATTATAGGTAACAGATAGTTTTGTGATAAGATAATTGGTAGCAAGTGACAAAACGTAAAAGTAAATAAGGTGCAGCAAGGTGGCCCAATCCTTTTTGTAGCAAAGGACAAGCCTGGACAAACTCTTATGCAAGGTAAAGCGCTCCCGAGGACATATGGGAATTATCGTCAAGCTAGTTTTCATCACGATCATATGATTCGCGTTCGGTACTTTGATAATTTGGTATGTGGGTGGACCAGTGCTTGGGTGCTGCCCTTACTTGGACAAGTCTCCCACTTATGATTAACCTCTAATGTAAGCATCCGCAACTACAAAAGAAGTATTAAGGTAAACCTAACCATAGCCTAAAACATATGGATCCAAATCTGTCCCTTACGAAGCAACGCATCAACTAGGGTTTAAGCTTCTGTCACTCTAGCAACCTATCATCTACTTATTACTTCCCAATGCCTTCCTCTAGGCCCAAATAATGGTGAAGTGTCATGTAGTTGACGTTCACATGACACCACTAGAGGAGAGACAACATACATCTCATCAAAATATCGAACGAAGACCAAACTGACATGACTACTAATAGCAAGACTTGTCCCATGTCCTCAGGAACAAAAGTAACTACTCACAAGATATAATATTGTTCATGATCAGAGGGGTATTAATATGCATAATGGATCTTAACATATGATCTTCCACCAAATAACCAACTAGCATCAACTACAAGGAGTAATCAACACTACAAGCAACCCACAGGTACCAATCTGAGGTTTTGATACAAAGATTGGATACAAGAGATGAACTAGGGTTTGAGAGGAGATGGTGATGGTGAAGATGTTGATGAAGATAACTCTCCCCAAGATGGGAGAGTTGTTGGTGATGACGGCGGTGACGATTTCCCCCTCCCGAAGGGAAGTATCCCCGGCAGAACAGCTCTGCCGGAGCCCTAGATTGGTTTCCGCCTCGGTTCCGCCTCGAGACGGCGGTGTCTGGTCCCGAAAGCCTCCTCTTGATTTTTTTTTCTACGTCAAAACGCTTCATATAGGAGAAGATGGACACCGGGGGCCCACCGGCTGGCCCTCGAGGCAGGGGGCGCGCCCCCCACCCTCGAGGCCAGCCAGTGGCCCCTCTCGTGGGTTTCTTTCGCCAGATATTTTTTATATATTCCGAAACAATGTTCTGTGGAGTTTCAGGGCTTTTGGAGTTGTGCGGAATAGATTTCCAGAGTTTGCTCCTTTTCCAGCCTAGAATTCCAGCTGCCGGCATTCCCCCTCTTCATGTAAAACTTGTAAAATAAGATAGAAAAGGCATAAGTATTGTGACAAAACATGTATGAACAGCCCATAATGCAATAAATATCAACTTATAAGCATGATGCAAAATGGACGTATCAACTCCCCCAAGCTTAGACCTCGCTTGTCCTCAAGCGAAACCCGATATCGAAAAATATGTCCACATGTTTAGAGATAGATGTGTCGATAAAAACAAAATACGGACATGAGGGCATCATGATCATTCTCATAACAGCAACTTATATAAATATAGTCATATGATCATTATGCTAAAGTAACAATTCATCCACAATATCAAGTATGCATCATAAACTTCATTGGAAACTAACAAACTTTGGTCTCGGTCATTGAAGCAATTGCAATTTATCGTAACATTGGAAAGAGTCAATATAAGAGCTTTTCAGCAAGCCTACATACTCAACTATCATATAGTCTTTCACAATTGCTCAAACTCACGCAATACTTATGTTTATGGAGTTTTAATCGGACATAGAGAAAGATAGGAGCTTATAATGTTGCCTCCCAACCTTTTACCTCAAGGGTAATGTCAACAGTAATAGATCATGAAAACTTACATCCAAGTGGGTATATATATCTGGATCTTTCCAACACAATGTGCTTGCCAAAGGATAAAATGTAAAAAGGAAAAGGTGGAATTCACCTTGACAATTATAAGACAAGAATAAAAGATAGGCCCTTTGCAGAGGGAAGCAGAGGTTGTCATGTGTTTTTATGGTTGGATGCACAAAGTCTTATCATAGAAGAACTTCGCTTTATATTGCCACTTGTGATAAGGACCTTTATTATGCAGTCCCTCGCTTTTATTACTTCCATATCACAAGCTCGCATAAAGCTAATTTCTCCCACACTAATAAATCATACATATTTTATCGCATTTGCAACATGACAACTTACTTGGAAGGATCTTTCTCAATCCATAGGTAGGTTTGGTGGAGTCTCATGGCAAAACTAGGTTTAAGGGTATATGGAAGCACAAGTAGTATCTCTACTTGGTGCGAGGAGTTTTGGCTAGCATGAGGGGGAAAGGCAAGCTCAACATGTTGGAAGATCCATGACAATATACTTTATTTCGGATATAAGAAGACATAACCCATTATGTTGTCTTTCTTGTCCAACATCAACTCTTTAGCATGTCATACTTTCATGAGTGCTCACAATCATAAAAGATGTCCAAGATAGTATATTTGTATGTGAAGCCTCTCTTCTTTTATTACTTCCTATTAATTGCAACAATGACCAAAACTATGTTTGTCACCTCCCAACAACTTTTATTTATCATACCCTTGTATGTGAGGTCATTACTTCCCATAAGATCGATATGATCTCTTTGATACTCTTTTTGTTTTCTTTCTTTTTATCATGACCCAGGTGAGGAAATCAATCCCTTGACTCAACACTAATCTTTATTATATAGCTCACGGACTCGATTACAAAGGATAAAGCTCACAAAGCAAAAGCTCACAACTAGATCATGCTAACTTTATTCTAATAGATCAAGATACTACCAAAAGGATCGAACTAAGTAAAACGGCAAGGTTAGGAGTGATGGTGATACGATACCGGGGTCACTCCCCCAAGCTTGGCAGTTGCCAAGGGGAGTGCCCATACCCATATGATTATGTCTCCTTCTTCAGGGTTGGTGATGATGGAGTTGTTGTTGATGTAGGCTTGTTGTTCTTCCAAGGCATGGGCTCACCATCATAAAAGGATGATCGAGTATCCGGGATACTCAAATCTACAGCCAAACTCATATTCTTGAATCTATATTCATACTCACAGTTTTCGTTTTGCAGGTCATAGATCTGGGCTTGGAGGTGATCGATCTTCTCTTGAAGATTGGAGATGGCTTCTCCGAAGATCCTTGAGTCCATCTTGAGGTTGTTGGCAAGCTCCGAGATCATCGTGTGGTTGGCGTCGAGTCCTTGTTCCACCATACCTTGGCACTTGAAAACTTGTTGCTCCATTGCTTCGAGTCTTGTCTCCACGCTTCCGGTCCTTCTCGGCCCCTCAACATCATGGATGTGCAGCACCCCCTCATGCAACTCCATGGTTTTGGGGTGGTGCAGCACCTCCGCAAGGTAGGGGTTGATGACCTTCTCGAAGAACTTGTCCTTGGGGGTGTTGGAGGACGCCATGATGATCTAGATATGTCAAAAACAGCAGCTTGAAACGAAAATAGAGGGATTCTGCGTGATACAGAAGTCAAAACCTTCGAGAGTATATATAATGAATTTTTCCCGAACAAATGGAGTATCCCACAAGAAAACGGAGTCCAGGGGACACACGGGGTGCCCTCGAGGCAGGGGGGCGCGCCCTGGGAAGGGGGAACGCCCCCTACCCTCGAGGAGGCCCCGTGTCTCCTCTGGACTGCGGTTTATTTTTCTATTTTTCTAATTAATCCAAAACGGAAAAAAATTGCCTTTAGAGTAGTTTTGGAGTCGGTTTACTTACCGTATCACGTACCTCTTCCTTTTCGGAGGCTGAATCGTTCTGGAAAGTGTCCCTTATGTATTCCTCCGGGGTTATGGTTTCAATAATATTAGTTTCAACATTTATAGGATTACCCGAGATATAATGTTTGATCCTTTGACCATTCACCACCTTCGGATTTGTGCCTTCGAAGTTGTTGATTTTTATGGCACCGGAACGATAAACCTCCTCGATAATGTAAGGTCCTTCCCACTTGGAGAGAAGTTTTCCTGCAAAAAATCTTAAACGAGAGTTGTATAGCAAAACATAATCACCTACGTTAAACTCACACTTTTGTATCCTTTTGTCATGCCATCTTTTAACTTTTTCTTTAAATAACTTGGCATTCTCGTCGGCCTGGGTTCTCCATTCATCGAGACAGCTAATATCAAATAGCCTCTTTTCACCGGCAAGTTTGAAATCATAATTGAGCTCTTTGATAGCACAATATGCCTTATGTTCTAGCTCAAGAGGTAAGTGACAAGCTTTTCCATATACCATCTTATATGGAGACATACCCATAGGATTTTTGTATGCAGTTATATAGGCCCATAATGCATCATCTAGTTTCTTGGACCAATTCTTTCTAGACCTATTAATTGTCTTTTGCAAGATTAATTTCAACTCCCTATTACTAAGTTCTACTTGACCACTAGTCTGTGGGTGATAAGGTGATGCAATTCTATGGTTGACATCATACTTAGCAAGCATCTTATGGAAAGCACCATGAATAAAGTATGAACCACCATCAGTCATTAGATATCTAGGGACTCCAACCCTCGAAAATATAACTTCTTTAAGCATCTTAATAGAGGTGTTATGATCAGCACTACTAGATGGAATAGCTTCTACCCACTTAGTAACGTAATCAACAGCAACTAGGATATGAGTGCACCCATTAGAGGCAGGAAAAGGTCCAATATAATCAAAGCCCCAAACATCATATGGTTCAATAAGAAGTGAATAGTCCATAGGCATTTCTTGACGTCTACTGATATTACCAATTCTTTGACATTCATCACATGATAAGACAAACTTACGGGCATCCTTGAAGAGAGTAGGCCAATAAAAACCGGATTGCAATACCTTATGTGCAGTTCTGTCTCCCGCATGGTGTCCTCCATAGGCTTCGGAGTGGCACTTGCGTAAGATCTGTTCATGTTCATGCTCAGGCACACAACATCTAATAATACCATCTACTCGTTCTTTATAAAGATGCGGATCATCCCAGAAGTAATGCCTCAAATCATAGAAGAACTTTTTATTTTGCTGGTATGTGAAGCTAGGAGGTATAAACTTAGCAACAATGTAATTAGCATAATCAGCATACCAGGGAGTAGTACGAGAAGTACTTATGACAGCTAGTTGTTCATCAGGGAAGCTATCATCAATAGGTTGTGGGTCATCAAGTATATTCTCTAACCTAGACAAGTTATCTGCTACGGGGTTCTCAGCTCCCTTTCTATCAATAATATGCAAGTCAAATTCTTGCAGCGAGAGAACCCATCTAATAAGTCTGGGTTTAGCATCTTTCTTTTCCATAAGGTATTTGATAGCAGCATGATCAGTGTGAATAGTTACTTTAGAATCAACGATATAGGGTCTAAACTTATCACAAGCAAACATAACTTCTAAAAATTCTTTCTCAGTGGTAGCATAATTTCTTTGGGCACTATCTAGAGTTTTACTAGCATACTGGATAACACATTTCTTATCAACCCTTTGCCCTAGAACAGCTCCTACATCATAGTCACTAGCATCGCACATAATCTCAAAGGGTAAATTCCAGTCAGGAGGCTGGACAATAGGTGCAGAGATCAATGCTTTCTTAAGTATTTCAAATGCTTCTAGACAATCATCATCAAAGACAAAAGGAATATATTTTTGTAAGAGATTAGTCAGAGGCTTGGAGATCTTGGAGAAGTCCTTAATGAACCTCCTATAAAACCCGGCATGACCAAGGAAACTATGTATACCTTTGATATCCTTAGGGCATGGCATCTTTTCAATAGCATCCACTTTGGCCTTGTCAACTTCAATACCTCTTTCAGAAATTTTATGTCCCAAGACAATGCCTTCATTAACCATGAAGTGGCACTTCTCCCAATTCAAGACAAGGTTAGTGTCTTCACATCTCTGCAAAACTCGATCAAGGTTGCTTAAGCAATCATCAAAAGAAGTTCCGTAAACGGAGAAATCATCCATGAATACCTCAACAATCTTTTCAAAAAAATCAAAGAATATAGCCATGATGCATCTTTGAAAGGTAGCAGGTGCATTACATAAACCAAAAGTCATACGTCTATAAGAAAAAGTAACGAAATGACAAGCAAAGGTGGTCTTTTCTTGATCCCCTTTTGACACAGGTATTTGAGAGAAACCGGAATAACCATCTAGAAAGCAGAAATGAGTATGTTTGTATAACCTTTCTAGCATTTGATCAATAAATGACAAGGGGTAATTATCTTTCTTAGTAGCTTTATTTAACTTACGGAAATCATTTACCATCATATAACCTGTGACCAACCTTTGCAGGATCAATTCATCTTTATCATTAGGGACAACAGTCATACCTCCTTTCTTAGGAACACAATGGACAGGACTTACGCACTGGCTATCAGCAACGGGATAGATAATACCTGCTTCTAGGAGCTTTAGTATTTCCTTCCTTACCACTTCTTTCATCTTAGGATTTAACCATCGCTGATGATCGATAACTGGTTTAGCATTTTCTTCCAATTTTATCTTGTATTGGCATATAGTGGGACTAATGCCCTTAAGATCATCCAGAGTATATCCAATAGCAGCTCGGTGCTTCTTCAAAGTTTCCAATAATCTTTTCTTCTTCTTGCTATGAAAGGTTAGCACTAATAATAACAGGATATATCTTATTTTCATCAAGATAAACATACTTAAGATTATCAGGCAAAGGTTTAAGTTCAAACACGGGATCATCCTTGGGTGGAGGAGGATCCCCTAGAATTTCAACAGGTAAGTTGTTTTTCAATACGGGTCCCAGTGTAAGGATCTTTACGTGGCACGGCAATAGAAGCGAGACCAATAAGTTCATCCTTACTGGGTGGTTCCTTTTCAAGGGGTTGTCTACGAAATTTAGCAAAGTTAAAATCATGAGACATGTCCCCTAATCCGACAGTGACAATATCTTTCACGCAGTCTATCTTGGTATTAACAGTATTCAAGAAGGGTCTACCAAATATAATGGGACAGAAAGCATCTTGTGGGGTACTAAGAACGAGAAAATCAGCAGGGTATTTAACTTTCCCACACAAGACTTCAATATCTCTAACAATCCCAACTGGTGAAATAGTATCTCTATTAGCAAGCTTAATAGTAAAGTCAATCCCTTCTAACTCAACAGGTGCAATATCATGCATAATTTCATTGTACAAATCAAGAGGGATAATACTCGCACTAGCACCTACATCACATAAACCATGATAGCAATGATCTCCTATCTTAACAGAGATGACAGGCAAGCCTACAACAGGTTTATGTCTATTCCTAGCATTGGGTTTGGCTATTCTAGCAGATTCTCCTTTTCCAGCCCAGAATTCCATCTGTCGGCATCCCCCCTCTTCATGTAAACCTTGTAAAATAAGAGAGAAAAGGCATAAGTATTGTGACAAAACATGTATGAACAGCCCATTGCAATAAATATCAACTTATAAGCATGATGCAAAATGGACGTATCAGTTAGTAGGTTAGTCCAAAAAATAAGATAAAAGTGCATAATAAAGCCCATTAAACATCCAAAACAGATAATATAATAGCATGGAACAATCAAAAATTATAGATACGTTGGATACGTATGAGCGCCCTCTCTAGTTGGTCGGTGGATCATGTTGCTGTATTAAAAAATTAGTATATAAATAAACACCTCAGTGATCAACACAAATATCATGGTATCTGGACACCGTTGTTCTTACCACCAGCATCCTTTCCGGATTCCTTCGAATTTTTCAATTCGGCGAGCTGGGTCTGACACTCTTCTAGCTCCTTAGATAAGGAGTTATTCTTTTCTTGAAGCACCTGCAAAAACACAACGATCCTCAAATCAGTTGTACCAACTGCTTTAAGTCTCGGGGGCTACTGGCATGGGAACATAAACATATACACTTATCGCATATCTTTTGAAAGCCGGTGAGTGGCTCCAGCGAGTCCGTCTTGAGCGGCTTGGATATAGGCATCTGCAGAGCTGAGGGCGTTAAACGCCTCCTCAGAAAAGGCTGGGTCACGCATGGATGCTTTCCGCCACCGGTGAATCATCGCAACCTCCACTTCGGAATTAGTAACTGACATTCCATCTGAATCCTCCTGGAGGGGACAATCCAGCACTGAATCCGCGTTAACCCTTGACGGACCGGAAGCCAGATTGGCTGGAGCTTAATCTGCATGACCTCCGGACATAGTCCGGTTTGTATTCCTCCTAAAAGGAAAAATAAAGCGGAAGGTTGTAATATCAACTTCACCACCTAGCGTGTGTCAAAACAAACATACCTCTTTGAAGGTTCGCTGGTGTTCGCGGTCCTCTTTCGCTTCGAGGCCTCGCCCGATGCAGGCGTCACCCTCTGGGATGACGGCTTTCGCACAGTTCGGCGTGAGGAGTGCCGTCCCTTTTGAATATGATACAATACGGTGGGTAAGGCGTGCTGGGAATCTTCTCTTTGATGAGATATGTCCTAGGTACTTACGTGGGAAGAAGGAATGAGGCATGGGTAATCAGCTACAATAGCCACCAGGGTGCCCTCACGGCAGGCTTGATAGAAGACTCCCTCTTCTAGCTCGATGCCTATGTCCGGATCTTCGTTATATCCGGGGCCCGCATTTCGTAATCGGTCCTCTGGCTGTGGGGCGGGACTATTAATCCCCTCGATCACCTTCCTCCACTCCTGTTGGGAGAAACCGTATTCAGTTTGGTCAATACATCATAACGAAGAAAAATGGGAAAATATAGGAGTCAAGAGAGAGACTTACCCAGTCAGGAGGATTGCACATAGAAAAAACCGTCATGGCACGTTAAACTGATGAAGTCTTGCTTCTCTCCCATATAAAGACCTTCCAGGATGATGGCTAGAGTGGCAGGGTCGTCCGGACCCGGGCGTAAGCAGCGCGAGGCATCGTTCAGGCCATTATAATGCCACATTGGAAATCCTCTTGTTTGGAGCGGCTGCACGCATCGCTTTATTGAAATAGCCATCACCTCGACTATAGATAGCCCCGAACTGGCGAGCAATTTGATCTTGCCGACTAGTCTGCTAACCTCCGCTCTCTCTTCTTCCGAGGGACTGCGGGGACACCAGTTGAAAAGCTTCTTTAGCGGAGCGCTGGAATATTTGGGGTGGCCTTGCTGAATTGGATCCGGCAGGGCAACATCCTGAATATAGAAGCACTCCGAAGGCCACTCTTCGGATGCCTTCTTTGGAGTACCAAGCAGATAGCCTCTCCCGGCTATGCGCCATACTTCGATGCCCCCAAATTTAAATATGGGTCCCTTTTCCGAGCGAGGGACGAGGCAGAAGAACTTTCCCCACAACTCAAAGTGAGGCTCGCAGCCCAAGAACAGTTCGCATAAAGCAACGAAAACCGCGATGTGCAGGATAGACCCCGGCGTAAGATCATGTAATTGGAGACCATAGAACTCCAGGAGTCCGCTAAGGAAGGGGTGGACAGGGAAACATACGCCTCTTAAAAGGAAAGGAACAAAACACACCCGCTCTCCATCGGAGGGGTTGGGAAAGCTCTCTGCCAGGGCTTGATTGTCGATAGAAGTCCGTTCGGCCCGGATAGGGACTAGATCCTCTGGAGGGAGATATCCCTGCACTTGAAGTGTCCTCAGACGTGAATGGGATATAGAGCAGCTTTTCGAATCTCCTGCACGAGAGACACGAGGGCGCGAGGAAGAGCTTGGGGCGCTAGCCATGTTTGAAGATTTTTTGCAGGCACTAGGATTTCTTCCACGTGGAATGGAATGGAGAGGCCACTGAGATCTATTCTCTTATATAGGCGCTTTCCCTGCGCAGTCAAGGGGGTATTTGTAAAACTGCCTAGACGGTTCGCATTCATTGGACACGTGGAAGCCAAAGCGACGGCGGCGAGGAATCAACGGGATAAGATATTTAAAGAAGCCGAACTATCATCCAGGAGGACTCACCTTGCAAGACCAAAGACATGAAGCCGGTTATGATTGATGACCCACAAGTGTAGGGGATCTATCGTAGTCCTTTCAATAAGTAAGAGTGTCGAACCCAACGAGGAGCAGAAGGAAATGATATGCAGTCTATAGTAAGGTATTTTCTGCAAGCACTGAAATTATCGGTAACAGATAGTTTTGTGATAAGGTAATTGGTAGCAAGTAACAAGTAGTAAAAGTAAATAAAGTGCAGCAAGATGGCCCAATCCTTTTTGTAGCAAAGGACAAGCCTGGACAAACTCTTATATGAACGAAAACGCTCCCGAGGACACATGGGAATTATCGTAAAGCTAGATTTCATCACGATCATATGATTCGCGTTCGGTACTTTGACAATTTGGTATGTGGGTGGACCGGTGCTTGGGTGTTGTCCTTACTTGGACAAGCCTTCCACTTATGATTAACCTCTAATGCAAGCATCTGCAACTACAAAAGAAGTATTAAGGTAAACCAAACCAAAGCATGAAACAAGTGGATCCAAATCAGCCCCTTACGAAGCAACGCATAAACTAGGGTTTAAGCTTCTGTCACTCTAGCAACCCATCATCTACTTATTACTTCCCAATGCCTTCCTATAGGCCCAAATAATGGTGAAGTGTCATGTAGTGGACGTTCACATGACACCACTAGAGGACAGACAATATACATCTCATCAAAATATCGAACGAATACCAAATTCACATGACTACTTATAGCAAGACTTCTCCCATGTCCTCGGGAACAAAAGTAACTACTCACAAGACATAATATTGTTCATGATCAGAGGGGTATTAATATGCATGATGGATCTGAACATATGATCTTCCACCAAGTAAACCAACTAGCATCAACTACAAGGAGTAATCAACACTACTAGCAACCCACAGGTACCAATCTGAGGTTTGGGTACAAACATTAGATACAAGAGATGAACTAGGGTATGAGAGGAGATGGTGCTGGTGAAGATGTGGATGAAGATAACCCTCCCCAAGATGGGAGAGTTGTTGGTGATGACGGCGGTGACGATTTCCCCCTCCCGGAGGGAAGTATCCCAGGCAGAACAGCTCCGCCGGAGCCCTAGATTGGTTTCCGCCAAGGTTCCGCCTCGAGACGGCGGCGTCTGGTCCCGAAAGCCTCCTTATGATCTTTTTTTCCAGGTCAAAACATCTCATATAGGAGAAGATGGGCATCGGGGGGTCACCGGGTGGCCCACGAGGCAGGGGCGCGCCCAGAGAGGGGGGCGCGCCTGGACAGGTGGTGGCCCCCCTGGTGAATATCTTTCGCCAGATATTTTTTATATTTTCTGAAACGGTGTCCCGTGGAGTTTCAGAGCTTTTTGAGTTGTGCAGAATAGGTTTCCAATGTTTGCTCCTTTTCCATCCTAGAATTCCAGCTATCGGCATTCTCCCTCTTCATGTAAACCTTGTAAAATAAGAGAGAAAAGGCATAAGTATTGTGACATAATGTGTAATAACAGCTCATACTGCAATAAATATCAACATAAAAGCATGATGCAAAATGGATGTATCAACTCCCCCAATCTTAGACCTCGCTTGTCCTCAAGCGAAAGCCAATATCGAAAAATATGTCCACATGTTTAGAGATAGAGGTGTCAATAAAGCTAAAATACGGACATGAGGGCATCATGATCATTCTTATAACAGCAACACACATATATTTTCTTATGATTCGTATGGTAAAGTAACAATTGATTCACAATGTCAAGTATGAATCAGAAACTTCATTGAAAACCAACAAACTATGATCTCAGTCATTGAAGCAATTGCAATTTATCGTAACATCGGAAAGAGTCAACATAAGGGCTTTTCAGCAAGCCTACATACTCAACTATCATATAGTCTTTCACAATTGCTCACACTCACGCAATACTTATGGTTATGGAGTTTTAATCGGACACAGAGAAAGATAGGGGCTTATGGTATTGCCTCCCAACCTTTTACCTCAAGGGTAATGTCAACAGTAATAGACCTTATAACTTACATCCAATTGGGTATATATGTCAGGATCTTTCCAACACAATGTGTGTGCCAAAGGATAAAATGTAAAAAGGAAATGTGATTTTCACCTTGAATCTTATTAGGCAAGAATAATAGATAGGCCCTTCGCAGAGGGAAGCAGAGGTTGTCATGTGCTTTTATGGTTGGATGCACAAAGTCTTAGTGCAAAAGAACGTCACTTTATATTGCCACTTGTGATAGGGACCTTTATTATGCAGTCCATCACTTTTATTACATCCATATCACAAGATCGTATAAATCTTATTTCCTCCACACTAATAAATCATACATATTTTTTAGAGTTTGCAAACATGACAACTTACTTGAAGGATCTTACTCAATCCATAGGTAGGTATGGTGGACTCTCATGGCAAAACTGGGTTTAAGGATGTATGGAAGCACAAGTAGTATCTATACTTGGTGCAAGAAGTTTTGGCTAGCATGAAGGATCTTACTCAATATAATTTATTTTAGATATAAGAAAACATAACTCATTATGTTGTCTTCCTTGTCCAACATCAACTCTTTTGCATGTCATATTCAAATGAGTGCTCACAATCATAAAAGATGTCCAAGATAGCATATTTGTATGTGAAACCTCTCTTTCTTTATTACTTCCTATTAATTGCAACGATGACCAAAACTAGGTTTGTCAACTCTCAACAACTTTTATTCATCATACTCTTTATATGTGAAGTCATTACTTCCCATAAGATCAATATGGTCTCCTTGATACTTTTTATATTTTCTTTTATTCCATCATGACCATAGTGAGGAAATCAAGCCCTTGACTCAACACTAATCTTTATTGTATAGCTCACGGACTCGATTACAAAGGTAAAGATCATAAAGCAAAAGCTCACAACTAGATCATGCTAACTTTATTCTACTAGATCAATATAGTACCAAAAGGATCGAACTAAGAAAAACGGTAAAGATAGGAGTGTGATGGTGATACAATACTGGGGCAACTCCCCCAAGCTTGGTAGTTGCCAAGGGGAGTGCTCATACCCATATGATTATGTCTCCTTCTTCGGAGGTGGTGATGTGATATTCTTGGAAATGATACCCCTCAGGATACGATTCTCCTCCTCGAGCTTGTTAACTTGCTGCTTAAGGTCCATAATTTCCTTGCGGAGCTTGCCCGTGACGGCTAAAGCTCCTTTACCCAAGGATGCCGCATATCTACGGGAGAACAAGTAACACTCTTTTTCATATTTCCATAAGAAAGAAACCTGACATTGGTAGGGATGACTGAGTTTGGAATAGCTGAGCTCTGTAGTTCCCCCATCGTGAATCCAGCTTGAAACCGAGAAGTAACTTCTTGATCTTCCTCCATGGCATCTATCCTCTTCAAGTCAGCCTCCATCTCTTCCTCCATTGATGGACCAAAGTGGTCAGCTTCGTTGTTTGCTCCTAGCCCGAGTGTTGGATGAGACACCCGACTCTCTCGAACTGACTCCTGATAAGACATCTTACTCTTATCTGCGATAGAAACAACTCGAAACAAGAACAGGGGATTTTTGCGTAATAAGGTGGTCAAAACCTTCGGGGGAATATATAATGAATTTTTACAGACCAAAAGGAGTAACATACAAGAAATCGGAGTCCGGGAGGCACACGAGGTGCCCACGAGGCAGGGGGTGTGCCCAGGGGAAGGGGCGCGCCCTCCACCCTCGTGGACGCCTCGTGTCTCTTCCGGACTGCCACTTATTTTTCTATTTTTCTAAATATTCCAAAACGGTGAAAAATTGCCATTAGAACTGTTTTCGAGTCGGATTACTTACCGTACCACATACCTCTTCCTTTTCGGGGTGTGAATCGTTTTAGAAAGTGTCCCTTATGTATTCCTCCGGGGTTACGGTTTCAATAACATTGGTTTCAACATTTATAGGATTACCTGAGATATAATGTTTGATTCTTTGACCGTTCACCACCTTCGGATTCGTGCCTTCGAAGTTGTTGATTTTTATGGCACCGGAACGATAGACCTCCTCGATAACGTAAGGACCTTACCATTTTGAGAGAAGTTTTCCTGCAAAAAATCTTAAACGAGAGTTGTATAGCAAGACATAATCACCTACGTTAAACTCACGCTTTTTTATCCTTTTGTCATGCCATCTTTTAACTTTTTCTTTAAACAGCTTGGCATTCTCATAGGCCTGGGTTCTCCATTCAGCAAGAGAGCTAATGTCAAATAACCTCTTCTCACCGGCAAGTTTGAAATCATAATTGAGCTCTTTAATAGCTCAATATGCCTTATGTTCTAGCTCAAGAGGTAAGTGACAAGCTTTTCCATAAACCATCTTATATGGAGACATACCCATGGGATTTTTGTGTGCCATTCTATAGGCCCGTAATGCATCATCAAGTTTCTTGGACCAATTCTTTCTAGACCTATTAACTGTCTTTTGCAAAATTAATTTCAGCTCTCTATTACTTAATTCTACTTGACCACTAGTCCGTGGGTGATAAGGGGATGCAATTCTATGGTTAACATCATACTTAGCAAGCATTTTACGGAAAGCACCATGAATAAAGTGTGAACCACCATCAGTCATTAAGTATCTAGGGACTCCAAACCTCAGAAAAATAAATTCTTTAAGCATCTTAATAGAGGAGTTGTGATCAACACTACTAGTTGGAATAGCTTCTACCCACTTAGTAACGTAATCAACAACAACAAAAATATTTGTATACCCATTAGAGGAAGGAAATGGTCCCATATAATCAAAGCCCCAAACATCAAATGGTTCAATAACAAGTGAATAATTCATAGGCATTTCTTGACGTCTACTGATATTACCAATTCTTTGACATTCATCACAAGATAAGACAAACTTACGGGCATCCTTGAAGAGAGTAGGCCAATAGAAACCAGATTGCAATACCTTATGTGCGGTTCTATCTCCAGCATGGTGTCCTCCATAAGCATTGGAGTGGCACTTGCGTAGGATCTCTTCATGTTCATGCTCAGGTACACAACGTCTAATAATACCATCTACTCCTTCTTTATAATGATGTGGGTCATCCTAGAAGTAATGTCTCAAATCATAGAAGAACTTTTTCTTTTGCTGGTATGTGAAGCTAGGGGTATAAACTTAGCAACAATGTAGTTAGCATAATCATCATACCATGGAGTAGTACGAGAAGTATTTATGACAACTAATTGTTCATCAGGAAAGCTATCATCAATAGGTTGTGGGTCATCAAGAATATTCTCTAGCCTAGACAAGTTGTCAGCTACGGGGTTCTCAGCTCCCTTTCTATCAATAATATGCAAGTCAAATTCTTGCAGCAAGAGAACCCATCTAATAAGTCTAGGTTTAGCATCTTTCTTTTCCATAAGGTATTTGATAGCAGCATGATCAGTGTTGAATAGTTACTTTAGAATCAACAATATAAGGTCTAAACTTATCACAAGCAAATACAATTGCTAAAAATTCTTTCTCAGTAGAAGCATAATTTCTCTAGGCACTGTCTAGAGTTTTACTAGCATATTGAATAACATTCAATTTCTTATCAACTCTTTGTCCTAGAACAACACCTACAACATAATCACTAGCATCGCACATAATCTCAAAGGGTAAATTCCAGTCAGGAGGATGAACAATAGGTGCAGAGATCAATGCTTTCTTAAGTATTTCAAATGCTTCTAAACAATCATCATCAAAGAAAAAAGGGGTATCTTTTTGTAAGAGATTAGTCAGAGGCCTGGAGATTTTGGAGAAGTCCTTAATCAACCTCCTATAAAACCCGGCATGACCAAGGAAAGTTCGTATACCTTTGCTGTCCTCGGGACACGACATCTTTTCAATAGCATCAACCTTAGACTTGTCAACTTCAATACCTCTTTCAGAAATTTTATGTCCCAAGACAATGCCTGCATTAACCATAAAGTGGCACTTCTCCCAATTCAAGACAAGATTAGTGTCTTCACATCTCTACAAAACTCGATCAAGGTTGCTCAAGCAATCATCAAAAGAAGTTCCGTAAACGGAAAAATCATCCATGAAAACCTCAACAATCTTTTCAGAAAAATCAAAGAATATAACCGTCATGCATCTTTGAAAGGTAGCAGGTGAATTACATAAACCAAAAGGCATACGTCTATAAGCAAAGGTACCGAAAGGACAAGTAAAAGTGGTCTTTTCTTGATCCTCTTTTGACACGGGTATTTGAGAGAAACCAGAATAGCCATCTAGAAAGCAGAAATGAGTATGTTTGGATAACCTTTCTAGCATTTGATCAATAAAAGGAAAAGGGTAATGATCTTTCTTAGTGGCTTTATTTAATTTGCGGAAATCAATTACCATCCTATAACCTGTAACAATTGTTTGCGGGGTCAATTCATCTTCATCATTAGGAACAACAGTCATACCTCCCTTCTTAGGGACACAATGGACAGGACTTACCCACTGGCTGTCAGCAACTAGATAGATAATACATGCCTCTAGAAGCTTTAGTATTTCCTTCCTTACCACTTCTTTCATTTTAGAATTTAATCATCGTTGATGATCAATAACCAGTTTAGCGTCCTCTTCCAATTTTATCTTGTGTTGGCATAAAGTGGGACTAATGCCCTTAAGATCATCCAGAGTATATCCAATAGTAGCACAGTGCTTCTTCAGAGTTTTCAATAATATCTCTTCTTCCTACTCTGAAAGGTTAGCACTGATAATAACAGGATATATCTTCTTTTCGTCAAGATAAACATACTTAATATTATTAGGTAATGGTTTAAGTTCAAACACGGGGTCACCCTTGGGTGGAGGAGGATCCCCTAGGATTTCAACAGGCAAGTTGTTTTTCAATACGGGTCCCTGCTTAAAGAATATTTCATCTATTTCCCTTCTCTCATTCATATACCTATCATTTTCATGGTCTAGCAGATATTGTTCTGAAGGATCATTAGGAGGCATAGCAATAGAAGCAAGACCAATAATTTCATCCTTACTAGGTAATTCTTTATCATGGGGTTTTCTTCAAAATTTAGCAAAGTTAAAATCATGAGACATATCCCCTAAACCAACAGCAACAATATCTTTCACGCGGTCTATCTTAGCATTAACAGTATTCAAGAAGGGTCTACCAAATATAATGGGACAAAAATCATCTTGTGGGGAACCAAGAACAAGAAAATCAGCAGGGTATTTAACTTTCCCACACAAGACTTCAATGTCTCCAACAATCCCAATTGGTGAAATAGTGCCTCTATTAGCAAGCTTAATAGTGACATCAATACCTTCTAGCTCAGTGGGTGCAATATCAGGCATAATTTCATCATATAAAGAAATGGGTATTACACTCGCACTAGCAACTACGTCACATAAACCATGATAGCAAGGATCTCTTATTTTGGAAGAAATAACAGGCAAGCCTACAACAGGTCTATGTTTATTCCTAGCATCGGGTTTGGCTATTCTAGCAGCTTCCTCTTGGAGGTAAATAACATGTCCATCTAAATTTTTTACCAAGAGATCTTTAACCATAGCAACACTAGGTTCAACTTTAATTTGCTCAGAGGATGTAGTTATTCTAGTACTACTCTTACGAACCACAGTTGAAGTTTTAGCATGATCCTTTATCCTAACAGGGAAATGTGGTTTCTCAATATAAGCAGTGGGAACAATAGGATCAACATTATAAGTGATAGTCTTTTCTTCAACTTTAACAGTTCAACTACTTTTACTTCAATGGGAGGATGGTATTTAAACCACTTCTCCTTGGGAAGATCAACATGAGTAGCAAATGATTCACAGAAAGAAGCTACTATCTCAGAGTCAAGTCCATATTTAGTGCTAAACTCACGGAAAACATCGGTATCCATAAAAGCTTTAACACAATCAAACTTAGGGGTCATACCTGACTACTTACCTTCGTCGAGATCCCAATCTTCAGAGTTGCATTTAATTCTTTCCAATAAATCCCATTTGAATTCAACAGTCTTCATCATAAAAGAACCAGAACAAGAATTATCAAGCATGGTGCGATTATTGAGAGAAAGCCGAGCATAAAATTTTTGAATGATCATTTTTCTTGAGAGCTCATGATTGGGGCATGAATATAACATTGACTTAAGCCTCCCCCAAGCTTGAGCGATGCTTTATCCTTCGCGAGGCCAAAAATTATATATATAATTACGATCACGATGAACCTGATGCATAGGGTAGAACTTCTGATGAAATTCCAACTTCAGCCGATTATAGTTCCATGATCCAATATCATTGCATAGCCTAAACCATGTCAATGCGTCTCCCTTCAAAGATAAAGGGAAGACCTTCTTCTTCATAACATCCTCGGGCATACCTGCAAGCTTAAATAATCCACAAACTTCATCCACATAGATTAGAGGCAAATCAAGATGCAGTGTTCCGTCTCTTGTAAAAGGATTATCAAGCAGTTTCTCTATCATACCCGAAGGAATTTCAAAGCAAAAAATTTCGGTAGGTGCAGTAGGTTGAGGAGCAACACTTTGCTCTTCTGTTCGGGGTGAAGATACCCCGAACAAGCCCCTCAAATGATGATGAGCCATAGTAACAAGTGACAGTAAATTTCAGCACACTATATAAATTTTTCCTTACCAAATTCCACTTACCAAAGGCGCTTCACTCACGGCAACAGAACCAGAAAAGAGTCTTGATGACCCACAAGTGTAGGGGATCTATCATAGCCCTTTTGATAAGTAAGAGTGTCGAACCCAACAAGGAGCAGAAGGAAATGATAGGCAATTTTCAGTAAGGTATTTTCTGCAAGCACTGAAATTATCGATAACAGATAGTTTTGTGATAAGGTAATTAGTAGCAAGTAACAAGTAGTAAAAGTAAATAAGGTGCAGCAAGATGGCCCAATCCTTTTTGTAGCAAAGGACAAGCCTGGACAAACTCTTATATGAAGGAAAACGCTCCCGAGGACACATGGGAATTATCGTCAAGCTAGTTTTCATCACGATCATATGATTCGCGTTCGATACTTTGACAATTTGGTATGCGGGTGGACCGGTGCTTGGGCGTTGTACTTACTTGGACAAGCCTCCCACTTATGATTAACCTCTAATGCAAGCATCTGCAACTACAAAAGAAGTATTAAGGTAAACCTAACCATAGCATGAAACAAGTGGATCCAAATCAGCCCCTAATGAAGCAACGCATAAACTAGGGTTTAAGCTTTTGTCACTCTAGCAACCCATCATCTACTTATTACTTCCCAATGCCTTCCTCTAGGCGCAAATAATGGTGAAGTGTCATGTAGTCGACATTCACATGACACTACTAGAGGAGAGACAACATGCATCTCATCAAAATATCGAACGAATACCAAATTCACATGACTACTTATAGCAAGACTTCTCCCATGTCCTCAGGAACAAAAGTAACTACTCACAAGACATAATATTGTTCATGATCAGAGGGGTATTAATATGCATAATGGATCTGAACATATGATCTTCCACCAAGTAAACCAACTAGCATCAACTACAAGGAGTAATCAACACTACTAGCAACCCACAGGTACCAATCTGAGGTTTGGGAACAAATATTGGATACAAGAGATGAACTAGGGTTTGAGAGGAGATGGTGGTGGTGAAGATGTTGATGAAGATAACCCTCCCCAAGATGGGAGAGTTGTTGGTGATGACGGCTGTGACGATTTCCCCCTCCCGGAGGGAAGTATCCCCGGCAGAACAGCTCCGCCGGAGCCCTAGATTGGTTTCCGCCAAGGTTCCGCCTCGAGACGGCGGCGTCTGGTCCCGAAAGCCTCATTATGATTTTTTCAGGTCAAAACACCTCATATAGGAGAAGATGGGCATCGGGGGGTCACCGGGTGGCCCACAAGGCAAGGAGCGCGCCCAGAGAGGGGGGGCGCCCCCCACCCTCGTGGACAGGTGGTGGCCCCCCTCGTGAATCTTTTTCGCCAGATAATTTTTATATTTTCTGAAACAGTGTCCCGTGGAGTTTCGGAGCTTTTTGAGTTGTGCAGAATAGGTTTCCAATATTTGCTCCTTTTCCAGCTTAGAATTCTAGCTGCCGCCATTCTCCCTCTTCATGTAAACCTTGTAAAATAAGAGAGAAAAGGCATAAGTATTGTGACATAATGTGTAATAACAGCTCATAGTGCGATAAATATCAACATAAAAGCATGATGCAAAATGGACGTATCAACTCCCCCAAGCTTAGACCTCGCTTGTCCTCAAGCGAAAGCATGATGCAAAATGGACGTATCAACGATCTCGTCCTTGAAGGCAAGTCCGGGGGCTACTGAGGGAGTCCTGTATTCAGGGGTCCTCAAGCGTCCGGGTCGATGAAGCTAGGCTGTATTGATGGACCATAAAAGAAGAAGCAGAAGACTCTCCCCCGTATTCGGTCAGGACTACTATGTAGATAGAAAGGCAAGCGAAGAGTCCGGATGTATCAATTACCTCCTCCCCAAGTCACCCTTGTAACCCTAAGTTCTCTCTAGCGTGTATATAAGCCAGGGAGATTTGTCTGTAGAGGGGATCATCACCATCACAATATCCTCATAGGCTAGACTTTAGGGTTTAACCATTACGATCTCGAGGTAGATCAACTCTTGTATTCATATTCATCCATATTAATATAGGAGGAAGTAGGGTATTACCTCGATCGGGAGGGCCTGAACCTGGGTAAACATCGTGTCCCCAGCCTCTTGTTACCATTCGATCCTCTAAACGCACAGCTTGGGCCCCTATACCCGAGATCTGCCAGTTTTGACACCGACAATAGGAGTCAATCCATATGCATCAGCGGGTTTCACGATCGGTGATCTCGGCCACTCACATCACCCATGATTGATGTCGTACGCCCATGTACCTTTTTGGTGGGGCTGGCGGTGATGGTAGGTCAGGTAACCAAGAGGAGGACCTGCTGCTTCGGGAGGAATTGCCGCGATAGTCTCGGGACGGCTGTGCATGGTGGCGTGGACCAATGCTTCTGATCGGCGTTGGTGACCTATGCTAGCTCGATCTGTCCTTTCGGGCAGCGGGGCTACGCCGGAGTGGATGCGAAGGCGCGACATCAGGGATGTGGTGTGTTTGGGCAGCGCCGGAATGGATGAGGTCGAGAGATTGTAGGGGGGATTTTTACTCCAACGATGGGCTGTCGAGTATATTTAAGAGTGGGTGGCCACGTGGTACTTTTTGTACTCCTCTAATACGTCTAGGAGATTGGTCACATGCTGTTTAGAGGAGTAAAACCGGAATTTTACCCCTCTAATGCATTTTAGGGGATCAATTAGAGATGGTCTAGCACATTTTTTATGGTGCCCAGACAAGCCTGATCAAAATCGGGGCGTGCCAAAATATTGGCGAGGGAAATTTGCCTCCAAAAACTCACCAGCACGGATAGAAAGAATCGGAATGGGTTAACAAAATTTTAGATGTGATCGAAAAAAAATTGATGCAATTCATATGGACACGAAGAAGCCAGTCTATGCCAAAAACTTGGCACTGCGACTTACTCCCTCCATCCCAAAATTCTGGTCTTAGATTTTTCTAGATACGGATGTATCTAACACTATAGTGTAACTAGATACATTCGTATTTGGACAAATGTAAGACAAGAATTTTGGGACGGAGGGAGTACTAGTTTGTAGCGTCTGAGTAAAAAAATGTGGTCCTCTCCTCTGGTACGAGATCCATTCAAAGGAACAGATAGTTTTTTTCACATCAGAACAGACACAATCGCTCATATACACGTGCATACACTCGCCCCTATGAACGCACACACGCACCTCGTCGTCGACGGGAACGTCTCCTCCCACTGAATGCGCATCGCCGAAAATCCTAAAATAAATACAGGAATAAATGCGAGCACTAGGATTTGAACCCTGGTGGGCTGGGGATACCACAGTCCCTCTAACCATCCAACTGCAGGTTGGTTCGCAGGAACATGCAGTTGAAAGATCGTTTGATGGGCAGATGTTCCCATAGAACGGCAGCCAGATATCATTTTTGATATATTAATATTGACATGGTATCCATAAAAATATAATGTTAAAGAGACATCAACGACGCGCACGACCAAATTATTAATAAGTGGTTAAAAGAAACAAGACAATCAACGGTCATGCTGTAGCGGTCAGCTGGACATAACAATAGCATCAACCACCACCCTCGGTTGTACATGGTTTGATATATGATAATGTTAATTGACAAATGCTCGCTGGGAAGGAAGCCATAGCAAACGCCCGCAAAGTGGCTTGATCATGTTTGAACGAATGATCAATTTTCATGAAAAATATCTTTAAAAAGTGAAAACAGGAAACCCTACAACTGAAGTTGCCATGTTCTACATTAAAAGTGCCACTCAAATCGTTTGCAAATGATGTCGTTTATTTGCACGGATCCAATGAACATGATTATCCATTATGCTTTGTTTGGATTTTCATATTCAGTGCCATGGAATTGAATTGGGCTCAATATCAAATCTCCCTGACTTTGATATTGATATTGAACCCGAATTATGTTGTTTAGATGTGCACATAATTCATACTTGGGATTCGCATGACAAGCTCAATTCAAAAGCTTCTTTGGATGGTCATTCTCTACAATGTAATTGCTCATTTGTCATAGGACGAATATTGTACTTTGACTTAATGTTTGTTTAAAACTAAATCAATCATGAAAACTACCAAAAGCAAGTTTTATATCAACATCACATGGCTAACAGACCAACATCAGGCACAAACCACATCAAATACTTTGGATCTGGCTGCTGGAGATACATGCTCAAATCTATTTACCTGCAAAAGGGGAAATATATCATCATACAAGCACGTACAGGTGGGGATTAGAGGAGATTAGGGGATTAGGTGGGTTTCTGTGTAGGGTTGGGATGGGGGCTAGGGAATGGTAACCATGGGGCTACAGGAAGAAGCAGACCTCGGGGAAGAGGCTGCCCTACCATCGGCCATGGAAGGAGAGCTCGGGGTGGTTCAGGCAGACGGTGGCCAGGGGCGGCGAGCTTGCAGAGAGGTGGGTGCACGCAAGGGAGGGATCAGATCAACCGAAGAGAAGAGAGAAGGCGGACGATGGAGAGGGGCTGACGGCTGAGCTACGCCTCGCGCCTTTGTTCGCCTCCTCTCTCGCTGGTTGCTTTTCCCTTGCGTGGTCGAAGCAGTAAGTCCAGTGTTCGATCCCGAATATCAACCAAAGTCAACCCTGCGACCTCTGAATTCGAGAATAGCTCTGCAGGCTGCGAAAGCGGACCAGCGAATATCTCAGGCCAATTGACGGACTCAATTCCTTGACCATCCAAACACTGTCTAATGCCGAAATCAATATCTAGTCACTAATATCAACATCCGAACGATGCGTTAGAGTTATGTTTGGTAATAGGGGAAGGGCCCACTCCAGTTGAATTTAGGTGGGGAGGGATAATTAGTTTGAAATAACAAGTAAAACGTTCATACATTTTCTGTAGGTCTAGCATTATTGTTATCTGTTATCTTGATCAGAAGAATGTTTCGATGATTACAGCACCCATGACCTTTCTGATAGGGTTAGAGTGCTAGAATTTAATCTACTTATGGGCCAGCCCAATATTAATTTCAGAAATGCCTAATAAATCCTAGAGGCCCACTTAGCACATTCGTGCAAGGTAAGGGGCACTACTAAAGTTTAGTCCCACATTGCTAGTTTAGAGGGAGTTGGACCTCCTTATAAGCGAGGTTCTTTCCCCACTTGTACAAGCATGAGAACAAGAGGGACATCCATGCATGCTCCTTCTCCGCCGCCCGGCTCAAGCTGAAATCACTGAATCCGAACGGCGCGCCTCTTCGGTCGCTGCCTATTCGTTTCGTCTCCCTCACTCCCTTCAGCTCCCGTCGCTGGCTTCTCGCCTCCTTCTCATCCCAGCTTGCGGCGTGCACCGCAGGTATGGACAGTAGGCCTCCGAAACCGCACCTCTTTGAGTCTTGTACAAGAGAAGGGTGATAAGGTTTTTGGGGAGCGCTCAGCGCGACTACTGGCTGCTTCATCACGGACGATCCGGACGCCGACGACTACTTCTTCCCCAACGTCGACAACCTCCTCTACGACATGGCTGGCGAGGATGTCAACCCCAAGTTTAGTGCTTCTACTGCTGCTATCCCATATGTGTTCTTGCTCTTTCTGTTATAAGCCATGTCACAATTCCTTGTTCTAGTGTTTGCTCTGAATATTTTAGGTTCTACTTCATATATGCAACTAGTTCTACTGTCTGTTCTAGATATATTTACTTACAGTTCATATATGAAGATGCTATTTACCTTCTCTTTGTCCGATCGCATGACTTGCTCTATTACTACTATATTAGTCATGCTTTATCTAGTATTTCTGCTAATAAAATCCTTCGGTAAATTGCTAATTTTTCCAACAATCCAAAAACCTTATTATAGGCAATTTACCCCAAGTGGTTTTGCTGCTTCCATGAGACCTCCTATGTTTGAGGGTATCCACTATAAGAGGTGGCGCGTGAGAGCCGTTCTATGGTTTCAAACCATGAGCTGCTATTACGCCACTCTTGGCAAACCTGAAGAAGATTATGATGCTCAACAGGAACAAGCTTTTCTGAAAATGGATACCCTGTTTAGGGCTGCTCTCTTGAGTGTTCTTGGTGAGAACATAGTTGATGCTTATGCGTCAACTGATAATGGAAAAGATATGTGGGACGCACTCGAGGCCAAGTTTGGGGTCTCGGATGCCGGCACTAAGCTATACATCATGGAGCAATTCTATGATTACAGGATGCCTGAAGAGCGCTCCGTGGTTGAGCAAGCTCAAGAGATACAGTCATTTTCTAGAGAACTTGAGCACTTCAATTGCATGCTACCGGACAAGTTTGTTGCCGGGGGTATCATCACTAAGCTTCCTCCTTCGTGGAGGAACTTTGCTACCTTACTAAAGCATAAGAGGCAGGAGTTTTCCGTTCCGGTTCTCATTGGTACTCTTGATGTGGAAGAAAAGGTGAGAGCAAAGGACACATGTGCTCGAGGTATTGAGGGAGGATCTAGTGCCAATGTGACAGGAGAAAAACTTCAAGTCCCACAAGTTCAAGAACAAGGGCAAGTTTGGTGGTAAAGCAAAGTTTGATGGGAAGAACAAGGTTGTACATCACACGAATTTCAAGAAGAAGAATGACAAGAAGAAAGGTGTTTGTCATGTGTGTGGAGATCCTGATCATTGGGCTCCTAGTTTCCCTAATTGCTATGACAAGTGTCATCTTGGAAAAGGCGGCAAGACCGCTAATGTTGTCATTGGAGACACTGACATGAAGGATGATGGGTATGGTATATTTCCCACTATTCTTTCAGTATGTCATTCTACTGATTGGTTGATTGACACGGGTGCTAATGTGCATGTATGCGGTGATATTTCCATGTTTTCGTCTTATCAAACCGCAGGGAATTCCACCGTGCTGATGGGCAACGGTTCAAGTGCTTTTGTTCGTGGTGTTGGCACGGTCGATTTGAAGTTTACTTCGGGGAAGATTGTGCGGCTGAAGAACGTGCATTATGTCCCCTCCGTCAATAAAAATCTTGTTAGCGGATCTCTTCTGTGTAGAGATGGCTACAAGCTTGTCTTTGAGTCGAATAAATTTGTAATATCCAAGTATGGAATGTTTGTTGGCAAAGGCTATGAGTCAGGAGGCCTGTTTCATTTATCCTTGTCAGATGTTTGCAATAAAGTTGTTAATCATGTTTGCAACAATAGTGAATCAAATGTGTGGCATTCACGTCTGTGTCATGTTAACTTTGGTTGCATGTCGCGACTAGACAAATTAAACTTAATCCCTAGTTTCACCACCATCAAGGGATCTAAGTGTCAAGTTTGTGTGCAAGCTAAGCAACCTCGTAAGTCTCACATGACTGCGGAAACGAGAAATCTTGCACCACTAGAGCTCATACATTCGGATCTATGTGAAAAGAATGGTATTTTGACAAAAGGTGGAAAGAAATATTTGATGAAGTTAATGTTGGGGAACATAGTATTTTAAAATTTTCCTACGATCACGCAAGATCTATCTACCAGATGTATAGCAACGATAGGGAAGAGTGTGTCTACGTACCCTCGTAGACCGGGAGCGGAAGCGTCAAGTGACGCGGTTGATGTTGTCGAACTTCTTCGCGATCCAACCGATCAAGCACCGAACGTACGGCACCTCCGCGTTCAGCACACGTTCAGCTTGATGACGTCCCACGAGCTCTTGATCCAGTTGAGCTTCACGGGAGAGTTTCGTCAGCACGACGGCGTGGTGACGGATATGATGTATTCACCGGCGCAGGGCTTCGCCTAAGCTCCGCGACGGTATGACCGAGGTGTGATTCTGTGGAGGGGGGCACCGCACACGGCTAAAACAATTCAACTTGTGTGTGTTTGGGTGCCCCCCTGCCCCCGTATATAAAGGAGCAAGGGAGGGAGGCCGGCCGGCCCTTCCTGGTGCGGCTAGGGAGTGGACTCCTACTAGGAATAGGATTGCAATCCTATTCCTAGTAGGATTCACCAAAAGAAGGAAGAGGGAAAGGAATAGGAGAGGTGGCGCCCCCCCCCCCCAATCCTAGTCCAACTAGGAACCCTAGGTGGGGGCGCCGGCCAGCCCTATGGGCTGCCTCTCTCTTTCCCTTTAGGCCCACTATGGACCATCCCCTCTCGTAGGGGGTTCCGGTAACCCCCTCCGGCATTCCCGATAAATCCGAAACTTTTCCGGAACACTTCCGGTGTCCGAATATAGTCGTCCAATATATCAATCTTTATGTCTCGGACATTCCGAGACTCCTCGTCATGTCCGTGATCTCATACGGGACCCCGAACTACCTTCGGTACATCAATACTCATAAACTCATAATACCGATCGTCATCAAACGTTAAGCGTGCGGACCCTACGGGTTCGAGAACTATGTAGACATGACCGAGACTCATCTCCGGTCAATAACCAATAGCGGAACTTGGATGTTCATATTGGCTCCTACATATTCTACGAAGATCTTTTATCGGTCAGAACCGCATAACAACATACGTTGTTCCTTTTGTCAAACGGTATGTTACTTGCCCGAGATTCGATCGTCGGTATCTCTATACCTAGTTCAATCTCGTTACCGGCAAGTCTCTTTACTCGTTCCGTAACACATTATCTCGTGACTAACTCATTAGTCTTTTGCTTGCAAGGCTTATTGTGATGTGTGTTACCGAGAGGGCCCATAGATACCTCTCCGACACTCGGAGTGACAAATCCTAGTCTTGATCTATGCCAACACCACGAATACTTTCAGAGACACCTGTAGAGCATCTTTATGATCACCCAGTTACGTTGTGACGTTTGATAGCACACAAGGTGTTCCTACGGTATTCGGGAGTTGCATAATCTCATAGTCATAGGAACATGTATAAGTCATGAAGAAAGCAATAGCAGTAAAACTAAACGATCATAGTGCTATGCTAACGGATGGGTCTTGTCCATCACATCATTCTCCTAATGATGTGATCCCATTGATCAAATGACAACTCATGTCTATGGCTAGGAAACATAACCATCTTTGATCAATGAGCTAGTCTAGTAGAGGCATACTAGGGACATACTGTTTTGTCTATGTATTCACACATGTATCAAGTTTCCAGTTAATACAATTCTAGCATGAATAAAAGACATTTATCATGATATAAGGAAATACAAATAACATCTTTATTATTGCCTCTAGGGCATATTTCCTTCAGTCTCCCACTTGCACTAGAGTCAATAATCTAGCCCACATCGCCATGTGATTTAATACCGATAGTTCACATCGTTATGTGAATAACACCCATAGTTCACATCGCCATGTGACCAACACCCAAAGGGTTTACTAGAGTCAATAATCTAGTTCACATCGCTATGTGATTAATACCCAAGAGTAATAAGGTGTGATCATGTTTTGCTTGTGAGAGAAGTTTAGTCAATGGGTCTGTCACATTCAGATCCGTATGTATTTTGCAAATTTCTATGTCTACAATGCTCTGCATAGAGCTACTCTAGCTAATTGCTCCCACTTTCAATACGCATCCAGATTGATACTTAGAGTCATCTGGATTTAGTGTCAAAGCTTGCATCGGTGTAACCCTTTACGACGAACTCTTTATCACCTCCATAATCGAGAAACATTTCCTTAGTCATCCAGTTACTAAGGATAATTTTGACCGCTGTACAGTGATCCACTCCTGGATTACTTTGGTACCTCCCTGCTAAACTTATAGCAAGGCACATATCAGGTCTGGTACACAGCATTGCATACATGATAGATCCTATGGCTGAGGCATAGGGAATGACTTTCATTTTCTCTCTATCTTCTGCAGTGGTCGGGCATTGAGTCTTACTCAACTTCATACCTTGTAATACAGGCAAGAATCCTTTCTTTGACTGATCCATTTTGAACTTCTTCAAAATCTTATCAAGGTATGTGCTTTGTGAAAGTCCAATTAAGCGTCTTGATCTATCTCTATAGATCTTGATGCCTAATATATAAGCAGCTTCACCGAGGTCTTTCACTGAAAAACTCTTATTCAAGTATCCTTTTATGCTGTCCAGAAATTTTATATCATTTCCAATCAACAATATGTCATCTACATATAATATTAGAAATGCTACAGAGCTCCCACTCACTTTCTTGTAAATACAGGCTTCTCCAAAAGTCTGTATAAAACCATATGCTTTGATCACCTCATCAAAGCGTATATTCCAACTCCGAGATGCTTGCACCAGTCCATAGATGGATCGCTGGAGCTTGCACACTTTGTCAACACCTTTTGGATCGACAAAAACCTTCTGGTTCCATCATATACAACTCTTCTTTGAGATATCCATTTAGGAATGCAGTTTTGACATCCATTTGCCAGATTTCATAATCATAAAATGCGGCAATTGCTAACATGATTCGGACAGACTTAAGCATCGCTACAGGTGAGAAAGTCTCATCGTAGTCAACTCCTTGAACTTGTCGAAAACCTTTCGCAACAAGTCGAGCTTTGTAAACAGTAATATTACCGTCTGCGTCGGTCTTCCTCTTGAAGATCCATTTATTTTCGATGGCTTGCCGATCATCGAACAAGTCAACCAAAGTCCACACTTTGTTCTCATACATGGATCCCATCTCAGATTTCATGGCTTCAAGCCATTTTGCGGAATCTGGGCTCATCATCGCTTCCTCATAGTTCGTAGGTTCATCATGGTCTAGTAACATGATTTCCAGAACTGGGTTGCCATACCACTCTGGTGCGGAACGTACTCTGGTTGATCTACGATGTTTAGTAGAAACTTGATCCGAAGTTTCATGATCATTGTCATTAACTTCCTCACTAATTGGTGTAGGAATCACTGGAACAATTTCCTGTGATGTACTACTTTCCAATTCGGGAGAAGGTACAATTACCTCATCAAGTTCTACTTTCCTCCCACTCACTTCTTTCGAGAGAAACTCCTTCTCTAGAAAGGATCCATTCTTAGCAACGAATATCTTGCCTTCGGATCTGTGATAGAAGGTGTACCCAACAGTTTCTTTTGGGTATCCTATGAAGATTTACTTTTCCGATTTGGGTTCGAGCTTATCATGTTGAAATTTTTCCACATAAGCATCGCAGCCCCAAACTTTAAGAAACGACAACTTTGGTTTCTTGCCAAACCATAGTTCATAAGGTGTCGTATCAACGGATTTAGATGGTGCCCTATTTAACGTGAATGTAGCTGTCTCTAATGCATAACCCCAAAAGCGATAGTGGTAGATCGGTAAGAGACATCATCGATCGTACCATATCTAATAAAGTACGGTTACGACGTTCGGACACACCATTACACTGTGGTGTTCCAGGTGACATGAGTAGTGAAACTATTTCACATTGTTTTTACTGAAGACCAAACTCGTAACTCAAATATTCTCCTCCACGATCAGATCGTAGAAACTCTTATTTTCTTGTTACGATGATTCTCTACTTCACTCTGAAATTCTTTGAACTTTTCAAATGTTTCAGATTTGTGTTTCATTAAGTAGATATACCCATATCTTCTCAAATCATCAGTGAAAGTCAGAAAATAACGATACCCGCCGCGAGCTTCAACACTCATTGGACCACATACATCAGTATGTATGATTTCCAACAAATCTGTTGCTCGCTCCATAGTTCCGAAGAACGGAATTTTAGTCATCTTGCCCATGAGGCATGGTTCGCAAGCACCAAGTGATTAGTAATCAAGTGATTCCAAAAGTCCATCATTATGGAGCTTTTTCATGCGTTTTACACCAATATGACCTAAACGGCAGTGCCACAAATAAGTTGCACTATCATTATTAACCTTGCATCTTTTGGCTTTAATATTATGAATATGTGTATCACCACGATCGAGATCCAACAAACTATTTTCATTGGGTGTATGACCATCGAAGGTTTTATTCATGTAAACAGAATAACAATTATTCTATGACTTTAAATGAATAACCGTATTGCAACAAATATGATCAAATCATATTCATGCTCAACGCAAATGCCAAATAACATTTATTTAGGTTTTACACTAATCCCGAAAGTATAGGGAGTGTGCGATGATGATCATATCAATCTTGGAACTACTTCCAATACACATCGTCACTTCATCCTTTAACTAGTTTCTGTTCATTATGTAACTCCCATTTCGAGTTACTACTCTTTAGCAACTGAACAAGTATCAAATACCGAGGGGTTGCTATGAACACTAGTAAAATACACATCAATAATCTGTATATCAAATATACCTTTGTTCACTTTGCCATCCTTCTTATCCGCCAAATATCTAGGGCAGTTCCACTTCTAGTGACCATTTCCTTTGCAGTAGAAGCACTTAGTTTCAGGCTTGAGTTTAGATTTGGGTTTCTTCACGGGAGTGACAACTTTCTTGTCATTCTTCTTGAAGTTCCCCTTCTATCCCTTTGCCCTTTACTTGAAACAAGTGGTCTTGTTAACCATCAACACTTGATGCTCTTTCTTGATTTCTACCTTCGCTGATTTCAGCATCGTGAAGAGCTCGGGAATTACTTTCGTCATCCCTTGCATATTATAGTTCATCACGAAGTTCTACTAACTTTGTGATAGTGTCTAGAGAACTTTGTCAATTACTATCTTATCTGGAAGATTAACTCCCACTTAATTCAAGCAATTGTACTACCCAGACAATCTGAGCACATGCTCACTGGTTGAGCTATTCTCCTCCATCTTGTAGGCAAAGTACTGTCAGAGGTCTTATACCTCTCGACACGGGCATGAGTATGAAATACTAATTTCAACTCTTGGAACATCTTTTATGCTCCGTGACGTTTCAAAAACGTTTTTGAAGTCCCGGTTCTAAGCCATAAAGCATGGTGCACTAAACTATCAAGTAGTCATCATATCAAGCTTTTGTCAAAACGTTCATAACGTCTACATCTGCTCCTGCAATAGGTCTATCACCTAGCGGTGCATCAAGGACATAATTCTTCTGTGCAGCAATGAGGATAATCCTCAGATCACGGAACAATTCCGCATCATTGCTACTAACATCTTTCAACTTGGTTTTCTCTAGGAACATATGAAAAATGAACGGGGAGCAACATCGCGAGCTATTGATCTACAACATAGATATGCTAATACTACCAGGACTAACTTCATGATAAATTAAAGTTCAATTTAATCATATTACTTAAGAACTCCCACTTAGATAGACATCCCTCAGGTCATCTAAATGATCACGTGATCCAAATCAACTAAACCATGTACGATCATCACGTGAGATGGAGTAGTTTCAATGGTGAACATCTTATGTTGATCATATCTACTATATGATTCACGCTCGACCTTTCGGTCTCCAGTGTTCCGAGGCCATATCTGCATATGCTAGGCTCGTCAAGTTTAACCCAAGTATTCTGCGTGTGCAAAACTGGCTTACACCCGTTGTATTTGAACGTAGAGCTTATCACACCCGATCATCATGTGGTGTCTCGGCACGACGAACTTTCGCAACGGTGCATACTCAGGGAGAACACTTATACCTTGAAATTTAGTAAGGGATCATCTTATAATGCTACCGTCGTTCTAAGCAAAATAAGAAGCATAATAAGATAAACATCACATGCAATCAAAATATGTGACATGATATGGCCATCATCATCTTGTGCTTTCGATCTCCATCTTCAAAGCACCGTCATGATCACCTTCGTCACCGGCGCGACACCTTGATCTTCATCGTAGCATCGTTGTCGTCTCGCCAACTATTGCTTCCTCAACTATCGCTACCGCTTAGTGATAAAGTAAAGCAATTACATGGCGATTGCATTTCATACAATAAAGCGACAACCATATGGCTCCTGCCAGTTGCCGATAACTTTACAAAACATGATCATCTCATACAAAACCGTATAACTCATCATGTCTTGACCATATCACATCACAACATGCCCTGCAAAAACAAGTTAGACGTCCTCTACTTTGTTGTTGCAAGTTTTACGTGGCTGCTACGGGCTTAGCAAGAACCGTTCTTACCTACGCATACAAAACCACAACGATGTTTTGTCAAGTATGTGATGTTTTAACCTTCACAAGGACCGGGCGTAGCCACACTTGATTCAGCTAAAGTGAGAGAGACAGACACCCGCCAGTCACCTTTAAGCAACGAGTGCTCGTAACGGTGAAACCAGTCTCGCGTAAGCGTACGCGTAATGTCGGTCCGGGCCGCTTCATCTCACAATACCGCCGAAGCAAAGTATGACATGCTGGTAAGCAGTATGACTAGTATCGCCCACAACTCATTGTGTTCTACTCGTGCATATCATCTACGCATAGACCTGGCTCTGATACCACTGTTGGGGAACGTAGTATTTTAAAATTTTCCTACGATCACGCAAGGTCTATCTACCAGATGTATAGCAACGAGAGGGAAGAGTGTGTCTACGTACCCTCGTAGACCGGGAGCGGAAGCGTCAAGTGACGCGGTTGATGTTGTCGAACTTCTTCGCGATCCAACCGATCAAGCACCGAACGTACGGCACCTCCGCGTTCAGCACACGTTCAGCTTGATGACGTCCCACGAGCTCTTGATCCAGTTGAGCTTCACGGGAGAGTTTCGTCAGCACGACGGCGTGGTGACGGATATGATGTATTCACCGGCGCAGGGCTTCGCCTAAGCTCCGCGACGGTATGACCGAGGTGTGATTCTGTGGAGGGGGGCACCGCACACGGCTAAAACAATTCAACTTGTGTGTGTTTGGGTGCCCCCCTGCCCCCGTATATAAAGGAGCAAGGGAGGGAGGCCGGCCGGCCCTTCCTGGTGCGGCTAGGGAGTGGACTCCTACTAGGAATAGGATTGCAATCCTATTCCTAGTAGGATTCACCAAAAGAAGGAAGAGGGAAAGGAATAGGAGAGGTGGCGCCCCCCCCCCCCCCAATCCTAGTCCAACTAGGAACCCTAGGTGGGGGCGCCGGCCAGCCCTATGGGCTGCCTCTCTCTTTCCCTTTAGGCCCACTATGGACCATCCCCTCTCGTAGGGGGTTCCGGTAACCCCCTCCGGCATTCCCGATAAATCTGAAACTTTTCCGGAACACTTCCGGTGTCCGAATATAGTCGTCCAATATATCAATCTTTATGTCTCGGACATTCCGAGACTCCTCGTCATGTCCGTGATCTCATCCGGGACCCCGAACTACCTTCGGTACATCAATACTCATAAACTCATAATACCGATCGTCATCAAACGTTAAGCGTGCGGACCCTACGGGTTCGAGAACTATGTAGACATGACCGAGACTCATCTCCGGTCAATAGCCAATAGCGGAACCTGGATGTTCATATTGGCTCCTACATATTCTACGAAGATCTTTTATCGGTCAGAACCGCATAACAACATACGTTGTTGCTTTTGGCAAACGGTATGTTACTTGCCCGAGATTCGATCGTCGGTATCTCTATACCTAGTTCAATCTCGTTACCGGCAAGTCTCTTTACTCGTTCCATAACACATCATCTCGTGACTAACTCATTAGTCTTTTGCTTGCAAGGCTTATTGTGATGTGTGTTACCGAGAGGGCCCATAGATACCTCTCCGACACTCGGAGTGACAAATCCTAGTCTTGATCTATGCCAACACCACGAATACTTTCGGAGACACCTGTAGAGCATCTTTATGATCACCCAGTTATGTTGTGACGTTTGATAGCACACAAGGTGTTCCTACGGTATTCGGGAGTTGCATAATCTCATAGTCATAGGAACATGTATAAGTCATGAAGAAAGCAATAGCAGTAAAACTAAACGATCATAGTGCTATGCTAACGGATGGGTCTTGTCCATCACATCATTCTCCTAATGATGTGATCCCGTTGATCAAATGACAACTCATGTCTATGGCTAGGAAACATAACCATCTTTGATCAGTGAGCTAGTCTAGTAGAGGCATACTAGGGACATACTGTTTTGTCTATCTATTCACACATGTATCAAGTTTCCAGTTAATACAATTCTAGCATGAATAAAAGACATTTATCATGATATAAGGAAATACAAATAACATCTTTATTATTGCCTCTAGGGCATATTTCCTTCAGTTAATTGATGACTCCACTAGATACTGTCATGTGTATCTTCTGAAAAATCTAAAGATGAGGCTTTGAACTTTTTCAAGATCTATAAAGCTGAAGTGGAAAACCGACTTGATCGTAAGATTAGGAGGCTTAGGTCCGACCGTGGTGGAGAGTATTTTTCCAATAAATTTGATGTTTTTGTGCGGAACATGGTATAATCCATGAGAGGACGCCTCCCTATTCACCTCAGTCAAATGGGGTGGCCAAAAGAAATAACCGTACTCTAACTGATTTGGTTAACGCCATGTTGGACACATCGGGTCTATCCAGGGCATGATGGGGGGAGGCGATATTGACTGAATTTCATGTCCTAAACCGAGTTCCCACAAAGAACAAAGAAATAACTCCATTCGAGGAATGGGAGAAGAAAAGGTTAAAACTCTCTTATCTACGAACCTGGGGTTGTTCTGCGAAAGTCAATGTGCCAATCTCAAAGAAGCGCAAACTTGGACCAAAGACTGTGGATTGTGTTTTCCTGGGTTATGCTTTTCGAAGCATTGGATATAGATTGTTGGTTGTAAAATTTGAGGTATCTGACATGCATGTCGGTACAATCATGGAGTCAAATGATGCGACTTTCTTTGAAGATATCTTTCCCATGAAGGAAATGGCTACCTCATCTACTCAGGAGATGCCTAGTTCATCGAATCAAGAATCATTTACAATTACTGAACCTACCATTTTGATGGAACACTTTGAAGAACCCATGGAGGAGAACAATGAAGCTCCTACTAGGATCAAGAGACAGAGGACTACAAAGTCCTTTGGTAATGATTTTATTGTCTATCTAATAGATGACACTCCCAGTTCTATTTCAGAGGCATATGCATCTGAAGATGCTGACTACTGGAAGGAAGTTGTTCGTAGTGAGATGGATTCCATCTTGGCGAATGAAACTTGGGAGATTATTGATCGTCCCTATGGGTGCAAATCTATAGGGTGCAAATGGGTATTCAAGAAGAAGCTTGGGCCTGATGGTACCATTGAAAAGTACAAGGCACGGCTCGTGGCTAAGGGTTATACCCAAAAGGAATGTGAAGACTTCTTTCATACTTACTCACCGGTGGCGCGATTGACCACTATTCGTGTTCTACTTTCTCTAGCCGCCTCACATGGTCTTCTCGTTCATCAAATGGATGTTAAGACTGCTTTTCTAAATGGAGAGTTGGATGAGGAAATTTATATGGAATAACTAGATGGGTTTGCAATAGATGGTCAGGAAGGAAAGTGTGCAAGTTGTTAAAGTCTTTGTATGGACTCAAGCAAGCACCAAAGCAGTGGCATGAGAAGTTTGAAAGAACTTTAACAGCTGCAGGCTTTGTTGTGAACGAAGATGACAAATGTGCGTACTATCGCCATGGTGGGGCGAGGGAGTTATCCTTTGCTTGTATGTTGATGACATACTGATTTTCGGAACAAACTTGTATGTTATTAAGGAGGTCAAAGATTTCCTATCTCGTTGTTTTGGGATGAAGGATTTAGGAGTGGCTGATGCCATTCCGAACATCAAGTTGTTGAGAGACCATGACGATGGGATTACATTGCTTCAATCTCACTATGTGGAAAAGATCTTGAGTCTCTTTGGCTATAGTGACTGCAAGCCCTCTCCAACACCATATGATGCCAGCGTGCTACTTCGAAAGAATCAAAGAATTGCTAGAGATCAATTGAAATATTCTCAGATTATTGGCTCGCTTATGTACTTAGCAAGTGCTACAAGACCTGACATCTCTTTTGCTATTAGCAAACTGAGTCGGTTTGTCTCAAAACCAGGAGATGTGCATTGGAAATCTCTAGAGAGAGTTTTGTGTTATTTGAAAGGCACTACAAATTATTGAATTCACTACACCGGGCACCCAAAGGTGCTTGAAGGGTATAGTGACTCAAACTGGATCTCAGATGCTGATGAGATAAAGGCCACGAGCGGATATGTATTCACTCATGGAGGTGGCGCTGTTTCTTGAAAGTCTTGCAAGCAGACCATGTTAACGAGGTTAATAATGGAAGCAGAGCTCACAGCACTAGATACAGGTACGGTCGAAGCGGATTGGCTTCGCCGGCTCTTGAATGACTTGACGGTTGTTGAGAAACCTGTACCGGGTATCCTTATGAACTGCGACAATCAAACTGTGATCACAAAAGTGAGCAGCTCAAAGGATAACATGAAGTCATCAAGACATGTTCAGAGAAGGTTAAAGTCTGTCAGGAAAATAAAAACTCTAGAGTAATTGCATTGGATTATATCCAAACCTCTAAAAATCTGGCAGATCCTTTTACTAACGGTTTATCACGTAATGTGATAGATAATGCATCGAGGGAGATGGGTATGAGACCCACAATATGAGTTGTTCACAGTGGTAACCTAGTCTATGTGATCGGAGATCCCGTGAATTAGATGTGGAAGACAAGCTGTTGGTCAACTAAGAGGAGAGTATCCTTACTATCAATACCACTCCATGAAGATGCAATACTCTCCTAAATCTGCATGGCAGGTTGATGTATATCTTAATGTGTTCTAAGTGGCTCATGTAAGCAGAGATGTCCTGCAGAACATCTTTTGAAGAACACACCTATATGAGTCTGATTATCAAACATCGCAATCTATGAGAGTAGGGTTCTCTCTAGTAAACTCATGAAAGGTCATGGAGTATGACGCATAAGCTCCACCCGCGGGGAAGACCCACGGTAGCTTAGTATCAGTCAAGGCTTTGTGTGAAGCTAGGTTCGCAGAAAACTTGCAGTTCAAGACCCAGTCCATTGTTCAAGTTGCTTACTAGTGTAACATAGAGTTCTAGGTGGAAGTTCAACTTAACAGTCTCCACTGCAGTACCGGTATATAAAACAGTGTTTTGGAAACAAAGGCAAATTTTGTGTGCCTCTGGGATCTGGTGGGGGATTGCTGGAATTTTATCTACTTATGAGCCAGCCCAATATTAATTTCAGAAATTCCTAATAAATCCTAGAGGCCCACTTAGCCCATTCGTGCAAGGCAAGGGGCACTACTAAATTTTAGTCCCACATTGCTAGTTTAGAGGGAGTTGGACCTCCTTATAAGGTAGGTTTTTCCCCCACTTGTACGAGCATGAGAACAAGAGGGACATCCACGCATGCTCCTTCTCCGCCGCCCGGCTCAAGCTAAAATCATTGAATATTAAACTACTGAAGGCATTGGGAAGTAATAAGTAGATGATGGGTTGCTAGAGTGACAGAAGCTTAAACCCTAGTTTATGCGTTGCTTCGTAAGGGGCTGATTTGGATCCATATGTTTCAGGCTATGGTTAGGTTTACCTTAATACTTCTTTTGTAGTTGTGGATGCTTGCATTAGAGGTTATTCATAAGTGGGAGGCTTGTCCAAGTAAGGGCAGCACCCAAGCACCGGTCCACCCACATACCAAATTATCAAAGTACCGAACGTGAATCAGACAATCGTGATGAAAACTAGCTTGACGATAATTCTCATGTGTCCTCGGGAGCGCTTTACTTTACATAAGAGTTTGTCCAGGCTTGTCATTTGCTACAAAAAGGATTGGGCCACCTTGCTGCACCTTATTTACTTTTACCGTTTGTCACTTGCTACCAATTACCTTATCACAAAATTATCTGTTACCTATAATTTCAGTGCTTACAGAGAATACCTTACTGAAAACTGCCTATCATTTCCTTCTGCTCCTCGTTGGGTTCGACACTCTTACTTATCGAAAGGACTACGATAGATCCCCTACACTTGTGGGTCATCACGCTCCCCGCGTCTGCGGCCCTACGCGTGGCCTTCCTATGGCATCAGCACGCGCTCCACACAGGTGGACGCCACGGCGGCGGCGGCCCCCGCGCCCGCGCAGTCCCCAAGTGCCTCGGCGGGGCGGGCGCTGGGAGGAGGCGGGGCGTGGCGGAGGAGGAAGCGGGGCGGCAAGCTCAGGGCGGCCAGCGAGCGTGAGGAGGAGGCGGG
>LR738710.1:832658122-832686673 GCA_902687465.1 Secale cereale | reverse complement strand
AAAGAGGCGGGACGGGACGGGGAAGAGAAAGCGACGGGGGAGAGAGAAGGTGGGGAGGAGATGTGGCTGCAGGTGGGCCACATGAGGCAAAAAGATAGCACCGGCGTTCCTAGCTGCCCCCCGGGGGGCTGGGTTTGGGGTGGGATCGCCGGGCTCAGTTTTAACCAAATCCGGCGAAAACATGCCTTTATGGACATGAGTGGAGAGTTTTTTGTCGCCGGGGGTAAAAAAGTGCTCCGGGGGCTTCTTGATTGCCTAGTGGAGATGCTCTAACATAACATACAGTACAGTACATGGATCAGGAACGAGTGGTCCTATGCATTTGCATTCACCGAAGGACAAAGGTGTAACAGTACAGTAATGGATTAGGAACGAGCGGCGCGAGTGTAACAGTACATTGGCACAACCGCACAAGACTGTGGACACTTGATACATTCTGCATACAGGAACACAACCGAACAAAATTACAACACACCGTCATGTCCACGCTCACCTTCACCGTGCTCCGGAGAGAGCCCGTGCTCGTCGGTCCAGCCTCGCCGACGACACCGCGGGAGAAGAAGCGCCTTTCCGATGTCGACGACCAAGATGAGCTGCGGTCGCACATCCGCGGCATCTTCTTCTACCGCGTCGGCGGGCTCGCGCGCGGCGACGACCCGGTGGACACCATCCGCCGAGCCTTGTCCGAGGCGCTGGTGCACTACTACCCGCTCGCCGGGCGGCTGCGCGAGGTGGAGGACAGGAAACTGGTCGTCGACTGCACCGGCCAAGGGGTGACGTTCGTTGAGGCGGACGCCGACGTGCGCCTGGCGGATCTCGAGGCCGACGTGCCCGGGCTGATGCCGCCATTCCCGTGGATCGAGGGGCTCTGCTTCGAGGTGGAAGGCTCCAGCGATGTACTCAACTGCCCCCTGGTGATCATTCAGGTAAGCAGCATTTCATATTTGCACGTGAGCACACATTATCCACGCAGGGTTGAAGCCTAAAGCCTCTTCTTGCCGATGGTCAGGTGACGCGGCTTCTGTGCGGCGGCTTCGCCGTGTGGCATAGCTTCAACCACACCGTCGCCGACGCCGCGGGGATCATCCAGTTCCTGAACGCCGTCGCCGAGCTCGCTCGAGGCCTCCCTGCGCCGACCGTCGCGCCTGCCTGGTCTCGCGAGTTGCTTGACGCGCGAGGCCCCCCAGCGCCGGCATTCCCGCACCGCGAGTATGACCCAGTGCCGCTGACGCCGACACCATCCGAGGACGACATCGTAAGGCGCGCCTTCGTGTTCGGCCCTTCAGACGTCGCCACGATCAAGAAAGGCCTGCCGCCTCACCTCCGGGACCGGGCGACGAGCTTCGAGGTGCTCGCGGCGGTGCTGTGGCGCGCCCGCACGGCGGCGTTGCGGACGCTCTGGTCCAACGAGGAGGCGCGGCTGGTGACCGTCGTCAGCGTGAGGAGGCACAGCACCGCCCTGCGCCTCCCCACCGGCTACTACGGCTTCGCCTGCGTGTACGTCACCGTGATGATGCCCGCCGGCACGCTGCTCAACTGCTCGTTGGCAGACGTGGTGGAGCAGCTGCGGGAGGCGAAGGCGTCGGTGACCCCCGAGTATGTGCGCTCCACGGCGGACCTTCTAGTGCTCCGTGGGCGGCCGCCTTTGGCCAGGGCAAACATGTTCCTCCTGTCTGACCTCCGGCACGTTGGGTTCCAACAAGTGGACTTCGGGTGGGGCAAGCCGGTGTACGGCGGGCCCTCTCGCATCAAGTTCGGGAGTGCATTCTTTGTGGCTGTCAAAGACAGCGACGGGGCGGACGCGGTGGCAGTGCCGGTCGCACTGCCAATGATGGCCATGGAGAAGTTCGCGACGGAGATCCAGAGCTTGCTCAAGGATAATACTCAAACAGCCCTAGAAAATTCCTAAGACCTTGTCTGGTACTAGTGTATTTTAAAAAATTGGTGAAGATTATTTTCTTCAAACCCTTAAATTCTTTTTTTAAGCCGGTCCCTAGGGGTCCCGATTCATTAAAAAAGAAGAGGGTTGCCCGGTTAATTAACGGAAAACCGGGCTAAAACCGTCACAACAGCCCACACCGGGCAATACCGGCCGACCTGGCCACCCACACGAAGATACAACAACGCTGCATAGAAAAAACACAAAGTCAAGGTCGTCACCAAGTGTCATCGTCATCACTCCTCCACGAGCCAGCGACTCCGACTTCACCATCAACTTCCACCAACGAAGTCCTCGTCGCCGCAAACGCTGGAACCCATGCCGGCCCATGCCAAACAATCGGCCACCGGCGCAGGCGCCAGACAACTCCGACTAAAAAGACCACCAAAATACAGGAGAAATAGGCAGCGTTGGCGCCAACTAACACCTCCACGAACACCACCAGCCACTTGTCATCGTCGCCGCCTAGGCACCTCCCGGGCAGCTCCGACTCCGCGACGGCCCGGCGAGACCCATAAGAGACCTGTCAAGCACACCGGGTAAGAACCGACAACCGAAGCACTGCCGCGACCCTGCACCGCTAGCCATCATCATCGTTGCCAAACTGGACACCGCACCGCCACACTGCCGGTCGGGCACCTGCCGACCGCAGTGTCGTGAGCATCTAGCCCATGGAGAGCGCAAACGGAACCAAAGTTCTTCAATGTGACGCCCCAAAGAGGGAAGCGACGATGCCGACGCCGTCGCCCGACCCGACCGGGCCTTAGGCTTTCACCCGAAGAACTGGATCCGAGGGTATGTAGGGAGAGAACTCCTCGACGGCGCCTCCAAGGAGGAGAGACGACGTCCACGGACGACGACGCCGCCGGCCGGCAAGAGCCCAACAAGCTTTCGCCCGGAGCACCGCCCAACACCACAACCCCACGCACAGCACCTCCGCTAGCCCGCATACCTCCCACGAAGCCATCGCGCCATGACCAAGTAGAAGCCACCACAGACTCCGCCGCCGGAAAGAACACGCCAGAGCCATCCACCTCACCGCCGGCAAGCCGACGAGCCTTCCTGCCGCACTGCCACGGAGCCGCCGCACATCACCGCCCCAGGGCTCCGCGCCGCACCCTCGCTGGAGAAACGCCCCCGCCGAGCCAGCCGTCCCACGAACGCTCGCGACCCGATCTGGCCTGGTCCGGCCAGATCTGGCGAGCCGCGACCTCCAAGCCGAGCACCCACCCAGGAGAGCCCGCACGGGAAGGAGAAGGGGGCTGCCACCCCGCCTAGACCCGCCGCTTGAGAAGAGCCGCCGGAGACGTCGCCGGCCGCCACGCAGCGCAGCAAAGGGGGGCGAGCCTCCCCCACCCCACCAGATGCTTCCACCGCGAGGAAAGAAAGGGAAACCCCGCCGCCGTCGTCTGCCGCGGGCTTAGCCTGGCAGCGTCCTCCGGCGACGACGAGGAGAGGGAGGTGGAGAAGGAGGGGACGGCCGGCGGCGCTTTTGGGGCCCGCCCGTGTCGCCACAGAGACGACGCGGAGGGAGTCTTTCCTTCTTTGTACTCTACTATGGGACTTTTGGTGCATTAAACCCTTAAATTCTCACATATCTCAAAACACCGTTTAGTTCTATTGTATTTGACATGTTTCATCCTCATATATTCCCACAAATCCCCAAAGTCTAGTGCATTTTTATCAATATACCAAATACACCACCCCTACCTAGTGGATTGGAGATAAATGGGGATTTGAAGGGATTGGCTGAATGTTGGGGTCTCACCCAATCCCTCTGGGGATTATACCCACCAATCCCCTCAAAAATCCTACTCTCTCTCTCTCTCTCTCTCTCTCTCTCTCAGTTTACAAGGCATGCGCGTACCTTTAGGTCGTCAATTTGACCAATCTAATACAAGTCATATATTACAAAAAAAACATACCATTATAAACGTCAGATGTTTTATTTTTAAACGGTATAATTTTTGTGTTATATAGTTAACATTACGGTGATAAAATTGACAACTTAGGTATACGCACCGGACTTGTAAGCTGAAACGGAGGGAGTAGTACCAAACAAGGCCCAAGCTAAAAAATTAGCCAGGATTTTCTCCCTCCTTTTCGAAACAAGGCCTAAGCTAAAACATAAGGATAATACTCAAACAGACTTCCTAAGCTATAAAATAAGGCATGTTTTCTCTCCCTCCTTTTCGATACAAAATGCCCTGATGAAGAATAAAAGGTTTGCATCGGAGGGCGATGTAGGTTGATGCATTGTTGTAAAGGTGTGTCTAGAACACAGTCAACTGAGACTTAATGAAGTCTCAGTCGAGTAACGTCAGCGTAATTGTGTTGCTACGATCGACACAGCTGGATGCTGCAAACGGCGATGAAATATATGGCGATAGTATTGCAAGCAACAAGAACATATGCTACAACCGAAACGACAATGGAGGATGTTGCGATGGTTGAGATGACATGCTACAATCGACGATGGACGACATGCTACAAATAGTAAGAAAGATGCTGCAACCGGTAGAAAGAAACATTGCAAACGATGGGATAAAATGCTACTAGGTCGATTGATACTTGGTTAAATATCAATCCACCGAGTTTTAGCAAGCCCGTTGTTGTAAGATGAGACCAATAATAAAGAGAGATGATCAAATGCAATACCATTCATTAATAAATGATCATAAAGCTGTTGTTGGTAATATATGCACATTAGTATGTTTATAGATGTGTTATATATGCACATTAGTAAATATTTGAAGTTGTAGGTTTGCCCCAAGTTAAACTTCGCCAAGTTTGACCATGTACATGAAAAATAAATTAACCGCTACAATATCAAATATATATAATATTAAAATATGTTTTGTAATGAATCTAATGAAACCAATTTGGTGTTGAAGATAATGATATATATTTAATAGATTTGGCCAAACTCAAAATTTTTAACTTGGGCAAACCTAAAAGCACGGAATATTTGGAACAGAAAGAGTAGATCTCAACTATACCTGGCCATCTGCCGGGTCGGGCCTACCAAAGCCCGAGGCAGGAAACCTAGGCCCAAGCCCGGCCCGGCCCAGCAGTCCGGCCTAGTTTTTGAGCCCAAGCCCGGCCCAAAAGTGATAAAGCCCGCCAGGCCTCGAGCCGGCCCCCTTCCTTAAAACGCGAAAATGCCAAGCCTAGGCCTGACCTGACATGTTCTTCGAGCTCAAAACATAGGCCCAGGCCCGGCCTGTAGGCAACACTGGGTCGGGCCGGTCGGACCGGGTATCCCAAGGCGAGGTCTAATCTCAACCATTGAGTTACACAAAAGTTATGCTGGGAGATTTTCCAGAAGCATGACCCATGGGATTTTTTTTCTGATTCAAATGTGTCTTTTAGATCGTTAATTGTGTTCCCTTCATAAAAATCATTAAATCTAGGATATATTACAAAATTCAGTCGAAAGTACTTTGCCTAGTTTATTGTATTCTTTATTTAATTAACACTAGAGCTTACTTTAATATTTTCATTCTGCAATCGAACTCCTTCAGAGCTATGGGTCAAACTAAATTCTCTTCATTTTTCACCTTAGTCCCCTCTTTGGTAAAGAAGAATCAGACGATTCGACTGAAGTTTTTTTGTAACGTATCAATAAGATAGAGCCATGCTACGTGTTGTTTCAGGCCCTAAATAAACGCGGACACTTAAAAATCTGTCGGGAAGGCAGATTCACATCTCTTATAACCCACACAATCTTCGGTTCTCGGCGCGGAAGCAATTTGCTTGGCTTTACATCCATCCCATGGTATCATTTCTAATACACCTGTTGGACAAGCTCGTACACATTGGGTGCATCATATACATGTATCGTAAATTTTTACGGAATGTGACATTGGATCTATAAATTTTTCTTTTCAACATATTTTTTTCGATCTGGTAAAAATGAAATTAGTACTATATGAATCATATGTATTGTAGACACCAGACGAAGCAATGGCTTATCTATACATTTTTCTTTTCAACATAATTTTTTTCGATCTGGTAAAAATGAAATTAGTACTATATGAATCATATGTATTGTAGACACCAGACGAAGCAATGGTTTATCCAAACTTGAAAAATAAAAAAACTATTTTTTAATTTGTTTGTGAGAAAGCGTGAAGAGAGCCAAGAGACTTTAATTTTGGATTTCAACAATAAGAAATAAGAAAGAATTTGTGTCACCCAGTATTGGGACGTACAAACTCCTCCGTTCAGGCCAAGATTGATGATACCCAGCTCCAACCATTGGGGCTTATTGTTGTCATTAGCATCCTGATCCAATATCCCCGGAGATAGAGTCATCCAATTAGCAACGACAAAGGCGCCAACATTACCTCCCAAACCGTTATCATCGTGTCGACTTACCCTACATTATTGTCCCACCGGTTGTTTTCCCTGCCGGAAGGGGAAAAAAATTCTATGAGACCAGGTCTCACGGATTAGCAGGTGAGACCCATCCTGATGGATGACACGTGGCATTTACAAATCACAAAGCACCCACCCCACCCCCACTAGAAATCAGGGGGAGCAAAGATTAGATGCTTTGTGATTTGTGAATGCCACGTGTCATCCATCAGAATGGGTCTCACGTGCATTATATGAGACCTGGTCTCATATAATTTTTTTCCGCCGGAAGGGGGGGGGGGGACCTTTGATGCCTTACCCTACGATAGTCTGTGTTGCTAATCTGCAATTATCCTGACAAGTTATATCGTGTATTTTTCTTCAAGAATAACTGTATACTTTTTCATTGTTTCAGGGATCGCTACGCATTTACCTGGAGCCGGCATAGTTCAACAGTGGAAAAATGAAGGAAGGTCTAATTTCTAGAGGCCACCATTGTTTGGCAGTGCTACCATAACCGTGTTTGCTATTCGCTGGCAGAGATAGAACGAATGAGCAACGCAAATCATCCATGACTACAATCCAATCATTTTCTCAAAAAGATAAATTTTGTAAGGCATCATATGCAATATTCCTAAAATGCGAAATCGAGTAGCTTATAAGCAGAAAATGCAAGAATTATCATGGCAACGTATAAAGTGTGGTAAAGTGAAGATGACTAAAATCTAACATGGTCGGTACATGCCTACATAATATTTTGCCTGCTCAGTGTGAGTAGTCACATCACGTTCTATGTGCAGGACACACCTTTTAGTATATCCTCCATGAGCAAAGGACAAGTAGCTACGAGTTTCTTGAATCCATTGGTTGCCATGACAGCCCGTAGTATGTCCCGTGGTGAACTCATAAACTGAATGCAAGCTTCCTTAAGATCCTCGCAGTGATGCTGCTCTGCCAGAAGCAACGTGGTGGCAGCCGTATCAACATCAATGCCCTCATACAGCTTTTCTTCACACATAATCTTCAACCTATCCACCCCGTACCTATCCGCGGCAACTAGCAAGTGTTGCAGCCTTACAATTTTGCCTTCGTCTTCGTCGTCATCTGGCATGGCATCCGTGTACACGAAGTGAAGAAGCGCCTCAAAGACTTGGGGCTCCATGTCGTCCACCATGATGTGCCCTGCCTTGCTTTCCTTCATCGGTCCAAAGAGCTCCGCCTTGAAAACCTGAGAACGTGCAGCCAACACGCATCGATGGGCTCTGAACAGCTGGTCGCGCACACTGAACGTCACATCTGCACCTTCTTCGTCCTTGAGCATGCGCTCGAGGCTCTCTTGCAGGCTCGGCGGTGGGACCTCGATATGCCTCCTGTTGCGTGCCGTTTGAATTTCATGTACGACCTGGAGAACGCATCTTACGGTGAAACGGCCATTGTTGGCGTCCGACAGAGCTCTAAGCGTCGATTTCTGGACGTATCTCAGGTACCCCCAAGTGTAGTGTGGTGGACAGAATACATGTTCTCAGCAATCGGAGGTTGTAACTTGTACATGGCCGTCCAATTTCTCGACCACGTCCAATGAGAAGCGTGCCCTCAAGCTGTTGGCTTGGCTGGCGCAATACAAATAGCAGGAGGCCCAGTCGCTAGATTTGTCTTTCTGCTCCCCGTCGGTGTTAGAGTTGTGTCGAATATTATTGTACAAGGTAGGTTACAGTTGGACTCCGAGTAGTATTGTGTTTAGATAGGATATGGAGTCGTGTCCTAGTAGGACACTTGTATCCTAGGCCTCTCTTATATAGCGAGGGTAGACACATGATGTAACCTATGCCAACATAATAGCACAGGCGTGCAAGGGGGAGCCGGCGGCATGTGCAGGTGCCCGGGTGGCCGGTGTGCGGTATTGTGACGGTGTCACGGGGAGGAGCGCCCGTAGTCATGCCCTGGGGATGTAGCCATATCGGTGAACCTCGTTAACAAATCTCGGTGCCTCGTGTGATTGCTTGGTCCTCAGATGATCGACGGTATGCCTCGGATTTATTCTAACAAGTGGTATCATGAGCTAGGTTGTTCGGAAGCTGTGGATTGTTGAGCGGAGAGGAGATTGATGTCGCGGACGGACCATCGATGATGCAATCGAAAGAATCGGCACAGCAGCACGATCACGTGAAGCAGCGTTGAGTTGGAACCGAAGTCGGAGTCGACGAGATCGGAAGCAGCAGCGTGTGCGCTGGCATTGGGCCAAGGTGCGGTCCAGCACGGACTCAAGCAGGCTACTGGAGGTGGGCCAGGGCAAGGCTACGCACACCTGAACGCTGCATGTGCAGGTTAGCGATGTTGTCCCGGTGCAATCGGAAACAGCGAAATCGGATTTGTTTTGGACAAAAAAAGAAACAGAACCAAGTCCTGGGGGAACTCGTGCTTGAGACAGAGACAGGCATTGGCGACGCAAATGAAAGGAGGAGCCTTGGGCTAGGTCGCCGTACCACGAGACAGAGGCAAAAGCAGGTCAGATTGGCAAAGGAAAATATCCATTGAAAGAACTAGTAGGGAATTGACAAGGCAATAGCTAGCGTCTTGGTTTGAGCCAAAGAAGGGCAGATCACGTGAAGGCCAATTATTTTTGGCGGATTGCTACTAGTGCATGTAGGCGAGACAACGTGGGTTTTTCTAGTGTACTTCGGCATTGCGGACATAGCTCATATAATTTTTCGCAAGGTCAGCCTTACAAAGAACCATGGCGCCAACGGGTACTAGGTTTGAGGTGGAGAAGTTAAACGGAACTGGAAGCTCTGGGTTACGGCAGATCAGGGTGAAGGATTTGTTGGCACGACAAGGATGCTTGAACGCGTTGCGGTTAGTCAAGTCAACTAAGATGGAAGTATCACGTGATGGATTAGAATTTGCCGAAGATGATTTGGGAGCCTGGATCGGACTGGATAGTCTGACGGATCGACTTGGGTGTCGGTTGGTACAGAAGACGGTGGTGGAATCGGCGATGTCGATATAGGAGCATGATGCTGATGGTGACTGACTTCTGGGGCGTGGAAACACGTGGCACAAGTCCAAGGCTTGTGCGGCTTCGACAAGATTATGGCGCGTGGTTGATTCAAGATGGTGTATACGCGGAGCTTGAAGTTGACGGGGCGCGTGGGTGGACTGATCATCTACCATGGAGTCATGTTGAAGGTGGAGCTGGAGTTTGGAAGACTTGACTCGGTGCAGATTGAGGGGCTACGGCGTAAGAGCTCAGAGAGTCGAAGCCTATTCAGCGGGAAAAGCGAGTGACATGCAGTTCGGACTGCAGCCCAGTGGTCTGATGGAAGCATGAAACTCGTCATCGATCGGTGATGATCGGTGGTACTCTGCAGTGGGGGTTGAGTGGTGTGGGTGCGCGGCCCTTGAGACTCGACCGGGACAGCGGAGCCTCGACGCGGTAATAGCGGCGAGGCGTGCGGTACGCACGGGAACATGGAGACGGGCCAGGGCTCTGGTGGTCATACATGTGGTGAGGCAACTGCGAATTTGACTCGGGATGACTACAAGCAATGGTGAAATTCCTTCAAGTTTCAGACAGGCGGTTAAAAAAGGAGCGGTGATGTTGAGTTCATGTAACTCTTATGTGTGACACCCAATATGTGAGTTGTTCACTTTCACGCAGGCCAGTGATCAGTGTGTGATGGTGTTGGACTGATACTCTGGAATTTGAGAGCGCTAACTAGAGTAACGTGGAACTTAATTTTGCTCGAGTGTTGACTGTGGTCAAGAAAAGAAGGGACTACAAGTTGCAGGTGGAGTCATATGGAGTCTTTGGAGTAGCAGCGGTACTCACGGGATAAGCTCAAGTCCAATGTACATGGAGGTTCGACGCATGGATGAATCCAAGGTGGTGGAGAATATTCGCCAAGGTGGAGTTTGTTAGAGTTGTGTCGAATATTATTGTATAAGGTAGGTTACAGTTGGACTCCGAGTAGTATTGTGTTTAGATAGGATATGGAGTCGTGTCCTAGTAGGACACTTGTATCCTAGGCCTCTCTTATATAGCGAGGGTAGACACATGATGTAACCTATGCCAACATAATAGCACAGGCGCGCAAGGGGGAGCCGACGGCATGTGCCGGTGCCCGGGTGGCCGGTGTGCGGTATTGTGACGGTGTCACGGGGAGGAGCGCCCGTAGTCATGCCCCGGGGATATAGCCATATCCGTGAACCTCGTTAACAAATCTCGGTGCCTCGTGTGATTGCTTGGTCCTCAGATGATCGACGGTATGCCTCAGATTTATTCTAACAGTCGGGGTAAAACTTGTTCGTCCACACGTAGCCGCCGACATTGAACGTGCTCGAGCTCACAAACTTATCGCCGCCGATGCCCTCGAGCAGCGGGTAATCGCGCACAACGAAATTGTGGGCCGACATGGCGCTCTCGGTGGAGCACGTGGACGACGTCTCGGATTGGCACTCGCCATCGAGGAAAACTGCGCTGTTAACGTTGCCCATCGCAGTAAGGGAGTGCAGGACGTGATGGGTAGGTCACGACTTATGAGTGTTGGTCTTGTGTATGTATACAGAGAACTTGACCTTATTATTGCCGCATACGGCCGGTGTCGTACTGTATATTCTCTCCGCTCTGCGATATAAGGAGAAAAGACGGAGGACTCCGAGTCCGAGACAACTTACAACGACGGTGCTGAGTCAATGTGGGAATCAGAGAACTGTACGAGTTCTTGTCAAACTAAGAGTCCTTTGTTCACGTGTTCTGAATTTTTTTTTCAGACACAAGCTAATGGTTTATATAATTTCAAAATAAGAGCCTAGAGGACTTTTTTTTTGAGAGAATTTGGAGCCTAGAGGACGAGGACTTGATCAGTGTTGATGGTTGTGGCTCAGTTCGTCTGATCGTGTTGATCACCCAACAAGATTTATGACCCAATAGTAAATTACACCATGCGATTCATCCCACGATTTTTCTAGCGATCAATCAAATCTACATACACGTACACGTATAAAACAAAAAAACAGGGTAGGGCGAGCGCCCCACCTAGCCCTACCGAGTCGTCCGCCCGTGCATGCTTTTCCTCGGGCTAACTTGTTCGTTTCTCTTTGGTAAACAAATTATCTGATGATGCCTCAGCTTATTGATTCTCGCAACTCGCACCCTCTATTGATGTCTCAGCTTATTGATTCTCTCAACCCACGCATATATAAGTTAATCCGATTCATTGCCAAAAAAGTGAGAACTACTCCCTCCGTTCCATAATATAAGACGTTTTTTGACTCTAGTATAGTGTCAAAAAAATCTTACATTATAGGACGGAGGGAGTATTTGTTAGAATTCATACCTTGTTTTCTAGCATACATGTGATGTAGTTCAGTTGCTGGCTGCCATAAGGTCTGAAGAGAATGTCGTGAGCTCGATCCCTCCTCACGCAGCCAACTCTTATTTCAATCCATAGAAAGCACACTCAAGGCCCACATTTAACTCGAGCCGACATAGTTCATCAATGGAACAATGAAGGGAAGGTTTAATTTATAGAGGCCACCGTGGTTTGGTCACCCTACCATAACCGTGTTTGGTACTCGCTGTCATATATGACACGGACGAGAAATGCAAATCATTCAGGACTACAATCCTATCTTTTCTCAATTTTTTTATTTGTAAACCATAGTATGCAATTCCTAGAAGCCAAAATTGAGTCGCTTTTGAGCGGACAATCCAAGAATTATCATCGCAACACACAAAAAATACAAATAATTATCATGGTACCATATACCTTATCACAAATAAAAGTGTGGTAAAATGAAGATGCCTAAAATCTAATATGGTCAGTACATGTGCATAATATTTTGCCTGCTCAGTGTGAGTAGTCACCTCACATTCTAGGCGCAGGACACACCTTTCAGTATATCCTCCATGAGCAAAGGACAACTAGCTACGAGTTGCTTGAATCCATTGGTGGCCATGACAGCCCGCAGTATACCCCGTGGTGAACTTATAAACTGAATGCAAGCTTCCTTAAGATCCTTGCAGTGATGCTGCTCTGCCAGAAGCAACGTAGTCGCGACCGTCTCGACATTGATGCCCTCATAGAGCTTGTCTTCATACATGACTTTCAACCTATCCACTCCGTACCTATCCGCGGCAACAAGCAAGTGTTGTAGCCTTTCAATTTTGCCTTCGTCATCATCATCTGGCATAGTATCTGTGTACATGAAGTGAAGAAGCGCCTCAAATATTTGGGGCTCCATGTCGTCGACCTCGACCTTCCGCGCCGTGTTTTCCTTCAACGGACCAAAGAGCTCGGCCTTGAAAACCCGAGAACGCGCAGCCAGCACACATCGATAGGCATTGAACAGCTGGTCACGCACACTGAACGTCACATCTGCACCTTCTCCATCCTTGAGCATGTGCTCGAGGCTCTCTTGCAGGCTCGATGGCGGCACCTCGACATGCCTCCTATTGCGCACCGTTTGGGTTTCATGTATAACTATGAGAACGCATCTCACCGTGAAGCGCCCATTATTGGCGTCCGACAAAGTTTTAAGCTTCGATCTCGAGACGAAGTTGCTATACCCCCAACAGCAGTTTGTTGGAGAAAATGTATCCTCTGAGCAGCGGAAGGTTGTCACCTGTACATCCCCGTCTAATTTCTCTAACACGTTTAACGAGGACCGTGCCCTCACGTCCTTGGCTGGTGTGACGCCCCCGATTTGTCCGTACACTAATCATACACGCAAATGTGTACGACCAAGATCAGGAACTCACTTGAAGATATCACAACACAACTCTAGACACAAATTAAAGTAATACAAGCTTTATATTACAAGCCAGGGGCCTCGAGGGCTCGAATACATAAGCTCGAAAACACAAGAGTCAGCGGAAGCAATAATATCTGAGTACAGACATAAGTTAAACAACTTTGCCTTAAGAAGGCTAGCACAAAAGTAGCAACGATCGAAAAGGCAAGGCCTCCTGCCTGGGACCTCCTAACTACTCCTCGAAGCCGAACTTCACGTAGAAACATCCTCGGGATCTTCTGGGTCCGGGGCTCCACCATCTGGATGTGTCATCCGAGAAGAAGGGACAAAAGGGGAAAAGGGGGAGAAAAGCAACCGTGAGTACTCATCCAAAGTACTCGCAAGCAAGGGCTACACTACATATGCAATGATATCTGAGTAAAGGGGTAATATTTGTGGACTGAACTGCAGAATGCCAGAATAAGAGGGGAATAGCTAATCCAATCGAAGACTACGCTTCTGGCAGCCTCCATCTTGCAGCAGTAGAAGAGAGTAGCTGAAAAGTAACAAGTATCCTCGCTTCTGGCAGCCTCCGTCTTGCAGCAGTAGAAGGGAATAGATGGTAAGTTCACCAAGTAACATCGTATAGCATAATCCTACTCGGCGATCCTCCCGCACATCACCCGGTGAGAGAGCAACCACCGAGTTGTATCTGGCACTGGTAAGGGTGTGTTTTATTAAGTATCCAGTTCTAGTTGTCATGAGGTCGGAATACAACTCCGGGCCGTCCTTTTACCGAGGGACACGGCTACTAACGGAGTAGATCGAGGGGGAAAAGCAGGGGGTCGGAGGAGGAGCTCACAGGGATGCTCTTGGAGATGGCCGGAAGGCGCGGGGGTGGCCGGACGTGTAGATCGATGCAGTGGCCGAGGCGGACGCCAGAGAAGGGAACGAGCGCGCGCGGCGTCGCAGGTGCTCCTCGGCGTCGACCTGGGGGTGCAGACGAAGTGGCGAAGCACTACGGTCCTCCTGGACGTCTTCTTCGCCGGCGAGGAGCACGGTGACCGCGGGATCGAGGAGGGCGAGGCGATGGTTGTTAGGCCTTGCATGAGGAAGAGCGTAGCGGCGCGAGGTGGGGGAGTGGAGAAGCTAGGGTTCGTCTAGGGTACCTGGTGGCCTCCTTATCCTCTCCCAGGCGCCCCTATAGCGCCAGACGTCGGCCATCGCACCACGGTGGCCATGGATGGCCGACACGCCATAGTTATGCCTCCTCTGTGCACAAGGTTGGGGAAAGGCCGACGGTGGGCTGGGCTGTTTCCTGTAGCAGCATGCCACAAGTGGCCAGGGGCTTCTTTCTAATTTTCACTTCCTTTCCTCTTTTCTAATTTAGCTATTGTTTTACATATAATTTACACAGAAAATAGGCTTTGTAAAATATGGGACTTTGGTTCATAATTTACAATGGGATTTAGGTGCTGCCATAAAATGTTTTGGTGGGCAATTGAATTCATTTGATTTTTGCATAAAAGCAAATGGGGTAAAAGGGCGGTTTTAGCCACTGTTTTAAATATTATAGGGCATTAAACCAGTTTACCTAAATGTTGGTTCATCACCATAATTAGTTATGGAATATTTGAAACATTATGAGCATTTTAGTTTTTGACATTTTGGAACTTTGAATTTTGTCTTTATTGTAAATTTGAATTTGAGTTGGATTTGATTCAACGCGAGTTTATCAATAGTAATCGTGGTGACGTGTCATCGTTAGCAGGGAATTACTATAGCATTATATCCGGGTGTCACAATTCTCCTCCACTACAAGAAATCTCGTCCCGAGATTTAAGCAGTGGAGCAGGGGGGAAGTGCTGGTAGCGAAAACCTATCGAGTCTTCTCGGTCTTGACTGCCCTTTCGAAGAGGTTGATCCCTTTTCGTTGATGTCTTCATTTCTCTGCTTCAAGTCATCGTGATCAGGTCTTCATCCTTTCTTCGGGATCTCCATCGTCCTACGAACGTGATAAAGGGGGGGGGAAACTTTGGAAGAACGCATCTCCACAAAGTTGGGCATCTGACGGTGAATTCAAGGGGAACATACACAAAGTATTACACGAGTTGCATTTCAGTGAACTCATTGAGAGCAACACGCGATGGTACAAAAGTTTCAAATGGATAGGCAATCATTCGATGCCTAGACAGAAGCTAGAATGGGGGCTTGAACAACGAGAATAACATGGTGTTTGATTCCAGGATGAATAATGGTATAGAATTTAGCTCGTGAATCACATACGAAGCCAGGCGCAAAGGATGCATTAGAATCCGAGTTGTAAAGAAGAGTCAGGTTTCGAACCAATGGACCTGTGGGTTATGGGCCCACCATGTGGATTGAAAGTAGGAAGGGTAGTGACATCTTGCACAGCCTCGACATGGAGGCATGTGAGTGGATAGCTTGTCAGCTATGTCGGCATCAATGCCGGAACCAAGGACGGGGAACGAAGAGAACCATTTTCTCGCTCGTTGAAACGAGGCGGACCAATAGGCAAAATTCTCGTCCAGCGGCAGTACCGGGATGTTATCAACAATAGAATCAAGGTCTTACTAATAGATTTGTACACCAAGGTGTTTACATAAGCAGAAAATTATTACTGCTTAGATTATATGTAGATCAAGGAAAGGTTAAACAAACAAATGGAAAGGAAAATTGTGATTACACACAATTAATAGGAGTATATGCTTCCCATGGGCAAGCAGAACATGACATACAGGGTAGGAGAGCAAGGACCCAACCATTCAGATAAAGTGGCAAGGATTAATCAAGATGTTAACCATACAACGGTGTCTGGATAACTGACCAAGAATCATTTAGCATCACGCTTCCAATGTTCTTGTTGATGAGCGGGGTATCATAGTCATGCTTCGAGGTAGCAATGATATGGTGTTTAGATCAAGGGCCAGACTTTGGATACACAAATGATCCATCAAGAGCAACTTATAAAATAAGTCCTACAATTTCCTCCTGGAAGAATGGTTATCCTTGCAAAAGAAATTGTAATGATGGGTCCTCCAGCCAGGGGTGTTACGCATGACGTCATATTACCAGGTCATCAAAGGACCAACATTATAACTCCTGGAAAGTTGTCCCAACCATCATATCTGACCGAGATTCAGATCCGATTGGTGTCATGATACCTCAGACTCAGGATATTCGAGAAGAAAAGGTGCAACACAAATCGACGAAATGACATTGTAAGATTCTCGGGAGATGAACTATGGGAGCGGTTTCCATAAACAATAGTTCATCATTAAACCAAGGAGAGGGTGAGGAGGTGGCTGATGGGCTCGGCGTCAATTTATCGAGAATTCCAAACAGATGGATTTCCACAATAATGTGAACAAGAATATGACACTTGTTAATTCAAAGGATATCATGTTGTATGCTTGAGGAAAACATGCGCCATTAATCATTAGTTGAAACTTGAAAGGTGTGCCCGAAATATGACCTTAGGCAGCAAGATCAATGTTAGAGTGACGATTCTATAACCAACAGTCTAAGAACGAAACGTCAATCGTTAACTTCAAAGCAATAGGGTTGATAGAAGTACATAACTCAAGCAGCATCATTGGCATATTGGTATCCCGGTTAAAAACAACACGGGGACCAAGGAAGAATGGTGATGGTGACAAGTATCATCATGCCGAGAATTACTGAGAGGTGGAGCAATCCCCAAAACATTCTTGATATAAAGGACAATAATACTACAAGGCAGAACACAACACTAGCTGAAGAGCAAGTTGTATTCTTAATGTGGACAAGCCCGCGATGAAAGGAAGTCAAGGGTGTTGCTGGTGATAATAAAAATCATCAAGGGCAAGGAGAGTATTCCTCATCATCAACACAGTTGACATCTCGGAAGAAGTCAAAGTGTTGAAAGTGATCCGACACATTTGCCGGGAGGTTTCAAGAGGATGCAATCAAACAACAACGGCAACAAGCAAGGGAATGACGAAGTGGCAAGTTAATGGATCAATATAAAAGATGCAAGCTCGGAATCAAAGTTGCCTTACTGAACAAGCAACCAGATGTTGAAAGCTCGACGTAAGTTGTGCTCAACCTCTGAAGAATTCGTGCACCAAAGAAGGATGAGGTAGCACAGTCAAAGATAGCTAGACAAGGGATGTACCCGATAGTCTAGGAATAAACCAGATTGAGTTTAAAAATTTCCCAGTAACATCTACTAGGGGTGTTGAATTTTTAGAGCAGATTTGATTTACTAAACAGTGTCCTCGGTTGACGGCAATCTAGAACCCGTAGAGTGATTACGACAAGCAAAGGTATTACTTCATCAAAAGTTCAAAAGGTGTAGTGCAAAGGCATGATATCCTCGAGATATCAGAGGGTAAAACTCGAAGGTAGAACACGATAGAAGTTGAACTAGGTCATTGCCTATGACAGTAGATGCTTTAACCTTGTCAAAAATTGACGAGGCCTGGAATGGATTTATTCCAGATATATTGAATAAGGACAGCATGGTCGGAACCATAACTCTAAGGAATCAATTCAAGAATACCGAAAGAATCATACAGCTGGATATTCATTTTGTAAGAAGCTTCCGAGACGGTCTACATCATTTTCATGGGCATGAACACAAGTTCAAGGTTGACTCCCAATTCTTTAATGCAAATCATTTCATTCACCTCTCGCTTTGATAGAACTGTAGTGTTGGAAACTTATCTGGCAAAACACCAGAAGAGTATGACTTGTGAAAACTTTCGGGTTCTCACGGATTAGGGGAAGGCATAGGTTCAACCCATCGGGCATCTTAGTAACATATACCACAAGTTTCAAAAGTAAAAATTCAAGCTCAAAAGCAGAGCATGGTTGGCCAAGCAGAGGATACAATTTACCAAAGGCATTATGTATCAGTGGAAGAACTCGCAAGGTGATTGAATATGAAGGACATTGTCGGATAACAATCCAACAATGGATCGGGCGGTCCACAATGGAGCTGATGTGAGCATCGGTACTCACTCAGAGGAAGAAGAAATGCAGAGGCATTAGATTCAAGAATCATCTTATTAGTCTGATGCTTAAATGGAAAGAAATTATGGTTTCCAAAATGAAGGATCAGAAGCAGACGCTCTGATCAAGATGGATAAGTTGAAAACACTTAGTTGGACAATCAATAAAGGTTTGAATTGCCGAGAATCAACTCATGTCCGGAATGACGTCTGAGCCGGAAAGATAATTTTAAAAAGGATAACCTGATGATTGCGTGCATACGCACACATTGAATCAATAGGCTCAAAATGGCTAAGACAAGGGATGTTAACGAAGACTACTAGTCATATGAAATTAACCATAATGCCAGTAGGCAAGAATTTCAAGAGTAACAGGCTGCAAAGGATTTTCGAAAGATCAAAAAGTATTCCGAAGAATATTGTTAGACACATGAACAATCGAGAAGACGGATTCTCGATAAATGTGAGGAAATAACCGTAAGGGTTTTTATGTGAAACAAAACTGCAAGACAGTAAACTCAAAGGATTCTCGGAACAACGGAGAATATTTCGAGGCATCTTGTAACAACAATAGCGACGAGGGATGATCATGAGAGTGAAAAGTGCATGTAGATATCCATAGGGACATATCGGTGGAAGTGAATTGCAAAGGTGATGAGCACAAGGGTCTCGGGAAAATATCGAGGGATACCCTCAGAATCTTTTGACGAAGCAGTTGATCTTCTGGAATGAGGGCTCTCCGGGAGAAATAGTTACGAGAACCTAGAGTCGGAGTTAGTAAAATCTTTTAACCCAAATAGAAGAGAGATCAGAGTCCCAGAGCATAGAAGAGGAATAAAAAGATCCTAACACCACCCATTGGTGCTGTGGGCCCGTAAGCCACACAACAAGTTAGTAATTTTGTTTTTCAAAGACTAGACTCAACTTCGGCCAAGGAGTTGGAAAGGGGGATTCCTACAGGCAGTCGGCTCTGATACCAACTTGTGACGCCCCCGATTTGTCCGTACACTAATCATGCACGCAAATGTGTACGACCAAGATCAGGAACTCACTTGAAGATATCACAACACAACTCTAGACACAAATTAAAGTAATACAAGCTTTATATTACAAGCCAGGGGCCTCGAGGGCTCGAATACATAAGCTCGAAAACACAAGAGTCAGCGGAAGTAATAATATCCGAGTACAGACATAAGTTAAACAAGTTTGCCTTAAGAAGGCTAGCACAAAAGTAGCAACGATCGAAAAGGCAAGGCCTCCTGCCTGGGACCTCCTAACTACTCCTCGAAGCCGAACTTCACGTAGAAACATCCTCGGGATCTTCTGGGTCCGGGGCTCCACCATCTGGATGCGTCATCCGAGAAGAAGGGACAAAAGGGAAAAATGGGGAGAAAAGCAACCGTGAGTACTCATCCAAAGTACTCGCAAGCAAGGAGCTACACTACATATGCAATGATATCTGAGTAAAGGGGTAATATTTGTGGACTGGACTGCAGAATGCCAGAATAAGAGGGGGATAGCTAATCCAATCGAAGACTACGCTTCTGGCAGCCTCCATCTTGCAGCAGTAGAAGAGAGTAGCTGAAAAGTAACAAGTATCCTCGCTTCTGGCAGCCTCTGTCTTGCAGCAGTAGAAGGGAATAGATGGTAAGTTCACCAAGTAACATCGTATAGCATAATCCTACTCGGCGATCCTCCCGCACATCACCCGGTGAGAGAGCAACCACCGAGTTGTATCTGGCACTGGTAAGGGTGTGTTTTATTAAGTATCCGGTTCTAGTTGTCATGAGGTCGGAATACAACTCCGTGTCGTCCTTTTATCGAGGGACACGGCTACTAACGGAGTAGATCGAGGGGGAAAAGCAGGGGGTCGGAGGAGGAGCTCACAGGGATGCTCTTGGAGATGGCCGGAAGGCGCGGGGGTGGCCGGACGTGTAGATCGATGCAGTGGTCGAGGCGGACGCCAGAGAAGGGAACGAGCGCGCGCGGCGTCGCAGGTGCTCCTCGGTGTCGACCTGGGGGTGCAGACGAAGTAGCGAAGCACTACGGTCCTCCTGGACGTCTTCTTCGCCGGCGAGGAGCACGGTGACCGCGGGATCGAGGAGGGCGAGGCGACGGCTGTTCGGCCTTGCATGAGGAAGAGCGAAGCGGCGCGAGGTGGGGGAGTGGAGAAGCTAGGGTTCGTCTAGGGTACCTGGTGGCCTCCTTATCCTCTCCCAGGCGCCCCTGTAGCGCCAGACGTCGGCCATCGCACCACGGTGGCCATGGATGGCCGACACGCCATAGTTATGCCTCCTCTGTGCACAAGGTTGGGGAAAGGCCGACGGTGGGCTGGGCTGTTTCCTGTAGCAGCATGCCACAAGTGGCCAGGGGCTTCTTTCTAATTTTCACTTCCTTTCCTCTTTTCTAATTTAGCTATTGTTTTACATATAATTTACACAGAAAATAGGCTTTGTAAAATATGGGACTTTGGTTCATAATTTACAATGGGATTTAGGCGCTGCCATAAAATGTTTTGGTGGGCAATTGAATTCATTTGATTTTTGCATAAAAGCAAATGGGGTAAAAGGGCGGTTTTAGCCACTGTTTTAAATATTATAGGGCATTAAACCAGTTTACATAAATGTTGGTTCATCACCATAATTAGTTATGGAATATTTGAAACATTATGAGCATTTTAGTTTTTGACATTTTGGAACTTTGAATTTTGTCTTTATTTTAAATTTGAATTTGAGTTGGATTTGATTCAACGCGAGTTTATCAATAGTAATCGTGGTGACGTGTCATCGTTAGCAGGGAATTACTATAGCATTATATCCGGGCGTCACAGCTGGGCTGGCGCAGTAAAGAAAACAGGAGGCCGCATCGCTAGATCCGTCCTTCTGCTCCCCGTTTGGGTAGAACAGGATCGTCCAGGTGTAGCCGCCGACTTTGAATGTGCTCGAGCTGACAAACTTGCCGCCGGCGATGCCCTGAAGCAACGGGTAATCGCGCACCACGAAATTGTGGACCGACATGGCGCTCTCCGTAGAGCATGTCGACGACGTCTCGGACTGGCACTCGCCATGGAAGAAAATTGCTTTCTTGCCCATGCCAAAATTAAGCAGGGGAGTGCAGGACGATAGGTAGGTTACGAGCGTTGGTCTTTGTTGTGTTTATTATGGAGAAGGAGAACTCGATGTTTGGTATTATTGCTGCATACGATGTTGTCTATATATTCTCATAGCTCTGCAATTAAGAAGAAGAGAAACTCAGGACTCCGACTCTCAGACGATAACAACGACGATATATATGCTGGGTCGGGGTGGTAACTCTAGGTACGACTTCTAGTCAAAACAAGAATCGTTTGTGCACAGGCCATTATTATCTTTTGTTATACCGTCGCATTTTTGTTAATCTATAAAAACTTATAAAAAAAGTTGTAGGTGAATATGTAAAGTTGATCGATGGGCGCACACATCCTGTCCAAAAATAAAAGCTAGAAATTAAAAAAGAGAAACAAAAGAAGCCGGAAAATGGAGAAATACGGTCAAACGCTGGTTTATTATTGTATAAATACGGTCAAAAGAATACGATGCTACTAATTAGATGTATAAATGTTGGTGTATTATTGTATAAATACGGTCAAACGTAAAAATATTTGATTTTCAACAAAGTTGAAAGTACACTCTTCTGAGGACAGAGGAAGTAGGCAGCAACTGGACACAACGACATATGTCTAACAGCGTTGTATATTTAAGCCAGCGTTGTGGGAATCCCACGCGCGCGACTTATTTTTCTCGCTCAAAGCCATACACACCACACGACTACTACATTCTAACTGCCAGGAGAACCTTCCGCCACACGATGCGCATCTAACGTCTTTGACCTCGTTCGAACCTGAAGCGAAAATCCGATCAGACGGAAATTAGCTTTCTCGATAAAGATAACCTTTTTTTTGCGGGAAATGATAAAGAAGATAACCTTAAAAATGTTTTTCAAATTACATTTATTTGGTTGCAATTTATTTAAGTTTAATGATAGATAAAAGTAATGTGTGAAATTAAAAACCGAACGGAGTATCAATCAAAGACATGGAGAACAAAAGGTAGTACATTTCGATTCTGCGGCCCAAGATCCACTGAGCCATGCATAAACAGATTTTGAAACCTTGCACAAGTATGTTTCCTTGGTATATATGCCTTGTGTCCTTCTATTGGCTCCTGTCAATGCGTGAGTGAGGCCATCCCTAGGCTCTCACCAAGATTTTCTAGTGGGATGCTGGCCGTGAGATGTCTGAACCCGTCGGTCTTCAAGACGTCTGCCAGCACATTCGGGGACGACGACATAAATTTGTAGCATGCGTCCCTGAGCATCGGCACTGGTGCTGCTCCGCCAGCGCCAACGTCGTCGCCACGGTATGCACGTCCAAGCTTCTGCGCAGCTTCACGTCGCACGCCTGCTTGAGCTTGTCCACCCCGTACCGATCCGCGGCCACCAGCAGGTGCTGCGTCACCGCGACGCCGCAGCCCTCCTCGTCGCCCGGCAGCGAGTCCGTGTAGATGAAGCGCAGGAGCATCTCGAAGACCGACGGCTCCATGTCGGGTACCTCAATGCGCTCTGTGCCCTTGCCCTTCATCGGGCCAAAGAGCTCGGCGTCGAAGACCGGCGAGCGCGCGGCGAGCACGCATGGAACGCCCGGCCGCCGACGTCGATGGTCACGTCGGCGCCCTTGCCGTCTTCAAGCATGCGCTCGAGGTGGCTGACACTAGTAGAAAACAGGGCATTGGTCCAGCCCATTAGCCCCGGTTCAATCTAGAACCGGGTCCAATGGGGGTACTGGACCCGGTTCGTGAGCCCAGGGGGCCGGCCGGGCCACGTGGGCCATTGGTCCCGGTTCGTCTGGACATATTAGTCTCGGTTGGAGCTAAAAACCGGGACCAATGGCTCTTGCTCCTGGCCCACCACTATTGGACCCGGTTGGTGTTATGAACCGGGACCAAAGGCTCCCCTTTAGTCCCGGTTTGTAGCACCAACCGGGACCAGTGAGTTGCCTATATAAACCTCCTCACTCAAGAGCAGAGCTCACTGCTCTGTTTTTTTTTCTGGCCGAGGGGGAGAGGGGTTAGTGGTGCTCTAGCTCACCTCCTATGCACACAACGTGTTCGGTGGAATGCCCGAGCCACACTAGTTAAGCTTTTCTCCTCTCGAAGCTCTATTTTCTCCGAGATTTGTCTAGGTTTAGCGGTCCGTCACGTCCCGTCCCCGTCTTCGCCGCCGTCGATCGCCCCCGCCGATCTCGTCACCGGCACCACCGTGGTGAGCCTCTTGTTATGTCCATGCTTTTCTTACTTTTATTATTGCTTTAGATAGATATTTGTCTAATTTTCTTACGTTTATTATTGCTTGTTATTATATAGTGCGATGGTTTTGATATCCGCCCACGTGGGCCCTCGTCCGGTCTACGATTCGGATATGGTATATTATCTTTAATTTATAACTATTTGTTTTAGTGTTTATGATAGTTATGCCGACCAACCTGACATGCATAGATGTTTTATTATGTCTAGGAGGTAGTTGAACCGGAAATTCCAACCGACCCTCTTGTGGAGAGGTTAAATTTAGTTGAAGAGGAAAACATTTCGTTAAAGAAAAAATTGGAAAAAATGGAGGAGGAGAAGATGGAATTGGAGTTGCATGTTGCGGAAGTTATCGATGATCACAAGATCAAGATGGACCCTATTGTCGAGAGGTTAAATTTAGTTGAAGAAGAAAACAAATTCTTGAAGGAAAAAATAAAAAAAATTGTGGACAAGAAGATGATATTGGAGTTGCATGTTGCGGATGTCGTCGATGATCACAAGATCAAGATGGATGCAATGCGGTTGAAGATTAAAAAGATTAGAAAATATGCCATTAATACCGAGGCTTGGTATCATTATGCCGTTGGATCAATTGTTACCTTGGTTGCGATTATGATAGCATTTGTTTTCGCGTTGAAATGTTTTACATAGTTTCGATGTGTATGGAGAGCTATATGTTGTTAGATGAGAACTATATATGTATGTACTTTGGTTTTAATGTGATGATGAACTTTTATCCATTTGGTCACTTAATTATCTATTTATGATGTTCTGTAATGGTTTTTGACACACTTAATTATATATAAATGCACGCAGATGAACCGCCAATGGATGTACGGTGACAGACACACCTCCGAGTACATTAAGGGCGTGCGTGAGTTTCTAAATGCGGCAGAGGCAAACAAGCAGAATTGTTTTATGTGTTGTCCATGCACTCAATGTGTGAATACGATGTCTTACTCTAACCGAAAAATCCTTCACTCCCACCTGCTTTACAAGGGTTTCATGCCACACTATAATGTTTGGACGAGGCACGGAGAAATAGGGGTTATGATGGAAGACGGCGAAGAAGAAGAGTACGATGACAACTATGTGCCCCCTGAATACGGTGATGCTGCAATGGGGGGAGCTGGTGAAGATCAAGAGGAACCCGACGATGTGCCCAATGATGCTGCAACGGGTGAAGCTGCTGAAGATCAAGAGGAACCAAATGATGATCTTCGCCGGGTCATTGTCGATGCAAGGACACAATGCGAAAGTCAAAAGGAGAAGCTGAAGTTCGATCGCATGTTAGAGGATCACAAAAAAGGGTTGTACCCCAATTGCGAAGATGGCAACACAAAGCTCGGTACCGTACTGGAATTGCTGCAGTGGAAGGCAGAGAATGCTGTGGCTGACAAAGGATTTGAGAAGCTACTGAAAATATTGAAGAAGAAGCTTCCGAAGGATAACGAATTGCCCGACAGTACATACGCAGCAAAGAAGGTCGTATGCCCTCTAGGATTGGAGGTGCATAAGATACATGCATGCCCTAATGACTGCATCCTCTACCGCGGTGCATACAACGATCTGAACGCATGCCCGGTATGCGGTGCATTGCGGTATAAGATCAGACGAGATGACCCTGGTGATGTTGATGGCGAGCCCGCCAGGAAGAGGGTTCCTGCAAAGGTGATGTGGTATGCTCCTATAATACCACGGTTGAAACGTTTGTTTAGAAACAGAGAGCATGCCAAGTTGATGCGATGGCACAGTGAGGACCGTAAGAAAGACGGGAAGTTGAGAGCACCCGCTGACGGGTCGCAATGGAGAAAAATCGAGAGAAAGTACTGGGAGGAGTTTGCAAAGGACGCAAGGAACGTATGGTTTGCTCTAAGCGCGGATGGCATTAATCCTTTCGGGGAGCAGAGCAGCAATCACAGCACCTGGCCCGTGACTCTATGTATGTATAACCTTCCTCCTTGGATGTGCATGAAGCGGAAGTTCATTATGATGCCAGTTCTCATCCAAGGCCCTAAGCAACCCGGCAACGACATTGATGTGTACCTAAGGCCATTAGTTGAAGAACTTTTACAGCTGTGGAATGGAAACGGTGTACGCGCGTGGGATGAGCACAAACAGGAGGAATTTGACCTAAAGGCGTTGCTGTTCGTGACCATCAACGATTGGCCCGCTCTCAGTAACCTTTCAGGACAGACAAACAAAGGATACCACGCATGCACGCACTGTTTAGATGACACTGAAAGTATATACCTGGACAAGTGCAGGAAGAATGTGTACCTGGGCCATCGTCGATTTCTTCCGACCAACCATCAATGTCGAAAGAAAGGCAAGCATTTCAAAGGCGAGGCAGATCACCGGAAGAAGCCCGCCATGCGTACCGGTGATCACGTACTTGCTATGGTCAATGATTTACATGTAATCTTCGGAAAGGGCCCCGGCGCACTAGCTGTTCCGAATGACGATGAGGGACACGCACCCATGTGGAAGAAGAAATCTATATTTTGGGACCTACCCTACTGGAAAGACCTAGAGGTCCACTCTTCAATCGACGTGATGCACGTGACGAAGAACCTTTGCGTGAACCTGCTAGGCTTCTTGGGCGTGTATGGAAAGACAAAAGATACAGCTGAGGCACGGGAGGACCTGCAACGTTTGCACGAAAAAGACGGCATCCCTCCGAAGCAGTATGAAGGTCCTGCCAGCTATACTCTTACGAAAGAAGAGAAAGAAATCTTCTTTGAATGCCTTTTCAGTATGAAGGTCCCGACTGGCTTCTCGTCGAATATAAAGGGAATAATAAATATGGCAGAGAAAAAGTTCCAGAACCTAAAGTCTCATGACTTCCATGTGATTATGACGCAACTGCTTCTGGTTGCATTGAGGGGGCTTCTACCGGAAAACGTCCGATTAGCCATTGTGAAACTATGTGCATTCCTCAATGCAATCTCTCAGAAGGTGATCGATCCAGAAATCGTACCAAGGCTAAGGAGTGATGTGGCGCAATGTCTTGTCAGTTTCGAGCTTGTGTTCCCACCATCCTTCTTCAATATCATGACACACGTCCTAGTTCATCTAGTCGACGAGATTGTCATTCTGGGGCCCGTATTTCTACACAATATGTTCCCCTTTGAGAGGTTCATGGGAGTCCTCAAGAAATATGTCCGTAACCGCGCAAGGCCAGAAGGAAGCATCTCCATGGGCCATCAAACAGAGGATGTCATCGGGTTTTGTGTTGACTTCATTCCTGGCCTTAATAAGATAGGTCTCCCTAAATCGCGGTACGAGGGAAGACTGACTGGAAAAGGCACGCTTGGAAGGGACTCAATAATATGCAGGGACGGTTATTCTTGGTCTCAAGCACACTACACAGTTCTACAGAACTCTACATTGGTGACCCCGTATGTCGATGAACACAAGAACAGTCTGCGCTCCAAACACCCGGAGCAGTGCGACGACTGGATTACACGTGAACACATCAGGACTTTCAGCAGTTGGTTGGAAACACGTCTCAGAGGTGACAACACTGTTTGTGATGAGTTGTACTTGTTGTCCAGGGGACCGTCTTCGACTGTATTGATTTACAAAGGATACGAGATAAATGGGAATACATTTTACACGATTGTCCAAGATCAAAAGAGCACCAACCAAAACAGCGGTGTCCGCTTTGATGCAACAACCGAGAGGGGAAAGGACACATATTATGGTTACATAGTGGACATATGGGAACTTGACTATGGACATGATTTTAAGGTCCCTTTGTTTAAGTGTAAATGGGTCAATCTGTCAGGAGGCGGGGTACAGGTAGACCCACAGTACGGAATGACAACAGTGGATCTGAAAAATCTTGGATACACTGACGAACCGTTCGTCCTAGCCAATGATGTGGCACAGGTTATCTATGTGAAGGACATGTCTACCAGACCGAGAAAAAGAAAAGATAAGGAAGCGAATACATCATACGATGAGCCAAAGCGCCACATAGTTCTTTCAGGAAAAAGGGACATCCTGGGAGTGGAGGGCAAGACAGACATGTCTGAAGATTATGAAAAGTTTCATGAAATTCCTCCATTCAAAGTCAAGGCTGACCAAGCATCCTGATAAACGATGAAGATTATCCATGGTTACGGCGCAATAAGCAAATGACACAAGCGAAGAAAAAGTGAAGAGTTATTTCCGCAACTATTATGATGATACCATGCCAACTTTGTAACAAACGAGTATGATACCATTGTCCGTTTGTACTATTCAAATTTCAATACTACTTGCACTAACAAAACAAAACAAAACAAAACAAACTTGAAAAATAAATAACAACAATAAGTATTTTGTTGTAAGTATAAATAAAATAAAATAAATAAAGCAACAAAGAAATTAAATAAAGAAAGTAAAATAAATAAAGCAACTCTAAATACAGCAAAAAAACAACTTAGAAATAAATAAAGAAAATAAAATAAATAAAGGAACTCTAAATACAGCAAAAAACAACTTAGAAATAAATAGCAACAATAAGTATTTTGTTGTAATTAAGTATAAACAAAATAAAATAAATAAAGCAACAAAGAAAATAAATAAAGGAAGTAAAATAAATAAAGCAACTCTAAATACAGCAAAAAACAACTTAGAAATAAACAAAGAAAATAAAATAAATAAAGCAACTCTAAATACAGCAAAAAACAACTTAGAAATAAATAAAGCAAAAAAGGAAAAAAAAATTGGGCGCTGCCCAGTGAGCCTGCAAGGCCTATAGCACAGGATCCACCTGTAATATAAGGCCCAGCAAGCTCACAGGGCAGCGCGCAGAGTTAGGCCCAGAAGCCTGCATTTGAGAGGAGCTCGAGACGGTGGGAGCAGCAGCCCTTATAAACCATTCTCGAGCTCCCTCAGCTAGCGAGGTGGGACTAAACATCCCACCGCACCCGCGCCAGCACAGGGCCTTTGGTCCCGGTTGGTGGCACCAACCGGGACTAAAGGGTGGCATTAGTCCCGGTTGGTGGCTGAAACCGGGACTAATGCCCCCCTTTAGCCCCGGTTGCTGCCACCAACCGGGACTAAAGGCCCCACCTTCCCGCCCTTTGGGCTGCTGAAAAGGGACCTTTAGTCCCGGTTGGTGGCAGCAACCGGGACTAAAGGGGGGCATTAGTCCCGGTTTCAGCCACCAACC
>LR738710.1:832628010-832654492 GCA_902687465.1 Secale cereale | reverse complement strand
TCCGTCTTTTGTTACGGATTATCTTATCTGGGACTTCGTTCCAAAACAACTTTGGAGAGCTTCGTACCATCATGCTACTGTTACTTTCGCCTAATGATGAAGTATTGGTTTTGTTGAATCCTTTGACACTATAGCTAGACAAAATGTGACATGAGGGGGTAGGATTTTGTGGATCGCCGAGCAGTCGGGGGTCGAGGGGTCGAGAGAGGTTGCCTAGCTAGTGTCAAAGTATTGAAAAATTCCATGACTTCATCATTTGCCAGAAGTAACCGAGGCATGTTGGTAGGAAGTTATGCAAAGATGTTTTGGAACGGAGTTCCTGATAGGTTAATCCGTCTTTTGTTACGGATTATCTTATCTGGGACTCCGTTCCAAAACAACTTTGGAGAGCTTCGTACCATCATTCTACTGTTACCTTCTGTAGGATCGAAAGTAGGTCTAGAGGGGGGGTGATTAGACTACTTGACAATATAAAAAATTTGCCTTTAGATCATGCAATGTTTTTGGCAGTTTTGCAATTAAGAACAATTCAAGTATCACCCTACACATGCAATTCTAGAGTATAAGCAGCGGAAAGTAAATTGCACATGTAAAAGAGAGGTGGAGAAGATCAAACGCAGTTTGGTGACACGAAGATTTTTGTCGTGGTTCCGATAGGTGGTGCTATCGTACATCCACGTTGATGGAGACTTCAACCCACGGAGGGTAACGGCTGCGCGAGTCCACGGAGGGCTCCACCCACAAAGGGTCCACGAAGAAGCAACCTTGTCTATTCCATCACGGCCTACGCCCACGGAGGACTAGCCTTACTCGGGGTAGATCTTCACGAAGTAGGCGATCTCCTTGCCCTTACAAACTTCTTGGTTCAACTCCACATCTCAAAGACGGAGGCTCCCAAGCGACACCTAACCAATCTAGGAGGCACCACCCTCCAAAAGGTAATAGACGGTGTTGATGATGATGAACTCCTTGCTCTTGTGCTTCAAATGATAATCTCCCCAACACTCAACTCTCCTCACTGATATGGCTGTGGTGGAAGAAAGGTTTGAGTGGAAAGCAACTTGGGAAGACTAGAAATCAAGTTTCATATGGTAGGAATGGAATGGCTTGATCTCAACACAAGGGTAGGTGGTTCACTTCTCAGAAAGTGTATGGTAGGAGTGGTAGACTTTCTGATGGCTCTCTCCACGAATGAAGAGGGGTGGAGGGGTATATATAGCCTCCACACAAAATCCAACCGTTACACACACATTTGACCAATCTCGGTGAGACCGAAGTTAAAACTCGGTCAGACCGAAAGTTCAAATATAGTGAACGTTGGGATTTTCGGTGGGACCGAAAATACCATCTCGGTGTGTCCGAAGTGAGTCAAAGGTTGGAGCTTGCCATCTCGGTGAGACCGAAAGTAACAACTCGGATATTCCGAAGTGATGTCAATTGGTTACAGAAGGTTGGCAGTCCATTTTCGGTGAGACCGAAACTCAAAATTGGATGGACCGAGAAATTAGGGTTTGGAAGAATAACTGAGGTGGTTCATCTCGGTGGGACTGAGTTTGCAGAATCGGTTTGTCCGAGATTACTTATGAGTGTGTTAAGTAGTGAAGAGTGCTGATAGTTGAGGGAGCTAGATCACCAAGCACTTGAGCAACCAGATCATTAACACAACCTCATCCCCTTTTAATAGTATTGGCTTTTCCTATGGACTCAATGTGATCTTTGATCACTAAACCAAAAATAAAGTCTTGAGCTTTTGCCAATGCTTGTCTTAGCATTTTGAGGGGTCCACTTCTTCAGACATTTCCATACCCATATCATCGAACTTCTCTGAAATGATTCTCAAGTAAATATTAGTTCAATGATATATATGTTGTTATTAATTACCAAAACCACCCGGGGATTAGTTGCACTTTCAATCTCCCCCTTTTTGGTAATTGATGACAACATATAGATCAAAGCTTCGACAAAAGATATAATCAAGGAATAATATCGTCGCTTTGAGAAGTATGTGATAAACAAGAGCTCCCCCTAAATTTGTGCATTATTTAAAATTTGCGTTTGAATGCAAATGCACAATCGATTAGGATTATGGGTCACTCTTCCATGTCACATACATCTTGGTGGAGCGCACAAAATGATAATAATGAATAACATACACTCAATCACCAAGACAAGAGTAAATAGCCATACAAAGAGGAATAGCATATGATAAGCAATAAGCACACATTAAAGCATAGTATGACTAAGCACTCATTAAGGTAGCATCGAACGTAGTAGCAAGCACACTTAAAGTATCAGGAACCAAAAGAAACCAATGTATCACAAAGAAAAAAACCGGCAAAAGAACGAAAGACGAAAGGAGCACTCTCTCTCTCGAAGCCCTATGATCTATAACAATTTCTCCCCCTTTGGCAACAAGTTACCAAAAAGTTCGAAAAGGTATAGAGCTAAACGTCACTGCGGGCTCTGCTGGCGGCTCCCGTCTGGGTAGATGTCGGTGTAGAGATAGCTGCATCTGCGAAGACTTCTGCTGAAGTCTACGGTGGAGGAGTGGATGCCGGAGCTGTAGGAACTGCTGGAGCTGTAGCTGGTGCTGAAGTGGTAGCCCTGGAGTCTGTCACTGGGATAGCTGCAGATCTGGATCCTCTGGGAACCTAAGCAGTCTGGCGATGAGAGTCCTGGACTAGATCATCCTGCATGAGCTCTGCTCTCTCCTGCCTAGTCTCCTCCATGTCTGCCTCAAGCTTGTTGACAGACACCTGAATCTCAGTCAGCTTCACGTCCAGAGCGTGGATCTTGTCCTCGACAATCCTCTCAAGGCTCTCCTGAGATTGCTCAATGCTGGCCAGGCGTTGTTCAATCCTCTGGGTAGCTTCAAGAATTTGTTCTCCAAAGCTCTTTGGCTTAGCTGCTGCTGCTGCTGCCTCTTTGTCAGCTTTGGCCTTCTTTGCAGCTTCGATTTTGGCTTGTCCTTCAACTGAGGTAGGATCCTCTTCATCCATCACAACTACGTTGTCCTCATGCTCTGGCTGCAGTGGCAAGTGCTTCCTATCCAACATGAATTTGCCCGTGCCAAACTTGGCGTTGATGAGCATCTGTATCTGCGGTGCAAACCCACACGACCTCTTTTGGTCAGCTGCAGTCCTCTTAATGGTCTCTACCATCAAGTCCATCACCTTAAAAGGTGCCTTCTCATCTAGAATGTGCAGCATGTTGATAGAATAGCCTCGTATCATCCGGTGGTCTCCTGACTTAGGCATCAATGTATGCCTCAGAATAGTGTTAGTGGTGGTCAGACCTGCCTGGAGATAATACACTGAGCCAAGCTTCCATCCTTCCAAATCAGCAGCTGGGATCTCCTTGTACATATTCTATGGAATCATGACTCTTCTTAGGAATCCCATAGACATCAATGTCGTCCTCTCTCTGCACTGGAGCGTTCAGAAGTTCTGCCCATTCTTCAACAGTCGAAGAAAACCTTTGACCTTCAGTCATCCAGGTGATCTTGCCATCAGGGTAGAAGTGGGCTGTGGCATAGAACTGCATGATCATCTCGTCATTCCAGGCTGTCAGCTCTTGACCCACAAAGTCAGCAACTCCACATGCAGTAAAGCTCTCATGCACATGGGGAAAGAAGTCCCGGTGCTCTTCACTGTCAATATACTTCCAGTCAACATACCTGGTGTCAGCAACAATGGGCTTCTTATCCATTAGCACGGTCTCATAGAAATCCTGCTGCTCTCTGGTGTGGAATCTGGGGTCCACAGCAGTCCTTCTCCTTACGGCATATGGATCAGACTGTCTCCATAGCCTGAGACCTTTGTCCTTCCTTGCCTTCATGTCCTCAGCTTGAGGATGAGCATCATTGTGGAGTGGCAACTTGGGACGGAGCTTGAGCAACACATGCTCTTCATCTGATTCAGACGGTGGCATCTCTCCTTTGTTCTTCTCAGAAGCTGGAATGCTTCTGGTTGTTCTCTTGGGCTTGGCTGGAGCTGCTTTGGAAGGAGCAGGCTTCTTGGGCTTAGAGGAGGCTTGAGCCCGAATAGCATCACCCATGAACTTAGCTTTCTGAGGAGGAGGCTGGGGTGCATCTTCTTCTTCTTCTTCAGCATCAACTTGAGGTTCAGCATATACAACCCTCTTCCTTTTGGAAGTCTTCTTCACCTTGCTTGGAGCAGGCTCTTCCAAGTTGAGCTTCTTAGCAACTGCTGACTGCTTCACTTTGCTTGTGCCTTTCCTTGGCTGCTGCCCTTGGTGCTCTTTGGCAACCACATTCCTCTTGGGCTTGGAGGTAACTTCCTCAGCAACAAAGTCGGAGTCCTCATCATCAGAAGTTCTCTTCTTCCTGGTTCTCGTAGCTGCGGGAGGCAGACCACTAGGGGTGCTCCTCTCACCATCATCACTAGAGCTGCTTGCAGGACTTGTATCTGCCTCTGGAATTTCAGCAAACGGTGATTCAGACCTGTTCTGGCTGTCACTGACATCTGACATGGCTGAAAGACCTGTGAAAAGATAAGGTATAGGCAGAATGGAAGAGTTATCACAACTGCAGAAGTTTTTGCAAAAAAATGAGTTAAAAACTTAGTTTTGAGTTTTCACAGAATGTATTTCGGTCAAACCGATTTTAGGTTTCGGTGCAACCGAAGTGCTCAACAGAAACCTACACACCACTTTCGGTCAGACCGAAGTGGGTTTCGGTCCTACCGAAAACTTAGGGTTTCACTGAAACTTCTTTTCGGTCGTTCCGATTGGCACAACTCGGTTAAACCGAACTATGCAGTGCAATGGCCAGAGGCCAAATCGGTCATTCCGATTTTCAAAAATCGGCTTCACCGAGATGCATTCCGTGGAAACCTAAACCTAAGAATTTTCCTCAAAACTAGACGATCTGAACTATTGTGTGGGGAACATATCAAACATGGATTGAATCATGGCAGCCTATCGTGCAAGAATCAGCAGTGGAGCACGAAAAGGGGTCGGGACACACCCTAACTTGGTGGTGTCCCTCTACGGCGGCAACGGTGGAGATGATTACCGTTGACGGCGGCGGAGACCTGCGGCGAGGGCGCACAGGCGACGAAGGCGACGATCCGTAGACCAGGGCGGCGGCAGCAGGGGTCTTGGGGGCGAACGGTTTGAAGAAAGAAATCGCGCGCAGCCCCTCAGGTATATATAACCCCGTGCTGTCGGTGGGACCGAGTTGAAAAACTCGGTGTCACCGAGATGTATAACTGCTGTGCAGTTACGCATATCGGTCAGACCGAGAGTTTGAACTCGGTTTCACCGAGATGAAACCTAGATCAGTCTAAGCGTTTCGGTTGGACCGAGATTGAGAAACCGGTCAGACCGAAATGGACTTAGAAGGTTTTGGAAGTCAGCCTTAGACGAATCGGTGGTTCCGAGTGCTCCTCACTCGGACTGTCCGAAAAAGACTTGTTCAAAGTTGTGATATGAGCATGAATAGAATTTTGAGACAAGAAAGCATAGATAGCTAGGGAAGGTGCTTAGGCATTCTTGTCCATCCATTTGGCCAGAAAAATCAACACAATCAAAACAACAAATGGATGTCCTTGAATGGATGAAATCATGCATTCAACATGCTCACACAATAAGATAGCAACTGAAATATGTGTCAAACATGCACAACCAATCACTCTAGCTACTAGCACACAATTTGTCGATGACTAGGTCATCTATATATGAGTATATTGACTTAGGAGTCAAATGAGAACATTTGATCATAGGTCATACTCATCGTTTAAGCACAAGTGGGGTTACCACTTTTACATAAAGCATTTATGTGTTCACATCATTTGGAGATGCTTTTGCTCAATTTTTAGAGCAAAGCTCCCCCTAGATGTGAGAACCCCTTTTAAAGGGTCAAACTAACCTTGGGTTGTCGTAGAAGACTTCATGTAGATGTTGAAGATGTGGATGCTCAATGTTGATGTAGATCATCAAGAGTTGGGAGCTATCCTTTGGATTAGGGCACTTTCAATACCTACATGGGTTAGTCCCACAAGGAACAAACAAGAATATCCATAGACATAGAGTGAAGTTCACAAAAGATGATGTCCATGAAAGCAATGATTACCTTGTCCCTTGACTTACCAACAAGAGGGTTTGTGACTCCATGAACAAGTGCATGATGTGGAAGTTGATTGCACAAGTTCTTGCCAAAATGAATATGAGTGAAGTTTGTTGGCGGAGTCACCCTCAAGAACCTACTAGTTCTTCTTCTTTGGGATCCACATCATCTTGATGGGAATCCTTGGTGTTGTAGTTGAGCTTGACGAAGTAGAACTTGATGTGTCCTTGGGAACCCACTTGACCATGGCTTGAGGTGCTTCAATGAATGCATCAATCTCCTCTTGAAGCTTGTCCTTGGCCTTTAGCTTGTGGTCTTGTGGTGGAAGGTCATCTTGAGCTTGTTCCACATTGGAAGAAGTAGGATCATACTTCTCCTTTTGTGAAACAAACTGTGGAGTAGGGTATTGACCTTCTTCCCACTCAACACCTTTGGCGTTGAACTTTCGCTCAAAACCAATCCCTTGATTCTTCCGGTGTCTTCCTTGTTTGCGAACAATCTCCTCAAAGTTCTTGCTTCCGGCAAGACTCTTATAGACACCTTTCTCTATGATTTCCTTCAATAAGCTATTTTCTTGCTCAAGTGTAACTTGGCTTGAAACATTGTTAGTGGAATCAAGAGAACTACTAGAAGCAACAATATTGGATTTAACATTGTTATTGTTACTACTAGAGGAAGAATTTTTCTTATGTTTGTCATGCTTAGTCTTAATAGGTGGTAAGAAATTAGACAAGAGAAGTCGTTTGGCAAGATATGAAGAACTCTTCTTTCGAAGATCGTCATTGATCGCTTTTAGAAACTCATGTTCTTGCTCTAGAGTGAGCTTCTTGAAGCGTAGCTTCTCATGAGATCTTAGGAGCTCTCTATGATCTTCTTGAGTTGTTTCATGAGCTAACTTAAGAGTGTTTAGTTCTTTAGTTAGACGCTCAATCTCCTTCATAGCATTGTCATTCGACTCTTCTCGACTATAAAGACTACTAGCATTTTCATCATTACTAAGCTCACTAGATTTATCATGCAAGAGCTCATCTTCACCAAGCAAGTCATCCTCATCACTATCAAAGTCAATGAATTCAGGGTGTGTTACCTTGGGGCCTTTAGCCATGAAGCATCTTCCAATTCCCTCATTTGGTGAATCAAATAAGTCGTAGGAGTTGGAGTTGGAGGATACTAGTGCAAGTCCGGCAACACCTTCATCTTGACTATAGTCGGAGTCGGAGTGATAGCTTCCATCGGATTGATTGTCAGAGTCGGAGCCGGAGACCCATTCACCAACATGAGCTTGATGTCTTCTTCTTGTGTAGCTCCTTGATGACTTGTCTTTCCTCTCCGAATCCTTGCTTCTCCGAGAGGGTCTTTGTTCATAACGATCATCTCTACTCCTTCTCTCTCTCCGAGGTGACTCATCTCTCGCTCTTCTTCTTGGAGATTCTTCTCTTCTTTTGTGGGGAGCCGTACACTCATTTGAGAAGTGTCCGGGTCTTCCACAATTGTAGCAGTTTCGATCACGACTAGAAGATCTCTTTTCATCATATGATCTAGACTTTGAGCTTCTTTCTTTCCCTCTATTCTTGTAGAACTTGTTGAAGTTCTTGACCATTAGGCTTATCTCTTCATTGGAAACTAGCTTGTCACTTGAGGTAGTAGGAGCATCACTTGTAGCTTTGTAAGCACCACTTGACTTGTTGTGAAGCTTTTCCTTATCCTTAAGTGTCATCTCATGAGCAACAATTCTTCCAATGACTTCAGTTGGCTTGAGAGTCTTGTAGTTTGGCATCATTTGGATCAAAGTGCACACGGTGTCATACTTTCCATCCAAAGCTCTGAGAATCTTCTTAATGATGAATCGGTCGGTCATTTCTTCGCTTCCTAAGCCAGCAATCTCATTTGTGATGAGAGCAAGCCTAGAGTACATTTCAGCGACTCCTTCACCATCCTTCATCTTGAACTTGTCAAGTTGACCTTGAAAAATATCTAGCTTTGATTCCTTCACAGATTCAGTACCTTCGTGCATTTCAACCAAAGTATCCCAAATCTCTTTAGCATTCTCAAGACGGCTGATTTTGTTGAACTCTTCGGGACACAAAGCATTGAAGAGAATGTCACAAGCTTGAGCATTGTTTTGCAACATCCGCAACTCTTCGGGTGTAGCTTCGCGATCCGGAACTTTTCCTTCTTCAAAGAAATCACCTTGCATGCCAACACAAATAATGCCCCATGCGGCTGGGTTATGACCAAGAATATGCATTTTCATTTTATGCTTCCAACTAGCAAAATTTGTACCATCAAAGTAAGGACCTCTACGATAATTACCCTCACTAGACGCCATACTCTCCTAGGTTGTGAAACCAAGCTTATGGAGTCCAATGCTATGGAAACCAAGGCAATGGAGACCAAAGCTCTGATACCACTTGTAGGATCGAAAGTAGGTCTAGAGGGGGGGGGGATTAGACTACTTGACAATATAAAAAATCTGCCTTTAGATCATGCAAAGTTTTTGGCAGTTTCACAAACAAGATCAGTTCAAGTAACACCCTACACATGCAATTCTAGAGTTTATGCAGCGGAAAGTAAATTGCACATGTAAAAGAGAGGTGGAGAAGATCAAACGCAGTTTGGTGACACGGAGATTTTTGTCGTGGTTCCGATAGGTGGTGCTATCGTACATCCACGTTGATGGAGACTTCAACCCACGGAGGGTAACGGCTGCGCGAGTCCACGGAGGGCTCCACCCACGAAGGGTCCACGAAGAAGCAACCTTGTCTATTCCATCACGGCCTACGCCCACGGAGGACTAGCCTTACTCGGGGTAGATCTTCACGAAGTAGGCGATCTCCTTGCCCTTACAAACTTCTTGGTTCAACTCCACATCATCAAGACGGAGGCTCCCAAGCGACACCTAACCAATCTAGGAGGCACCACCCCCCAAAAGGTAATAGATGGTGTTGATGGTGATGAACTCCTTGCTCTTGTGCTTCAAATGATAAACTCCCCAACACTCAACTCTCCTCACTGATATGGCTGTGGTGGAAGAAAGGTTTGAGTGGAAAGCAACTTGGGAAGGCTAGAGATCAAGTTTCATATGGTAGGAATGGAATGGCTTGATCTCAACACAAGGGTAGGTGGTTCACTTCTCAGAAAGTGTATGGTAGGAATGGTAGTACTTTCTGATGGCTCTCCTCACAAATGAGGAGGGGGTGGAGGGGTATATATAGCCTCCACACAAAATCCAACCGTTACACACACATTTGACCAATCTCGGTCAGACTGAAGTGAAAACTCGGTCAGACCGAAAGTTCAAATATAGTGAACGTTGGGATTTTCGGTGGGACCGAAAATACCATCTCGGTGAGACCGAAGTGAGTCAAAGGTTAGGGTTTGCCATTTCGGTGAGACCGAAAATATAAACTCGGATATTCCGAATTGATGTCAACTGATCACAGAAGGTTGGCAGCCCTATTTCGGTGAGACCGAAACTCAGAATCGGTTTGACCGAGAAGCTAGGGTTTGGAGAAACAACTGAAGTGGTTCATCTCGGTGGGACTGAGTTGGAGAAATCGGTGTGACCGAGAAGTTAGGGTTTGTAGAGATAACTTCATCTCGGTGAGACAGAGTTGGTTTGACCGAGATTACTTATGGGTGTGTGTTAAGTAGTGAATAGTGCTGATAGTTGAGGGAGTTAGATCACCAAGCACTTGAGCAACAAGAACATTAACACAACCTCATCCCCTTTTAATAGTATTGGCTTTTCCTATGGACTCAATGTGATCTTTGATCACTAAACCAAAAATGGAGTCTTGAGCTTTTGCCAATGCTTGTCTTAGCATTTTGAGGGGTCCACTTCTTCAGACATTTCCATACCCATATCATCGAACTTCTCTGAAATGATTCTCAAGATAATATTAGTTCAATGATATATATGTTGTTATTAATTACCAAAACCACCCGGGGATTAGTTGCACTTTCAAACAGAGAGCATGCCAAGTTGATGCGATGGCACAGTGAGGACCGTAAGAAAGACGGGAAGTTGAGAGCACCCGCTGACGGGTCGCAATGGAGAAAAATCGAGAGAAAGTACTGGGAGGAGTTTGCAAAGGACGCAAGGAACGTATGGTTTGCTTTAAGCGCGGATGGCATTAATCCTTTCGGGGAGTAGAGCAGCAATCAAAGCACCTGACCCGTGACTCTATGTATGTATAACCTTCCTCCTTGGATGTGCATGAAGCGAAAGTTCATTATGATGCCAGTTCTCATCCAAGGCCCTAAGCAACCCAGCAACGACATTGATGTGTACCTAAGGCCATTAGTTGAAGAACTTTTACAGCTGTGGAATGGAAACGGTGTACGTGGGTGGGATGAGCACAAACAGGAGGAATTTGACCTAAAGGCGTTGCTATTCGTGACCATCAATGATTGGCCCGCTCTCAGTAACCTTTCAGGACAGACAAACAAAGGATACCACGCATGCACGCACTGTTTAGATGACACTGAAAGTATATACCTGGACAAGTGCAGGAAGAATGTGTACCTGGGCCATCGTCGATTTCTTCCGACCAACCATCAATGTCGAAAGAAAGGCAAGCATTTCAAAGGCGAGGCAGACCACTGGAAGAAGCCCGCCATGCGTACCGGTGATCACGTACTTGCTATGGTCAATGATTTACACGTAATCTTTGGAAAGGGCCCTGGCGCACTAGCTGTTCCGAATGACGATGAGGGACACGCACCCATGTGGAAGAAGAAATCTATATTTTGGGACCTACCCTACTGGAAAGACCTAGAGGTCCGCTCTTCAATCGACGTGATGCACGTGACGAAGAACCTTTGCGTGAACCTGCTAGGCTTCTTGGGCGTGTATGGAAAGACAAAAGATACAGCTGAGGCACGGGAGGACCTGCAACGTTTGCACGAAAAAGACGGCATCCCTCCGAAGCAGTATGAAGGTCCTGCCAGCTATGCTCTTACGAAAGAAGAGAAAGAAATCTTCTTTGAATGCCTGCTCAGTATGAAGGTCCCGACTAGCTTCTCGTCGAATATAAAGGGAATAATAAATATGGCAGAGAAAAAGTTCCAGAACCTAAAGTCGAGGGGTCGAGAGGCCGAAGGTCGAGGGGTCGAGAGGTTGCCTAGCAGTCGGGGGTCTAGGGTTGTGGATCGCCGAGCAGTCGGGGGTCAAAGTATTGAAGAATTCCATGACTTCATCATTTGCCAGAAGTAACCGGGGCATTTTGGTACAAAGTTATGCAAAGTTATTCTGGAACGGAGTTCCTGATAGGATAATCCGTCTTTTGTTACGAATTATCCTATCTGGGACTCCGTTCCAAAATAACTTTGGAGAGCTTCGTACCATCATGCTACTGTTACTTTCGCCTAATGATGAAGTATTGGTTTTGTTGAATCCTTTGACACTCGACAAAATGTGACATGAGGGGGTCTAGGGTTGTGGATCGCCGAGCAGTCGGGGGTCGAGGGGTCGAGAGAGGTTGCCTAGCTAGCTAGTGTCAAAGTATTGAAGAATTCCATGACTTCATCATTTGCCAGAAGTAACCGGGGCATGTTGGTACGAAGTTATGCAAAGATGTTCTGGAACGGAGTTCCTGATAGGATAATCCGTCTTTTGTTACGGATTATCTTATCTGGGACTTCGTTCCAAAACAACTTTGGAGAGCTTCGTACCATCATGCTACTGTTACTTTCGCCTAATGATGAAGTATTGGTTTTGTTGAATCCTTTGCCACTAGCTAGACAAAATGTGACATGAGGGGGTCTAGGGTTTGTGGATCGCCGAGCAGTCGAGGGTTGAAGCTAGTTCTACGTTTGCCATTAATATATCCATCTGTCATGTTTGAATAATAATTGGCATGTTGTAAATATTTGTAGAAACAATGGACGACAACACCCGAGACCTAGCACAAGAAGCGATGTTGATGGACATAATCGCAGACGGACAAAATGCCGTCAGGTCGTATCTCAACGACACCGATGAGCAGGTCGAACAAGAGCTGCGGCTGGAAGATCTAGGCTATGATATTGATGAATTCGGTGACCCAATGCACATGGAAGAAGTAGACTGTGAGGACGGCTCCGGTGACCCAATGCCGGTGCAAGAAGGAGACCGTGATGCTGGCTCCGGTGACCGAACCGAGTCCGGCCAGGAGGTATATATGTTAGTTAAGCATGTGCTGACTAGTTAATTGATTCATTCATTAACTCTCGTCTTTGTTCCTTTTCTAGCCCTCCGGATCGAGCAAATCTTCGGTAAAGAGACGAGGAGCGAAGAAAAAGTTGAGGCCGGATGAAAAGTTTGAGATCTCAGAAATCTCGCGCTCCGGCGAGCCGATTGCACCCATCCGCACAAAGAACGCATTTGTTAATCAGTGCGGGGTTCTGGTTAGGGACAAGATCCCGATCAGCATCCATCAATGGTTAAAGCCGGCTGCAAAAGACGCTCAGGTGACTTATGTCACTGATATGCAGAAAGAAGATCTTTGGACTAAGCTGAAGTCAAACTTCGTCCTACCGCGAGAGGTTGATCCGGCGAAGCCAGTTATAGAGGACTTAATCAAGTCTTATGCACTTTCGAAGATGGCAGACCAATTCAGGGCATGGAAGAAAAAACTGAATACGTTTGTCAGAGAGAAAATGACTCCAGAATTCGTGGGCATATATGAGAAGATCAAAGATGACTGGCCCGCATTTGTGGCCAATAAGAAGTCGGAAAAGAGTCAGAAGATGTCGGAGACAAACCGAATAAATGCTGCAAAGAAGATGCATCACCATCGCACGGGGTCGGGCGGCTACCTCGTAGCCCGGCCTAAGTGGGCCAGGGCTGAGAATGATCTGCTTCAGAAAGGGATCGAACCAGAGACAATGCACTGGCCAGAACGTTGCCGGACTTGGTTCTTCGGGGCTGGCGGATCCTTGGACCCTGTAACAGGGTGGTGCATTTGGACGGACAAGCAATTGGAAACACCACTCAGGAAGATGCGGCAGTATATCAAAGCAGCGCATGCAGGGACGTTCATCCCCGACAGAGAGAACGACGAGCTGACAATGGCCCTCGGGAATCCTGAGCACCCTGGACGGACACGAGGCACGCCAGGCTCCCTTCCGTGGCGTGCTGGGTTTCCGGACGCAGGAGGCTACAAATGCCACGACAGGAGGAAGAAAATGGAGATGACCGAAATCCAGGCGCTGCGGGCCAGAATACAAGCGATAGAGGAACGGGAAGCAGATCGGGAAAGAATTGCCGAAGCTTCCCCCGAAGCTACCCCGCCATCTCAGCGGAGAAGCAGCGTGGCTTCCACCGAGCTGCTTCAGCCAGAGCTTGCCTTGACGGCTACTGCCAGGAATCCTGTGGATGCTATCACGCAGGCACAAAATTGCCACCTTATGGCACAGTGGATGAATCTGAAGGTCAAGGCGGCTGCTGGCTCTGTTTATCCTTCTGGACCAGACGACACTTTTCACTGCCGGCCGATTCCAGAAGAATATGCTAGGGTGATGGTCGACGAAATAACGGAGGGATTTGAGGAGCTCCAGCTTGACCACCCTACCGGTGAAGGGGAGACTCGGCTGGGTTCTTCACTGAAGACTCCATGCCTATGGCGGAAGGATCTAATCAACATTCTGAACTGGACGCCTCCGCCTCCTCCTCCGACGACGACGAGTCAGGGCACTCCGCCTCCTCCACCGCCTCCTCCTCCGGCGAGTGACCATCAGGGCACTCCGGCGAGTGACCATCAGGGCACTCCGGCTCCTTCTCCGGCGCGTGGCGGCACACCGCCTCCTTCGCCGCCGGCGCGTGGCGGCACTCCGCCTCCTTCGCCGCCGGCGCGCCCGAGCAGACAGCCAGCTCCTCCTTCGCCTAATCAGCAAGGGCGGAAGAGACCTGCCGCCGCTTCGGCTGCTCCTGCTCCGGCGCCTAAGCAAGTAAAAAAGACAGCCGCTTCGTCTGGTCCGGCGACGTCTACCAGTACAGCCAGAGGCGGGAGGCGATGCAGATTCGGTCCTTCTCTCACGCCTCTAGAGAAGTTACCGTACGAGAGGTCCGACGAGGAAAACACGAAGATCGCTGAAGGCGAAGTGAAGGACTTTTTTGAAGGGTTGAAAGCACATAGACATCCACCTCCGGAGGAGAAGATAGATGCGGTGAAAGCAAAGCGCACTCTTGCTGCCCTGAAGCAACCAGCGAAAAGTAAGCCGAAGGGCAACTATGACCGCATTATTCAAAAGACATTTCAAGATGCCAAGCGGTCCGGAAGTACAAAAAGTGATCAGAGGTTAGCAGAAGGGCGAGCTGGGAAACAAATTGCCCAGCTCGGCGAACAAGCGAACCAATCGTGCCCCCCGCTCAAGGTGTCTAGCGACATGGTCGCTAATGATCCGAGGATGGTGCCCGGTTATACCAATCTTGCAGATTACGCGTCCGACGATGTACACTATGATTTCATGGACGTGCAGATAGAAAGATACGAGTACAAAAAGCCTCTCGTCAAAAATGAAAGATCTCTATCAACGAATATGCGAAGATTGCATGATTGGTACATGAAAATCTGCAGAGAGTCTGGGGGGAGGAATAACTTGTATTTGAGAGTTAAACCGGAGCATGACCTCGTTGGAATTGAGCTGTTGCCTTCCATTTGAGGAGTTCTATCAATTTTTCAATCAATTGGCCCTCGATAAAACAACGATCACCTGCTACTGTCTGTAAGTAGTACTACTTCTGTCATTAAGTCTCTCTATATAGCTGATCTTCATTGCATGTATTTATAATTATCCTCACTATATTATGCAGATTGAAGATCGTCGAATTGAAGAAAAGACAAGTAGGTGATATTGGGTTTATTAACACATACCTCATAAATGCAACCGAGGTTAAATTGCGTCCCGGCGATACCGAGACCAACTTGCTACGATCGTTGGTGGTAAATGAAAACAAAGATATAATACTCTTTCCTTACAACTTCAAGTGAGTGTTAATGTCTTGTGCATATTTGGTTTCCCTTATATATATATCAGTCAAGTTTATAGTGATGTAATTGATGATCTCATGCATTCGTGCGCAGCTTCCACTATATTCTCTTAGAGATTAAGCTTGAGAAGGGAATAGTAACTGTCTTCGACTCTAAACGTAAAGATCCCGAGGAGTATGCGGACATGACTCAAATGCTAGCCAGGTAAGTTAAATCGATCAATATTATCCACCATGCATATATATCGGCAACTTCATTTCTGATATCAACTAATTGTTTTCTTTGTCTGGCAGGGCTTGGAAAAAATTCATCAAAAAAGCTCCGGGACTGCCGAAGAAGCTACAATTTAGATACCCGAAAGTAAGTACTATATAGTAGCATGTTCCGCGCGCGCATCTCCTATATCTTGATTCAAGCGCTAGTTTCATCAATACCAATTTGGCATTCTTGCTTATCAGTTTGATTGAGCTCTATTTCTTGTAAAGTGGTTGTGGCAGGAACCCGGGAATGATTATTGTGGATACTACATTTGTGAGTCCATCCGCCACATGACCTGTGAGCGGGGCTACACTGATGAACAATTTGAAGTGCGTAAGCAATCAATAATATTCACAAATTTATAGCATCATATTTCATGTATTGACCCCCTACTTCAAATTAGATGTTTCGGATGCGGGATGAACTCCTAACACCAGATCGTCTGCGAGCAATTCAAGAGGAATTGGCGGCATTCTTCCTTGAACACGTGATCGCTGAAGACGGAGAATACTATGTGGACCCTGCATCCATGTGTTAGGAGATTATTTTTGTAAGAGATAATTATTGTATATATGTGCCCGGTAGTGTCGGATAGATATACGAGAACTTGTTGTTCGACCAATCTCTCGGAGAAGGAGAGGTGGTCGATATTACTTCTCTCTGTATGCATATATATATATATATGTTGATTATATATACGAGATCTTCTGTTCCTTCGTTTGCTTAGTAGCTAGCAGCTAGCTAGCTAGCTAGCGTGACTCTAGTCCTCTCCATATACGTATGTGTAGTATGTAGCGTCGACCAAGCACGGACATAAAAGAGAACACTTCTCTCTATTAATTAGCTAGCTAACACAATATATGAAACACCTAAATTAACCCCCAAAACCTAAAACCCCCCCTCCCCTTTCAAAAAAAAAAACAAAAACCACAGCCACAGAAATGCTGACGCGTGAATGCCTTTTGGTCCCGGTTGGTACCACCAACCGGGACTAAAGCCCCTCCTGCCTGGACTCGGTGCACAGGCCACGTGGACACCCTTTTGCCACGGTTCTGGATTGAACCGGGACTAAATGGTCAGAGCATTAGTACCGACCCTCTTGCCCCGGTTCCAGAACCGGAGCTAAAAGGCCAAATGAACCGGGGCTAAATACCCTTTATCTACTAGTGTGAGCATGTCTGGCAGTGGAGATGGAGCGACGGTTGGCGGGGCAGCCGTGGTGCCTTCCGTGCGAGGCTTGATGACGGTGACGACGCACCTGATTGTGAGGCAGTCGTCGACGAGGTACCGCCGCGACCTCAGCTTTGATCTGCGCACAAAATCTGGAGACATCGGGATAATGCTCGTACCGTAGAAGCGGTCTTGGTCCGAGGTCCTCCTGTTTACCATCGTCCCGTGGCGGTCTACGAGCCCTACGGTGACTCTTGCCTTCACAATCTCGCGCGCGGCTGCAGCTTGATGGAGATGAACAGACGCCGCTGCGTAGCCCGTGCCCGGGCACTCCTGTTCACGTTGACTACTATGCCTCGAAGTCGAGGTCGGCCTCCCGCCAGGGTAGAAGCTGATAGACCAATCGTGGCCGCCGACGGTGAAGGCACCGGAGGTCACGTCCTCGTTCATGGGGAGGTCCTTGATCCTCGTTCACGGACGCGCTCTCTGCCACGCATCTCGACGACGTGTCGGCTTGTCTGCAGGGAGCTTCTTCCCTGTTGCTCTTGGTGAGACGACGCCACAGATCCATCCTACTATTGCTGGCCAGCCGTTGATTTTGGCCGCGTGATCCCGCCTATGTCCTTCACAAAACGCCCACGACCGCTTGATTCCCTCAACCACGTCAGCACAATACACCACCACTCTAGCCACCTGTACGTGCAACCCAAATCCTTCCTTCCCGTGTGCCATGCATAGCTCCGACGAGAAATCACAGCTGGCCGCGACTTGCAGCACCAACTTTTGCTTGCACCACCAGCAATGCTCAGGTGCAGAGCCATGTCGCCGGTCGTCTCACGGCAACGTCGGCGATCTCGTCATGCACCGGCCACAACTACAACACCGGCAAGCTCCGGGATTGCAGCACCAGCAACAAGACTCCTACGACCATCCCTTCAAGCATCAGTGATGCTCTGGTTGCTCGACAATGGCCCCACTACAATACTGGTGGTGCTCCGTTGCAGCATCGGCGATGCTCCAGCTGCCCGGTGATGCTCCATTGCAGCATCCATGAGGTTTCGGTGGCCCAATGATGCTTCATTGCAGCACTGGCGATGCTCTGGTGGCCAAGCGAGCTCCGTTGCAGCACCAACGATGCTTCGACAACCCGTTGAGCTTCGTTACAGCAGCGACGATGATTCGGCAGCCCGACGATGCTCCGTTGACATACTGAGAATGCTCCGACTGCCCGGCGAGCTCCATTGCAACACCGGTGATGCTCTGGCGGCCACGCGAGCTCCGTTGCAGCACCAACAATGCTTCGACAACCCGCTGAGCTCCGTTGGAGCAGCGACGATGATTCGGCAGCCCGACGATGCTCCGTTGACACACTGAGAATGCTCCGACGGCCCGGCGAGCTTCACTGCAGCACCGACGATGCTCCGTTGACACACTGAGAATGCTTCGACGGCCCAGCGAGCTCCACTACAGCACTGACGATGCTCTGACGGCCCGACAATGACACATTTCAACACCGGTGATGCTCCATTGCAGCACCGGCGATGCTCCGGCGGCCCAACGAAGCTCCGTTGCAGCATCAAGGATGCTCCGACGGCCCGACAATGACCCATTTCAACACCGGTGATGCTCCGTTGCAGCACCGGCGATGCTTCGGCGGCTCAACGATGCTCTGACGGCTCAACAATGACCCATTTCAACACCGATGATCCTCCGGCGGCCCAACAATGCTTCGTTGCAGCATCGACGATGCTCCGACGGCCCGATAATGCCCCATTGCAACACCGGTGATACTCCGTTGCAGCATCGGCGATACTCCGTTGCAGCATCGGCGATGCTTCGCGGCCCAACGATGCTCCGGTGCAGCACCGACGATGCTCCGACGACCCGACAATGCCCCATTGTAATGCCGGTGATGCTCCCTTGCGATGCCCCGTCGCCCGACGACGCTCCATTGCAGCACCCTTGTGGTTCTGATGGCACGACGATGCTCCGTTACAACATAGACAATATTCCGACGGACCGGCGAGCTCCCTTGCAGCATCGACGATGCTCTGCGCGACACGGTGACCTCCGTTACAGCACCGACGATGCTCCGGCGGCTCGGCGATGCTCCGTCGCCCGACGACGCTCCATTGCAGCACCCTCCAGGTTCTGATGGCCCGATGATGCTCCGTTACAGCATAGAAAATATTCTGACGGACCGGCGAGCTCCTTTGCAGCACCGACCAAGCTCGTGACACGTGAGCTCCATTACAGCATCGGTGATGCTCCGGCGGCTCGGCGATGCTCCATTTCAGCAGCCAACGACGCATGCATCAGAGGTCGTGACTTGCAGCCAACCGAAGCCCTGTTGTCCCAGCATCGCCGGCCACCTCGGAGGCGCCAGCTCCCAACACTCCAGTGCCGCACGGACGATGGAACGAGTAGTAGGTCGCAGCATTAACCATCTTTGCCCCAGCCGATTGCGCCCTACGTGAGCAGCAGTTTAAGTAGCAAGCTAGCAAAAACACTAGCAAATCGTGTGGAAAAAGAAAGAAAGCCAAAGGAATCACGATAGCCAGTTGTGGGGACCAACCACTTGCAAAGACGCACATCGTGAACGAGCTGATCTGGTAATCGGACGGCCTAGCGGGCGGCTTACCCGTCGCCAAAAATCAGTCGGATGAATATAAATATTTCCTTTGTTGTATTGCTTGAGCCTCGTGGGTATATATATATATATATATATATATATATATATATAGAAGTATAAGGACCAACTTGGAGTACAAGACAAGCTAGGACCAAATCCTAGTCTATCCTATACTTCCTAATAATCCTTATACTCAACATCCCACCGCAGTCACAACAGTAGCGACGTAGACGGTGAGACTGGAGACGAATCCGAAGGCAAGCCAACGGACACCCCCCACAGTCGTAACGGTCGATGCATCGCGGAGTCGTGGCTGGAGTGAAAACCGACGAGGTTACTCAAGCAGGCGGTAGCCCTTTGCGCCGTTTGTCGATGTAGCCGAGAACATATGTGGTGGAGCCGTGGTCGAGGAAGCCGTGCGAAGAATGCCGTGGTCGATGTCGAGTCGGGGTAGCCGGTGTCGAGGAAGTCGCCGTGGAGCCGCGGGCGCAAGGGGCGCCGAGTTAGCAAGGGCGCTGTGGTGTCGAAGTAGTGGTGCGCCGGGAAGAAGATGTTGTTGACGACGCGTCGCGGCGGGTTTGCCAAGCCCGGGGACACATCGTAGACGAAGGCACGCACCTGTGTTGCCAGCACCGTGCATGCGTAGACGGACAAAGACGAAGTTGACGAAGCGCCGACCAGGCTTGCCAGGCCCGGGGACACGTCGTGGATGAAATCATGCATCGGTGTTGCCAGCACCGGGCATGCGTAGACGAGGGACCTGCACGAGCTGTACGCCATGTCGGAGAAGTCGGAGGGGCCAGTAGAGAAGAACTCGACGACGATTGCGGCGTCCATCGACGCGGGGCCGACGTCACCAACGGTGGTCGGAGTAGACGAAGTGGTCGGGGTAGATGACGGTGACGCTGGCGACGGGCTGGTGCTTGGACGAAGACGAAGGGGGTGGACGGGCGACGACGGCGGCTACGAAGGTAGCGGCGGCGACAGCCAAAGAAGAGCGGCGGCAGCGACGGCTAGGTTAGGAGTGCGTCGGCGGTGCTCGAAGTAGGCGAAGAACCCTGACAGCGTGGCGAAGACCGACGCGGATGGTGACGCTCCCGCGCCAAGGGAGATGGCACGGCGCATACCACGGGAAGTCGACACGCGGTGACGGCGGAGTGGACCGCGGGCCGCGGCGCTACGGCCCGAAGGGGCGACGCAGCGGCGGCAAGCGGGTCGGGGCGACGGCGGGAAGACCTCGGAGCGGCGGCGGGGACCGTAGGCCGCGACGCTGCGGCCCGAAAGGGCGACGCAACGGCGGTTCGCGAGTCGGTGCAACCGCGGGGACGGCCTCGGTGCGGCGGCGGGGACTGCGTATCGCGGTGCTACGGCCCGAAGGGGCGACGCAGCGGCGAAGCACGAGTCGATGCAGCCGCGAGGAGAACCACGGGGCGGCGGCGCTGCGGCTCGACGGGGCGACGCAGCGGCAGCCCGATGCTCGATCGGCGGAGAGTCGCGCCGTACTCGGGACGATCTTAACGGGACCTACGGAGGGGCGCGCAACCGACGGGCCAGGTCGGTCGCACGACGTAGATGTGGCGGATCGCGGCGGCGAACGGATGATCAAGCCGATCGTGCGCGAGGTCGGGGACGCCGCTCGGTGGAGACGTGGTGGTGGCGGTGTCCGAGATTAAGCCGGCGACGACGGACGACGTGGGATGTCGTGCGGACGAGCTTGTCAGCACCGGCACCCGGGATGCCAAAGCAACGCCGGCGCCCGGGCAGCGAGGCCCGAGCGACCAACGGAGCAGCGGCGCCCGAGTTGAGGAAGCCGACGAGCCAGACGTGGCCGTCCCGATGCAGCCGAGGACGAGGCCTGCGAGGTAGACCGTCGGGCAGACACGGCAGAGGCGGGTGACGTGGATCGATGGGCGGGCCGGCGCGCGAGCGACGACTATGATTGGCCATTGCATGGCGCGAGGCCGCCGGGTCGGGGCGATGCAGATGTCCCGATCGGAGCAGGGCGGTGACGGCCGGCGCAGGGCGACGGGCGGACCGACGTGCGGACGGCGGCTGGCCCGGACGGGCCGCTTCGGCGCGCGTGGCCGCCGGGTCGGAGGAGAGGCCGTCTGGTCACGACGGGGTCGAAGTAGAGGCGCACGGGTTCGACGGCGACGACGGACGACGCAAACCGATCAAGATTAGATCGGAAAACAAAATAAAAGTCGATCAAAATGACCGACGAGAAAGCGAAAAAACCTGAAGCAAGGGCTCGAGAAAAAGACTCTTTAGGACAGCCGGCCAACATGGTCGGCGGACGAACCCTAGGTACGGACGGCGCGGCCCCCGGCGACGGTCATGGAGGCCGACCGTCCCGGGGGCGGCGCGCGGGGGCGGAAGCGGTGACGGCTAGGGTTTTTGATCGACTTGTGATAGATACCATGTAGAAGTACATGCTCTAGCCAATGCAACTAAAAAACCAATCTGATGAAAGAGACTAAACATCACATTATACGTCAACAAGCTGTACTACCAGCCCATCTACACCGCCGCGGAGCCTACCAGTTGTACTGCCAGCCCATCTGCGCCACCGTGGAGAGCTGGGCCACAGGGCCAGGGGCGTAGCCAGGCCCTGGACGTGGAGTGAAATTCCTTTGGCGGCTGTAGCTACAGTTGCGTACTGTAGCTACATTAGCCACTGTAGCTCCACTGATGGCCTGGGGCTCGGCCAAATCCTGCCTACGGCACTGCACGGGGCGGTGGCTAGAATCAGACTTCATCGTCCGGCAGTACCATCCCTTCGGCGTGGGCAGGTTCAGCGTCAACATGTTCAGGGCTTCAGGCTGGCGTGGGGGACGGTGTTCGTCATAGGGAGCACGGTGCTCGCTATCTTGCTGCCCTACTTCAACGACATCCTTGGCCACCTCGGCGCGCTCGGGTTGTGGCCGCTCACCGTGTACTTCCCCGTGGAGATGTACATCCGGCAGAGCAAAGTGAAGAGGTCCTCCCGGAAGTGGGTGGCGCTACAGGGCCTGAGCTTCGTGTGTTTCACGGTGACAGTGGGCGTGGCTGTGGCGTACGTCCGAGCAGGGATCACCCGATCCCTCAAAAACTATGTGCCGTTCAAGACCAAGTTGTGAAGAAGATAGCTTGGTTAAGTGAATATATTCATTGAGTTCTGTTTGTGCAAGCCTTTTATCTGGAAAAGCTTCTTGTTTTGTGCATTTGTGCGTCTGGTTGAAGCATGTACATAAACCTAAAAATAAATGATACTCTATTTACTTTTTTTGGAATCACGAAGGAGGATTGCATGTCTAATATTAAGAGAGATAAAAAAAAAAATCACAACTAGAACCAAACGACGACAGGACCAAGGAGCACTACCAGATACCATACCTCAAACCTACCTACCACACACCTAGCTAGGCAATAGAAACAAGCTTTGTTGTTGTCAAATAGTACCAGAGAGGAATGCCATGAATGAGCCAAGATTTCTAGAGAAAAGGAGACCTGAGACAAGTTTTCTTGCCATCAAATACTAGGAGTTATTATGCCATGAAGTAGTAACCAAACTGATACGGCAAAAAACTAAAAATAGCATCAAAATGCAAACACAAATCGTCACAATATCATGGTAACACGTACAAGCTGAAACATTGTTAACTGAACATGGATTGAAATTTAGCAATCTGCATAATTAGTTGCAGATATGATACCTTTACCTCTTAACAGAACTAGCCACCACGGGACACCATGTCCAGTAACTCCTTCATGACCAAAGGACAGCTTGCTACCAAATGCTTGAAACCATCGGTTGCCATAACAGCTTGTAGAACATTCCTTGGAGCCATAAACTCGACGCAAGCTTCTTTGAGATCCTTGCAGTGGTGTTGCTCTGCTAAAACCAATGTTGTTGCAACAGTCTCCACGTCAATGCACTCAGACAATTTACTTTCACACATCACATTTAACCTATCCAAACCATATCGATCCGAGGCAACTAGCAGATGCTGCAGTTTTGCAATTTCACCTTCTTTGTGGTATATGAAGTGAAGAAGAGCCTCAAATATTTCAGGGTCGATGTCATCGATTTTGATGCAGTGTGTTTCCTTCTCCTTCATCGGACCCAAGAGCTCCGCCTTGAAAACCAGAGACCGTGCAGCCAATAAGCATCTGTGAGCTTTGAACGATTGGCCACCCACACTGAATGTCACATCTGCTCCCTGTCCATCCTTCCACATTTGGCAGAGCTGGTCTTGCAGATTCGGCTGCGGAACCACAACAATGTTCCTCTTAACCTCGGTGCGAGATTCTTTTATCACGGTGAGAACACAGCGTATAATCAAGAAGCCATTGTTCGCTTGCGACGATGCTTTCAGTTTCGCCTTCGCAACGAATTTTGTGTAGCCCAGATATGACTTTGCTGAGGAAAAGACATGGGCTACCTCATCAAATGTAGTTAATTGTGCCTCGCCGTCTTTCTCCAGCATGTTTAAGGTGAACTTAGTCCTGACATTATGCGTGTCATTCTGTTGGATGACACGGTCCAGAAAGACTGATGTATAGCCAGCGTTGTCTGCCATCCTCCCATCCGGGAAGAAATTGATAAACCATTCGAAGCCACCCACGCTGAAGTTGCTTGAGCGAACGTGTTGCCGACGCCGATGCCATCCAGCATCCGGTAATCGGCCACCTCAAAATCATGCACCGCAGTGACACTCTCCGTCAAGCATGTGGACGATGTCTTGGGCAGCTGGCCATGGTCTTCAGAGGTGGATTTGTTGGCCATGGTGAACAAAAACGCAACGGGTGTTGCAGGCTAGCAAAGCATACAGAACTTCCTCTGAACAAAATCAGTTTACAAGCTAGCAAATATGAGCCTTAAACTGAGAGATCAACAGGTTTCAACCGGCGAAATCGGACCTTGAACGAAAGAAACACAGCCCAGATTTGAATCTGATAACAATGAGATCTCAACCCCAAACAAGCCACCATTTGGTTGACGCGTAGCAGCTTCCCATCTACAAAAGTTGAGGAAAATTTAAGTCGGGGAAAATGTTTAAGATCTGAACCAAGCCTACCCAACACTAAAGATGGTTCACGACGAACGGGCAGCGGCGCACCGTGGTAGAGAAGGCGACGGAGCTGCGGGAGGGCGGCGCGCCGAGGAATAAAATACTCGACGGGCAATGCACGGCAACGTTGCCAGGAGAGGACGCAATCCAGCACGCTGAGCAGGTCCAACCGCCGGCGAGCCCGAAAATGGTGGAGGCTGGAGAGGAAGAAACCCCAGCCGCCGGCGCCCCTTGGAAGCGTTGGGGACTGTCGACTAGAGGCGCAGCAGACGGGCTGATGAGAGAGTCTAAAAAAGACGAGTTTTTAGTGAAACCGGCCCATGAGTGGGCTTCAATTTTTTCATCCTACTTCCTACATGTCGACAACTCGAGTACAAAAAACAAAAGTAGCTCCGGATTGTCTAAAAAAGAAAAAGCACCTCCGGATCAGAAGCCTGGGAGGAAAAAATGGCCAGCACCCACAGCATGCGCATCTATCAAAACAAAAAACAATAAACAATAAATGCGCCATGACGGAGGGTAAAGGCGTCGAGAGACGTTGCCGATGCCGGACTGAACAAGCCGATCAAAGTTTTCTTCGGCCCCCATCCTATACCACCAAACCTTCGTCGGCTCCGGATCCGGCAACGGACCACGAACCGAAACCTGTAGAGATGAGAGAGACATGGGGGTCACCCCACCATGAAGGAGGATCGAGAAGAATCCGTCGTAGATCTCCACGCGCCGAATCCAGCGATCCGACGTGGTCAGCAACGACTATCACCACCCCGCGGCGGCCGACGGCGTTCAAACCGAAGACCCATAATTGGATCCGATCTGAACCCGGCAGCGCCCACGACCATCGATCTCACCCATCACGCAGCCGTCATCGCGCCACGAGCAGGCCGCCGCCGCCGCCGCGCCGCGCATGACGTCGCCAAGAACCCGCCCGCTGCGGGACCTGACCCCACGCTAGCCCGGCGCCCCGCCCGATCTGGCTGCCCCACGCCAGCCGTGATGGACAGGAGGTAGAGACGCCCCGCCGCCGCCCAGCCGGCCAAGCTTTGCCCGGCGACGCTGCGGACGGCGGCAAGGAGAGGGGGAGGCGAAGGAGGGCCGAAAGGACGATGGCTAGGGTTCCCCCTGGTTTGCCCGCGGGGGCGACGTGAGGGGCTTTTTCTTTCTTGGGACGCGAAGGGACTTGACCCTTTCAGACATGAGTTTTGGTTTCTCAATTCTTTTCCTATTTCTTTTTTTATGTGAATTCTTTTTCTATTTCTGGCGTTGTTCCTCGCGATCCACAGCTCATACAGAAAGCTAACGAGAAAGCTACTCCAGACCTTTAGTCCCGGTTCGAGACACGAACCGGGACTAAAGGGTGCGATGCCCTTTAGTCCCGGTTCGTGTCTCAAACCGGGACTAAAGGTCCGGAACTAATGCCTTTTTCACACGAACTGGGACTAATGCTCACATTAGTCCCGGTTCGTAATGCAACCGGGACTAATGCCTTTAGCCGCTCGAATCAAAGCCCCGTTTTCTACTAGTGAGGGCCATTAACCAACTAACCCAACTTTATTTTGTGTTCATTAGATAGATCACTAAAGATCTGATAACTTACGTACAAACATCGTGGTATTTTTTGATCTGGGGAAACATTTGTTGAAAAATATACTCCGATAACTTATGTGTAAATAACATATGCTATACGCACCGCAGACGTGACAACCTACATACAAACACCGAGGTAACTCTTGACCCAGGGAAAAAGTTATTAAAAGCCCAGTAACTTATGTGCAAATAAAATGCTAAGAGACGCACTGTACACCTATAACTCACGTATAAACATAGTGTTAACTCTTTGACCCGTTGCAAAGTTATTGAAAATGTACCACCGTTAACTTTTGTGTAAATGGCACGGTGACATACACATTGCGGGCATGATAACTTACACACAAACACAGTGATAACTTTGTCCCAGAAAATCAAGTGTTGAAACTATACCCCCGGTAACTTATGTGGAAATTGGATGGTAATTTATGCATCGTAGACCTGCTAACTCATGTACAAACACTCGGATATCTTTGGTCTGAATAAAGTTGTTGAATACACACCCTGGTAACGTGTGTATTACTAACATGGTATACAAAACGTAGTGCTTCCAACTCATGGTCAAACACCATGGTAACTTTTGACCCGCGAAAAAAATGTTGTTGGGAAAATACCCCTAGTAATTTCTGTGTAAATAACATGATAATTTACCTAACGCATAGTTGATAACTCTCGTACAAACACCATGGTAATTTTTTGACCCGGGGGGGGGGGGGGG
>LR738710.1:832579936-832627978 GCA_902687465.1 Secale cereale | reverse complement strand
AAACATACCTCCGGTAACTTGAGTGTGAATAACATGGTATTACACGAGCCACTGATCAAATAAGTTACGCACAAGCACCATGATAACTTTTGATCAGGGAAGAATTTCTTGAAAACCTACCCATAAACAATTTTGTATAAATGGTGTGGCAATAGATATGAACAATAGAGCTGATAACTCACTCACAAACACCACGATACTTTTTGACTCTTAGATAAAAGTACTTCAAAAACATGCCTCAGTAACTCTCTGTGTAAATAGTATGATAACATATGCATATCAGAGTTGATAACAGATGCAAAAACAACATGGTAACTTTTTTGACCCGGGGATGAAAATTGTTGAAAATAATACCCGGTAATTTGTGCAAATAGCATGGTAATATACGCACAACCAAGCTGATAACTCACGTACAACACTGTGATAACTTTGACTAGGATAAGTTTTTCTTTGAAAAACATAACTCCGATAACTTTTCTGTAAATAACATGGTAATATTCGACCGCATACTTGCTAACTTACGTACAAACACTGTGGTAACTTTAACCCGTGCGAAAAGAAGTGGAAAAACATCCCCCGATAATTTCTACGTAAATAACATAGTATTTTACTCACCACGGAGCTCATCATAGGTGGCCAACGGGGCGGACTAGGATCGATCCGAACCGACACACGACTAAACGGGCCTAACCCGACATGACCCGCAAAGTTCTATATATAAGCATGCATGCCTTGTCATGTCTGCTTGTAGACCTCACCTTTACGGTCCAGTCACAACACCGATGCTAGAAGGTGGTATTGCAAATCGGATAATTAACTTACAATATCATGGTAATATTTTCCATAGGCAAAAAGTAGTCAAACAATACCTATGCTAACTCAATGTAAACACCATGATAAGTTACGTACTGAGGGGTGATAAATTACGTAGTATAGGTGTGGTAAGTTTTGAACTGGAAAAAAATTGTCGAAACATAGCAAGATGGGATCCAGGTTCGAAAATCTCGTCACGACATTTTTTTACGTGAAAACAGATACAGATTTTCAATCGGAGCTACGGTTTAAGGTACAAAACATTTTGAAGTTTTCAATTCGGTGGAATCTCTACTGACATCAGCAATTTTGTCCTAAGAGAATGGAGCAAATGCATCCAGTTATGTATTTTAAAAAGGAACAACAAACGCAGACTACTACTAGATGGATCAGACTACTACTATATAGATCATCCAGATTGAAGAAATATGCCCTAGATGCAATAATAAAGTTGTTATTTATATTTTCTTGTATATCTTGATAAATATCGTTTATTCATGCTAGAATTGTATTAATCGAAAACTTGATACATGTGTGAATACATAGACTAAACAGAGTGTTCCTAGTATGCATCTAATAGACTAGCTCGTTAATCAAAGATGGTTATGTTTCCTAACCATAGACATGTGTTGTCATTTGATCAACGAGATCACATCATGAGAAGAATGATGTGATGGACAAGACCCTTTCGTTAGCTTAGCACTATGACAGTTTATTTTTTCTGCTATTGCTTTCTTCATGACTTATACATGTTCCTCTGACTATGAGATTATGCAACTCCCGAATATCGGAGGAACACCTTGTGTGCTATCAAACATCGCAATGTAAGTGGGTGATTATAAAGATGCTCTACAGGTGTCTCCGAAGGAGTTTGTGGTGTTGGTATAGATCAAGATTAGGATTTTTCACTCCGAGTGTCGAAGAGGTATCTCTAGGCTCTCTCGGTAATACACATCGTAATAAGCCTTGCAAGCAAACGACTAATGAGTTAGTCACAAGATGATGTATTACGGAACGAGTAAAGAGACTTGCCGATAACGAGATTGAACTAGGTATGATGATACCGACGATCAAATCTCGGGCAAGTAACATATCGATGACAAAGGGAACAACGTATGTTGTTATGCGATTTGACCGATAAAGATCTTCGTAGAATATGTAGGAACCAATATGAGCAAACCCATCTAACAGATCTCCATTAAGCTTAAACTTAACTGTGAACCTTGCTGACCTCATGTAACGCCCCAGACACACCCGCCGGTGGTCGTTACTCCTGGCGGGATCTAGACTGGCCCCGGACACACTCGCTGGTGGTCGTTACTCCTGGCGGGATCTAGACTGGCCCCACAGATCAATACTAGTCTTTTCTGCGCACACTCATGCGCACCCGGGAGCAACTTCCCGGTCGGTCACCCATCCTGAAACTACTCCAAGCTGAGCACGCTTAACTTTGGAGTTCTGTCTGAATGGGCTTCCAGAAAAGAAGGAATTCCTTATTGATATGAGTAGTCTATCATCCCTAATAAGCCAGGCTATCACACCTCACACATCTCATAATCATGGTTGTCCATGTGCGAGAGAAACCAAACTGCTTGAGAGCAACCACTACTAGGGAATACCCTATAGGTAGATAGATAACAGTAGCGCGGGGCTCGCGCCAGGCGCTACTGCTAGTTACCAATAGCTAGTTACCAGTAGCGGGGTTGAGTAACCAGCGATGCAGCTGACCGTTGGTAGTGGCGATGTCCCACCTGACACACGCTACTACTAAGTAGGCTCCACAGAGCCGCCCCCGGAGCTGGCCACAGTAGCAGCGCGTATCACAGGTGTGCGCTACTGGTAAGCCAATTAGCAGTAGCGTCGTTTCCGTTTCCACACTACTACTGTGGCCAGCCCAGGCACATCTCCGTGGCCCCACTTAAAAGCAGCATGTACCCTAAACCAATGCTACTGCTAATGGGCTTAACATTAGAGGTGGACCGTTCCCCGCGCTACTGCTAAAAACCCATGTTATCATCTTCCCGGCCGACCTCTCACTCTCCCTTCTCACTCTCTCCCCCACACTCGTCGGCCCGCCCCCACACTGTGCTGCTCCGGCGACCCTCCCTCGCGTCGACCCTCCCACGCATTGTGGTGCTCCGGCCGCCGCCCCGGCGCCGACCCTCCCCCGCACCGACCATCTCCGCCCCCTTCTTGGCCTCGGCCCGCCTACCGTGAGTACCTCCTCCTCTCAATTCACCCAAAAACTATGTATCCCTGAATTTGTTGGATGAATTAGCAAATGCAATATGTTCACATTTTTTCTAATTTTGTTCATATATATGAAACCTAGGTGTTCATATATATGAGCCCATTTCATCATTAAAGCACTAAATAGGTATTTTTTAGTACAGTACAATGTAGATATATGTGATACGTCTCCAACGTATCTATAATTTTTGATTGTTCCATGCTATTATTTATGAAGTCTTGGATGTTTAATGGGCTTTATCATTCACTTTTATATCATTTTTGGGACTAACCTACTAATCCAAAGGCCCAGTCCAGATTGCTGTTTTTTGCCTATTTCAGTGTTTTGCAGAAAAGGAATATCAAATGGAGTCCAAACGGAATGAAACCTTCGCGAGAGATATTTTTGGAGAAAATCACGCCAGAGGAACTTGAGAACCACGTGAGGGGAGCCTCGAGTGGCCCTCGAGGGTGGGGGGTGCGCCCCCCTTCCCACGGCGCGCCCCCTGCCTCGAGGCCCACTCGAGCGTCCCCCGATGCCCTCCTTCTTCCTATATAAGTCCACGTACCCCAGAAACTCTGTGAACAGAGAGAAAACCCTAATTCCACCGCCGTAGCCTCTGTTCCCGTGGAGATCGCATCTTGGAGCATGTTCTGGAGCTCCACCGAAGGGGGATCCATCACGGAGGCCTTCTTCATCATCATCATCGCCCTCACCATGAGTTGTGAGTAGTTTACCACAGACCTTCGGGTCCATAGCTAGTATCTAGATGGCTTCTTCTCTCTCTCTGGATCTCAATACAAAGTTCTCCTCGGTCTTCGAGGAGATCTATTCGATGTAATCTCTTTTTGCGGTGTGTTTGTCGAGATCCAATGAATTGTGAGTTTATGATCAAGGTTGTCTATGAAAGATATTTGGTTCTTCTCTGAAATTTTTATGTGTGCTCATAATATCCTTGCAAGTCTCTTCGAATTATCGGTTTGGTTTGGCCTACTAGATCTATAGTTCTTGCAATGGGAGAAGTGCTTGGCTTTGGGTTCAATTTTGCGGTGTCATTTCCTAGTGACAGTAGGGGCAGCAAGGCACGTATTGTATTGTTGCCATCGAGGATAAAAAATGGGGTTTACATCATATTGCTTGAGTTTATCCCTCTACGTCATGTCATCTTGCTTAAGGCGTTACTCTGTTCTTATGAACTCAATACACTAGATGCATGCTGGATAGCGATCGATGTGTGGAGTAATAGTAGTAGATGCAGGTAGGAGTTGGTCTACTTGTCTCGGACATGATGCCTATATACAATGATCATGCCTAGATAGTCTCATAATTATTCGCTTTTTCTATCAATTGCTCGACAGTAATTTGTTTACCCGCCGTAGAATATCGCTATCATGAGAGAAGCCACTATAGAAAACTATGACCCCCGGGTCTATTCTCAACATATCAATCTACATCTACTTTACTTTTACCGCTTTTATTTGTTGTTTTATTAAACCAAAAATACCAAAAATATAAACTATCATCTCTATCAGATCTCACTCTCGTAAGTGACCGTAAAGGGATTGACAACCCCTTATCGCATTGGCTGCGAAGTTCTTATTTGTTTGTGCAGGTGCGAGGGACTCGCGCGTGGTCTCCTACTGGATTGATACCTTGGTTCTCAAAAACTGAGGGAAATACTTACGCTATTGTGCTGCATCTCCCTTTCCTCTTCGAGGGAATACAACGCAAGATCAAGAGGTAGCAAGAAGAATTTCTGGCGCCGTTGCCGGGGAGGCTTATGCAAAAGTCATATACCAAGTACCTATCACAAACCCTTATCCTTCACATTACATTTTTTGCCTCTCGTTTTCCTCTCCGCCACTTCACCCTTGCCGTTTTATTTGCCCTTCTTCTGTCGTGTGTTTATTGTTCGCTTGCTTCTTGTTTGCTTGTGTTGCTATGTGCCCTCAATTAGCTTGCATCTTCGCTTGCTAAAGTATGAACCCTCATCCACTTGCTAATCTCTTTAAGAGATCCAATTATGTTGAACCCATTGCTAGTGAGTTGCATGCACTAGATTATCTTTATGGGGTTTTGCTTGAAATTTATGAATCTGAAAATTGTGAGGAATTTTTAAAAGAAAAAGTGATTCATGATAGTTTGTTAAATAAAAAGCATGATTGCAATGATGTTATTGTCAATTCTATTGATGTCAATTGTGCTAATAATATGCAAAACCCTAAGCTTGGGGATGCTAGTATTGCTATGCCCACTACTTGTTGCAATGATCATGATTGGGGTGATTCTTCTTATGATCTTGGAAATTTATTTAAGCCCCATGATGAATATGAGATTGATAATAATGTTTGCAACTATATTGGAAGTGGGTTTGGAAGAGTGTCAACTTTAGATCCCACATATTTGGAGCATGATCAATCTTATGATTTTTTTGATAAAAGTGGGTTTGGAGAGGTCATGACTTTAGCTAATGTTAATCCCACTATTTTGGAAGAGTGTCAACTTTGCATGCATGTGGATCGTGTTGAGAATATGTTATGTGATAGATATTTTGTTGAATTTGATCATGATCCTACATGCAATTACGAGGAAAATATGGTTGTAGAAATCTTCATGTTACTAAATTACCTCTCGTTATGTTGAGATTGATCTTGTTTCTATCTTCTTCCTTGCATATGCTAGATCTTGCTTGTCTTGCTAAATTGTTTTCCTATAAAATGCCTATGCATAGGAAGTATGTTAGACTTAGATGTGTTTGTCACATGTTCTATGATGCTCTCTTTGTGCTTCAATTCTTATCTTTCATGAGAGCATCATTGAGTTCTCAAGCCTATCTTAATGGCTATAAAGAAAGAGCTTGTTGGGAGGCAACCCAATTTTATGTTTTTTATTTTTATTGCTGTTAGGGAATAAATATTGCATCTAGCCTCTGATTATATGTGGTTTCATGTTTTTTTTAGTGTTTGTCCCAAGTAGAACCTTTGGGAAGACTTGTGTGAAGTTTATATGATCTTGCTGTGAAAAACAGAATCGTTAGCGCTCGCTAAAGTAGTCGTGGGATTTTACTGGAGCGTGATTTTTTTATTATTTTTGCAGATGATTGGTAGACAAATTGCGCAAATTTACCAATTTAATTTAAATTTTTTGGAGCTCCAGAAGTAGGTGAACCCTGCAGATTACTACAGACTGTTCTGTCTTTGACAGATTCTGTTTTTCGTGTGTTGTTTGCTTATTCCGATGCATCTATGAGTAGTATTGGAGGATATGGACGATAGAGAAGTTGGAGTACAGTAGGTTTAACACCAATATAAAAAAAGAATGAATTCATTGCTGTATATTTGAGTAGTGGTTTGCTTTCTTATACTAACGGAGCTCACAAGAATTTTTGTCTAAGTTTTGTGTTGTGAAGTTTTCAAGTTTTGAGTATTGCTTTGATGGACTATAGAACAAGCAGTAGCAAAGGCCTAAGCTTGGGGATGCCCATGTCACCCCAAGTAAATTCAAGATAATCAAAAGCCTAAGCTTGGGGATGCCCCGGGAAGGCATCCCCTCTTTCGTCTTCATCCATCGGTAACTATACTTGGAACTATATTTTTATTCGCAACATGATATGTGTTTTGCTTAGAGCGTCTTGTATAATTTGAGCCTTTGCTTGTTAGTTTGCCACAATCATCCTTGCTGGACACACCTATTTGAGAGAGTTAAATATGGCCTAAAAATTATTAGAACACTCTATGTGCTTCACTTATATCTTTTGAGTTGAATAGTTTTTGCTCTAGTGCTTCACTTATATCTTTTAGAGCATGGTGGTGGTAATATTTTGTAGAAATTGTTGAACTCTCATGCTTCACTTATATCTATTTGAGAGTCTATTAAAACAGCATGGTAATGTGTTTAGGCTAAAGAAACTAGTCTTCACATGATAGACATCCAATGTCAATGTAGTAAAAAAATTCACACCAAGTGCATTGAATAGAATGAGATGTTGGATGCTTGATAATTGTTTTGAGACATGAGGATAGTGATATTAGAGTCATGCTAGTGGAGTTATTATGAAATTGAGAAATACTTGTGTTAAGGTTAGTGATTCCCGTATCATGCACGTATGGTGAACCGTTATGTGACGAAGTTAGAGCATGAGGTATTTGTAGAGTGCCAACATTTGTGTGGAGGTCGGGGGTGCGCGATGGTTAACTCATACCAACCTCCCCTCTAGGAGCATGCGTTGATTGCTTCGTTTTGATGACTCGTAATTTTTTGCAATAAGTATATGAGTTCTTATGACTAATCTTGAGTCCATGGATTATACGCACTCTCACCCTTCCACCATTGCTAGCCTCTCTTGTAGCGCGCAACTTTCGCCGGTGCCATAAACCACTATATATCCTTCCTCAAAACAACCACTATATTGTTTCTCAAAACAGCCACCATACCTACCTATCATGGCATTTTCATAGCCATTCCGAGATATATTGACATGCAACTTTCCACCGTTCCGTTTATATGACACACATCATATTGTCATATTGCCATGCATGATCATGTAGTTGACATCGTATTTGTGACGAAGCCACCATGCATATCTTTTCATACATGTCATTCTTGGTTCATTGCACATACCGGTACACCGCCGGAGGCATTCATATAGAGTCATACTTTGTTGTTGTAGTATCCAGTTGTAATTTCGTGTTGTAATGAAAGTGTGATGATCATCATTATTAGAGCATTGTCCCATGGGAGGAAAGGCTGAATCTATAAAACCCCTCCGCAAAAAAAGAAAAAAAAGGAAAGGCCAATGAAAAGAAAAGAAAAAGGCCAAAAAAAGAAAAAAAGAGAAAAAAAGGGACAATTGCTACTATCTTTTTCCACACATGTGCTTCAAAGTAGCATTATTTTCTTCATTGTAGAGAGTCTCATGTTTAGTCACTTTCATATACTAGTGGGAATTTTCATTATAGAACTTGGCTTGTATATTCCAATGATGGGCTTCCTCAAATGCCCTACGTCTTCGTGAGCAAGCAAGTTGGATGCACACCCACTAGTTTCTTTTGTTGATCTTTCATTCATATTTAGCTCTAGTGCATCCGTTGCATGACAATCCCTACTCGCTCACATTGATATCTATTGATGGGCATCTTCATAGCCTGTTGATACGCCTAGTCGATGTGAGACTATCTCCCTTCTTTTTGTCTTCTCCACAACCACCTCTATTCCACCCATAGTGCTATATTCATGGCTCACGCTCATGTATTGCGTGAAAGTTGAAAGGTTTGAAAAGATAGAGTATGAAAACAAATGCTTGGTTGAAATCGGGGTTGTGCATGATATGAATATTTTGTGTGATGAAGAGGGAGCATAGCCAGACTATATGATTTTGTAGGGATAACTTTCTTTAGCCATAGTATTTTGAGAAGACATGATTGCTTTGTTAGTATTGCTTGAAGTATTGTTATTTCTTATGTCAATATAGACTTTTATCTTGAATCTTTTAGATCTGAACATTCATGCCACAATTAAGAGAATTACATTGAAAAACTATATTGGTTAGCATTTCACATCAAAAATTCTTTCTTTATCATTTACCTACTCGAGGACGAGCAGGAATTAAGCTTGGGGATGCTTGATACATCTCCAACGTATCTATAATTTTTTATTGTTCCATGCTATTATTTATGAAGTCTTGGATGTTTAATGGGCTTTATCATTCACTGTTATATGATTTTTGGGACTAGGCTACTAACCCAAAGGCCCAGTCCAGATTGTTGTTTTTTTGCCTATTTCAGGGTTTTGCAGAAAAGGAATATCAAACGGAGTTCAAACGGAATGAAACCTTCGCGAGAGATATTTTTGGAGAAAATCACGCCAGAGGAACTTGAGAACCACGTGAGGGGAGCCTCGAGTGGCCCTCGAGGGTGGGGGGCATGCCCCCCTTCCCAGGGCGCGCCCCCTGCCTCAAGGCCCACTCGAGCGTCCCCCGGTTCCCTCCTTCTTCCTATATACGTCCACGTACCCCAGAAACTCCATGAACAGAGAGAAAACCCTAATTCCACCACCATAGCTTCTGGTCTCGTGGAGATCCCATCTTGGAGCCTGTTCCGGAGCTCCACCGGAGAGGGAAACATCACGGAGGCCTTCATCATCATCATCATCGCCCACACCATGAGTTGTGAGTAGTTTACCACAGACCTTCGGGTCTATAGCTAGTATCTAGATGGCTTCTTCTCTCTCTCGGGATCTCAATACAAAGTTCTCCTCGGTCTTCGAGGAGATCTATTTGATGTAATCTCTTTTTGCGGTGTGTTTGTCGAGATCTGATGAATTGTGAGTTTATGATCAAGGTTATTTATGAAAGATATTTGGTTCTTCTCTGAACTTTTTATGTGTGCTAATAATATCCTTGCAAGTCTCTTCGAATTATCAGTTTGGTTTGGCCTACTAGATCTATAGTTCTTGCAATGGGAGAAGTGCTTGGCTTTGGGTTCAATCTTGCGGTGTCCTTTCCCAGTGACAGTAGGGGCAGCAAGGCACGTATTGTATTGTTGCCATCGAGCATAAAAAGATGGGGTTTACATCATATTGCTTGAGTTTATACCTCTACATCATGTCATCTTGCTTAAGGCGTTACTCTGTTCTTATGAACTCAATACACTAGATGCATGCTGGATAGCGGTCGATGTGTGGAGTAATAGTAGTAGATGCATGCAGGAGTCGGTCTACTTGTCTCGGACGTGATGCCTATATACAATGATCATACCTAGATAGTCTCATAATTATTCGCTTTTCTATCAATTGCTCGACAGTAATTTGTTTACCCACCGTAGAATATCGCTATCATGAGAGAAGCCACTAGAGAAAACTATGGCCCCCGGGTCTATTCTCAACATATCAATCTACATCTACTTTACTTTTACCGCTTTTATTTGTTGTTTTATTAAAAAAAATACCAAAAATATAAACTATCATCTCTATCAGATCTCACTCTCATAAGTGACCGTAAAGGGATTGACAACACCTTATCACGTTTGCTGCGAAGTTCTTATTTGTTTGTGCAGGTGTGAGGGACTCGCGCGTGGTCTCCTACTGGATTGATACCTTGGTTCTCAAAAACTGAGGGAAATACTTACGCTACTGTGCTGCATCTCCCTTTCCTCTTCGAGGGAATACAACGCAAGCTCAAGAGGTAGCAATATGTAGCCCTAGGTGTTCATATATATGAACCCTATGTGGAATTACACCATACGCCTAGTGTCAGGGATATTACTAGCAGGTATAAACTGGCTAGGAAGGTCCGGATTACATTTACATAAGTTGTATTATCATAAGCCGAGTAGAATATGAACCGGAGGTTACGGCCCATAGAGGCTTAGGGCCCATATGTAAAGCTTATGGTTTATGAACCGTCATACCATGTAACTTGAGGTGTAAGATAGAAAGAGCAGAGACCGAGGTGGACACGATTATGAACCGGCCTCGGGACTCTGTAAACCGGACCGGGCGTTGCCTCCTATATAAAGGGACGACCCGGCGACGGTTCAAGGACAAGCAACGACCCGTCGAGACACAGGCAAGCAATCCGCTCCCCGTTCATCGACGCCCAAGCAATACCAAACCAAACTAGACGTAGGCTTTTACCTTCATCGAAGGGGCCGAACTAGTATAAAACCCTCTGTGTTCTTTGTGTGCTTTAACCTCTTCAAGCGAACCCGTGCGATGGCTCCACACCTAAGTCCTCTAAACCGGACATCTGCCGTGCCAATTCCACGACAGTTGGCGCCCACCGTGGGGCTATCGCACGATGGTTTCGAGTTCTTGAAGGGCAGCTTTGAAGGACTCAAGGGTTACGCGGTTGGCCAGATGACCAAGAGTCGCCGCGGCCAGATCTACATCGACGACGCAGGCTGGGGCCCCGAGGCCGATTCAATCGAATACGGATACCGGGTCCCCTTCGGCGGCATCCATGTCTTCATCGGCAAGATTGGTGAACCGGGACCTGAGCCGGACATCTTCCCCAACATCGTCGAGCCGGCTCAGCGTGCGGGATCGGCCTGGATTCAGCCCGCCATGAAGCGTGTTTTCGTTGGAACAGTACATGGAGTCCAAGCCGAGGACGGATTGGATTCTGGTGGCGAGACAGTTGTCTATTCTGACGATGAATCTTCATCCGGGGAGACCGAATCTTTGTATCTGTTGCAGGACGGCCGATCCGGTGTGTATCCGATGGTGACAGTATTCCAGACCCCTTTGATCCGCCAAACCGGGTGGCTGTCTTCATGGCCGGATGATACGTCCAAAACGTATCTATAATTTCTGCTTGCTCCATGCTTCTTTTGTGTGATATTGCTATGATATTGATGCAATTCCATACACTTTTGATCATAGTTGGACTAACCTATTAACTCAGTGCACCACAGTGCCAGTTCCTGTTTTCTGCTGTTTTTCTATTTCAGGTTTCTCCCATATTAAAAGTGCTCCAAAAATTCCAGGAAAAATATAGGAAAAATCAGCGTACAGGAAGCTTCGCGAAGAACCAAAGATGGGCCAGAGGGGAGCCACGGGAGGCCCAGGCGGCCACCTGGCGCGGCCCCACCCCTGGCCGCGCCAGGGGGGGCGCCTGGGGCCCCTGCTCTGCCTCTGGCTGCCCCCCTTCGCCTATATATCCCTCTCGTCCCGAAACCCTCGAGGACAGAACCCTTTTTCGCGATCTCGCCTCTGCTCTGCCGCCGCAGCGCTTCCAAGATCGGGAGCATCAGGAGAACTCTTCCCGGCACCCTGCCGGAGGGGAGAACCACCACCGGGAGCTTCTCCACCACCATGGACGCTTCCCGGATGAGTCGTGAGTAGTCCACCTTGGACCATGAGTCCATGATCAGTAGCTATGTGATGTTCTCCTCCCCTCTTTGCTCTTCATGGTTTAGACCTCGTGAGCTGCCCTACATGATCGAGGCACATATGTAATCTTTCTGCTGTTGCTTTGCTGAGTTTGCTGGGATCTGATGGATTATGAGACTATGTTCAGATTGTGTTTGAGTAGTATATTTGATTCACCTCTTTTATATCTTTGTTCTTGAGTAATTCTTGCATGTTCTCCGTTGCTGTTTATTGCTTTGGCCAAGTAGTAGGTAGTAACTCCAAGAGGGAGCGTTATGCTTGATTGTGGGTTCATGCCCCCTGATGACTAGCTTGAGTGATAGAAACATGAGTCTAGGGGATGTGCTCTTGCCACAAGGGATAAAACAACGGTGCTTGTACTTGCGGGTGCAAGGATTGTTTACTTTACGCAAAGTTCTTTTAATGCAGTTGTCTGTTGCTTTGAGTTTACACTTTGGGTGGGATTCGCAACTTAATACCAGCGAGATGTTCTGGATAGATATCTCAAGGTGGATGATTAGTAGTAGGTGCAGATGGATTTCGGTCTACTTGCCTTGGCGTACCGCCCATGCTTTTGAGCCTCTACCTTTCTTTGCAGCATAGTTAGCATTGGTTTGCGCACATAATCCTGTCAATTGCCCAGCTGTAATTTGTTTACCTCGCTTTGCTGTTTTATCGTCTTTTGGGAGAGAGACATCACTAGTGAACATCATGGGACCCCGGTCCATATTACCACCGTTGATCACACCTTCTATTTACTTCCTGTTTTTATTTCCTAGTTGCAGTCATAACTATCATTATTATCTCTTGTGTTTGATCCTTTGTAAACAAAAAGGCCGGAGGGATTGACAACCTCTCTGTACTCGTTGGGAGCAAAGTTATCTGTATCTGTGTGCATGTCCCGTCAACCGCTAAGTTTCTAGCGCCGTTGACACCTGCTTGTCGACCCTCGGAGTCTCACGGGATTCGATCCTTGGTATCTTTGCCAAGGGAAATTTTCCGCTACGCTACATCTCAACCTTCCACTTGGGGTAACCAACGAGGGGCGAGAAGCCATCAAGCAAGTTTCTGGCGCCGTTGCCGGGGACTCCACTCTTCAAGATAGGGGAGTTGCACGCTATCTTTTATCTTTGCTTTTTAGTCTTGTTAGTTTACCTTTCAGTTTTTGCTTTAGTGTCCCTTACCAAAAATCACAAAAATAGTTATCTTGCTTGCTGCTGCTATGGGTTCCACCGAGAACACCAAGTTGTGTGACTTCACTAGTCATAACAACAATGACTTTATTTGCACGCCTATTGTTACACCTGCCACTTCAGCACCTTCTTATGAGATTAAACCTGCTTGGCTGAACCTAGTTATGAAAGATCAATTCTCCGATGCTGGAGATGATGCTGCTTTGCACTTAAATAATTTTGTTGAGCTCTGTGATATGCAAAAGTACAAAGAAGTAGATGGTGATATTGTTAAGCTTAAGCTTTTTCCTTTCTCCTTGAGAGGAGGAGCTAAAATCTGGTTTTAATCCTTGCCTAGGAATAGTATAGATTCTTGGGACAAGTGCAAGGATGCCTTTATTGGGAAGTACTATCCCCCTGCTAAAACTATCCAATTAAGGAGTAACATAATGAATTTTAAACAATTGGATAATGAACATGTTGCCCAAGCTTGGGAACGCATGAAATCTCTTGTCAAGAACTGCCCTACTCATGGTTTGACTACTTGGATGGTTATCCAAACTTTTTATGCAGGCTTGAACTTTACCTCGCGGAACTTGTTAGATTCGGCCGCGGGAGGAACATTTATGTCAACGACACTTGGTGCTGCCATGAAACTTCTCGACGAGATGATGACCAATTATTCCCAATGGCACACCGAACGCGCTCCAACAGGTAGGAAGGTAAACTCTGTCGAGGAGATTTCCTCCCTAAATGAAAAAGTTGACTTGATCATGTCTCTACTTTCCAAGCAATCTTCTATTGATCCTCATGATGTTCCTTTAAATTCTTTGATTGCTCAAGATCAAGTAGATGTGAACTTTATCTCTAGAAACAATTTCAATAACAATTCTTATAGGAGTAATTTTGGTAGCAACCCTAGACCGTTCCCCTCTAACTCCTATGGGAACAACAATGCTTATCCTAGCACCAAGAACTCCACTTCTGAACTAGAGATTATGCTTAAAGACTTCATCACTACCCAAAAGGCCTTCAATAAGAGTGTAGAAGAAAAACTAGACAAACTAGATAATCTCTCTTCGAAGGTAGACAATTTAGCCCATGAGGTAGAGTTGCTTAAAATTAGAACTTCTCCTCTTGAGGAGAGGAAGACCACTCCTATGAATGCTATTCAAGTGCAAATTAATGAAAACATTAGGATGATGGCTAAACTTAAAGAAAGATGGGCTAGAGAAAAGGAGGAAGAAGATAGAATTAAGAGCCTTCCTACCCACCACACTGTTGCTACTATTCAAGTTGTTGAGGATATCCAAACTCTTAGCACCCAATGCACTCCTAGTCCCATTGGACCTATTAATGGTGATGCTATGACCTCAACCATAGAAGAAGAAACTCCTATGACCATAGAAGCTACCAAACAAGTGAGCCTAAAGGACACCACTGCCACTTTACTTGATAGTAGTGACCTTGATTTTGATAATTGCACCCTTTCTGAAGTTATTGGTTTTCTTCACAAGATGTCTAGAGATCCCCACACTAGCACACTTAATCTTGCCTTCACGGAGCATATCACTAATGCTCTCATCAAAGCTAGGAAGGAGAAGCTTAGGGTAGAAGCCTCCATACCTAGAAAGCTAGAAGATAGTTGGGATCCTATGATTAAAATTAAGTTGAATAACTTCTCTTGCTATGCTTTATGTGATATTGGAGCTAGTACCTCCGTTATGCCCAAAAGAATGTATGATATGTTTGAATTGAAACCTTTTGATCCTTGTTCTTTTGGTGTTCGTCTTGTTGATTCTTCCGTAAAGAAACCTTTGGGGAAGATCGACGATGTTCTTATCATTGTCAATGACAATTATGTTCCCGTTGATTTTACTATTATGGATATTGAATGTGAACCTTCATGTCCAATTATTTTGGGACGTCCTTTTCTTCGCACCGTTGGTGCTATCATTGACATGAAAGAGGGGAATATAAAATTCCAATTCCCTCTCAAGAAAGGGATGGAACACTTCCCTAGAAAGAAGATTAAGTTGCCTTTTGAGTTCGTTACACGGGCTAGCTATTCTCTTACTCTTGATAAAACTTGATCTTCTCTTTTTGCATCATGCCTAGCTTAAAGGCATAAAAGAAAGCGCTTTTGGGAGGCAGCCCACAACGAATTAGGTTTTATTTTGCTTTTGTTGTGTCTTGATGTTTGTTACTACAGTAGCATCATCATTGTATCTTTTCTTTTCAGCTTTGTGCCAAGTTTAGCCTTGCAAGAAAGTTCAAAAGTTGTGACGTGCTGTCGAGAAAACAGATTCTGTCCTTGGACAAAAAATTCGAATAAAATCACCAGATCATCTTTTTTATCTGAATTTTTTTGACAGCGTGCTCTATACAATTGGCATTCGAGCGTCTGTGCTGAGTTTTTTGATTTGAGTTGCAGAAGTGCCCCGAAAAAATTATTTACTACCCGCTGGTCTGTTTTTCACAGATTCTGTCCTGTTTTGCCTTTTCTTCGTTTTGCAAGCCTTGAGCTTGCTTTTTCTTTGCAAAAACCTTTTGACAATCTTGATAAACAGTAGCTCTTCAAGATTATCTTTATTTCCAGTAGGGAAAAATTATTTTATTGTGGGTACTAACCTTGCTAATCAGATTATGATGAGTTATGTATGAAGGGAGTTTTCAAGTGTGCGAGGGAAGATGATAAAAGAAGATTCAGGAGGGTCAAACACTCAAGCTTGGGGATGCCCCCGTGCACCCCCAAGAAATATTCAAGAAGACTCAAGCGTCTAAGCTTGGGGATGCCCCCATGCATCCCCTTCTCCATCAACAATTATCAGTTCGTCTTTCGTTCCACTATAATTTTATCACTTCATGTGTTATGTGCTATGCTTGGAGCGTCTTGCTCTTAGTTCTTTTTTTTAGTTTTCTTTAGCTTTGCTTGCTGTTCATAACGAGTTAGAACCCAGCTTTCTTTGTGTGGGAGAGAAACACCCTCCACTTCAACCTAGAACACAACATAGGATTTTCATGCTTATCTTTGCTGTGTGTGTTCTTTGTCTTTCCATAGCTGATGTCATGTTTAGCTCTTAGTTTTCATGCTTTTCTTTTTAAAGAGCTTTTGTTTAGTTGGTTGCTGAACTCTCTTGAGTTTTCATGTTTATCTTGTTAAGAGAGTTTGCCTGTTGCACTGAGTTGTGTGTCTTAACTTAAAGTAGGTAATTGAGGTTGCTATTTAATTTTAGTAGTAACTTGCAATAGTTTTGAGGTATTGCCATGAGTAATGTCTGAACTTTTGGTGTCAAGAGCTTTAGCCTATTAGTGATAGATGTCGTATTTTGGGCAATCCGTGTTTATTTTCGAAAACCTACAAAATAGTTGAGAACTTTAGCTACTAGATGGATCACTAATCTTTGGAGGGATCGAATATTAGAGTACACTCACGTACCATGAGTCGAGGATGCGCAAGGATAACCAAACCCCCATACACTCCTCCTCGGGGTACTTGTCTCTTTGTGAACCTCCTAATTAGATTGTGAGTTACCGATAATAAGTTCATGAGTTCTTCGGACTAATGTGAGTATTCGAAAGTTGACACTTCCACCTAGCCATATTTTTCTAGCCTCTTCGGTACCGTGCATTGCCCTTTCTCACCTCGAGAGTTGGCGCATACTTCGCCGGTGCATCCAAATCCTTGGCACGATACGCTCTGTCATCATAAGCCTCAGTATATCCTTCCTCAAAACAGCCAGCATACCTACCTATCAAGGCATTTCCATAGCCTTTCCGAGATACATTGCCATGCAACATCCATCTTCTCATGACTTGATCTTCATGTCATACATGCTTTTTGCTTGATCGATGAGCCGCATGCTAGTTGGGCCTTGCCCTAATCATTGCATATCCTGCTACACCGGCAGAGGCATACATTTGCATACATCATGATAGTTTCAGTTTCTTTATGTTGAGTACTTTTGTAAAGTGTGAAAGATCTTCTATACTTCTTGTAATATATAGAGTGTTGCCCCTAAAGTGAGGAAAAGATCCCAAAGAGGACAAAATCAAAAGATCCCAAAGAGGACAAATGAGAGTTAAATAGAAAGAGCCATTGAGGCCACAAAAAAAATAAAAAAATATAGAAAAAAGAGAAAAAGAAATAAAAAGAGAGAAGGGGGCACACTACTATTCCTTTTGAGAGATCCACACTCGTACTTAATCTTATACCTTGTACTCCATAGAGATTATCATGCATGCATATAGCTATGTGGGGACCTTCACACTATAGAACTTGGCTTGTATATTCCAATGATGAGCCTCCTGAAAAGAGCTCTAGGTCTTCTTGAGCGAGCAAGTTGGATGCACCCCCACTAGTTCCATTGGAGAGCTTACCTTAGCTCATATGTGCATCCGTTGCATGGCAATCCCTACTCCTCACATCATATCTATCATTTGGCTTTCGCTCGCCTATGATTGTCCTCATTGATGTGAGCCTTTCACACCTTTTTTGTCTTCCCCCTTCATCATTTTTCTCTCTTTGCCATCCTAAGTGTCAACTTTCTTGCTTACACTCATCCATTGCATGAGTGCTCAAAATATCGAAAGGGAGTGGATCATTTTAACTTGTACCTAGCTAGTGGTCTGGGGATGAGTCAAGATAAGATTCCAAAGAAGACCAAGTGTGAAACTTTAGTAGATTAAGTTCTCAACAATACAAAAACTATGTTTTACTCTCTCGTATATCCCTATCCCCTTTCTTGCACGCAAACACCATTTGGAGACATTCGAGTCACGGACAGCGAGAGCTCTTGCACCTTTATGTTCTTATGTTGCTTGTTACAATGCTAATATAGACTCTTGCTTGTTATGACTTGAATTGAATTACATGCCTTGATTGCTTTACTTAAAAAGTTCTTATATGGTTGGTAGCATGTCACCACAGAAATTATGCTTGTTATCATTTACCTACTCGAGGACGAGCAGGAATTAAGCTTGGGGATGTTGATACGTCCAAAACGTATCTATAATTTCTGCTTACTCCATGCTTCTTTTGTGTGATATTGCTATGATATTGATGCACTTCCATACACTTTTGATCATATTTGGACTAACCTATTAACTCAGTGCACCACAATACCAGTTCCTGTTTTCTGCTGTTTTTCTATTTCAGGTTTCCCCCATATTAAAAGTGCTCCAAAAATTCCAGGAAAAATATAGGAAAAATGTGCGTACAGGAAGCTTCGCGAAGAACCAAAGATGGGCCAGAGGGGAGCCAGGGGAGGCCCAGGCGGCCACCTGGCGCGGCCCCACCCCTGGCCGCGCCAGGGGGGGCGCCTGGGGCCCCTGCTCCGCCTCTGGCTGCCCCCCTTCGCCTATATATCCCTCTCGTCCCGAAACCCTCGAGGACAGAACCCTTTTTCGCGATCTCGCCTCTGTTCCGCCGCCGCAGCGCTTCCAAGATCGGGAGCATCAGAAGAACTCTTCCCGGCACCCTGCCGGAGGGGAGAACCACCACCGGGAGCTTCTCCACCACCATGGACGCTTCCCGAATGAGTCGTGAGTAGTCCACCTTGGACCATGGGTCCATGATCAGTAGCTATGTGATGTTCTCCTCCCCTCTTTGCTATTCATGGTTTAGACCTCGTGAGCTGCCCTACATGATCGAGGCACATATGTAATCTTTCTGCTGTTGCTTTGCTGAGTTTGCTGGGATCTGATGGATTATGAGACTATGTTCAGATTGTGTTTGAGTAATATATTTGATTCACCTCTTTTATATCTTTGTTCTTGAGTAATTCTTGCATGTTCTCCGTTGCTGTTTATTGCTTTGGCCAAGTAGTAGGTAGTAACTCCAAGAGGGAGCGTTATGCTTGATTGTGGGTTCATGCCCCCTGATGACTAGCTTGAGTGACAGAAACATGAGTCTAGGGGATGTGTTGTTGCCACAAGGGAGAAAACAACGGTGCTTGTACTTGCGGGTGCAAGGATTGTTTACTTTACGCAAAGTTCTTTTAATGCAGTTGTCTGTTGCTTTGAGTTTACACTTTGGGTGGGATTCGCAACTTAATACCAGCGAGATGTTCTGGATAGATATCTCAAGGTGGACGATTAGTAGTAGGTGCAGATGGATTTCGGTCTACTTGTCTTGGCGTACCGCCCATGCTTTTGAGCCTCTACCTTTCTTTGCAGCATAGTTAGCATTGGTTTGCGCACATAATCCTGTCAATTGCCCAGCTGTAATTTGTTTACCTCGCTTTGCTGTTTTATCGTCTTTTGGGAGAGAGACATCACTAGTGAACATCATGGGACCCCGGTCCATATTACCACCGCTGATCACACCTTCTATTTACTTCCTGTTTTTATTTCCTAGTTGCAGTCATAACTATCATTATTATCTCTTGTGTTTGATCCTTTGTAAACAACAAGGCCGGAGGGATTGACAACCTCTCTGTACTCGTTGGGAGCAAAGTTATCTGTATCTGTGTGCAGGTCCCGTCAACCGCTAAGTTTCTGGCGCCGTTGACACCTACTTGTCGACCCTCGGAGTCTCACGAGATTCGATCCTTGGTATCTTTGCCAAGGGAAATTTGCCGCTACGCTACATCTCAACCTTCCACTTGGGGTAACCAACGAGGGGCGAGAAGCCATCACCGGATCACAGTCCATGCAGCAGCCCACGGTGACTGGGGCGTTCACAGCAGAGGTAGCTGGCGCGGGGGCGAGCAGCCAAGCCCTTTCACCCTCTGACGCTCTTTCCACCTTGGTCGAGGAGTTGACAGCACGCGCAATACCAGAAGTAGCTCCTGCCAACAAGGCGCAACATGATGCGGAGATCCTTCAGCTGAAGGGCCGGATTGAGCAAGCCAAACGGGATCTGGACGCAGAGAAAGCCATGATGGTTACAAGGCAAGCAGAGCTGGACTCCCAAGCTTTCCGGCTCAGGATTGATCAGACTTCTGCGCAGGAGGTAAGGAACAGAAGGCAGCAAACTCGTCTACCGCCGGTCTATGAGGCGATGAATCTCTTTGGCACACCAGGAGCGGGAGCCAGCAATAACCTAGAAGTAAACAGGGGAGGAGCCCCAGGAGCAGGCACGCCGGTTCAACAGCCGGCCGCAGAGCGAAATCGTCAGGTTGTGCCCACACCGCACATCCCCACCCCTCCTGGCCATTATTCAAACCCGTTGGACAACATTGTCGCCGCCGCTTCACAACTGGCCACTTTACCTATTGAGGGGACATCCCCCGTGGCGATGGAAGCGCGCCGGGCCAAGGAATTGCTGGACACAACGTTGACACAACAGCAAGCGTACTCTTACAGCAGGAAGATGATTCATTCAACCCCCCGCCACAGCAGGAGTTACACTAGGCGTTGGGATGAACCGGAAGTGTCTAGCAGCGAACGAAGACGTCATCGTCACAGGCAGGATAATCCGGCAGGAGCAGAGGCGCACGCCCAGGAGGCGATGAATCGGGCCAGACCTACCGCCCGCGAGGATACCCGTCAAATGATGTCGGTTCACCCAACCACAGCAGAGACAGGAGTCACGGCGAGTTCTTTTGGAGTACAGTGTCTTGTCCTCGCTTTACGAAGCGTAAGGTTACCCAAAGACTTCAAAGGTCCGCGCAAGGTGCCCAACTATATGGCAGACCTGGCTCCAGAGGCATGGGTTGAGAGCTATGAGATGGCTATGGAGATGCTAGATGTGGATGAAGCGGCATGCGCCAAGTATTTTACCATGATGCTTGAGGGTACAACCCGGACATGGTTAAAGGGCTTACCACCTAACTCCATCGGATCATGGGGTGAGTTGCGTCGCCAGTTTATCAAAAAATTCAAAGACACGTGCAAGCAGCCAATGTCAGTAGTAGACTTAGCGGCATGTGTTCAAGGAGAGCAGGAGCCTACGAGCACCTGGGTGCGGCGAGTGTCAGAGATCTTGCACTCTTCCAATAGCATCAACCCCAGTACGGCGATAGTGACACTGGAAAACAATTGCCGGTTTGAGTCTCTGAAGTTGAAGTTGGGACGGCTCAAGCGGGATTGTAATGACATGGGGACACTCATGAGCGCTCTGGTGAAGTATGGGGACTCTGATAACGCTAAGTACCCCGAGGCAGATGGAGACAAGTCCGGGAAAGCAAACAAGGTTGGTAAACCGGCGCAGGCTAATCCGGCAGGAACAAGTTTTAATGGTAAGCGAAAGGCAGAGGGCGGCTCTGATTTTGTGGCCAATACCAATGTTCAAGGAAACTTTCAGCGCCGCAAGGGTAGGCCACCTCCACGGAGCGGAGGAGGATCCGTCAATCTGGATCAACAGTTGAATGAGCCTTGCCCGAAACATAACACGCCGGAACACCCAGCTAAACATACATGGGGGGAATGCCGGATCATGTTAGAGGCCATGAGACAAGCCAAATACAACAATGGACCACCAGGCGGCGGCTCGGGTCCCGGTTTTCATGGTCCGGGTCACCAGGGTAATGGTTCCGGATCAGGATATCATGGTGGCAACAATAACTACAACCAAGGCAACCACTAGCAGCATAGTCAGCATAGCAGCATAGTCAAGGACATCATAACTCCCTTTGGAGCCTTCTGCTATGTATCTATGCCTTTTGGGCTCAAGAGTGCCCAAGCAACTTACCAGCGTTGCGTACAGAATTGTCTTAAGGGGCAGATCGGAAAAAATGTCCATGCCTATGTGGATGACATCATTGTAAAGTTAAGGAAGGAGGAGACGCTGATAGAGGACCTAAAGGAAACCTTTGACAATCTCCGGGTTTATAAGATGATGCTTAATCCGGAGAAGTGCGTTTTTGGTGTTCCAGCAGGCAAGCTCCTTGGGTTCTTAGTATCAAACAGAGGAATAGAGGCCAATCCGGAGAAGATCAAGGCGATCACGTCCTTGACTAAACCGGCTTGTATAAATGATGTCCAGCGCATAGCAGGCCGGATTACAGCGTTAAGTCGATTCATCAGCCGTTTGGGAGAGAAGGCAATTCCGCTTTATCAGATGCTGAAAAAGACAGATCGGTTTATATGGAGCGATGCTGCAAACACTACGTTTGAGGATTTGAAGCGGCAATTAGCAGAACCGCCGGTCCTTGCTGCCCCTGTTGACAACGAGACGCTACTGTTATATATGGCCGCCAGTGCCCGTGCAGTTACGTGGCAATTGTGGTGGAACGTAAACAAGCAGGCAAGGAATATCCGGTTCAGTGCCCGGTTTACTACATCAGTGAGGTGCTCATTGAGTCGAAGCAAAGGTATCCACACTGGCAGAAGCTGGTGTACGGCGTGTTCATGGCAAACCGGAAGCTGAAGCACTACTTCCAGGGCCACCCAATCACCGTTGTAAGCTCAGCTCCGTTGGGGGACATAATCCAGAACAGAGAGGCCACGGGCAGAGTAGCAAAGTGGGCCATTGAGCTTGGCCCACATGGATTGAAGTATGTACCCCGTACTGCTGTCAAGTTCCAGGCATTGGTAGATTTCATAATGATTGGACAGAATTGGAAACACCAGAGGAGAAGCCGGATCATACATACTGGACTAATCACTTTGACGGATCAAAGCAATTAGAAGGCTCGGGGGCTGGAGTCGTGTTAACTTCCCCACGAGGTGACAAGTTTTGTTGTGTCCTCCGACTAATGTTTCCTTGTACTAACAATGCGGCTGAATACGAAGCACTGCTTCACGGCCTGCTGATGGCTAAGGAGATGAACTTGAGTCGGGTCAAGTGCTTTGGTGATTTAGATCTAGTGGCGCAACAGGTGTCTGGTAAGTGGGACTCTAAAGACCCTCTCATGGCAGCTTACAGGCGAGATGTTGAAGCAGTTGCAGGATGTTTCAAAGGATATCAGGTGGATCACATAGACCGGCGAAAAAATGAAGCAGCCGATGGTCTAAGCCGGCTAGGTTCTCAGCGTAAACCGGTGCCACCAAACACGTTCTTGGATGAGTTACACAGTCCGTCAGTTCAGGTACCAACGGAGGAGGATTTGGCTGTTCCTGATCCAGAAGCACAACTAGTCGCAGCACTTCATGTTATTCCAGATTGGACACTCCCGTATTTGGCGTACCTAAGCCGAGGAGAGTTGCCAGATGATGAGATTGAAGCTAGGCAGATAATCCGGCGATCCAAGTCTATGACCATTGTTAACGGAGAACTTCATCACCGTAGCGTCTCTGGGGCGTTTCAGCGATGTGTATCATCGGAAGAAGGCAATGATATTCTTCGGGAGATACATGAAGGAGATTGTGGTCATCACGCCGCTTCAAAGTCACTAGTAGCCAAGGCCTTTTGTCATGGATTTTACTGGTTAACCGCTCATGCTGATGCGGAGGATCTAGTCCGGAGATGTGACGCTTGTCAGAAATTTTCTCGGCGGGCTCTTGTTCCGACACAGGAGCTGCGGATGATTCCAATTACTTGGCCGTTTGCGACTTGGGGGCTTGATATGGTTGGGCCTTTTAAACGATCCCAAGATCAAAAAACCCACCTGTTGGTGGCAGTGGACAAGTTTACAAAATGGATTGAGGCAGAGCCTGTCAGTAAGTGTGATGCGGCAACAGCGGTTAAATTCATCAAAAAAGTAATTTTCCGGTTTGGCTTTCCACACAGCATTATTACTGATAATGGCACCAATCTATCCAAGGGAGAGATGGAAGAATTCTGCCAAAGGGAACATATTCGCCTGGATGTGTCTTCAGTAGCTCACCCTCAATCCAATGGTCAAGCTGAAAGGGCCAACCAAGAAATCTTGCGAGGCATTAAGCCCCGGCTTATGACTCCCTTGCAGAGAACACCAGGGTGCTGGATTGAGGAGTTACCTTCTGTCCTCTGGAGCATCAACACTACGCCTAACAAGGCTACATGCTACACGCCCTTCTTCATGGTGTACGGTGCTGAAGCGGTTCTTCCAAGTGATATCCGGCACGACTCACCACGGGTGGCAGCTTATGTTGAAGCGGCCAATGAGCAAGCAAGACAGGACAGCTTAGACCAGCTGGATGAAGAGCGTGACATAGCAGCAGCACGATCTGCAATTTATCAGCAGGACCTGCGCAGATATCACAGTCGCCGGGTTAAGACCAGGACGTTCCACGAGGGGGACCTGGTACTCCGACTTATACAAGACCAGACAGATATGCACAAGCTATCCCCACCTTGGGAAGGGCCCTTTGTGGTCAGCAAGAACCTACACAACGGTTCATATTACCTGGTGGACGTTCGAGAACATAAAGACTCACGGACAGCAGAGGAAGAGACGAAGAGGCCGTGGAACATTGCCCTTCTGCGGCCTTACTACACTTGAGCCATGAGCTCCGCTTCATGTATCCTGTATATATTATGATCAATAAATAAACCGGCACCCCTGGTAAACCGGGGGATCAGCCTTTTTCTTCTAAATAAATGTCTTATGGGAATTCACTCAGGTGATATCCATCTAAAGTTTACTTCTCTTGATATATATCATTTTCATCAAAGAAGAACACGATGCTTTGATCCGTTTATTTTGCTATGCAGGACAATTCTATAAGGGACCAAACAGGACTTGCCATACAAGCGCAACTCTCTCATAGGTACCCTACCTCCACGGTCACTAGGGGGCTACGGATCGCATTCGAATCCTAGCTTAATCCCTTTTGGTCCGGTTTATATGATCGTATTCGAATCATTGCTCCTTGGATTACATCCATTGATTGGCAAAATAAATCATTGCTCCTTGGATTACATCCATTGATTGGCAAAATAAATCATTGCTCCTTGGATTACATCCATTGATTGGCAAAATAAATCATTGGTCCTTGGATTACATCTATTGATTGGCAAAATAAATCATTGCTCCTTGGATTACATCCATTGATTGGCAAAATAAATCATTGCTCCTTGGATTACATCCATTGATTGGCAAAATAAATCATTGCTCCTTGGATACATCCATTGATTGGCAAAATAAATCATTGCTCCTTGGATCACATACATTGATTGGCAAAATTATAGCTCCTTGGATCACATCCATTGATTGGCAAAATGAATCATAGCTCCTTGGATCACATCCATTGATTGGCAAAATGAATCATAGCTCCTTGGATTACATTCATTGATTGGCAAATATAGAGCCTGGCAGCTCACAAAAAGCCTCGACTACATGGTCTTATTTGCAACGATGTTTTGTGTTTTGTGATTTTTTCAAAGTTTTCTGTGGGTAACCAAGTTTTTGATCCGGAACTGGGCAACTTCAAAGTTGACCACATATCTACAAAGTCTGGGTCACAGAACACCAGCATGATTTAAACCGGCGTTTATCATAACCCGGAACAATCATTGGGCAAACGCCAAGAGGGCCAAGAGCCTAATCAGAATCTACTCGTTCAATTATGCCTACTGGATTAAGGATGTCAAGCACATTTAATCAAAGGTATGAAGTATTTTTTGGTATAAAACACATACTCTTTCAATATATATGCCTGTGGGAGCAATGTAATAGGTCCAGTGGTAAACCACCAGGACATCTTTTTAGCGCTGTCTATGCAGATACAGATAACATAAACGGGTCAACCATAGCAGGCAAGGGATTAAAATTGGCAGACGCCAAGTCAAGCTGTGACATCCGAATTGAGACAGACAATGTTTCGAACTATCCTATTACAAGGCACTTGCAGGCCTGAACGGATTAAAGTTTTCTGGCAACAGATTTCAGCAGCTAAGAGTTAAACTGAGCGGCTTATGATTCTTCTTCCTTACGCGAAGGCTGAGGATCGGCTTGTTCTGGAACTTCTTCATCTTCATGAAGCGGCTGGAAGTCGGGAACGCGCCAGTCAATCTTGGATAGTGCACGGAAGTACATTTCCTCAGTAATAAGATCGGACGGATCAATATCTGGAGCGAAAGTATGGGCACGCACTGGCGGGATCAGATTCTCGGTATCATAAACCGGCCGGTCCGCCCGTTCATTTTCTAAGTCATATGTCGGATGATACCTGGTCAGGTCCGCTTCATCAGCAAGCTTGCTAGCAAGAGGGCGCATCTCCTTGGTTAAAGCACGGAGGTCCTCGCCAGAGAAGGCAGATCCATCTTCCTTGTTACTGGGATACCCGTTCATAGCTTCCTCCGGATCAAAATCCGGAACCCATGCCTTGGCCCGAGTCAGTGCTACAAGTGAACCGGCCCGGGCAGCAGATTTCTTCACTTCTACCAAACACACAGGCAGGATGGATAGCTTCTCTAAAGTACCTTGGATAGTTGTTGGAGCCGCTTTCTGATGGGACATTGCACTTATAATCCTTTGAGCGCCGGAATACAGCTGCTCCACCAAGGTATAAGAGGCCTTGAGCTTCTTTCGGACGTCATCTCCAAGATGATTTATGCGTCGCCCTAAAGTTGATTGTTAAAGATTAAACCGGAGCGGAACAAAGATTGCAGAGATGAAAACACATGCAAATTGAGTGCTTACCAAAGATAGCAGAGGTCATAAGTTCTATTTGCTGTCTTAAACCGATGAGCTCTTGCGTCACCGGATTAAGGGCAGCTTCAGCATCTTTTGCTCTTTTCTCAAGAGCATTCCTCTGCACCTCCCAGGCGGACCGCTCCGCTTCAAAGTCTTTTTTCAGCTTTTCTGTGTTGGTTAAGTTCAGCGCAAGCTCTTCCTTGGCTTTGGCAGAGGCCGTTTCAGTAGCAGCCAGTCTATTCCGGAGCTCAGTTACCTCTGCAGCCCTCCGGGTCAAGTCAGCCTACAAGGAAATCAAATGGAGTAAAAGACAATTCAGACAAGTCTCAAGCATATAAACAAGTTATCCACTTGACACTTGGGGGCTAATGTACAGTTGAAGTATTAAAAGAGAAATTCAGACAAGTCCCGGGCACATGAAACAAGTTATGCCCCTGGCACTTGGGGGCTAATGTAAGTTCATTTTGCATACATTGGAAGTGCCGGTTCACCTACACTGAAGCTAAACCGGTACTTGGGGGCTACTATGGCCTAAAGACATGAGTACAAAGAATACAAAACAGAGACAAGTAAAGGAAGTTACCTCGTACTTATCCTTCATCATATTAACCAACCCCAATTCATAATCGCGGCTGGTATGAAGCCGGTTCAAATACCCGGAATAAAGTTCCTGGGCACTCAATTGGGCATAGCTGGACAAGTCCGTGCTCCACTTGCCCTTTTCTTGTTGAAGCTTCTCCTCTTTGGCAGTATGTTTGGCCAAGATGGTAGGCTCAGCAGGAGCGGTAAAACCTGACCCGGTTATCTGAACATCCGGGGAAGAAGCAGTAGTTGGTTGAGAAGGGGCAACAATAGGTGCCGGGCTAACAGGAGCCGGGTTAGTCCGAGGAGGGCTAACCCGGAAAGGACTCGCCAGTTCAACTACATTTTCCATATTATCATCTTCCGGGGCAACAATGTCATCGTGATCCATGGGAATAGGGTTGTTAAACTGAGCTGCAGGATCGTTCTCTGGAGGGATGATTTCGTCCGGATCAGCTGCCGGCTCAGCAGTAGCAGTCTCGGACGCCGTTTTGGTGGCTTTCGCCTTCTTGCTAGGCTTGGGCTTGCTGAAGAAAATTAAAGGAACAATGAGAATCATCAAGGTACAAATACAAAGATAAACCGGACGTTGAAAAGGACTTACCCAGGCACGGTCTTCAGCACAGGGACCTGTGTAGCGGTCGACTCGCCAGAAGAGGACAAAGGAGCCTCCTGACAGTTAGGATCAGACAGTTTAAGCGGTTTACGTATAAGTCCGGCCTTTGGATGAAGAAGAGTTGGAAAAAGTAAAACCTCAGAGCGGCGCCTGCGAGCCAGAGTAAGAGGTATGCCGGAGGACTCCACTACATGGCCGCTATGACGTGTAGTCCGGCGCGCCTCATGCTGCTGCTTCTTCAAAAGAAATTTGGGGACCAATTGAGCATAAGGATGAGAAAAAGGGTATTTCCGAGACGCCCGGCGGATTTTGGGCGCCGGTGGTTCTGAGTCTAAAGAAAGAGAGATTACCTCAACTTCCGCCACTTTACTTCCTTCAGCCAGATCCTGCGGAAAGGCATTATTAACATAAATTTGATAAAGGGAGATTACAATATATCAGTATCAATTCATACCTTGGAATCCGAATCATCTTCCTCAGGACGTGAACCAGAGGGGGCAGCCGCCTTCTTCTTCTTGACAACATACGTCTTCCGGCGTGGTTGTTTGCCCGGTTTGTCTTGAGGTTTCTGTTGGGGAACGTAGTATTTTAAAATTTTAATACGATCACGCAAGATCTATCTACCAGATGCATAGCAACGAGAGGGAAGAGTGTGTCTACGTACCCTCGTAGACCGGAAGCGGAAGCGTCAAGTGACGCGGTTGATGTAGTCGAACTTCTTCGCGATTCAACCGATCAAGCACCGAACGTACGGCACCTCCGCGTTCAGCACACGTTCAGCTTGATGACGTCCCATGAGCTCTTGATCCAGTTGAGCTTCACGGGAGAGTTTCGTCAGCATGACGGCGTGGTGACGGATATGATGTATCTACCGGCGCAGGGCTTCGCCTAAGCACTGCGATGGTATGACCGAGGTGTGTTTCTGTGGAGGGGGGCACCGCACACGGCTGGAACAATTCAACTTGTGTGTCTTTGGGTGCCCCCTGCCCCCGTATATAAAGGAGCAAGGGGAGGGCTGGCCGGCCTCCTATGGTGCGGCTAGGGATGCAATCCTACTAGGAATAGGATTGCAATCCTATTCCTAGTAGGAGTCCACCAAGAAGGAAGAGAGGGAAAGGAAAAAGAGGGAGAGGTGGCGCCCCCCAATCCTAGTCCAACTAGGATTCCCTGGTGGGGCGCCGGCCAGCCTCTATGGGCTGCCTCTCTTCTTTCCTCAAGGCCCACTATGGACCATCCCCCCTCGTGGGGGGTTCCGGTAACACCCTGCGGCAATCCACTTAAATCCGAAACTTTTCCGGAACACTTCCGGTGTTCGAATATAGTCGTCCAATATATCAATCTTTATGTCTCGGACATTCCGAGACTCCTCGTCATGTCCGTGATCTCATCCGGGACTCCGAACTATCTTCGGTACATCAAAACTCATAAACTCATAATACAGATCGTCATCAAACGTTAAGCGTGCGGACCCTATGGGTTCGAGAACTATGTAGACATGACTGAGACTCATCTCCGGTCAATAACCAATAGCGGAACCTGGATGCTCATATTGGCTTCTACATATTCTACGAAGATCTTTATCGGTCAAACCGCATAACAACATACGTTGTTCCCTTTGTCATCGGTATGTTACTTGCCCGAGATTCGATCGTCGGTATCTCTATACCTAGTTAAATCTCGTTACCGGCAAGTCTCTTTACTCGTTCCGTAACACATCATCTCGTGACTAACTCATTAGTCTTTTGCTTGCAAGGCTTATTATGATGTGTGTTACCGAGAGGGCCCAGAGATACCTCTCCGACACTCGGAGTGACAAATCCTAATCTTGATCTATGCCAACACCACGAATACTTTCGGAGACACCTGTAGAGCATCTTTATGATCACCCAGTTACGTTGTGACGTTTGATAGCACACAAGGTGATCCTACGGTATTTGGGAGTTGCATAATCTCATAGTCATAGGAACATGTATAAGTCATGAAGAAAGCAATAGCAGTAAAACTAAACGATCATAGTGCTATGCTAACGGATGGGTCTTGTCCATCACATCATTCTCCTAATGATGTGATCCCGTTGATCAAATGACAACTCATGTCTATGGATAGGAAACATAACCATCTTTAATCAATGAGCTAGTCTAGTAGAGGCATACTAGGGACATACTGTTTTGTCTATGTATTCACACATGTACTAAGTTTCCGGTTAATACAATTCTAGCATGACTAATAAACATTTATCATGATATAAGGAAATATAAATAACAACTTTATTATTGCCTCTAGGGCATATTTCCTTCAGTCTCCCACTTGCACTAGAGTCAATAATCTAGCTCACATCGCCATGTGATTTAATACCGATAGTTCACATCGTTATGTGAATAACACCCATAGTTCACATCACCATGTGACCAACACCCAAAGGGTTTACTAGAGTCAATAATCTAGTTCACAGTGAGAGAAGTTTAGTCAACGGGTCTGTCACATTCAGATCCGTATGTATTTCGCAAATTTCTATGTCTGCAATGCTCTGCATGGAGCTACTTTAGCTAATTGCTCCCACTTTCAATACGCATCCAGATTGATACTTAGAGTCATCTGGATTTAGTGTCAAAGCTTGCATCGGCGTAACCCTTTACGACGAACTCTTTATCACCTCCATAATCGAGAAATATTTCCTTTAGTCATCCAATTACTAAGGATAATTTTGACCGTTGTACAGTGATCTACTCCTGGATCACTATTGTACCTCCCTGTCAAACTCATGGCAAGGTACACAACGTGTTTTGTACACAGCATGGCATACTTTATAGAACCTATGGCTGAGGCATAGGGAATGACTTTCATTCTCTCTATATTTTTCTACCGTGGTCTGGCTTTAAGTCTTACTCAACTTCACACCTTACAAGTCAGGCAAGAACTCCTTCTTTGACTGATCCATTTTGAACTACTTCAAAATCTTATCAAGGTATGTACTCATCGAAAGTCTTATCAAGCGTCTTGATCTATCTCTATAGATCTTGATGCCCAATATGTAAGCAGCTTCACCAAGGTCTTTCTTTGAAAAACTCCTTTCAAACACTCCTTTATGCTTTCCAGAAAATTCTACATCATTTCCGATCGACAATATGTCATTCACATATACTTATCAGAAAGGTTGTAGTGCTCCCTCTCACTTCTTGTAAATACAGGCTTCACCGCAAGTCTGTATAAATCTATATGCTTTGATCAACTTATCAAAGCGTATATTCCAACTCCGAGATGCTTGCACCAGTCCATAGATGGATCGCTGGAGCTTGCACATTTTGTTAGCACCTTTAGGATTGACAAAACCTTCTGGTTGCATCATATACAAGTCTTCTTTAATAAATCCATTAAAGAATGCAGTTTTGTTATCCATTTGCCAGATTTCACAAAATACGGCAATTACTAACATGATTCGGACAGACTTAAGCATCGCTACGGGTGAGAAAGTCTCATCGTAGTCAACTCCTTGAACTTGTCGAAACCCTTTCGCAACAAGTCGAGCTTTGTAAATAGTAACATTACCGTTTGCGTCGGTCTTCCTCTTGAAGATCCATTTATTTTCGATGGCTTGCCGATCATCGGGCAAGTCAACCAAAGTCCATACTTTCTTCTAATACATGGATCCCATCTCAGATTTCATGGTCTCAAGCCATTTTGTGGAATCTGGGCTCATCATCGCTTCCTCATAGTTCGTAGGTTCATCATGGTCTAGTAACATGACTTCCAGAACTGGGTTGCCGTACCACTCTGGTGCGGAACGAACTCTGGTCGATCTACGAAGTTCAGCAGAAACTTGATCTGAAGTTTCATGATCATCATCATTAGCTTCCTCACTAATTGGTGTAGGAATCACTGGAACGAGTTTCTGTGATGTACTACCTTTCCAATTCGGGAGAAGGTACAATTACCTCATCAAGTTCTACTTTCCTCCCACTCACTTCTTTCGAGAGAAACTCCTTCTCTAGAAAGGATCCACTCTTAGCAACAAAGACCTTGCCTTAGGATCTGTGATAGAAGGTGTACCCAACAGTTTCTTTTTGGGTATCCTATGAAGATTTACTTCTCCGATTTGGGTTTGAGCTTATCATGTTGAAACTTTTTGACATAAGCATAGCAGTGCCAAACTTAAAGAAATGACAGCTTAGGTTTCTCGTCAAACCACAGTTCATACGGTGTCATCTCCACGGATTTAGATGGTGCCCTATTTAACGTGAATGTAGCTGTCTCTAATGCATAACCCCAAAAGCGATAGTAGTAGATCGGTAAGAAACATCATCGATCGCACCATATCTAATAAAGTACGGTTATGATGTTCAGACACACCATTGCACTATGGTGTTCCAGATGGCGTGAGTAGTGAAACTATTTCACATTGTTTTTACTGAAGGCCAAACTCGCTAACTCAAATATTTTACCTCTACGATCATATCGTAGAAACTCTTATTTTCTTGTTACGATGATTCTCCACTTCACTCTGAAATTCTTTGAACTTTTCAAATGTTTCAGACTTGTGCTTCATTAAGTAGATATACCCATATCTGCTCAAATCATCAGTGAAGGTCAGAAAATAACGATACCCGCCGCGAGCTTCAACACTCATTGGTCCACATACACTTGTATGTATGATCTCCAACAAATCTGTTGCTCGCTCCACAGTTCCGGAGAACGGAGTTTTAGTCATCTTGCCCATGAGGCATGGTTCGCAAGCACCAAGTGATTCATAATCAAGTGATTCCAAAAGTCCATCACTATGGAGTTTCTTCATGCGCTTTACACCAATATGACCTAAACGGCAGTGCCACAAATAAGTTGCACTATCATTATTAACCTTGCATCTTTTGGCTTCAATATTATGAATATGTGTATCACCATGATCGAGATCCAACAAACCATTTTCATTGGGTGTATGACCATAGAAGGTTTTATTCATGTAAAACAGAACAACAATTATTCTCTAACTTACATGAATAACCGTATTGCAATAAACATGATCAAATCATATTCATGCTCAACACCAAATAACACTTATTTAGGTTCAACACTAATCCCGAAAGTATAGGGAGTGTGCGATGATGATCATATCAATCTTGGAACTACTTCCAATACACATCGTCACTTCATCCTTTAACTAGTTTCTGTTCATTATGCAACTCCCATTTCGAGTTACTACTCTTTAGCAACTGAACCAATATCAAATACCGAGGGGTTGCTATGAACACTAGTAAAATACATATCAATAATCGGTATATCAAATATACCTTTGTTCACTTTGCCATCCTTCTTATCCGCCAAATATCTAGGGCAGTTCCACTTCTAGTGACCATTTCCTTTGCAGTAGAAGCACTTGTTTCAGGCTTGAGTTTAGCTTTGGGTTTCTTCACGAGAGTGACAACTTGCTTGTCATTCTTCTTGAAGTTCCCCTTCTATCCCTTTGCCCTTTACTTGAAACAAAGTGGTCTGGTTAACCATCAACACTTGATGCTCTTTCTTGATTTTTACCTTCGCCGATTTCAGCATCGTGAAGAGCTCGGGAATTACTTTCGTCATCCCTTGCATATTATAGTTCATCACGAAGTTCTACTAACTTGGTGATAGTGTCTAGAGAACTTTGTCAATTACTATCTTATCTGGAAGATTAACTCCCACTTGATTCAAGCAATTGTAGTACCCAGACAATCTGAGCACATGCTCACTGGTTGAGCTATTCTCCTCCATCTTGTAGGCAAAGTACTGTCAGAGGTCTTATACCTCTCGACACGGGCATGAGTATGAAATACTAATTTCAACTCTTGGAACATCTCATATGCTTCGTGGCGTTTCAAAACGTTTTTGAAGTCCCGGTTATAAGCCATAAAGCATGGTGCACTAAACTATCAAGTAGTCATCATATCGAGCTTTTGTCAAAACGTTCATAACGTCTACATCTGCTCCTGCAATAGGTCTGTCACCTAGCGGTGCATCAAGGACTTAATTCTTCTGTGCAACAATGAGGATAATCCTCAGATCACGGAACAATTCCGCATCATTGCTACTAACATCTTTCAACTTGGTTTTATCTAGGAACATATGAAAAATAAACAGGGAACAACATCGCGAGCTATTTATCTACAACATAGATATGCTAATACTACCAGGACTAACTTCATGATAAATTAAAGTTCAATTTAATCATATTACTTAAGAACTCCCACTTAGATAGACATCCCTCCGGTCATCTAAATGATCACGTGATCCAAATCAACTAAACCATGTCCGATCATCACGTGAGATGGAGTAGTTTCAATGGTGAACATCTTATGTTGATCATATCTACTATATGATTCACGCTCGACCTTTCGGTCTCCAGTGTTCCGAGGCCATATCTGCATATACTAGGCTCGTCAAGTTTAACCCGAGTATTCTGCGTGTGCAAAACTGGCTTACACCCGTTGTATTTGAACGTAGAGCTTATCACACCCGATCATCACGTGGTGTCTCGGCACGACGAACTTTCGCAACGATGCATACTCAGGGAGAACACTTATACCTTGAAATTTAGTAAGGGATCATCTTATAATGCTACCGTCGTTCTAAGCAAAATAAGAAGCATAATAAGATAAACATCACATCTTCATCTTGTGCTTTTGATCTCCATCTCCAAAGCACCTTCATGATCACCTTCGTCACCGGCGCGACACCTTGATCTCCATCGTAGCATCGTCGTCATCTCGCCAACTATTGCTTCTACGACTATCGCTACCGCTTAGTGATAAAGTAAAGCAATTACATGGCGATTGCATTTCATACAATAAAGCGACAACCATATGGCTCCTGCCAGTTGCCGATAACATTACAAAACATGATCATCTCATACAAAACCGTATAACTCATCATGTCTTGACCATATCACATCACAACATGCCCTGCAAAAACAAGTTAGACATCCTCTACTTTGTTCTTGCAAGTTTTATGTGGCTGCTACGGGCTTAGCAAGAACCGTTCTTACCTACGCATACAAAACCACAACGATGTTTCGTCAAGTATGTGCTGTTTTAACCTTCACAAGGACCGGGCGTAGCCACACTTGATTCAGCTAAAGTGAGAGAGACAGACACCCGCCAGTCACCTTTAAGCAACGAGTGCTCGTAACGGTGAAACCAGTCTCGCGTAAGCGTACGCGTAATGTCGGTCCGGGCCGCTTCATCTCACAATACCGCCGAAGCAAAGTATGACATGCTGGTAAGCAGTATGACTAGTATCGCCCACAACTCATTGTGTTCTACTCGTGCATATCATCTACGTATAGACCTGGCTCATGATGCCACTGTTGGGGAACGTAGTATTTTAAAATTTTCCTACGATCACGCAAGATCTATCTACCAGATGCATAGCAACGAGGTGAAGAGTGTGTCTACGTACCCTCGTAGACCGGAAGCGGAAGCGTCAAGTGACGCGGTTGATGTAGTCGAACTTCTTCGCGATTCAACCGATCAAGCACCGAACGTACGGCACCTCCGCGTTCAGCACACGTTCAGCTTGATGACGTCCCATGAGTTCTTGATCCAGTTGAGCTTCACGGGAGAGTTTCGTCAGCACGACGGCGTGGTGACGGATATGATGTATCTACCGGTGCAGGGCTTCGCCTAAGCACTGCGATGGTATGACCGAGGTGTGTTTCTGTGGAGGGGGGCACCGCACACGGCTGGAACAATTCAACTTGTGTGTCTTTGGGTGCCCCTGCCCCCGTATATAAAGGAGCAAGGGGGAGGGCTGGCCGGCCTCCTATGGTGCGGCTAGGGATGCAATCCTACTAGGAATAGGATTGCAATCCTATTCCTAGTAGGAGTCCACCAAGAAGGAAGAGAGGGAAAGGAAAAAGAGGGAGAGGTGGCGCCCCCCAATCCTAGTCCAACTAGGATTCCCTGGTGGGGCGCCGGCCAGCCTCTATGGGCTGCCTCTCTTCTTTCCTCAAGGCCCACTATGGACCATCCCCCCTCGTGGGGGGTTCCGGTAACACCCTCCGGCAATCTAGTTAAATCCGAAACTTTTCCGGAACACTTCCGGTGTCCGAATATAGTCGTCCAATATATCAATCTTTATGTATTGGACATTCCGAGACTCCTCGTCATGTCCGTGATCTCATCCGGGACTCCGAACTATCTTCGGTACATCAAAACTCATAAACTCATAATACAGATCGTCATCAAACGTTAAGCGTGCGGACCCTACGGGTTCGAGAACTATGTAGACATGACCGAGACTCATCTCCGGTCAATAACCAATAGCGGAACCTGGATGCTCATATTGGCTCCTACATATTCTACGAAGATCTTTATCGGTCAAACCGCATAACAACATACGTTGTTCCTTTTGTCATCGGTATGTTACTTGCCCGAGATTCGATCGTCGGTATCTCTATACCTAGTTCAATCTCGTTACCGGCAAGTCTCTTTACTCGTTCCGTAACACATCATCTCGTGACTAACTCATTAGTCTTTTGCTTGCAAGGCTTATTATGATGTGTGTTACCGAGAGGGCCCAGAGATACCTCTCCGACACTCGGAGTGACAAATCCTAATCTTGATCTATGCCAACACCACGAATACTTTCGGAGACTCCTGTAGAGCATCTTTATGATCACCCAGTTACGTTGTGATGTTTGATAGCACACAAGGTGATCCTACGGTATTTGGGAGTTGCATAATCTCATAGTCATAGGAACATGTATAAGTCATGAAGAAAGCAATAGCAGTAAAACTAAACGATCATAGTGCTATGCTAACGGATGGGTCTTGTCCATCACATCATTCTCCTAATGATGTGATCCCGTTGATCAAATGACAACTCATGTCTATGGTTAGGAAACATAACCATCTTTGATCAATGAGCTAGTCTAGTAGAGGCATACTAGGGACACTCTGTTTTGTCTATGTATTCACACATGTACTAAGTTTCCGGTTAATACAATTCTAGCATGAATAATAAACATTTATCATGATATAAGGAAATATAAATAACAACTTTATTATTGCCTCTAGGGCATATTTCCTTCAGTTTCCTCTTCCTGAAGGGGTCGTTGGCCTATGCAGAAGAAATAAAATAAATAGAAGATATTTGATATGGACGGATTAGAACAAGCAGAAAAGATCATAAAGAACTTACTGCTGTCGGTTTATTGTTTTCACAAAATGGAGCTAAACCGGTCCGGCTGCACTCTTCAAGAGAGATGTTGAGCATTTTCTTTGCGGATTCGGCAACTTCTTCTTCAGGAAGTATTAAATCAATGTGGCGCAGCGGATCCTCCGGTTTATCGGTATACTCACACATCAGGCCTGAGCGCCGGCTCAGTGGAAGGATGCTCCAGGCAAGCCAACAGCGAACGAAGTCTACTCCGGTTAAACCATTGGCCATAAAGGCTCTAAGCTTGGATAGTTGAGGGGCAAACCGGGCACGGTCTGGAGCACTGAGGCGCTGTGGCAGGGGATGATCTTCAGGTAGGTGATATGCGCGGGAACCCGGCAGAGGGTTTTCCCCTTCAGGCGCGGTATCTTTGCAATAGAACCATGATTGGTTCCATTCCTTGGGGTGTGTATGGAGAGCAGCGTGAGGGAAGGTTACATCCTCTTTTGAATGTTGACGCCACCCAACTCTTGATGCGGCCTGTCAGAAAAATTCAGTCCGCCGGTTTAAGTGGAAAAAGTCTCGAAAAATTGCAGACATTTGATATAGAGTTTGGGCCTATGTCCCGAGGATGGAGCTGAAAAGCGGCTAGTACATCCCGGAAGAATTTTGAACCGGGAGGGCTAAAGCCCCGGGCCAGATGATCAAAGAAAACAATGATCTCTCCTTCTTTAGGGGTAGGGGGGCATTCATCTCCTGGGGCCCGCCAGTTCAGAACCTCTTTAGGGCCCAGAAGACCAATTGAAGCAGCATTTGTTAAATCGTCCTCAGTAATGCGGGAAGGAGCCCAGTTGCAAGCAACGAACTTCTTAGCAGTCATCTCGGCTAAAGGAAACGCTAAAAGATACAGTGCAAAATCCGGATTACTAATTACTGAAGCATAAACCGGAGCATAACATCAAATTATATTGACGGTTTAGACAAGGGACTAATGGCATCGACAACCCGGAAGTAGATGTGAAGCGAGCAGCTACCGGTTTATGATAACAGGAAAAGAGAAGGCTAAACCGTCGGGCTTACGTCTAAATTCTTTAAAATAAGAGCATATAATTGGTTAAACCGGTGAGTAACTTATAGATCTACAAGGCGAAGAAACAGGTTTCTATAGAAGGCTAAAGTAAAAATGGATCTGAGACATAAGAAAAAGATGAAATATATGTAAGTCTTATACAGGAAGAGCCACGAAGGGTTTCAACAGATCAAATCTATACCTAATAATAAAGCACGGATTGAATCCGTCGGGTTCACCGTCACAATATGCTTCTTCCCATGAATTTACGCTTTCAATTTTTTCATCTATATTATTTTCTACATCCGAGGTGGTACTATTTTACCTTTTTGTTAGTCTGCCCGTCCGCTGCTTGGCTGGGCCTGCGACCATCAACTGGGCCATGTCTACTTGGGCCTTCGTGGGGTTCACGTCACGGCATGTTTGCAGAAAGGTCCCTGACATTTGGTGTATTCAACCCGCAATCCATCCATCATTAATCTGCGACGAAAAAACGGTTCGCTGGACAAAAAAAATACATGTACACATCCGCCTCCTCGCCTCGACCTGGCCAGATCGAACCAAATCCCCCTAGCCACCGCCGCCGACCTCAACCTGCCCGCGGCCACGGCCACACCTCTGCCCGCTCGCCTCTAGTACGATGGCGTCGGAGGCCAGGTCCGGGGGCGCGCACACGAGCACCGGTTCGCTCGATCTGTTCGGGTAGGACGCCGCCAGCGGTCTTCTTCTCCGGCAATCCATCGTCGGCGGTCGTTCTTCCTGCTTCTGTTCCTCTTATTTGGATCGAGGTCGCTGTGGTAGTGGTTCTACGGGGGCTGTGGAGGAGGCGGTGGGAGCAGCAGCGGCGACGAGGGGTGGGGTCCAGCAGCTGGTGGAGGGGATGTGGCGCGGTGATGGGGAGCAGCAGGTCTATGTCCATGGCATGTGACGCGAGATTCATTGGGATTTTGGGAGAGGGAGATGGGGTGCGATTTGGGGGGATCACGCCTTGGATTCTTGGTGTCGCCGGGGATGCGGTGATTGAAGGAGACGACGGTGGAGGGAGAGAGGGGGGAAGGGGAGGGGGAGGCTGCAGCTGCAAGGCTGCGATGGGAGACGTTGGGGATGCCCACTAGACCTTGGTGTCCTTCTCAACACAAATCCATGGAGTGCTCAACCCGGATTTCAAAGGGACTTGGCTGGTTTGATACTGCCAATTCCTTGGGTGCTGATTTTGAGTTGGTAAGAACCCTTGATTGATGCAGATCTTAATTTTGTTTTATGTGGCTGCAGGTTTATAATCTGGGTAGAGAAAATTGTTTTTGGTTTGCGATGACTGCACTCAGATGGACATCCCTATGCTCCTTATATCTTGATGGTTACCATTATTGTCGATTATTTCTTTTTTTTTTCTTCTTTTCTGTTATCTAATAGGGAGTAATATATATTCTCTTACTAGATGTACATCTAAAGGACAAAGGAGCATGCCATTCCTGATTAAACATGGGTTTTGTTTGAGATATAACGTTTCTAGCTGAATGTTGTTTCATACAATTAATCATTATTTCAGTTTGAGAGATTAAACCTAAATTCGTTTATGCATTGAATTGGAAATATCACAACTGCATATTAATTGTATGCTTAAATTCCACAGTAGGTACTTTGCCACCGATGACACACTATATGCGGACGCCACATCCTTTCTTCTGCACGCAGCGCATGACATTCTGTTAAGCCTTGTACCGTTGAGATGCTTGACGAGGTGTGCAGCTGTAGTTTAGTAACTTTGTGTGTTCAATTTGAGCGTTGCAGGTTCGTCTATGTGTGCTTCTCAGTATTGTACATGAGGTACCATGAGGGGTGGTGACCCAGAACTTGCTGGCACGGTGAAAGAGCCGGTTCCTGTGATCAGGATGCTCGAGGCTCTTGGGTCATAGCCCACATGTCTACTGGAGGTAAGTTTTATAGCTTCATTCTTTTAGTAGATGCTCTTGGTGTATAGATACCATTCAGACGGTGTCTTTGGTGAAACTTGTAGCTATGCTACTTGGCCCTACTATAGTACTACTCATGTACCGTTCATGCATTAGGTTTTGTGAAGTTTCAACTCAACCCTATGCCATGTTTGTTAGTATCTCCTTACATATTATCTGCATCATTCTCTAAGAAAAACATATTATGTGCGGGCTCTCCTTTCGGTGTCTAAAAATTCATTATACTGTCCTTTTCGGCCAAAACAATGAGGATCTCCGCCAAATCATTATGTTGTCCTTTTCTCAAGGATCAGTGGTGAAATCTGTCAGAGATGTTCTCTCATCGGTCGATGGAGATCTAGATGGCTTTTAGATTGAGATCGAGTGAGAGGGGGTTGACGAGGAGAGAGCAGTTAGGCGGCTGCCGCGGTGACTTGGAGCACAGTCCAGCGACGACGGCTGTTCAGGAGCAGGAGCGCGACGGCTGCTGTTCGGGAGAAGGAGTGAGATAGCGGCTGGGCATCACGGGGTTCAGTGGTTGGAGAGGATAAGGGCGACGGCGGCTGCACTCGGCACCATGGGACACCCAACATGGTTGGAGAGGATAAGGTTGATGGCTTATTTCTTTGTTCGCCTTTGTTGTGGTCAATGGTTTCACATCCTTCTCGACCCGTTGCCATGAGGCAATAAATCGCAAAAGAGCAAACACCACCCTATGCTCCACCTTCCATGTACATGTATTCTTCTACAGACCCTGAACCGAAGGCTTCTTCCGGTCCTTATCAAGGTACTGCTGGTAGGTGGTTTCACCGCGGAGCTCCCTCGCCGTGACGCCTGATTTATCGTGCCGCATCTCATCACCTTGCATCGCCCTCCCACCACTGCTTCTCTCTAATCTTGGTCAGATGTTCTGGTTGATGTGCAAGGAGATGAGAGGGCAAGCTAAGGGAATGGAAATTGAGAGACGATTTTAGAGCGGCATCGTTGTTGTCCCTGTTGCTTTATTCTTTTCTTACTCAAAGTGGTCACTTTACCTTCATTAGTCCATCTTCACACTTTTTATTGTCTCAGCTTAGCTTGCAGTTCCAGCTTAGATTTGTTAGTTTTATGGGTTAGCCAGATTGTTCAAATATTTGCCGTCCAATTAATTTATAAGCTAACTGTGCAAATGTTTGGTTGATTCACAATTTTCTCATCCTTTCACCGCTTGTGTATATCAGGTCTCGAGATATGAACCAATCACCTAGATGCCTTTACTAGGCTGATGCATATGGATCTTGCAATCAGATCCAAAATAGGGAGTTGTCTAACAAAAGCAGGTACTACCACATCTTAGGCTTCAAAAATATAAGATACATATGGATGTGTGATACGTCCAAAACGTATCTATAATTTCTGCTTGCTCCATGCCACTTTTGGGTGATATTGCTATGATATTCATACACTTCCATACACTTTTGATCATATTTGGACTAACTTACTAATCCAGTGCACCCGAGTGCCAGTTTCTGTTTTCAGCTGTTTTTGTATTTCAGGTTTTCACGTTTCGAGAACTGCCCAGAAAAATCCAGAAAAAATATATAAAAAATCAGCGATCCGGGAACGACACTGCCTCCGAAGGGCAGCCTGGGGGGCCACAGGGGCTCCAGGCGCCCCCCCTGGGCCGCGCCGGGGGGGCGCCTCGGCCCCCCGAGAGCCCCCTGGTGCCCTACTTTGGCATATATTTAAAGGGTTCCCCGTAACCCTCGAAACAGGACTTCTTTTCGCGATCCCATCTCTGTTCCGCCGCCGCCGCCGCTTCCAAGATCGGGAGCACCAGGAGAACTCTTCCCGGCACCCTGCCGGAGGGGAGGATCACCACCGGGAGCTTCTCCACCACCATGGACGCCTCCCGGATGACTCGTGAGTAGTCTCCCTTGGACCATGAGTCCATGACCAGTAGCTATGTGATGTTCTCCTCCCGTTCTTGTGCTTCACTAATTAGTCCTCGTGAGCTGCCCTACATGATCGAGGCACCTATGTAATCCTTATGCTGTTGCTATGTTGAGTTTGCTGGGATCCAATGGATTATGGGATTATGTTCAGATTGATCTTGAGTAATATATTTGATCTACCTCTTTTATATTTATGTTCATAAGTAATTCTTGCATGTTCTCCGTTGTTATTTATTGCTTTGGCCAAGTAATACGTAGTGACTCCAAGAGGGAACGTTATGCTCGATTGTGGGTTCATGCCCCTCGATGACTAGCTTGAGTGACAGAAACATGAGTCTAGGGGATGTGCTGTTGCCACAAGGGGGAAAACAACGGTGCTTGTGCCCTTAGTATTCATGCTTATCTTTTCAAAGAGCTTTTGTTTAGTTGGTTGCTTGAACTCTCTTTAATTATCATGATCACCTTATTAAGAGAGTTTGCTTCCGTTGCATTGGTTAATATGCCTATGATAAAGATGCTACGTGCATAATGGTGCTTAGTAGTTCAGGTTTTCTTATGGTTAGTCTCAAATAGCTGGGGGATTCCCAATGTGTTATTGGAATACCAACTTGATTTGTTTGCCTATGATGTGGTATGGTTTAGTAATATCTTCCTTCGAGAATTTATTTTGATTGACTTGGCGTATGCTCACGCATATTTAAGACTGTAAAGAAAGTCTGTCAAGCCTTGATGATCTTTTATTTCTGAGTAGCGATATAACTGCCATGCCTGATTCAATATTGCTTTGTCGCTCTGCATGATTATGACCGGCATTGCTCTCTTAGTTGGTCGCTCCCAGTCTTTTGCTAACCTCCACCTATACTAAGCAGACTAACCTTGCAATACATAGCTCATGGGAAAGTAGCTTAAAAACTATTGTGGTAAAGAATATGTTGCCTATGTATCTTATTTCTTATAAGTTGCTTGCTGAGCGGTAACCATGTTTCTGGGGACGCCATCAACTGTCACACTTTTGTTGAATATCATGTGAGTTGCTATGCATGTTCGTCTTGTCTGAAGTAAGGGTGATTTACCATGGGTTGAATGAATATGCATATTGTTAGAGAAGAACATTGGGCCGCCAACCAAAGCCATGCATCATGGTGGAAGTTTTAGCTTGGACTTAATCCTCAATCTCTTATGAGAATATGCTTATGCATTTAAGAGGAGTCCATCATCTATTTTCTATGTTGTCCCGGTATGGATGTCCTCAAGTTGAGATCTATCAAAAACGAGAAATCAAATGCGATTTATCTCCTTGGACCTTTGTACAGGTGGCATAGAGGTACCCCTTTGTGACACTTGGTTGAAACATATGTAATGCAATGATAACCCATGGAAATCCGAGCTAATTAGGACAAGGTGCGAGCACTATTGGTATTCGATGCATGAGGCTTGCAACTTATAGGATGTCTTATACATGACACATATGAAGTACTACCACCGTTGACAAAATTGCTTCCATGTTTTCAAAATAAAAAAAGCTCTAGCACATAACCATTCTTTTACTTTTATGTTGAGTCTCCACCTTCTTTTAAAAGCACCAACTAATGAGAGCATGATTGTCATTCTGAGTGTAATGTGCATTGTCCCAAAGTAGCATTGTCTTTTGCATGATTGTGATATCGTTTATTTTGAAATCATTGTATCTAGTCATCACTTAAACCTTGAAGGTGCCCCTGCATTTATGTTTTGCTTCACTAAAGGGGGCAAGCTAGATATCACTTTATCATATTTGCACATCATGTTCATTGCAAATCTATTTGATGTTTCAATGTCATGTTGTAAAACTTTCAGTCATTTGTGATTTTCTCATGAGGCAACTTAATTACTATAGAATCATTGTCTCAGTAAGCTTTTGTCATATGACTATGAATAAGTCCTATATGGTTAATAGCATGTCACCACAGAAATTATTCTTGTTATCATTTACCTACTCGAGGACGAGCAGGAATTAAGCTTGGGGATGTTGATACGTCCAAAACGTATCTATAATTTATGCTTGCTCCATGCCACTTTTGGGTGATATTGCTATGATATTCATACACTTCCATACACTTTTGATCATATTTGGACTAACTTACTAATCCAGTGCACCCCAGTGCCAGTTTCTGTTTTCGGCTGTTTTTGTATTTCAGGTTTTCACGTTACGAGAACTGCCCAGAAAAATCCAGAAAAAATATATAAAAAATCAGCGTTTCGGAAACAACCCTGCGTCCGAAGGGCAGCCGGGGGGGGCACCAGGCGCCCTGGCGGCGCCCCCCCCCCCCTGGGCCGCGCCGGGGGGGCGCCTGGGCCCCCCGAAGCTTCCCCGATGCTCCCCTTTGGCATATATTTAAAGCGTCCTCCGAAACCCTCAGAACAGGAACTCTTTTCGCGATCCCATCTCTGTTCCGCCGCCGCCGCCGCTTCCAAGATCGGGAGCACCAGGAGAACTCTTCCCGGCACCCTGCCGGAGGGGAGGATCACCACCGGGAGCTTCTCCACCACCATGGACGCCTCCCGGATGACTCGTGAGTAGTCTCCCTTGGACCATGAGTCCATGATCAGTAGCTATGTGATGTTCTCCTCCCGTTCTTGTGCTTCACTAATTAGTCCTCGTGAGCTGCCCTACATGATCGAGGCACCTATGTAATCCTTATGCTGTTGCTATGTTGAGTTTGCTGGGATCCGATGGATTATGAGATTATGTTCAGATTGATCTTGAGTAATATATTTGATTCACCTCTTTTATATTTTAGTTCATAAGTAATTATTGCATGTTCTCCGTTGTTATTTATTGCTTTGGCCAAGTAGTAGGTAGTGACTCCAAGAGGGAACGTTATGCTCGATTGTGGGTTCATGCCCCTCGATGACTAGCTTGAGTGACAGAAACATGAGTCTAGGGGATGTGCTGTTGCCACAAGGGGGAAAACAACGGTGCTTGTGCCCGCGGGTGCAAGGATTGTTTACTTTACGCAAAGTTCTTTTATTGCAGTTGTCTGTTGCATTGAGTTTACACTATGGGTGGGACTCGCAACTTAATACCAGCGAGATGTTCTGGATAGATATCTCAAGGTGGATGATTAGTAGTAGATATTGATGGATTTCAGTCTACTTACTTTGGCGTACCGCCCATGCTTTGAACCTCAACCTTTATTGCAATGTAGTCAGCATTGGTTTGCGTTCGTGGTCCTGTCAATTGCCCAGCTGTAATATTTTTTACCTCACATAGCTGTTTTATCGTCTTTTGGGAGAGAGACATCACTAGTGAACATCATGAGACTCCGGTCCATATTACCATCATTGATCACATACACTATTTTACTTTTCGCTATTTTATTTACTATTGCAAAACACTATCTATCACTACTATCATATTGCTTTTAAACCTTTGTGAACTGCAAGGCCGGAGAGATTGACAACCTCTCTGTACTCGTTGGGAGCAAAGTTATTTGTATCTGTGTGCAGGTCCACGTTGATTGCTAATTGCGCCGTTAGCAGTTGACACCTACCTGTTGAACCTAGGAGTCTCTGGGGATTCGATCCTTGGAATCTTTGCTAGGGGAAAACACTTCTACTTACTGCATCTAACACCTTCCACTTGGGGTAACCAAAGAGGGGTTCGAGGCCCATCAAGGAGTATTTTCTGGCGCCGTTGCCGGGGACTCCACTCTTCAGGATAGGGGAGTTGCATGCTATCTTTTACCTTTGCTTTTTAGTCTTGTTAGTTTACCTTTTATTTTTGCTTTAGTTCCTTTTACCAAAAATCACAAAATTTTTATTTACCTTCCTGTTAGTAGTCCTATCTGTTTAGTTAAACATGTTAGGATTTGGAGCTTTGAGGGAATCAGAAGTTTTAGATTTCCATCAAAGGGATGGAGAAAATATGAAGAAGGCATGGGACAGGATTTCTGATGCACATAGGAGAATTATGCCTTGGATACCTATAAAAATTGTGCTTAGAAATTTTTACCATGGCCTTTTTAAATGGTGTAAACACTCCCTTGACATTATAGCTGAGGGAGATTTCTTAGAGTGTGATGAAGCTAGAGCTCTTGAAATTATACATGGTCTATCTAGTTACTTTGTTTATGATCATAACTTTGATACTATCATAGATAGACTTGCTACCATTGAAAAGGGAATGGATGCTCTAGACTTAATAAAAGTAGATAAACCCAAACCCAATAAGAGAGATATTTTGGAAATAGATAATGACTGGGAGCCTTTTGTTAGGATTAGCATCTTTAATCAAGACTTCCTTGCTTATTGTGATATTGGATCTATGGTTTCTACTATGCCAAAAACTGTTCATGATTCTTTAAAATTTAATATGGATATACTACCATCTTATCATGAACATACTAATGGAGATATTTCTGAAATCCAGGGAAAAATAAAAGACGTACCGGTTAAATTCCTTAAAGGGATTGCAATGATTGATTTCTTCATCATGGAGCCAAACCAAGGAAATATAGTGCTTGGAAGGGACTTCCTCCGAGCAGTTAAAGGCTTCATTGATATAGGTAAGGGACAAATCCGCTTACGCGGGAAGGCAAAAGGTGTGTATCCCTTTCCTAGAAGGAACAAGAATGAACTTGTTGAGGAATCATTTGAACCACTTTATAACTCCGATTATTATGATGAATATTGATTCCTCTATGCATTATGCCTAGCTTAAAGGCATAAAAGAAAGCGCTTTTGGGAGGCAGCCCACATGAATAATTTTTTTGCTTTTGTTGTGTCTTGATGTTGTTTACTTCTGTAGCATCATCATTGTATCTTTGCTTTTCATATTTGTGCCAAGTATAGCCTCTGATTGCTAGAAAGTTCAAAAGTTGTGAGGTGCTGTCCAGGAAACAGATTCTGTCCTTGGATAGAAAAATTTGTATAAAATCACCAGTCATATTTTTGGTCTGAATTTTTTCGACAGCGTTCTCTATATAATTGTCTTTTGTGCGTCAGTTCTGAGTTTTTTGATTTGAGTTGCAGAAGTATCCCGAACAGGTCAATTACTGCCTGCTGTTCTATTTTTCACAGATTCTGTCCTGTTTTGCCTTACCTTCACTTTGCAAATTGAGAACTTGCTTTTTCTTTGCAAAAACCTTTTGGCAATCTTGAGAAACAGTAGAACTTCAAGAATATCCTTATTTCCAGCAAGGTATAATTATTTTATTAAGGGTACTAACCTCGCTAATCAGATTATGAATGAGTTATGTATGAAGGGAGTTTTCAAGTGTGCGAGGGAAGATGATAAAAAGATTCAGGAGTGTCAAGCGCTCAATCTTGGGGATGCCCCCGTGCACCCCCAAGAAATATTCAAGGAGACTCAAGCGTCTAAGCTTGGGGATGCCCCCCGTGCATCCCCTTCTCCATCAACTTTATCAGTTCGTCTTTCGTTCCGCTATATTTTTATCACTTCATGTGTTATGTGCTATGCTTGGAGCGTCTTGCTTTTAGTTTTCGTTTTAGTTTTTCATAACGAGTCGGAACTCAGCATTCCTTTATGTGGGAGAGAAACACACTCCACGTCTACCTAGAACATTACATAGAATTTTCAAGTCTATCTATGCTGTGTGTGTTCTTTGTCTTTTGATAGCTACTATCATACTCTGCTCTTAGTATTCATGCTTATCTTTTCAAGAGCTTTTATTTAGTTGGTTGCTTGAACTCTCTTTAATTACCATGCTCATCTTATTAAGAGAGTTTGCTTCCGTTGCATGGGTTAATGTGTCTATGATAAAGAAGCTACTTTCATGATGGTGCTTAGTAGTTCAGGTTTTCTTATGGTTAATCTCGAATAGCTGGGGGGTTCCCAATGTGTCATTGGAGTACCAACTTGGTTTGTTTGCCTATGATGTGGTATGGTTTAGTAATATCTTCCTTCGAGAATTTATTTTGATTGACTTGGCGTATGCTCACGCATATTCAAGACTGTAAAGAAAGTCTGTCAAGCCTTGATGATCTTTTGTTTCTAAGTAGCGATATAACTACCATGCCTGATTCAATATTGCTTTGTCGCTCTGCATGATTATGACCGTCATTGCTCTCTTAGTTGGTTGCTCCCAGTCTTTTGCTAACCTACACCTGCACTAAGCAAATTAACCATGCAATACATAGCTCATGGGAAAGTAGCCTAAAAACTATTGTGGTAAAGAATATGTTGCTTATGTATTTTATTTCTTATGAGTTGCTTGCTGAGCGGTAACCATGTTTC
>LR738710.1:832505972-832579926 GCA_902687465.1 Secale cereale | reverse complement strand
AACATTGGGCCGCCAACCAAAGCCATGCATCATGGTGGAAGTTTTAGCTTGGACCTTAATCCTCAATCTCTCATGAGAATATGCTTATGCATTAAAGAGGAGTCCATCATCTATTTTCTATGTTGTCTCGGTATGGATGTCCTCAAGTTGAGATCTATCAAAAACGAGAAATCAAATGCGATCTATCTCCTTGGACCTTTGTACAGGTGGCATAGAGGTACCCCTTTGTGACACTTGGTTAAAACATATGCAATGCAATGATAACCCATGGGGATCCGAGCTAATTAGGACAAGGAGCGAGCACTATTGGTATTCGATGCATGAGGCTTGCAACTTATAAGATGTTTTATACATGACACATATGAAGTACTACTACCGTTGACACAATTGCTTCCATGTTTCAAAATAAAAAGCTCTAGCACTTCAAGCACCAACTACTGAGAGCATGATTGTCATTCTGAGTGTAATGTGCATTGTTCCAAAGTAGCATTATCTTTTGCATGATTGTGATATCGTTTATTCTGAAATGATTGTATCTAGTCATCACTTAAACCTTGAAGGTGCCCCTGTACTTATGTTTTGCATCACTAAAGGGGGCAAGCTAGATATCACTTGATCATATTTACACATCATGTTCATTACAAATCTTTTTGATGTTTCAGTTTCATGTTGTAAAACTTTCAGTCATTTGTGATTTTCTCTTGAGACAACTTAATTACTATAGAATCATTGTCTCAGTAAGCTTTTGTCATATGACTATGAGAAAGTCCTATATGGTTAATAGCATGTCACCACAGAAATTATTCTTGTTATCATTTACCTACTCGAGGACGACCAGGAATTAAGCTTGGGGATGTTGATACGTCCAAAACGTATCTATAATTTCTGCTTGCTCCATGCCACTTTTGGGTGATATTGCTATGATATTCATACACTTTTGATCATATTTGGACTAACTTACTAATCCAGTGCACCCCAGTGCCAGTTTCTGTTTTCGGCTGTTTTTGTATTTCAGGTTTTCACGTTTCGAGAACTGCCCAGAAAAATCCAGAAAAAATATATAAAAAATCAGCGATCCGGGAACGACACTGCTTTCGAAGGGCAGCCTGGGGGGCCACAGGGGCTCCAGGCGCCATGTGGGCGCCCCCCCTGGGCCGCGCCGGGGGGGCGCCTCGGCCCCCCGAGAGCCCCCTGGTGCCCTACTTTGGCATATATTTAAAGGGTTCCCCGTAACCCTCGAAACAGGACTTCTTTTCGCGATCCCATCTCTGTTCCGCCGCCGCCGCCGCTTCCAAGATCGGGAGCACCAGGAGAACTCTTCCCGGCACCTTGTCGGAGGGGAGGATCACCACCGGGAGCTTCTCCACCACCATGGACGCCTCCCGGATGACTCGTGAGTAGTCTCCCTTGGACCATGAGTCCATGACCAGTAGCTATGTGATGTTCTCCTCCCGTTCTTGTGCTTCACTAATTAGTCCTCGTGAGCTGCCCTACATGATCGAGGCACCTATGTAATCCTTATGCTGTTGCTATGTTGAGTTTGCTGGGATCCGATGGATTATGAGATTATGTTCAGATTGATCTTGAGTAATATATTTGATTCACCTCTTTTATATTTTAGTTCATAAGTAATTCTTGCATGTTCTCCGTTGTTATTTATTGCTTTGGCCAAGTAGTAGGTAGTGACTCCAAGAGGGAACGTTATGCTCGATTGTGGGTTCATGCCCCTCGATGACTAGCTTGAGTGACAGAAACATGAGTCTAGGGGATGTGCTGTTGCCACAAGGGGGAAAACAATGGTGCTTGTGCCCGCGGGTGCAAGGATTGTTTACTTTACGCAAAGTTCTTTTAATGCAGTTGTCTGTTGCATTGAGTTTACACTATGGGTGGGACTCGCAACTTAATACCAGCGAGATGTTCTGGATAGATATCTCAAGGTGGATGATTAGTAGTAGATGCAGATGGATTTTGGTCTACTTACTTTGGCGTACCGCCCATGCTTTGAACCTCAACCTTTCTTGCAATGTAGTCAGCATTGGTTTGCGTTCGTGGTCCTGTCAATTGCCCAGCTGTAATTTGTTTACCTCACATAGCTGTTTTATCGTCTTTTGGGAGAGAGACATCACTAGTGAACATCATGAGACTCCGGTCCATATTACCATCATTGATCACATACACTATTTTACTTTTCGCTATTTTATTTACTATTGCAAAACACTATCTATCACTACTATCATATTGCTTTTAACCCTTTGTGAACTGCAAGGCCGGAGAGATTGACAACCTCTCTGTACTCGTTGGGAGCAAAGTTATTTGTATCTGTGTGCAGGTCCACGTTGATTGCTAATTGCGCCGTTAGCAGTTGACACCTACCTGTTGAACCTAGGAGTCTCTGGGGATTCGATCCTTGGCATCTTTGCTAGGGGAAAACACTTCTACTTACTGCATCTTACATCTTCCACTTGGGGTAACCAACGAGGGGTTCGAGGCCCATCAATGTGGGAGTCCACTGATATGTATGTCTTTCAAATACAATTTGAATGGTCCAGGAACAAGATTTTTGTCTGAAGAGTGTGTTTTGTGTCCATATACATTAGTTAGTATGTTATTAGAGGATATCTTATTGCGGATTTATTTGGTTAATACTGGGGGTAGCTACTCTCGCCCCCTTTCTCTCTGAATGCATTGAAAGGAGTGCCATATAATTGTAATTACTGATTTAATTTACCTTTCACAGTCATGAGTTATGAGTCATAAAGTAGAAAATTATTTTACAAGGTCAAGGCAGTGCCACAATATGAACCAATGTATCTGGACTTGCTACAAGGTTTAGACGACTTGAAGTGAGGGTGAATAATGCACATTTTAAACATATGGTGATCCGAACTATCAGTATGTTCCCTGCTGATACTGAATATATGTTTTTCTAGCTTATAACAATTTGAATTATCGATCAACATGTAGTTGCCTGCCCAGTCGTTGTTTGTATAATTACATATCCTAATTGTAAAACTTCCTGCCATACTACAGACTTTATGGTTTGAAGATGACATGTATGCAATGTGTGGTCTGCATTGACGAGACGTTGGAGGGGCAAGTACTGCACTTGGTTCAGTGCATATACAAGATGGTAGAAAAAAGGGTGTGATAATGTAGTTATAGCTTTGTACGACGAATAGGATGTGGTTTGGCCTATAACTTTGTTCGGTAGGGTTGAGAAATTCTGAATGATTTTCTTGACTGGAAAATATGTATCCATACAATAATTGCTCCTTTGTTTGTATATATATTTATTTTATTTGCTTCCCCTTCCTTCATGCTCTATATAGAACAACGTGGCACAGAGTACTGCAAGCCTCCCTGTATGGTAAAAAACTCGGTAATTGTCCTTTTAGTTTATTTTTCAATCAGTTCTTAAGATGATCTTAGGTAAATAGTATGTAGAATTTTGATGTCAAACCTCACATATAAGATCAACTGGTATGATGCATATTGTGATGTGTAGTATATAGATTAAAAGCGAGCGTACCATCCATGACAAGCATATGTTGAATTCACGATTGTTTCGTAGTGTAGTTCTGAATCTCATGCTAATGATTTGTGATTCTGTGTTGCACTTTTATTTCTTAAATAGTTGATTGCGTATCCAGGCCACCATTATTGATGACAAGTCAATTGCAGAGGACATAAAGTTACGAATTGCTGAAGAATTTCATCGAATGAAAAAGAGAGTTGCACATGTTCCTGGATTAGCTATTGTATTGGTAGGCGATAGAAGGGACTCTCAATCCCATTTGGGATTGAAAGTGAAGGTTAGTGAGGAAGTTGGGATAAAATCTTTGTTGTCGGAGTTGCCTTAGAACTGCACAAAAGACAAGGTGGTGGATTCTGAATCAAGATTAAGTGGAGATCTATCTGTTCATGGCATCCTTGTGCCGCTACCATTACCACAAGTAATGTATTGTACTACCTCATGCACTAAAGCATCTTCCATGCAAAAAAAACTTGGTTCTTTTTAATTCTTTATTTTTTTTAATTTACTTTTCACAGGAGGGCGATGAGCCTGGGCTCAGAAATGGATATTTGGATGTAATGGTATTTGTTTTAGTATTTTTCCAGCCAAAAACTGGTGCCAAAAGTGGGAGACGGCTCATAGGAGAGGGGACAATTGTTGCTTGTGCCCAACGTATAGCAGAAATCATCAGCTGTTGTTTGTTGAAAAAGCATGAACTTTACTTCTGCAAGAACAATTCAACATCAGACTGCATTTTCATTGTTTCAAACAGTTTAGCTACACTTATACAGAGTTCAACTCAAAGTGAACGTTGATTCAAGACACTAAGATAGATCAGACTTCATTATTTTGTAAAAGAAATGCACCTTAAGTTGAGATAGTTTTTGTGACATATATCATGTGCTCTGGTGACACTAAATTATCTCCCGTTGCAACACACGGGTATATGTGCTAGTAAATCTAATATTTGAATAGAAGGTTTGAACCGCGGAGCAGGAGCGCACTCAAAGTGAATCTAAGGTTTGAATCTACTGCAAGTATAACCCACAGGGATGAACAGCAAAGCTTCAAGGTTTCATGGTGGAAGCTATGGAGGAACCCTAGATTGAGATCTACAATGAGAAAGAAGGAGTACCTGAGGAAGAAGAACACGGCGGCGGAGTGCTGATGGGCCTCGAACACCTTGTTGGTTACCCCAAGTGGAAGGTGTAAGATGCAGTGTTGTGGAAGTGTTTTCCCTTAGCAAAGATGCCAAGGATCGAATCCCCAGAGACTCCTAGGTTCAACAAGTAGGTGTCAACTGCTACGGCGCCAGATAGTAGCAATCAACATGGACCTGCACACAGATACAAATAACTTTGCTCCCAACGAGTACAGAGAGGTTGTCAATCCCTCCGGCCTTGTAGTTCACAAAGGATTAAAAGCAATGATAGTAGTGATAGATAATGTTTGCAATAGTAAATAATAACGAAAAGTAAATAGTGGATGTGATCAATGATGGTAATATGGACCGGAGTCTTATGATGTTCACTAGTGATGTCTCTCTCCCAAAAGACGATAAAACAGCTATGTGAGGTAAACAAATTACAGCTGGGCAATTGACAGGACCTACGAGCGCAAACCAATGCTGATTACATTGCAAGAAAGGTTGAGGTTCAAAGCATGGGCGATACGCCAAAGTAAGTAGACCAAAATCCATCAATATCTACTACTAATCATCCACCTTGAGATATCTATCCAGAACATCTCGCTGGTATTAAGTTGCGAGTCCCACCCATAGTGTAAACTCAATGCAACAGACAACTGCATTAAAAGAACTTTGCGTAAAGTAAACAATCCTTGCACCCGCGGGCACAAGCACCGTTGTTTTCCCCCTTGTGGCAACAGCACATCCCCTAGACTCATGTTTCTGTTACTCAAGCTAGTCATCGAGGGGCATGAACCCACAATCGAGCATAACGTTCCCTCTTGGAGTCACTACGTATTACTTGGCCAAAGCAATAAATAACAACGGAGAACATGCAAGAATTACTTATGAACATAAATATAAAAGAGGTAGATCAAATATATTACTCAAGATCAATCTGAACATAATCTCACAATCCATCGGATCCCAGCAAACTCATCATAGCAACAGCATAAGGATTACATAGGTGCCTCGATCATGTAGGGCAGCTCACGAGGACTAATTAGTGAAGCACAAGAACGGGAGGAGAACATCACATAGCTACTGGTCATGGACTCATGGTCCAAGGGAGACTACTCACGAGTCATCCGAGAGGCGTCCATGGTGGTGGAGAAGCTCCCGGTGGTGATCCTCCCCTCCGACAGGGTGCCGGGAAGAGTTCTCCTGGTGCTCCCGATCTTGGAAGCGGCGGCGGCGGCGGAACAGAGATGGGATCACGAAAAGAGTTTCTGTTCTAAGGGTTCCGGAGGACGCTTTAAATATATGCCAAAGGGGGGCATCGGGGAAGCTTCGGGGGGCCCAGGCGCCCCCCGGCGCGGCCTAGGGGGGGGCGCCGCCAGGGCGCCTGGAGCCCTGGTGCCCCCCCCCCGGCTGTCCTTCGGACGCACGGTTGTTTCCGAAACGCTGATTTTTTATATAATTTTTCTGGATTTTTCCTGGCAGTTCTCGTAACGTGAAAACCTGAAATACAAAAACAGCCGGAAACAGAAACCGGCACTGGGGTGCACTGGATTAGTAAGTTAGTCCAAATATGATCAAAAGTGTATGGAAGTGTATGAATATCATAGCAATATCACCCAAAAGTGGCATGGAGCAAGCAGAAATTATAGATACGTTTTGGACGTATCAACATCCCCAAGCTTAATTCATGCTCGTCCTCGAGTAGGTAAATGATAACAAGAATAATTTCTGTGGTGACATGCTATTAACCATATAGGACTTTTTCATAGTCATATGACAAAAGCTTACTGAGACAATGATTCTATAGTAATTAAGTTGCCTCATGAGAAAATCACAAATGACTGAAAGTTTTTCAACATGAAACTGAAACATCAAATAGATTTGCAATGAACATGATGTGCAAATATGATAAAGTGATATCTAGCTTGCCCCCTTTAGTGATGCAAAACATAAATGCAGGGGCACCTTCAAGGTTTAAGTGATGACTAGATACAATGATTTCAGAATAAACGATATCACAATCATGCAAAAGACAATGCTACTTTGGGACAATGCACATTACACTCAGAATGACAATCATGCTCTCAGTAGTTGGTGCTTTAACATAAAAGTAAAAGAAAGGTTAAGTGCTAGAGCTTTTTATTTTGAAAACATGGAAGCAATTTTGTCAACGGTAGTAGTACTTCATATGTGTCATGTATAAGACATCCTATAAGTTGCAAGCCTCATGCATCGAATACCAATAGTGCTCGCACCTTGTCCTAATTAGCTCGGATCTCCATGGGTTATCATTGCATTACATATGTTTCAACCAAGTGTCACAAAGGGGTACCTCTATGCCACCTGTACAAAGGTCCAAGGAGATAAATCGCATTTGATTTCTCGTTTTTGATAGATCTCAACCTGAGGACATCCATACCGGGACAACATAGAAAATAGACTATGGACTCCTCTTTAATGCATAAGCATGTTCTCATAAGAGACTGAGGATTAATGTCCAAGCTAAAACTTCCACCATGATACATGGCTTTGGTTGGCGGCCCAATGTTCTTCTCCAACAATATGCATATTCATTCAACCCACGACAAATCACCCTTACTTCAGACAAGACGAACATGCATAGCAACTCACATGATATTCAACAAAAGTGTGACAGTCGATGGCGTCCCCAGAAACATGGTTACCGCTCAGCAAGCAACTTATAAGAAATAAGATACATAAGCAACATATTCTTTACCACAATAGTTCTTAAGCTACTTTCCCATGAGCTATGTATTGCAAAGTTAGTTCGCTTAGTACTGGTGGAGGTTAGCAAAAAGACTGGGAGCGACCAACTAAGAGAGCAATGACGGTCATAATCATGCAGAGCGACAAAGCAATATTGAATCAGGCATGGTAGTTATATCGCTACTCGGAAATAAAAGATCATCAAGGCTTGACAGACTTTCTTTACAGTCTTAAATATGCGTGAGCATACGCCAAGTCAATCAAAATAAATTCTTGAAGGAAGATATTACTAAACCATACCACATCATAGGCAAGCAAACCATGTTGGTACTCCAATAACACATTGGGAACCCCCCAGCTATTTGAGATTAACCACAAGAAAACCTGAACTACTTAGCACCATTATGCACGTAGCATCTTTATCATAGACACATTAACTAATGCAACAGAAGCAAACTCTCTTAATAAGGTGAGCATGATAATTAAAGAGAGTTCAAGCAACCAACTAAACAAAAGCTCTTTGAAAAGATAAGCATGAATACTAAGAGCAGAGCATGATAGTAGCTATTAAAAGACAAAGAACACACACAGCATAGATAGACATGAAAATTCTATGTAATGTTCTAGGTAGAGGTGGAGCGTGTTTCTCTCCCACATAAAGAATGCTGAGTTCCGACTCGTTATGAAAAACTAAAAAGAAAACTAAAAGCAAGACGCTCCAAGCATAGCACATAACACATGAAGTGATAAAAATATAGCGGAACGAAAGACGAACTGATAATGTTGATGGAGAAGGGGATGCACGGGGGCATCCCCAAGCTTAGACGCTTGAGTATCCTTGAATATTTCTTGGGGGTGCACGGGGGCATCCCCAAGCTTGAGCGCTTGACACTCCTGAATCTTTTTATCATCTTCCCTCGCACACTTGAAAACTCCCTTCATACATAACTCATCATAATCTGATTAGCGAGGTTAGTACCCTTAATAAAATAATTATACCTTGCTGGAAATAAGGATATTCTTGAAGTTCTACTATTTCTCAAGATTGCCAAAAGGTTTTTGCAAAGAAAAAGCAAGTTCATGATTTGCAAAGTGAAGGAAAGGCAAAACAGGACAGAATCTGTGAAAAACAGAACAGCAGGTAGTAATTGATCTGTTCGGGATACTTCTGCAACTCAAATAAAAAAACTCAGAACAGAAGCACGAAAGACAATTATATAGAGAACGCTGTCGAAAAAATTCAGACCAAAAAGATGATCTGGTGATTTTATACGAATTTTTCTATCCAAGGACATAATCTGTTTCCTGGACAGCACCTCACAACTTTTGAACTTTCTAGCAATCAGAGGCTATACTTGGCACAAATATGAAAAGCAAAGATACAATGATGATGCTACAGCAGTAAACAACATCAAGACACAACAAAAGCAAAAAATTTATTCATGTGGGCTGCCTCCCAAAAGCGCTTTCTTTTATGCCTTTAAGCTAGGCATAATGCATAGATCAAGTTTTATCAAGAGTAAAAGAATAACTAGCCCGTACAACGGACTCAAAAGGTAACTTGATCTTCTTTTGAGGGAAGTGTTCCATCCCTTTCTTGAGAGGAAACTGAAATTTTATATTACCCTCTTTCATGTCAATGATAGCACCAACGGTGCATAAAAAGGGACGTCCCAAAATAATTGGACATGAAGGATCACATTCAATATCCATAATAGTAAAATCAACGGGAACATAATTATCATTGACAACAATAAGAACATCGTCGATCCTCCCCAAAGGTTTCTTTATGGAAGAATCAACGAGACGAACACCAAAAGAACAAGAATCAAAAGGTTTCAATTTAAGCATATCATATATTCTTTTGGGCATAACAGAGGTACTAGCACCAACATCACATAATGCATAACAAGAGGAGTCATTCAAATTAATTTTTATCATAGGATCCCAACCATCCTCTAGCTTTCTAGGTATGGAGGCTTCTACTCTAAGTTTCTCCTCCCTAGCTTTGATGAGAGCATTAGTGATATGCTCTGTGAAGGCAAGGTTAAGCGTGCTAGTGCGGGGGTCTCTAGACATCTTGTGAAGGAAATCAATAACTTCGGTAAGAGTGCAATTATCAAAATCAAGGTCACGAGCATCAAGTAAAGTGGTAGTAGTATCCTTTAGGTTCACTTGTTTGGTAGTTTCTATAGTCATAGCATCATCATTAATAGGTCCAATGGGACCAGGAGTACATTGGGTGCTAAGAGTTTGGATATCCTCAACAACTTGGATAGTAGCAACAGTGTGGTGGGTAGGAAGGTTCTTAATTCTATCTTCTTCCTCCCTTTCTCTAGCCCATCTTTCTTTAAGTTTAGCCATCATCCTAATATTTTCATTAATTTGCACTTGAGTAGCATTAATAGGAATGACCTTCCTCTCCTCAAGAGGAGAAGTTTCAATTTTTAGCAATTTTACCTCATTGGCTAAATGGTCTACCTTAAAAGAAAGATCATCTAGTTTATGTAGTTTTTCTTCTACACTCTTATTAAAGGCTTTTGGGGTAGTGATGAAATCTTTAAGCATAATCTCTAGTTCAGTAGTGGAGTTCTTGGTACTAGGATAAGCATTGTTGTTCCCATAAGAATTAGAGGGGAACGGTCTAGGATTGCTACCAAAGTTACTCCTATAAGCATTGTTGTTAAAATTATTTCTAGAGATAAAGTTGACATCTACTTGTTCTTGAGCAATCACAGAATTTAAAGGAACATCACGAGGATCAATAGTAGATTGCTTCGAAAGTAGAGACATGATCAAGTCAACTTTTTCATTTAAGGAGGAAATCTCCTCGACAGAGTTTACCTTCCTACCTGTTGGAGCGCGTTCGATGTGCCATTGGGAATAGTTGGTCATCATCTCATCGAGAAGCTTCGTGGCAGCACCAAGTGTAGTTGACATAAATGTTCCTCCCGCGGCCGAATCTAACAAGTTCCGCGAGGTAAAGTTCAAGCATGCATAGAAAGTTTGGATAACCATCCAAGTAGTCAAACCATGAGTAGGGCAGTTCTTGATAAGAGATTTCATACGTTCCCAAGCTTGGGCAACGTGTTCATTATCCAATTGTTTAAAATTCATTATGTTACTTCTAAGTTGGATAATTTTAGCAGGTGGATAGTATTTTCCGATAAAAGCATCTTTGCACTTGTCCCATGAATCTATGCTATTTCTAGGCAAAGACTGAAACCATATTTTAGCTCCTCCTCTCAAGGAGAAAGGAAAAAGCTTAAGCTTAACAATATTACCATCTATTTCTTGGTACTTTTGCATATCACAAAGTTCAACAAAGTTATTCAAGTGTAAAGCAGCATCATCTCCAGCACCGGAGAATTGATTTTTCATGACTAAGTTCAATAAAGCAGGTTTAATTTCATATGAAGGTGCTGAAGTGGCAGGTGTAGTGATAGGTGTGCTGATAAAGTCATCGTTGTTGTGACTAGTGAAGTCACACAACTTGGTGTTCTCGGTGGAACCCATAGTAACAAGCAAGCAAGATAACTATTTTTGTGATTTTCGATAAAAAGGTACTAAAGCAAAAACTGAAAGGTAAACTAACAAGACTAAAAAGCAAAGGTAAAAGATAGCGTGCAACTCTCCTATCCTGAAGAGTGGAGTCCCCGGCAACGGCGCCAGAAAATACTCCTTGATGGGCCTCGAACCCCTCGTTGGTTACCCCAAGTGGAAGGTGTAAGATGCAGTGTTGTGGAAGTGTTTTCCCTTAGCAAAGATGCCAAGGATCGAATCCCCAAAGACTCCTAGGTTCAACAAGTAGGTGTCAACTGCTACGGCGCCAGATAGTAGCAATCAACGTGGACCTGCACACAGATACAAATAACTTTGCTCCCAACGAGTACAGAGAGGTTGTCAATCCCTCCGGCCTTGTAGTTCACAAAGGATTAAAAGCAATGATAGTAGTGATAGATAATGTTTGCAATAGTAAATAATAACGAAAAGTAAATAGTGGATGTGATCAATGATGGTAATATGGACCGGAGTCTCATGATGTTCACTAGTGATGTCTCTCTCCGAAAAGACGATAAAACAGCTATGTGAGGTAAACAAATTACAGCTGGGCAATTGACAGGACCTACGAGCGCAAACCAATGCTGATTACATTGCAAGAAAGGTTGAGGTTCAAAGCATGGGCGGTACGCCAAAGTAAGTAGACCGAAATCCATCAATATCTACTACTAATCATCCACCTTGAGATATCTATCCAGAACATCTCGCTGGTATTATGTTGCGAGTCCCACCCATAGTGTAAACTCAATGCAACAGACAACTGCATTAAAAGAACTTTGCGTAAAGTAAACAATCCTTGCACCCGCGGGCACAAGCACCGTTGTTTTCCCCCTTGTGGCAACAACACATCCCCTAGACTCATGTTTCTGTCACTCAAGCTAGTCATCGAGGGGCATGAACCCACAATTGAGCATAACGTTCCCTCTTGGAGTCACTACGTATTACTTGGCCAAAGTAATAAATAACAACGGAGAACATGCAAGAATTACTTATGAACATAAATATAAAAGAGGTAGATCAAATATATTACTCAAGATCAATCTGAACATAATCTCATAATCCATCGGAAACCAGCAAACTCATCATAGCAACAGCATAAGGATTACATAGGTGCCTCGATCATGTAGGGCAGCTCACGAGGACTAATTAGTGAAGCACAAGAATGGGAGGAGAACATCACATAGCTACTGGTCATGGACTCATGGTCCAAGGGAGACTACTCACGAGTCATCCGGGAGGCGTCCATGGTGGTGGAGAAGCTCCCGGTGATGATCCTCCCCTCCGGCAGGGTGCCGGGAAGAGTTCTCCTGGTGCTCCCGATCTTGGAAGCGGCGGCGGCGGAGGAACAGAGATGGGATCGTGAAAAGAGTTTCTGTTCTGAGGGTTTCGGAGGACGCTTTAAATATATGCCAAAGGGGGGCATCGGGGAAGCTTCGGGGGGGCCAGGCGCCCCCCTGGCGCGGCCTAGGGGGGGGGCGCGCCGCCAGGGCGCCTGGAGCCCTGGTGCCCCCCCCCCCCCCGGCTGTCCTTCGGACGCACGGTTGTTTCCGAAACGCTGATTTTTTATATAATTTTTCTGGATTTTGCCTGCCAGTTCTCGTAACGTGAAAACCTGAAATACAAAAACAGCCGAAAACAGAAACCGGCACTGGGGTGCACTGGATTAGTAACTTAGTCCAAATATGATCAAAAGTGTATGGAAGTGTATGAATATCATAGCAATATCACCCAAAAGTGGCATGGAGCAAGCAGAAATTATAGATACGTTTTGGACGTATCAAGTGCTCTGGACACGGTTCAGGGTGATGCAGTGGCCTGGCTTGACGACGGCGACGGGCTCGAAGAACGGCGGCGGAGCTTCGGGCAACGGAGGAAGGCGAAGGCAGAAAGAAGAAAAGAAACAGGCCGACGCAGTATTTATAAGCTGATGAGGTGAAACGGCAAGCGCGGGAATCAAGGAGGTCAGAGATTGGATAAAGATTCTGTTGTCGCCTCGATCTTCGGGATAGCATTTAACAAAGGTAACAAACAGAGGTGAGCAATAAATGCGGAGGTGATGTCACGGCAGATTGAGATGATTTCCGGAGATGACGTCATAGCCGGTTTACAAAGCAGAGAAGTTACAGAGAAGAAATTTATGCAAAGACTTAGAAGACTGACATGAACAAGTTCAAATCAATCTGGGGCCTAATGTCAGGGATATTACTAGCAGGTATAAACCGGCTAGGAAGGTCCGGATTACATTTACATAAGTTGTATTATCATAAGCCCAGTAGAATATGAACCGGAGGTTACGGCCCATAGAGGCTTAGGGCCCATATGTAAAGCTTACGGTTTATGAACCGTCATACCATGTAACTTGAGGTGTAAGATAGAAAGAGCAGAGACCGAGGCGGACACGATTATGAACCGGCCTCTGGACTCTGTAAACCAGACCGGGCGTTGCCTCCTATATAAAGGGACGACCCGGCGACGGTTCAAGGACAAGCAACGACCCGTCGAGACACAGGCAAGCAATCCGCTCCCTGTTCATCGACGCCCAAGCAATACCAAACCAAACTAGACGTAGGCTTTTACCTTCATCGAAGGGGCCAAACTAGTATAAAACCCTCTGTGTTCTTTGTGTGCTTTAACCTCTTCAAGCTAACCCGCGCGATGGCTCCACACCTAAGTCCTCTAAACCGGACATCTGCCATGCCAATTCCATGAAACCTAGTGTCAGGAATACTCGTCAAAGGGCCAAACACACGCAGCAAAGTCTTTGCCGAGATTGTTCTTAGCAAAGACCACTTGGCGTACACCTCTTAGGCCAATAGAACTTTGAACCATATGCCAGGCACTCGACAAACAGTTTGCCAAGAGGCAAACAGTGCATCTCGGCAAAATAAAGTGACTTCACGACCGTTGGTGCCATCAGGTCTTGCCGAGAGCTTACTCTCGGCAAAGTTGTACATATTGACGAGAGGCTCACTCGGCTTAGCTGAAACAAACTAGTTCCAGCAACTCTCCTTTACCACGTGAGATTGTTTACCGCTCGGCAAAGTCATAACCAAACTGCCAGCACATGCCATCTGCCGAGCGTTGCTCTCAGGAAAGGTTGTTCTTCCGAGTGCTGTTCTCGGCAAAGATTCATTGCCAGCATTGTTTCTGACTCTTTTTCATCTAACCCTGCATTAAATGCATATATACAATACAAAATCTTCGTATGAAGTCACATTCTTAACAACAAACTCAGAAAGGGCTTATATATCTCCACCCAAACTTAACATCAAACTCACAAAGGCATTACATATATAGTTCACACAAGCTTCATATGAAGTCACAAAAGAGTTCTTCAGCACAAGTGCCTACTTACTAAACAACAAATTGGTCAATGCATGTCTATATGCGACCACATGATAAAAGCAACACCACAATTAGGACGAACTGAAAGAGAATTATCTAGTTCTTCAATCAACTCAACCCGCCAAGCCATTTCTGGCTTGCACCAGGGAGGACACGATGCGGGCCACGACGAGGGGGTGGAGGCCACCAATCATGCCATCCATGCTCTTGGAGCCGCCGCGCTACCATGCCCGGCCGCAGAACACCGCCAGCTCGATCGTCGAGTCCGTCTTCAGCCGCGTTCTGGAAAGGAGAGCAACACAGAGGACCAGCGCGACATCGCCTGCCCGGGCTCGCTCCCCTGGGAATGCAACCATGCCTTGCCATACGCGCTTGACACGGTCGCTCTCTTCTCGCTGAGCCGCCCTATGGCCGCCCAGCCTCTCGCAAAGCAGCATCACAACATGACCGCCCAACCTCTCTCACCGAGGCCAAGCTGGCCATGCTGCGCCCTGCCCTCCGTTGAGTTGCGACTTGGGACCATGCCACATAAGCGCAGGCGACCAAGGTGCATGGAGGAAGACGTGGAAGTGGGATGAGTTGGTCCAGCCAAATCTCTGGTGCCAGCTCGTCCCGCATCTGAGCAGCATATTCCCTGCTCGGATTGTCCCACTCCATCTCGCCTCTGAATCCTTTTTTAGAAGAATCTCGCCTCTGAATTAAACACCACGAAAAATGGAATGGGTCCGTCCCATGGGACATCACTCAAACCAAACACACCCCTGTTGGGCTGATAATTGTGGACCAGTACGTACATCTACTGTAGTGTTGTTGATCAGGCAACGGAAATTTGGATCTATTTGTCATTAGATGGACCTTACTTGAGCATAACACAAGCATCCAATTGATGAAAACATGCAGTAAACAGTAGTTGTTGTTAATTTGTGTAAGCGTCTCTACCCTCATACAGAGAGCCGCGTGATGTTTATATTGATTGGGAGAGACCCATCTCTCATAGGTTAGAACCGAAAAGATATTATAGGAGATTTTACAGGAGGGATAAGAGAGAATAACAAGAAAAGGATCCTACTCCTATAACAGCCGCCTTGGCGCACAAGGCAGCCAACACGTGACAAAGTTACATGTTTAACACCTTCCCTTAATCATAACTTAACTAAGTTAAGATTACGCTTGAACTCTTCAAAATGTCTTGTAGGCAAAGCTTTTGTGAACCCATCTACAATTTGATCATTGGAGTGAACAAAGCGAATTTCCAATTCTTTGTTTGCAACTCTTTCTCGAACAAAATGATAGTCAATTTCAATGTGATTTGTTCTTGCATGGAAAACAGGATTAGCAGATAAATATGTGGCGCCAAGATTATCACACCAAAGACAAGAGGGTTGTGCATGACCTATTCCAAGTTCTCTGAGCATGGATTTGACCCAAATGATTTCTGATGTTGCATTTGCTAAAGCCTTGTATTCTGCCTCAGTACTTGACCGTGAGACTGTAGTCTGTTTTCTTGCACACTATGAGATGTGGTTAGGTCCAAAGAAAATAGCAAAACCACATGTTGAGTGTTTGTCATCTAAGCACCCTGCCCAATCAGAAGTAGAGAAAGCACTAACAAGAGTGGATGGTGACTTGCTGAATGTCAGACCAATACTCAAAGTGTCCTTTACATATCTTAATATGCGTTTGGCAGCAGTCCAATGTGCAGTGGTAGGCGCATGAAGGAATTGACAAACTTTGTTTACAACAAAAGAAATATCAGGCCTTGTAAAATGTGATCACTATTATCGTACCAGTGATGCAAAGAGGTCAAATGAGAAGGAAGAAGTAGGGCACCGGCATTAGGATAAAGGTGTGGGTGAGGATTTGCACCCTTGCATGCCAACCTTGCTTAGCAGATCAGCTGCATACTTCTCCTGAGAGAGATGAAGACCACCTTCCCTGTTTCTCTTGACCTCAATGCCAAGAAAGAAGTGCAAGTCTCCCAAATCCTTGAGAGCAAAGTCTGCATTCAAGTCTTTTAACAAGGCTATTACTGATGCACTAGATGAACTTGTAACAATGATATCATCAATATAAATAAGCACAAATATGGATATATGTGACTTATTATAGATAAACATAGATGTATCAGACTTTGAGGGCACAAAACCAAGTGACTGAAGCTTTGTACTTAGCCGTGAGTACCAAGCTCGAGGGGCTTGTTTCAATCCATAAAGAGACATGTCAAGCTTGCACACATATGAGGGTTTATTCTTGTCTTCAAAATCAGGAGGTTGACGCATGTACACTTCCTCTTCGAGAACACCATGAAGGAACACGTTCTGTACATCTAGCTGTCTGAGGCTCCATCCTTTGGACACAACGATGGACAAAACAAGACGAATAGTTGCAGCTTTAACGACAGGACTAAATGTATCCTCATAATCAATACCGTACCTCTGCTTGAATCCTTTTGTAACAAGCCTAGCTTTATAACGATTTATTGTGCCATCTGATTTCTTCTTTATCCTGAATACCCATTTGCAATCAATCAAATTTTTACCTCGGTGCGCAGGAACTAGATGCCATGTTTTGTTTTTCTGCAAGGCTTGAAATTCTTCTTCCATTGCCTTTTTCCAACGTGAATCTTTGCATGCTTCTTGGAACGTCCGAGGTTCACCTGTGGAACATGTCAAACCAAACTTAACTTTGTAATTTGTGTGTTGAATTACCCCTGATCGAAGGCGTCTGCGTGGTGCATCAGGAACGGATGCATCTGCTGCTGGCGCAAAGGATCCTGTGATCTGCTGCAGCAGATCCAAAGCAGATTGCCCCTCCAGATCTTCTGTGGCAGGCGCTGGTGAAGACGTGGGTGAGGGTGGCGCAGAAAATCCAGGCGGGGCCGCCACTGGATCGGGATTGTATCCCGCGCCCGCCTCTGGTTGGTGCAGGCTTCTGGTGTAGACCCGCGGTTCCACACCGAACCGCTCGGTCGGGTGGTTCGCAGAAGCCGACGTGCGCGTGGGGGAGAGCGGGCCCGTAGCCCGTCGCATGTCATCCCCAGGTTGGCAAGGCGCGCGTGGCGTGGGCGGCTGGCCTGCAGGCGCGGAGTCCGAGGAGGCGCTGCCACCCAGATCCTGGCGCGGCGACAAATCGGGCGAGAGCGATCCCGAGGCAGACTCTGGCGAGGGTGATCCCGAGGGGGATTCGGCCGCAGGGTTGTTGCACCACAGGGGACACATGAAATATTGCTCATTTGACCTGTTTGCTTCACGATTTTGCACCAAATTTTTTCTGTTGCTTCGGCATCCGACCCTGCAGTACCAGAAGACTCAAGTTCAAGGTTAGGAGGGTTAGTCATGTGATCACAATTGTCGTCCCCGTGATGCAAAGAGGTCAAATGAGAAGGAAGAAGTAGGATTTCCTTGCGAAGTAGGGCACCGGCATTAGGATGAAGTGTGGCGAAAGGAAAAACCGTTTCATCAAAAACGACATCCCTGGAGATATAGACACGTCCCGTAGGTACGTCAAGACACTTGACACCTTTGTGCTGGGCGCTATAGCCAAGAAACACACATTGTGTGGAACGAAACATAAGTTTTCGATTATTGTAGGGATGGAGATTGGGCCAACATGCACACCCAAAAACACGGAGAGACTTGTAATCCAGTCTAACTTGGAGAAGTTGTTGCATAGGAGTATCATTATCAATGACACAACTAGGAAGCATATTAATGAGATGGGCAGCAGTGAGGAACGCTTCGTCCCAAAATTTTAAGGGAATAGATGCATCCGTTGAAAGGAAAACCCGTTTCATCAAAAATGACATCCCTGGAGATATAGACACGTCCCATGGGTACGTCAAGTCACCATCCACTCTTGTTAGTGATTTCTCTGATTCTGATTGGGCAGGGTGCTTAGATGACAGACGCTCAATAGGTGGTTTTGCTGAACGCAAGAAGAGCGAGGCCGACGTCCACAATATGCCTATGCTTGCGTTCAGCGGAGCCATTTTGTTGGTGCGCATGGGGGCAAGAAACATGATGGGAAATGCCAAGTGTCTGAAAAAATGAGTTTAGTTTCTTGTACTCGCCACCCCAGTCGGACTGGACGGCAATTATTTTGCGATCAAACTTACGTTCAACAAGTGCTTGAAAATTCTTAAATACTTGGAAAACATCAGAACGACATTTGAGAAGGTAAATCCAAGTGAATTTGCTGAAATCATCAATGAAGCTAACGTAGTAAGTATGTCTACCAACCGAGGAGGGGGCAGGACCCCATACATCAGAAAAAATAAGTTGTAGCTGCTTGGTAGAAATACTAGTAGAAATATGATATGGCAATTGATGATATTTTGCCTTTTGACAAGAATCACAAATAGTTTCGATGCTACGCTCACCAACACATGGGAGCTTATTATTTCTAAGCACTTGTTGCACGACATGAAAAGATGGATGTCCTAGTCTAGCATGCCACCTGTCCGGGGAGATTTTGATGACACCAAAGACTTGTTTATTGAAGCTCCTGAACTTGGGAAAAGAGGGTAGAGCCCATGCACGCATCTACCACGATAGAGAATTCTCCGTGTGACTCGATCCTTGATAAAAAAGAAATAGGAATGAAATTCAAGAAAAAATTTGTTGTCAAGAACAATGCGATGTACTGAAAGAAGGTTTCTGGCAGTTTGGGGAACATGCAAGATGTTTTTAAGATGAATATCACAATGAGGGGTTGCAATAATTAAATGGCCAACATGAGCTATCTCCATACCTTCTCCATTGGCATTATGAACTTGATCTTGCCCAGGGTACTTGTCGTGCATGGTCAGCTTGTCCAGCTCATGAGTGATGTGGTTGGAGGCGCCGGAGTCAGCATACCAGTTTGTGTCCACACCATAGGAGGCGTCTGCGGCAGCTGCAACCTTCTTGCGTTGGGAGTTGTTCTCGGCATAACGCCAGTCACAATCCTTCGCAATATGATTATCTTTCTTGCAAATCTAGCACTTGTTAAAGTATTCATCATAACCTTGGAAGGGGCGACGATTGTTGTTGTTGTTGCGGCGCTGGGAGTTGTTGTTGCCGCGCTGGTTGTAGTGGCCTCCACCACCACCACCGCCGTGCTGGAAGTGGCCACCACCACCGCCACCACCATGCGGATAGGGAGCGCCACCGCCGCCACCGCCACCGCCGTTCTGGAAGTGGGCGCCGCCGCTGTCGCCTGGACCGCCACGATAGCCCCCACCGCCACCACCCTTCGGAGAGTTCTGAGAGGGTTTGGGAGGCCCGTGACCGCGATAGGCGGCATTGGCAGATGACTTGAAGGCGCCGGGGCCAGTTCCTTGGAATAACTCGATGCGCTGATCGAAGTTGGAGATCATGCCAAAGAGCTCATCGGTGGAGACAGGATGAACGCGCACATCAAGAGCAGAGATGATGGGCTGATATTCCATGTCGAGGCCGGCGATGATGAAGGAGATGAGTTCAACTTCGTCGATGGGTTTTCCTGCGGCCGCGAGTTCATCAGACAGCGCCCGCATCTGCCCAAAGTAGGCGGCGGCGCTGAGGGAACCCTTCTGGGCGTTGGAGAGGGCAATACGGCAGTTGTTGATGCGAGACTTGGATTGGGCAGAGAACATGTTTGCTAGGGCAGGCCAGATGGCATGAGAAGTCTCGAGGGAAGCAACTTGCACCAGGACTTCTTTGGAAAGGTTGCGGAGCTGGTAGGCTACGATTTGTTGATCTTGGATGAGCCATGGGGTATGGGCGGGGTTCGGACCAATCTGATCTTTCTCGTCTGAGGATTTTGTGGTGATGGTTCTAGGTGGCTCGGGTATGGTTTCATCAAGGTACCCATATAGCCCGGCTCCCATGATCTGGGAGTGAGCTTGGGCTCGCCAGAGAATGTAATTGGTACGTGTGAGAGGCTCGGAGATGGTGTTGTTCAGGCCGGTGGAGATGAGTTGGTTGGAGGAGGTGGACATGGTGCCGGAGATGGGAAGGATGGGGGCGGAAAAAAATGGTGTGGGCGATAGGATGGAGGTGATGATCGCTAGATGAGGAAGAGGGAGGCTCTGATTACCATATTAATTTGTGTAAGCGTCTCTACCCTCATACAGAGGGCCGCGTGATGTTTATATTGATTGGGAGAGACCCATCTTTCATAGGTTACAACCGAAGAGATATTACAGGAGGTTTTACAGGAGGGATAAGAGAGAATAACAAGAAAAGGATCCTACTCCTATAACAGCCGCCTTAGCGCACAAGGCACTAAGGCAGCCAACACGTGACAGAGTTACGTGTTTAACAGTAGTAAACCACAGGGGTGCTTTTATTTCTTATAATAAAAATGAAGTTGTAATTATGCATCCATCAGATATTGAGATTACAGCCGGACGGGCTGGTCGGTCTTCAAGACGAGCATCACTGCTTGCAGGGTGGAAGTGGAGTTCCACACAGCCCCTTGTTGTGCTGGAAGCAGGACTGATCAAACCAGGCCATGTTGCCACCGGCGGGGACTACGCCGCTGAGGCGATTGTAGCTGACGTTCAAATAATTCAGCATCAGGTCGACCACCATTTCCGGGATGTCGCCGTAGATGTCGTTGTGGCTCAGCTCCAAGCTGTTGAGGCCCTCCGGCAGCTGCACGGCGGAGAGGTTAAAGCTGAACGCATTGTGCGACAGGTCCAGGTTCAGCAGCGGCTTGTTGGCGCCCAACAGGAACGAGGCGTCGCCCTTGAGACCATTGTACGACAGGTCGATGGTCCAGAAGTTCACGGCGGCGACCTCGGCCGGGACGCCGCCGGTGAGCTTGTTGTGGGACAGGTAGAGGTACGCGTCGGAGGCCTTCCTGAGGAGCAGAGGCGGTATTGTGCCCGTGAGGCGGTTGTGGCCGAGGTCCAGGAAGGAGAGGTTGGGCATGTCCCCGAGCGACGCCGGGATCCGGCCCGTCAGCTTGTTGGAGGAGAGGCTGAGGTAGCCGAGCGCCGTCATCTCGGACAGGAACGACGGCACCGGGCCGGAGATGCCCGTGGAGATGATGTCGAGGAAGCCGAGGGTGGCGTTGAGGCGGGTGAGGTCGCGCGGGATGGTGCCGTTCACGCCGGGCACGTTGTTCAGCACCAGCTGCTGCAGCGCCGTGAGCCTGGCGATGGCGGCGCCGGGTAATGGGCCGGCGAGGCTGGCGTCGTCCACCAGGGACACGCCGACGACGCGGCGCGCGTCACCGTCGCTGGAACAGGAGACGCTGGCCCACTCGCAGCACGGGGTGTCGGGCGTCCATGAGTTGAAGTAGGAGGCGTTGCCCAAGGCGGATTTGATGGCCAGCAGCGCCGCCTTGTCGCCGGAGTGGCACTCGTTCTTCGTCCGTGCTGCCGGAGCCGCCGCCGCCGCCGCGGCGAGGAGCACCACGACGACCAGTACGGTGGCGCGGTGCTCGACGAGTGACGAGGCGCGCATCTTGTCTTAATTTGTGAGTGAATGAATGAATGATGAGTGAGATGATACTGTACTGGTTATGGAGAGTCCTCTCGCGCCATCCGCCATGCATGCATATATGTACACGCTTGCAACTTGGAAAGTTTGGTGCAAATTCAAATGGAAAATCAAAAACTGCAGGGAGAAGGAAATACTACTACCTTAACCATGAGTGCTGCCTGTTTCCAGGTTCGTGCGTGCAGCCGCAGCCATTTTGGACTGAAATGCGATGTTGCAACTAGGAGTAGTACCAATAATGGACTTGGTTCATTGCCTGCTGCCAAATTTACGCACGAGGTGATGGATGGTGACCGCCGGGCCCAGTCAAGTCAACCGGCTGCGTCACTCTCTGATTGACTGACCAGTGACCACGACTCATTGGCATTTGGTAATTAAGCACCATGCATATATAGGCGATTAGCGAATAGGGATATATTGGATTAGATCAACAAGTAAGTGGGTTCTTGCCGGCCTGCTGTCTCTCTCTCTCTCTCGATGGATTATATTGTACAAAATTTTTGGCATCATCTTTGCCTAAATATTTATCAATCTAAACATTTCAGATATACTACAGCATATCGATGTATTTAGACATATTTTAGAGTGTAGATTTACTCATTTTGCTTCGTGTGTAGTCATTTGTTGAAATCTCTACAAAGACAAATATTTAGAAAATTTCTTTATTTATTATGTAAAGTTTCGAAAATGGGGAGGGCGAGTTTTTCTTTCTTTTTTATTTATTATTTTCCATTTGTTATCTTTTATTTTATTTTTGGCCTGTAAAAAAATGCTTCTCTTCATGACTGCGTCTTGCTTTCATGTATCTTCTTTTATATTCAGTAAATTCAAAGAAATGAAACAATGACTTTTTTACTGGTTAGTCGAAAGATGAATAAAGGATGGACATTTATTTCAGTTATGAATGTCAGTAAAATATTTTCTCAAATAGGACCGAATATGCATGGCAGCTAATGTGAAAATCATGGAGAACACGTGTTGAAAATGTCTTGATAAAAAAATGAAGTTACTAATTAGTGCTGCATATTTTTGGATGATCTAAAAATTGGAAATTATTGGTTTTCACTATTTAAAGGCATTTTCTGCCTTTTATGCTCACTTTGTTCCGTAAAAAATTCCTCTATGGCTTGGTGCGGGGATGGTTATCCTCATCAAGGCACGTTTTTTGGGTAATCATCATATGGTCAAATAAATTCTCCATGTAATTATGAACAGTGAAAATTTTATATTGGGCCAACAGAATTTGCACCATGTCTGTCTGACTGTCTCCCTACAAATTGTACTCCCTCCGTTCCTAAATATTTATCTTTCTAGAGCTTTCAACAAGTGACTACATACGGAGAAAAATGAGTGAATCTACACTCTAAAATATGTCTATATACATCTGTATGTGGTAGTCCATTTGAATCTCTAAAAAGACAAATATTTAGGAACGGAGGAAGTAACAAATACTCTTGAACTGGCTCCCTGTAAGCATGCACCACGATATATATATTCTTCTTATCGAAAAAGGCTTCGTCCCGCTTTATAAGTTACTATATTAAAGCGGGAAAGCTTTGGTTTTTTTTCTCTTTTTTTTAAGCTTCCACTGTTCATTTACATCAACACCAGTGTATAGTAATGGTGAACATTATCACACGTGAAACCGCAAACGACTGTGAACAGTGTTCCCTAATAATATGGTTTCCACTTACTTTTGTTAGCTTCCACGCAGAAAAAATACGCACGTTGTTAAAAAAAAGATATTTTTACACATTATTTATCTCCTCCTTCACCACCATCGCGTCCTTATATAGATGGTCAAGATTTAGGTTTTTTCCACATATCATTTCTTTCCACCGGCGTAACAATGATTTTTCCTCACCTTTTTTCCTTCCACCGGAGAAAAAAATACGCATGTTGTTAAAAAAAAACTTTTTTACACATTATTTCTCTGCTCCTCCTTCACCATCACGTCTTTATATAGAGGGCTAAGATTTAGGATATTTCTACACATCATTTCTCTCCGCCGACATATCGACATAGAGCCATCTCAATCGTCTCCTGATCCTTTCCAGTAATGGTGCTGCCGAGGCACAAAACAGTAGACCAAAATAATATATTTGCATGAAAAGTAATCCATGGGAAAAATAAGCCAAAAAACTTTAACCCATCTGAACCATAAACCGAAACAATAACCGAATTGTAATCTAGAACAACATACCCGAATAAATCGGAATAACATATGAAAACATATTAACAGGCCAGCCGGTTTGCTTAATTTGTTAAATGCATTTAATGTTAATTACGTGTGTACACAGATCAATGGGTAGAATTCAGGTTCTCCTCTTCATTTTTTTATCACATAATACATGTTGCTTTCTTGCTTATTTCGGCAAAATACGGACCCACACGGTCATGTGTCTTCTTCGCTAGTATATAAATAAAGCAACAACTCGATAGAAACTCATGCCACCTGGCACACGCGCACACCGAAAGCGGACACATCAGCGCTGGGGCAGCAACACCACCCCTACTACTACAAGAGCTACCAGAGTCTTCAATCGTGAACCGCCACCACGAGGAGACGAAGCCACATACGACGAACCGTGAGCTCCAAAGCAGTGCCTTCAGGAAGGATACGACACCAGAGTGCCACCATCGCCCGATCCGAGGGACATGCTTTCCCATGGAGTAACACAGCGGGCGAGGACCGCGGCGGCACCTTCAAGAAGGAAACGGAATCACCGCTGCCTGCCTGCCCCAAGACATAACCGATTTTCACCCCGGTCTACCGTCATCACCCCGGCATAGGTATGAATGCCGCACCACCGCCATCGATCATCGCAACCCGGCCGCCACACCGCCCACACGGCCATGGCCACCGGGCAGCACCTGAGCACGAGCGCGGCCCACGAGCCTTGCGCTCCAACCACCAGAGCTGTCGTCCCAACATCCAAAATCACCCAACCCCATCAACATGGACCACTGCCACTCCAAAATCACCCCAACCCCATCAACATGGACCACTGTCATTGTGACCAGAAAGGAAAGCCCTTTTGGTAAGTACGGGCCCCGCCAACTGGAGGATGATAGGAGGAGGCCACCGACAGCTGCGGGCCATGCCGCAACCGTCGCGCAATTTCTCGAACTAGGGCCAGGTCACTGTCGCCACCCCTGCCAACCCCCGGAGCGCCCCTGCTACCGAGGCTAGCCGGAGGCGAGAAGCACTAAACCGCCGTGCTCCACCGGTCGGACACGCTACCAACTGCAGAGCCAAACACCCCATGGATTAGGAGGAGAGGGTTGAACCACCTCCACTACACCACCACCCTGACCAGCCGGCAGGGCCCTGGTCAGGGCAGCCGCCCACAGCCCTAGCCGCTCGCGGCCCGCGCCGCCGCGATATCAGACCTGGATGAGTCGTCGCTGCCGCCGTCCCCAACCTCTGGCGGTTGAGCACAAATAGGCAAGGATCTACATATCCATTATATATCAGAAAGTGTGGCTACTCGTTATAGAAAAGAGGGAAAAGGAAAAGTTAAATAAACATTTTGTACAGATGTTACGCCTCGGGTTACCCTAACAAAACATTAACTAGCAAACAATCGGTTGAAGTTTTGGTTGCTCATGACTTGTCCAGCATTAGCAAAGAAAATGAACTAGTGTTGACAATAGGTTGTCAATCATCCAAACAAATACAAGTTTTCGGTCATTGCCAAAAATCATGTAGGGTACACTTTGGTCGCAGCCCAAACATACCAGAGTGGCGGCAAAACACGTAGGAAAATGAAATTCCCTTGTTACAATTTGTGACATCTTCCCACAAAAGTTTGCCCTGGAACGGGCAAACTTGATGCATAGCTCCAAGATAAACTTGCCTAAACTCAGAGAAATTTCAGGCCGATTGGCTGAAGCATTAGCCTAGTCTGCCGAAACAAACAAGTATGGAACAAAGCATATCTCAGGCATGCACCGACAATCTCGAGAGAAACTGCAAGGCATTGCAAGAATTAAAGTGAATCATGTTCAAGACAACCAACAGTCCAACACCATCTCGTTTCTCCTCAGCCTATCCTGCCAGCGGTCGACAGAATAAAGGGGAGGAAATTTACAAACATCAGTTCAGTTCAACTAAAAAGGAACGACGATGTCAAACGGACCGACCGATACAACCCTCGGTAACTTCCACATGGGAAACTGCATTCACATCTACAAGTTTCACCAGAAATTTAGGGGGTGTTTGGTTCCAGGGACTTTTTTGTGTTGGGACTAGAAAAAATCCCTAGCAAACCAAACAGGGTGGGACTTTTTTGAGACTTTTTGCTAAAAGTCCTTAGAAGTACCTCATTGAAAGTCTTTTTCAAAAAGTCCCAAGGACTAGAAAAAGTCCTAGGACTAGAGAACCAAACACCACCTTATACGCCTAGAATCATCCTTATACGCCTAGAACCAAACACCACCTTATACACCTAGAATCATTCCAATAATGTGTTTTTTCAGTCACCAGACGTGGCACCTTCGGTCCAGGTTCATGAGAGTTCTTTTCATGCGGTCGTCAAGGTCGCTAATGGTAGTTTGACCGAGGCTCAGATTGTGCGCCAACTGCAGGATCTCGTTCCAGGTAATCATAAGTGGGACCTTGTTAAGTTGGAGGATCAGACTTACAAGGTAGACTTCCCCACTAAGGAGGATCAATTATATATGCTCAAGTGGGGCATGTGCAGAATTCCTAGCACGAGTATTGTTCTTACGTTTGATGAGTGGAAGGAGAAGGATCCCGTGGGCACACCGTTGGAGAAGGTATGGGTCCGTTTTTTGGGTGCACCACGTCGATACATTAACAACTTTCTGGTTGCTTGGAGTTTGGGCTCTCTCATTGGGAAGACCGAACAAGTGGATATGCCTTTTACACGGTCTCATGGTGCGGCGAGATTGCTTGTCAGTGTTGTCAGTGTGGAGTTTGTTCCGGATGTGGTCAAGTGGACACATGCTGGTGTTACTTATGTTCTGGAGCTTGAGATCGAGAATACGCCGATATCTCAGGAGGGCGAGGGAGAGGACATTGTGGATATGGACACGACTGAGGGAGATGGAGCTTCTGGTAATCAGAGTAAGAAGCCTGAGAGTTCGTAGCGGGAAATGGCTAAGGGGCCGCAATCGCAGTCGGACACGATGACTAGGTCGGCTTCGGGACCGACTAACTCCACGACCCCATCCAACTCTCCTCGGTCTGGGACTCTTGATATGCATTCGGCGCCGAGTCGCCTGTGGAGTACTCGGGTGGAGATGGATGATCCGGTTGAGTCTGAGTTACCACCGATACTTCCTTCTGTTGATGTTCTCGAGCGATCAGCCGCGATACCCAGTATGATGGACAGGACTCTCAGTCCAGAGAGTGGCGGTCTGAGCGGGTGTGGGCAGGTGGCCCCCGCCCCAACATCTTTGATGGATAGTTCGGGAAGGGGGTGTGGGCAGGTGGCCTATACCTCCATCCCTCTCAGGTCGTCCATGGTGGGGACGGCCCTCGCTCAGGCCCTGGAGGGGTCGGCTCAGGCTCAGGTCCAGGACGGAGATATTAGGACGGGGGTGCAGGTTTCCCCTAGTTCGGCGGCAGTGGCCAGTGGAGGAGAGGTGGCGCCTCTGAGCCCGGTGGGGGCGGATCTGAGGTCTCAGGCTTCCACGCCGGTTGGGCCAGCGACTTTGAGCCCGGTGGGAGGTACGGCAGGTGGCCTTACCCCTAGCGGGATATCTCGTGACGACATCATCGCTTATGGTGGGATTCCGGACCCAGTTTCTGTTGGTCGACAGATGAGCTGTCGCATACAGGACCAGCCGGATATCGATGATATGCAGCTTCGATGCGCCAAGCGGGCGACCAAGCTTCATAATCTACAGACCACTACTGGTATGCCCGTTAATACAACCAATTCTATTTTGCATTTTTCTTCTGAAGATATTGTTAATAACGCAACACAATTGGGGGTCTCTCTGGGTAAGAATGACAAAGAAGTAGCTAACTCCGTTAACGATATTCTGGATCTTGAGGCAGAGCGTGCTGTAGAGATGATTAGAAACATAGCAGCAATTCAACCTTTGAATGATTCTGAGGTAGCTACTTTGGGAGTTAATGTACTTGATAGTTTCTGTGCGGACCTTGAACCCGCTCTCTTGGAGACTGAGGAGGAGGAGGATTTGTCTTCTCCAAGGCTTTCTAGGGGAGATACGTCCCAGGAGGATGTGAGTGGTGACTTTGGTAGTGAAGTCAGGGTAGAAGATCAAATGAAACCGAAACGCAAGTGGAAGTGTAAGATTTATCCGACTTCGGCTGTGCGCAGAAGCGCTAGAATCCGGACTTCTAAAAAAATTCATGATGAAATATGAAAGGCATCTTTTGGAATAGTAGAGGTCTTAAAGACTTGGCTAAAAAAAGGTTCCTTGCAGAGACGTCTATTGAGTATAAACTAGATTTCATAGCCATATCTGAAACTGGACGGGACAACTTTACCCCACAGTTTCTTAGCACCCTTTTGGGAGGGGTGGAGTTTGATTGGCACTGTTTACCACCAAGAGGAAGATCCGGTGGGATTTTACTTGGGGTTAAATGCGAATCACTGGAAGTGAGGAACATCATCATGGGTGACTTCGCGTTTAAATTTAGGGTCCGGTCTAAGGTGGACGGTTTCGATTGGGCGTTGGTGGCGGTTTATGGGGCCGCGCAGCCGGACCTAAAGCCAGATTTTCTGGCTGATTTAGTCCGCATTTGTGGGAACGAGCAGCTCCCTCTCTTGGTTGGGGGAGATTTTAATATTATTCGTTGGCGGGAGGAAAAAAATAATGATAACTTTGACGGCAGATGGTCATTTATGTTTAATACTATCATAGAAAGCTTGGACCTTCGCGAGATTGAGCTTTCTGGTAGGAAGTTTACCTGGGCCAACAATCTACCTATCCCGACTTTTGAGAAGTTGGATCGGGTTCTTGCGAGTGTTGAATGGGAACAAAAGTTTCCCTTAGTGACGGTCCAAGCACTCTCTCGCGGAATCTCGGATCACACCCCATTATTAGTTGATTCGGGGGAAGCAACGCATATTGGGAACAGACGCCCTTTCTCTTTTGAAACTGCGTGGTTTGAACGATAGGGGTTTGTGGACTTGGTTGCTAGAGAATGGGCGAAAGATGTAGGAGGACGATCCAACATCGATCGTTGGCAAAATAAAGTTAGACACTTGAGACAGTTCCTCAGGGGGTGGGCAAAGCATAATGAAGGGATATATAAGGCCGAAAAGGAAAGGCTCCTTTTACTTATCCAAGCACTCGACATTAAAGCGGAGTGTGCTATCTTAGATGCCAGTGAGCTGGAAACTAAGAGGGCAGCAGAGTTAAAACTAAAGGAATTGCTACGTGAGGAGGAATTGAAGTGGGCTTTGCGGGCTAAAGTGCGTAAAATCATCGATGGAGATGATAACACACAATTCTTTCACATGATTGCGAATGGCAAACACCGAAAGAAGAAAAATTTCCAACTAGAGCAGGATGAAGGTACGATTGTGTGTCAGGAAAACCTTAAGATATACATTACCAACTACTATAAACAGTTGTTCGGGCCTCCTGAGGATAATTTTGTTTCATTGGACGAGTCAAGGGTACAAGATGTACCTCAGCTTGTAAATGAGGAGAACGAGATATTGACTGCTCCTTTTTCGGAGAAAGAGGTATTTGACGCCATCTCCCAAATGAAAAACAACAAAGCTCCTGGCCCGGATGATTTCCCGGCGGAGTTTTATAAAAAAAAGTGATGGCATATCATCAAGGGAGACTTGCTTCCGATGTTCCAGGACTTCTTCTTGGGACAATTGCAGGTGTTCCGCTTGAATTTTGGTACGATAACGTTGCTTCCTAAGAAAACAGAGGTTGTTAGAATTGAGCAATTCAGGCCGATCTGTCTTCTTAATGTTAGCTCTAAGATTTTCACCAAAGTTGGGACTACATTCAGTGGTGCATCCTTCCCAATCTGCGTTCATGCCAGACAGAAATATCCTCGAAGGTGTAGTTTTACTACATGAAACGCTGCATGAAATTCATAAAAAAAAAACTTTGACGGGGTGGTTTTTAAGGTGGATTTTGAGAAAGCGTATGACAAAGTGAAATGGCCTTTCTTGCAGCAGGCGTTGCGTATGAAAGGTTTCGATCAAGCCTGGAGAGGCCAGATCGACTCGTTAACGCAAAAAGGGAGCGTTGGAATAAGGGTTAATGACGATATAGGGCATTACTTTCAAACACATAAAGGTTTGCGACAAGGAGATCCGATGTCGCCAATCCTATTCAATATTGTCATAGATATGTTGACAATCCTCATAGGGAGGGCGAAGGAGGCTGGACAGGTAGGGGGCCTGGTTCTGCATTTAGTTGACGGGGGTGTCTCCATCTTGCAGTATGCTGACGATACCATCATAGTTATGGAGCATGATTTGGCTAAAGCTAGGAACATGAAACTAGTGTTATGTTTGTTTGAGCAATTGTCGAGGCTAAAGATTAACTTTCGCAAAAGTGAATTGTTCTGCTTTGGAAGAGCTAAAGAAGAACAACAAGCTTACAAAGAATTGTTTGGCTGCGATTTGGGGTCTCTGCCATTCACGTATCTAGGCATACCGATTCACCATCGTAAGCTCACAAACAAAGAGTGGAAAAGTATTGAAGATCGATTTGAGAAAAAAACTTAGCTGCTGGAAGGGCAAGCTTATGTCATACGGAGGACGATTAATTCTCATTAATTCGGTCCTAACCAATATGCCTATGTTTTTATTGTCTTTTTTTGAAGTGCCGGTTGGAGTACGGAAAAGGCTTGACTTTTATAGATCACGGTTCTTTTGGCAGAGTGATGAATCTAAAAGAAAGTATAGGCTCCCTAAGTGGGACATCATTTGGAGACCAAAAGACCAAGGGAGTCTAGGTATTGAAAACTTAGAGGTGAAGAATCGATGCTTACTCAGTAAATGGTTATTCGAGCTATCTTGTGAATCGAATGCAACCTGGGCACAGATTCTTCGTAATAAGTACCTTCACACCAAAACTTTGTCCCAGGTGACGGTAAGACCGACTGACTCGCCTTTTTGGAAGGGACTTATGAGAGTGAAATCAACCTTTTTCAATAGGGTAAAATTCATAATTGGTGATGGTACTTCTACTAGATTCTGGGAGGATACATGGCTAGGGGAGACACCTCTGGCAATTCAATATCCATCACTTTATAATATTGTTCAACAAAGAGACGCTTATGTTGCAACGGTATTACATTCAATCCCGCTTAATATCCAGTTTAGAAGGACGTTAGTGGGAAATCGGTGGGAAGCTTGGCTGGATCTTGTGAGACGACCGATGAACGTCCAACTTTCTCAACGTCCAGACTAGCTGAGCTGGAGACTAGCTAAGAATGGGGTGTTCTCAGTGAAATCCATGTATTTGGATGTTATTAACACTAGTGTGATTCCTAGCTCGATACACGTGTGGAAAGTAAAGGTACCTCTAAAAATCAATGTGTTTATGTGGTTTGTACATAAAGGAGTCATTTTAACTAAAGATAATTTGGCAAAAAGGAATTGGACAGGGTCTAAAAGATGTAGTTTCTGTGATCATGATGAATCTATTAGACACATCTTCCTTGATTGCCCTATGGCCAAGATCTTATGGAGGTCGGTACAAATAGCCTTTAATATCAATCCCCCGGTTTCTATTCATGTGCTTTTTGGGACATGGCTACATGGGATTGATGTAGTAACAGCGAGACATATCCGAGTGGGAGTATGTGCTTTACTATGGGCGATTTGGAATTGCAGAAATGATTTGGTTTTTAACAAAACAACAAACATTCACTTTTTACAGGTTATTTTCAGGGCCACTACTCTTATCCGTATGTGGTCGCTACTCACTCAGACGGACGCCAGGGAGCATTTGGTTACTGCGTCTATCCGCTGGGAGACGGTAGCACGGATATCTACAAATCGGTTTGGATGGCGGTCATGTAATATGATAGGTGTTTAGTAGCCTATCTATCTTTTGCCTGCCATCATCTCCAATTAGCAGGATAGAAGGTGTTGAAACAAAGGAATCGACTTCACCAATGCACAATAGGATTATCCTTCCAAGTGTTGCAGGGATAAATGCAAGTGTACAGGCCAAATGTGCTTGTGTTCTCTACTTCTCTACTTTGAAGACGTAAAACATTTTCTTTGTGTCTGCCTCTGATTCAAATCTGTCCTAAATTTGAGATCGAAATGGATCCGAGCAAACACCGAACGGACTGAAAATGGAATTGAGTCCGTGTGTGGCAAAAGAATTCGTCTGTATGGACACGACCGGACACAATACGGACAAATGGCCCGGTGAGTTAGAGCAACTCCAACGCGGCGACCCATTTCGTCCACGACCGTCCGTTTGAGTCGCCGCGGACAAAAGTGATGGCCCAACACGCCGGTCCATTCCCAAAACGTGTACGCCTCATATCCGTGCGGACCCATTTCCGACCAAAATTTGGGCTTGAAATGCGGCGCCAAGGACACGACGTAGCGCACATCCTTTCGGTGTCCGTCGCGTCCCCACATGGCGGACGGTCAACAACCTCCCACGTTTTTATTAATGATGGTCGCTGACCGCGGACCCATGCATCAGCGACGGCGGGCGGCCTTATTTAGTCCGAGCATTGGGAGGGGGCATCCTTATTCTCTTCCAGACGCCCGTCCCCATCTAGCCACCCTTCTGCTCCCCGTCGGCGACAACCCTAGCCACCATGGGCTTCTTCACCGACATTAACAAGGGCAAGGACCCCGCCGGCCCTTCGCGCGCGCTCCCCCGCCTCCACCGGCGTTTGCCCGCCCACCGAGGCAGCGGGTAAGCGTCCCAGTGCACCAGGCGAGGTGGCATTGGGGCATCCCCCTTCGGTACCCCGATGTCACGCTGCCACATGACTGGCATTTTGTAATGCCCCGGATGTAATACTTTCCCTTTTGGGTATATAATAAATCTCCGGCTTCATCTATTTCCATTTCGGGTTCTTTGTCTTTCGGGCTTTCGTCGTGTTGTTGTGTGAGTGTGTGGCATTCATTCATATCATGTAGACATGTGCATTGCATTGCATTTGTGTTGTGGGTTGCATCCGGTTCGTGGCGTTTCTTCCCGTTGTCCGTTTCGTGTTCCGGAGCTCCCTCACGTGTCCGTGACGTCTCGTAGGCCTACTTTGTTGTTCGGGCGTTTTTCGTTACCGGTGTGCCGTGAGGTTGTGTTGTGTGTTGTTGTTTTGTTGTGTGCAACCCGCCTCTCAAATCTCGTCTCGTTTGGACTCCGTTGACTTTTCCCTCCGTTGCCCGTGTGGGTCCGAAGTGCCCTTACTTCGTGTCCCGGGAATACCCCTACTGCTTTCTTTCATCTCCGTTTGGTCCTTTTAAATCATCCCCGCGATCGGATCCGTTGGATCACGATCGGAGGGCTCCTAAACACCCCTAGTCTCCAAACCCTAGTCTAAAACTGCTATATATAGACCCCTAGGTCTATTTGGGCATCTCCTTCTTCTTCCTCCTCTCTCCCCTCTTTTTTTTCCTTTTTCTACTCCAGATCCAGAAAACCTGGCCGGATCCCGAAGGATCCCTCGATCTAACCAGCGCAGCCGCCGATCGACCGGGATTCCTCGAAGGAACCGCCACAGTCAACGCCCACCGCTCCCGCGTCGGCCTCGTCGCCAGGTCAGGGCGTCCCCTGCGACCGCAGCCAGCTCGTCGCTCGGCTGGGCCTCGCCCGAGCGAGCGCGCCGCTCGCCTCGTCACTCCCGGCCCGGGGGACCACTTGGCCGGCCGCGCCACTCCACTGGGCCTCGGCCCGTACCGCTCCACCGCCACCGCACCGTTTCGGCCTGCCTCGCCCCACCGCGCCAGCCGAGCCACGTCAGCGACGCGGGCCGCCGCTCGCCTCTGCGTCTCCGCGCCGCCCGGGCCGCGCCTCCCGCGCTGCTCCTCGCGCAGCCGCCGGCCCACTTCCGCGGCGGGCCGCCTCGCCTCCCCTGCTCCGCTCCGCGACGTGGGCCTCTGCCACCGACCGGGCCGCCTCGCCTCCGAGCCGGGCCGCCGCCGCTTCTCTTCCCCGTGGGCCGCGCCGCTGCCGCCGTACTGTTCACCCGAGGCCCGACACTGTTCATCCGCCAGATCTGATCCAGAGGTTGACTTCTTCCCCACTAAGTCCCTGATCTGTAGATCTGTGATGCATACTTTGACCTGCCCTAACTTTTTATCTGCTGCTCCGTTTTGCGCGTGTAGCATGTCCAGATGTTCGTGGAGATGTCCTCTACGTTTTACCTGTTGTTGTCATGCATGTTAGATGTCATCTTGACACTTGTTTTGCTGTTACAAGAGTGCATCATGATATAAACTGCTGTTATGTGTTATTTTTGTGCCATCTTTGACATGTGATATCTTTTAGCTCGTTTGTCCAAACGATGCAAATGACATGTCCACGTGTTCGTCTTGCCACGAACTACGTGTTGTGTGTGATAGGTTGCATGGTAGATTTATTGTTTCCTTGTTATCATCGTTGCAAAGTGCCATGTTCATATTGTTCTGTTTTCACTTGTTATGAAATGCCATCTTGTTGAGCTCGTTGCAATCGTTGTGTTCACCACTATGATGCATGCTTGTGTGTTTCGGGATCACCTTCATATGTATTTTGATGAGGTGCTTACCCTTTGCCATGTTTAGTTTCGAGGTGTCTTAAACATGCTCTTTTTGATGCTATGATGTTGTTACTGTTTTGGGACTTAGTGAAATTTCACTAAGTCTGAAATCTGTAACGTTCCGATGCCATGTTCGTGTGATGTTGTAGGACAAAGCATGATAGTTTTGGGGTGGATTTTGATTGTTCCTTGTAGTATATATTGTTGTCTTTCCATACATGTCCTCACATGTCCATTTGAGTGGCTGTAGCATGTTTATCTTTTGCTCCAAACTTTCAATAAAATTCTGCTGCCAGAATTTTATTTCAAAGTTCAATATGTCCAAGATCATTGCTATTGATCCGTGACTCCGTTGGGGGTGCACTTTGGACCTAGTTGCTTTACTTTATATCTAGTTTATGTTCAAGTCTTTTGCCATGCTTTTTGGGTGCTGTAGATTAATTATTTTGAGCTCCAAAGATGCCATGTTGCTGTAATTTTCAGTTTTCGCTCAAATCTTGTTTCGGGCATAACTTTTAGCCCGTAACTCCGATTTCAGCGAGTCTTATATCAAACTTGGGTGTTTTTCTGTGTAGATTAATAATATCAGGTTGTTATCTTGTTTTGAGGTGTTTTGCTTGAGTGATGTTTTCCGTGCTCCATGTGCATCTTTAGTGCATCCTTCATGCATTCATGTTTTTCGAGTGCGCATTGCATCGTGTTGATTGGTGCTTGGTGTGTTTGTCTTGTTTAGACCCGGAAGTTGAGCACGAGTTTTCCAACGAGGTTGAGCACGAGGTTTCCAACGAGTTTGAGCACGAGGACCCTTCTTTCGATCCGAACGTCTTCTCTTCAGGCAAGATGACCGAACCCCGATAACATTACTATCTTCGCCTATTGCTAGTAGTCTCGATCTATAGTTTTGCCTCGATGCCCATGTTCTTCTTGTCAGCCTCCTACTTGTAACCACTTGCCATGTTTAACCACCCTACCTATGCAAACCGTTGCTTGGCTAAGTACGCTTCGCTCAGCCCTTCTTATAGCGTTGCTAGTTGCAGGTGAAGTGAAGATGCTTGCTCCATGTTGAAGTTTGGTTGGGTTATATCACACTATATAAATGCTTTAACTGAAATCACCTATATATTGGCAAGGGTGGAAGGCTAAGCCTTTTGCTTGGTGATTTGTTCCACTCATGCCGTTAGGATCCGTATAAGCCGGTTTTATGTTCCTTGATTATGCGTTCCTAACACGGTTGGGGTGTATGGGACCCCCTCGATAAACCGCTATGTGCTAAGTCTTTTCCAGCAAATCCCAACATTGGTACTATTTGCCTAATAACAAACTAAACATGCATAAGGGAGTAATTAACCCTCTTTCTTAATCAACAACCCCGGGCCAGTGCTCCACATGAGTGTTGGTCCGAAACGGGGGTTACGCGGGGCCACCTCGAGGAAACTCAAGGTTTGGTAAAAACCTGTGGGATCACCCATCCGGTCGTGGCCTGAGACGAGATACGCGCGGCTACTATCAGGGTGTCGGCACGCCGGGAGGATTTGCTGGATTAGCCTTACCTTAGTTCGGTTTAACTTGAGCACGGGATTCCGAGGATACTCGGGCCTTCCCACTTTGGAGTTGCGACTCCGCGGATCGTGGGCTTGTAATGGGTCAAGTTGGAACACCCCTGCAGGGTTTGAACTTTCGAAAGCCGTGCCCGCGGTTATGTGGCAGATGGGAGCTTGTTAATTCCGGTTGTAGATAACTTGACACAATGATACTAATACACTACCAGCGTGTGTTCCGTGACTGTCAATTTCCGAATAGGGATTCGGGAGTTGAACACGGAGGGGTTATGTTTGTGAGCTTGTAGCTAGGATCACTTCGTGATCACTTCTCGCGTTGCCTTCTCTTCTCGCTCTCTCTTGCGTAAGTTAGCGCTAGTTGCTGCTGCAGACTCTTTGTTGTTCCTTCACCTCTTGTTCTTTCTTCAGCCTTTCCCTCACCTAAAGGCTTAAATAGTACTGTTACCCGGGAACGGGATTGCTGAGTCCTCTGTGGCTCACAGTTACTTCACACACCAGATGCAGGTCCAGCTGTGAGCTATCCCGGTGATGGCACCGAGCTGGATTGGGAGTACGACGAGGAGCGTAGTCGTTACTACGTGCGCTACCCGGACGATCAGTAGTGGAGTCTCTTACTAGGATTTCGATCCGCCTGTGGTTGTTTTATTTATCTGAGTTTGGTACTTTGACATTTGGCTTTTGCCCTTAGAGGGTTGTAGTGATCTTATTGTATGATGTTTGAGACTTGTACTGTTATTCTGTGACGTGGCGATTGTAAGCCAACTATTTTCAGTCTACTATCCCTCTTTTACATGAGTTGTGCAAAGATTACCAAACTTGAGATCATTCTAGGATGGACTTATGCCTTTAAGTCGTGCCTCGACACGTAGGAGGTATAATTCCATCCTGGGCATTACAAGTTGGTATTCAGAGCCTTCTCCGACCTAGGAGCCCCCACTGTTTGATCGAACCGTTGACGGTTGAGTCTAGGCACACACTGAAAACTTTTGAGTCCTATATTATATCGGAGAGTAGGATTTCTTGCTTCTCATCCCCTTTCTCTCTGGTGAGGACTCCTGACGTCTGCTCTTGTCTCTCCTATCTTCAAAATTTGCACAAAATTTTTTTTTAGGAATCCCGCGAGTATTCTGGGATTGTTTCGATGTTCTTGTGACAAGGATATTGTTCCTGATGCCTCCTGTTACCGAGGAGTTGAGCTTCGGGGTATCATTGTAACAAGCATATCGCGACAGTACTAAATACTTAAGACGGCCGACATCGAAAATCTCCCCTATACGGCCAGTGGCAAGATAACCCCGACATCACCCAGTACTGGGGAGGTAGTTCGGGAGTATTGCCATAGCTTGTTATAGTGGATGCTTTTCGAAGGTCCGAGGTACACAGTTTCCGAGAAAGACTGGTTATGTGTTGAAGGATGGATACACCTGGATGTAGGTTAGAGTTGATTGCGCGGTGCTTCCCGTGTATCCCCAACACCTGATTGCATAACTGGAATCTTTCGGAAAACTATAGGTGGGTTTTATCCAGTAGATCGTAGGCATTCTTCCAACGAATGCAGGTTAGTGAGTTCGGGGTTCGACATTGAGTGAAGGAGTTATATGACCGAGGTTACTATCAGGAGTTGCATCTTAAAGGGTCCTTGGCTATGCTGATCCGGGGATTGCAAAACCTTTTCGTAACGCGTTCATATGCTTTCAGCACAAAGATGTTAGGACGAAACTCCTCTCTTGTGTTTGTTCCCGTCTGTACCTTGTTGTTTTTCTTATTTTATCCTTTTGATCCCTATGTGGCTTCTCGTCAAGACTGATGTTATCAATTAACTGAGAAATTCATTTGTTCCTCTTGTTCGGATGATTTCATTCGTTCTTATTGTTCGAATGATTATTGTGAAGACTTGTTGCAATTCATTCCATTGATTCAGCTTATTCCTTTTGTCAATCAATTGCTGATTCGTGGTCATCTCTTACAGGATGGCTCCGAAAAAGGTTCCGAATGCCAACCCAGAGGTGGAAGAGGTTCCAGAACGTCCTCCTTCCCCTCCTCCTCTGCCTGAGGCTTGGAGAGCAATTATGCAGACTACTGCTCAGAACACTCAGTTGATGATGCAGATGATGCAGATGATGCAAGCTAATCAAGCTAATCAAGCTAATCAGGGCGTTCCAATGAACCAAGGCAACTTCTTCCAGCAGCACCATGCTACCCTCAACCAGTTCCTGGCTAACAATCCTAAAGCTTTCAGTTACTGTGTCGACCCTCTTGATGCTGAAGATTGGCTGACCGATATCAAGAAGCATTTTGAGTGCAGTAACGTGAAAGAAGATGACTATGTGAAGTTTGCAGCCTTCCAACTGAAAGATCAAGCAGCTGATTGGTGGCAGCAGTACAAAGACTCAAGGCCGGGTCAAGTGATCTCGTGGGAGAATTTCTGCAAGGATTTCCGCTCGCATCACATTCCTACAAGTGTTATCGAGGGTATGCGTGAGCAATTCCGCAACCTCAAGCAGGGCTCCATGACAGTCTATCAGTATAATGTCAAGTTCCAAAACCTCGCTCGCTATGCAAAGCAAGACATTCCTGATGCAAAGAGCAAAATCTATCAGTTCCGTGGAGGTCTTAAAGATGAACTTCAGCTTGCTCTCACTCTGTTCGAGCCAGACGAATTCGATAAGTTCTATAATATGGCTTTGAAACAAGAAGCAGCTCAGCTTAAGATGGAGGCTTCTAAGAAGAGAATTCGAGATGCTGTTCACTCTACCTCATTGTCTCAGTTGGCTGCGAAACAACAGAAATTCTGGCTTCCTCCTCCTCCAATGATTCGAGCTCCATACAACAACTCCAACAACAAGAACTCTAGTGGTCGTGGTTTCTCCCACCCACCCAACCCAAGCAACCAGTCGAAGAAGCAGTTTCAGTCTCAAGGCTCCAAGTCCAGTGGCTCTCATTTCCGTCCTCTCTCTGAAGTGGTGTGCAACAAGTGTGGCCAGAAGGGTCATTATGCCAACAGATGTCCGAATCCGAAGCGTCTTCCACCTCCTCCTCCTATGAGTTCAGCTATTGTCAAGCATGATCCAAAGTCTGCCAGGGTCAATCTGATGAATGCAGCACAAGCAGAGGCTTCTTCTGATGTTATTCTGGGTAACCTTCCAGTGAACTCTTTTCCAGCTAAAGTGTTATTTGATTCGGGTGCATCATGCTCTTTCATGTCTCAACCATTTGCATCCAAGCATAATATTGGCATCCAAAGTCTGCCTCAGAGGTTGCAAGTAATTTCTCCGGGCAAGTGCATGTCTTCCAACATATTTGCTCCGGATGTTTCTATTCGCATGGGAGATTATCGTTTTCTGGCTAAACCGGTGATTCTTGGTCATTCTGACATCGACCTCATTCTCGGAATGGATTGGCTTTCTCAGCACGATGCTCATATTGATTGTGCTCAAAAGGAAGTCAAGTTGACGCATTCTGATGAAGATGTGATTATCTTCGCCTCCAGGGATAATACTATTCGGCTTTTCTCTCTTAATGATAAGGGTGAAATTAATGCCATAGAGCAAATTCCAGTGGTGAATGAATATCAAGACGTCTTTCCAGAAGAACTTCCAGGCATGCCTCCACACCGTCAGGTGGAGTTTGTCATTGAACTCGAGCCGGGCACCGAACCTGTTTGTCGGCGTCCTTACAAGCTCTCTTCAGAGGAATTGAAGGAATTGAAGAAACAGTTGGATGAACAGGAGCGTATGGGTCTCATCAGACCGAGTACATCTCCGTGGGGCTGTGGTGTCTTATTTGTCAAGAAGAAAGATGGCACGGAGCGTCTCTGTGTTGACTACCGGCCACTGAACAAGAAGACGATTAAGAACAAGTATCCGCTCCCCAACATCAACGAACTCTTTGAGCAGCTCAAAGGAGCTAAAGTGTTCTCTAAGCTTGACCTCCGAATGGGCTATCATCAAATTCGCATTCGCGAGGAAGACATTCCCAAGACGGCCTTCAGAACGAGCTACGGTTCATATGAGTATACCGTCATGTCCTTCGGTCTCGCCAATGCTCCTCCTACCTTTTCAAGGATGATGCATTACATCTTCAACCCCTATACTGGCGAGTTTGTGCTTGTGTATCTGGATGATATTCTGGTGTTTTCCAAGAATGAAGAAGATCACGAAAAGCACTTGCGTCTGGTTCTTGATCGACTCCGAGAGCATAAATTCTATGCCAAGTTCTCAAAGTGCGAGTTTTGGCTCGATAAGGTTCTCTACCTGGGCCACATTATCTCAGCTGACGGTATTGCGGTTAATCCCGAGAAAGTTGAAGCAATTGTCAACTGGGAAGCTCCTCAGAACGTCAAGCAGCTCCGCAGTTTTCTGGGTCTTGCCAGCTATTGCAGAAGGTTTGTGGAGAACTTCTCCAAGATTGCCAAGCCTCTTTCCAACCTCCTTCAGAAGAATGTCAAATACTTTTGGTCTCCCGAATGTGAAGTGGCTTTCAAAACCCTCAAAGAGAAGCTTGTCTCAGCTCCAGTTCTGATTCCTCAAGATGAATCTAAGCCCTATGAAGTGTTCTGTGACGCTTCTCTTCAAGGCCTTGGTGGTGTGCTTATGCAAGAGAAGAGAATTGTGGCATACACTTCTCGTCAGCTAAAGCCAGCTAAGAAGAACTATCCCACACATGATCTCGAGCTAGCAGCTGTGGTACATGCTCTGATTACGTGGAGACATCTGTTGTTGGGCAGAAAGGTCGACATCTTCACTGATCACAAGAGCTTGAAGTACATCTTCACACAGCCGCATCTGAACCTCCGCCAGACTCGTTGGGTCGAGATGATCCAAGAGTACAACCCCAGCATTGAGTACACTCCAGGCAAGGCGAATGTGATTGCAGATGCTTTGAGCAGAAAGGCATATTGCAACAGCCTTCTTATCAAGCCACACCAGCCTGAGCTTTGTGAAGCTTTCAGGAAGCTCAACCTTCAGGTTGTTCCGCAGGGTTTTCTTGCTAATCTCCAAATTGCTCCTACCTTGGAAGATCAAGTCCGTGAGGCCCAGCTCAGTGATACCATGGTGAAGAAGGTGAAACATGGCATTGCAAAGGGCACTCCAAAATATAAGTGCTTCCGTGTTGATGAGAGAGATACCTTGTTCTTCGAGGACAGACTCGTTGTTCCCAAAGGTGATCTCAGGAAGCTCATAATGGAAGAAGCTCATGATTCTCTTCTTTCCATTCATCCTGGCAGTTCCAAGATGTATCAAGACCTCAAGCAATCTTACTGGTGGACACGCATGAAAAGGGAAATTGCCCAATTCGTGAATGAATGTGATGTATGTAGAAGAGTGAAAGCAGAACATCAACGTCCAGCCGGTCTTCTCCAACCTCTTCCTATTCCTGAGTGGAAGTTCGACCACATTGAAATGGACTTCGTCACTGGCTTTCCTAAATCCAAGCGAGGCAATGATGCTATCTTTGTGGTGATTGACAAGCTTACCAAAGTCGCTCACTTTCTTCCAGTCAAAGAATCAATCAATGCAGCTCAACTTGCAGAGCTGTACACTTCCAGAATTGTGTCCCTACATGGCATTCCTCAAGTGATATCCTCAGACCGTGGCAGCTTGTTCACATCAAAGTTCTGGGACTCCTTTCAGTCCGCCATGGGCACGAAGATCAGGTTCAGCACTGCCTTTCACCCTCAGACTAGTGGTCAAGTCGAGCGTGTGAATCAGATCCTTGAAGATATGCTCAGAGCCTGTGTCATCTCCTTCGGCATGAAATGGGAGGACTGTCTTCCGTTTGCAGAATTCTCTTACAACAACAGCTTTCAAGCAAGTGCAGGCAAAGCACCGTTTGAAATTCTCTATGGCAGAAAGTGCCGTACCCCTCTCAACTGGTCTGAAACAGGTGAACGCCAACTTCTTGGCAATGATTTGATCTCTGAAGCCGAAGAAATGTGCAAAGTCATACGTGAGAATCTCAAGGCCGCTCAGTCGCGTCAGAAGAGCTACTATGACGGAAAGCATCGTGATTTGGCTTTCGACATCGGTGATCATGTCTATCTCCGAGTTTCTCCGATGAAAGGAACCCAGAGGTTCGGTATCAAAGGAAAGCTTGCTCCTAGATACGTCGGGCCTTTCAAAATTCTTGGCAAAAGAGGCGATCTAGCCTATCAGCTCGAGCTCCCTTCCAACTTTGCAAATGTTCATGATGTCTTCCATGTGTCTCAGCTTCGCAAATGCTTCAAGGCACCTGAGCGCATGATTCCGTTTGAGGAGATTGATCTTCAACAAGACCTTTCCTACCGAGAGCATCCAGTTGCAATTCTCGAAGAAACTGAACGCAGGACTCGTAACAAGTCCATCAAGTTTCTGAAAGTCAAGTGGTCACATCACACAGACCGAGAAGCTACCTGGGAACGAGAAGATCATCTTCGTTCCGAGTACCCTTCCTTTTTCCAGTCCTAGATCTCGCGACGAGATCTTTTTGTAGTAGAGGAGAGTTTGTAATGCCCCGGATGTAATACTTTCCCTTTTGGGTATATAATAAATCTCCGGCTTCATCTATTTCCATTTCGGGTTCTTTGTCTTTCGGGCTTTCGTCGTGTTGTTGTGTGAGTGTGTGGCATTCATTCATATCATGTAGACATGTGCATTGCATTGCATTTGTGTTGTGGGTTGCATCCGGTTCGTGGCGTTTCTTCCCGTTGTCCGTTTCGTGTTCCGGAGCTCCCTCACGTGTCCGTGACGTCTCGTAGGCCTACTTTGTTGTTCGGGCGTTTTTCGTTACCGGTGTGCCGTGAGGTTGTGTTGTGTGTTGTTGTTTTGTTGTGTGCAACCCGCCTCTCAAATCTCGTCTCGTTTGGACTCCGTTGACTTTTCCCTCCGTTGCCCGTGTGGGTCCGAAGTGCCCTTACTTCGTGTCCCGGGAATACCCCTACTGTTTTCTTTCATCTCCGTTTGGTACTTTTAAATCATCCCCGCGATCGGATCCGTTGGATCACGATCGGAGGGCTCCTAAACACCCCTAGTCTCCAAACCCTAGTCTAAAACTGCTATATATAGACCCCTAGGTCTATTTGGGCATCTCCTTCTTCTTCCTCCTCTCTCCCCTCTTTTTTTTCCTTTTTCTACTCCAGATCCAGAAAACCTGGCCGGATCCCGAAGGATCCCTCGATCTAACCAGCGCAGCCGCCGATCGACCGGGATTCCTCGAAGGAACCGCCGCAGTCAACGCCCACCGCTCCCGCGTCGGCCTCGTCGCCAGGTCAGGGCGTCCCCTGCGACCGCAGCCAGCTCGTCGCTCGGCTGGGCCTCGCCCGAGCGAGCGCGCCGCTCGCCTCGTCACTCCCGGCCCGGGGGACCACTTGGCCGGCCGCGCCACTCCACTGGGCCTCGGCCCGTACCGCTCCACCGCCACCGCACCGTTTCGGCCTGCCTCGCCCCACCGCGCCAGCCGAGCCACGTCAGCGACGCGGGCCGCCGCTCGCCTCTGCGTCTCCGCGCCGCCCGGGCCGCGCCTCCCGCGCTGCTCCTCGCGCAGCCGCCGGCCCACTTCCGCGGCGGGCCGCCTCGCCTCCCCTGCTCCGCTCCGCGACGTGGGCCTCTGCCACCGACCGGGCCGCCTCGCCTCCGAGCCGGGCCGCCGCCGCTTCTCTTCCCCGTGGGCCGCGCCGCCGCCGCCGTACTGTTCACCCGAGGCCCGACACTGTTCATCCGCCAGATCTGATCCAGAGGTTGACTTCTTCCCCACTAAGTCCCTGATCTGTAGATCTGTGATGCATACTTTGACCTGCCCTAACTTTTTATCTGCTGCTCCGTTTTGCGCGTGTAGCATGTCCAGATGTTCGTGGAGATGTCCTCTACGTTTTACCTGTTGTTGTCATGCATGTTAGATGTCATCTTGACACTTGTTTTGCTGTTACAAGAGTGCATCATGATATAAACTGCTGTTATGTGTTATTTTTGTGCCACCTTTGACATGTGATATCTTTTAGCTCGTTTGTCCAAACGATGCAAATGACATGTCCACGTGTTCGTCTTGCCACGAACTACGTGTTGTGTGTGATAGGTTGCATGGTAGATTTATTGTTTCCTTGTTATCATCGTTGCAAAGTGCCATGTTCATATTGTTGTGTTTTCACTTGTTATGAAATGCCATCTTGTTGAGCTCGTTGCAATCGTTGTGTTCACCACAATGATGCATGCTTGTGTGTTTCGGGATCACCTTCATATGTATTTTGATGAGGTGCTTACCCTTTGCCATGTTTAGTTTCGAGGTGTCTTAAACATGCTCTTTTTGATGCTATGATGTTGTTGCTGTTTTGGGACTTAGTGAAATTTCACTAAGTCTGAAATCTGTAACGTTCCGATGCCATGTTCGTGTGATGTTGTAGGACAAAGCATGATAGTTTTGGGGTGGATTTTGATTGTTCCTTGTAGTATATATTGTTGTATTTCCATCCATGTCCTCACATGTCCATTTGAGTGGCTGTAGCATGTTTATCTTTTGCTCCAAACTTTCAATAAAATTCTGCTGCCAGAATTTTATTTCAAAGTTCAATATGTCCAAGATCATTGCTATTGATCCGTGACTCCGTTGGGGGTGCACTTTGGACCTAGTTGCTGTACTTTATATCTAGTTTATGTTCTAGTCCTTTGCCATGCTTTTTGGGTGCTGTAGATTAATTATTTTGAGCTCCAAAGATGCCATGTTGCTGTAATTTTCAGTTTTCGCTCAAATCTTGTTTCGGGCATAACTTTTAGCCCGTAACTCCGATTTCAGCGAGTCTTATATCAAACTTGGGTGTTTTTCTGTGTAGATTAATAATATCAGGTTGTTATCTTGTTTTGAGGTGTTTTGCTTGAGTGATGTTTTCCGTGCTCCATGTGCATCTTTAGTGCATCCTTCATGCATTCATGTTTTTCGAGTGCGCATTGCATCGTGTTGATTGGTGCTTGGTGTGTTTGTCTTGTTTAGACCCGGAAGTTGAGCACGAGTTTTCCAACGAGGTTGAGCACGAGGTTTCCAACGAGTTTGAGCACGAGGACCCTTCTTTCGATCCGAACGTCTTCTCTTCAGGCAAGATGACCGAACCCCGATAACATTACTATCTTCGCCTATTGCTAGTAGTCTCGATCTATAGTTTTGCCTCGATGCCCATGTTCTTCTTGTCAGCCTCCTACTTGTAACCACTTGCCATGTTTAACCACCCTACCTATGCAAACCGTTGCTTGGCTAAGTACGCTTCGCTCAGCCCTTCTTATAGCGTTGCTAGTTGCAGGTGAAGTGAAGATGCTTGCTCCATGTTGAAGTTTGGTTGGGTTATATCACACTATATAAATGCTTTAACTGAAATCACCTATATATTGGCAAGGGTGGAAGGCTAAGCCTTTTGCTTGGTGATTTGTTCCACTCATGCCGTTAGGATCCGTATAAGCCGGTTTTATGTTCCTTGATTATGCGTTCCTAACACGGTTGGGGTGTATGGGACCCCCTCGATAAACCGCTATGTGCTAAGTCTTTTCCAGCAAATCCCAACATTGGTACTATTTGCCTAATAACAAACTAAACTTGCATAGGGAGTAATTAACCCTCTTTCTTAATCAACAACCCCGGGCCAGTGCTCCACATGAGTGTTGGTCCGAAACGAGCAGACTGCGGGGCCGCCTCGGGGCAACCTGAGGTATCTGGCATACACCTGTAGGATGACTCATCCGGTCGTGTCCTGAGACCTAGATACGCGCGGCTACTATCAGGGTGTCGACACGCCGAGAGGATTTGCTGGATTAGCCTTACCTTAGTTCGGTTTAACTTGAGCACGGGATTCCGAGGATACTTGGGCCTTCCCACTTTGGAGTTGCGACTCCGCGGATCGTGGGCTTGTAATGGGTCAAGTTGGAACACCCCTGCAGGGTTTGAACTTTCGAAAGCCGTGCCCGCGGTTATGTGGCAGATGGGAGCTTGTTAATTCCGGTTGTAGATAACTTGACACAATGATACTAATACACTACCAGCGTGTGTTCCGTGACTGTCAATTTCCGAATAGGGATTCGGGAGTTGAACACGGAGGGGTTATGTTTGTGAGCTTGTAGCTAGGATCACTTCGTGATCACTTCTCGCGTTGCCTTCTCTTCTCGCTCTCTCTTGCGTAAGTTAGCGCTAGTTGCTGCTGCAGACTCTTTGTTGTTCCTTCACCTCTTGTTCTTTCTTCAGCCTTTCCCTCACCTAAAGGCTTAAATAGTACTGTTACCCGGGAACGGGATTGCTGAGTCCTCTGTGGCTCACAGTTACTTCACACACCAGATGCAGGTCCAGCTGTGAGCTATCCCGGTGATGGCACCGAGCTGGATTGGGAGTACGACGAGGAGCGTAGTCGTTACTACGTGCGCTACCCGGACGATCAGTAGTGGAGTCTCTTACTAGGATTTCGATCCGCCTGTGGTTGTTTTATTTATCTGAGTTTGGTACTTTGACATTTGGCTTTTGCCCTTAGAGGGTTGTAGTGATCTTATTGTATGATGTTTGAGACTTGTACTGTTATTCTGTGACGTGGCGATTGTAAGCCAACTATTTTCAGTTTACTATCCCTCTTTTACATGAGTTGTGCAAAGATTACCAAACTTGAGATCATTCTAGGATGGACTTATGCCTTTAAGTCGTGCCTCGACACGTAGGAGGTATAATTCCATCCTGGGCATTACACATTTGGATCCGCAGAGGATCCCAGTGCCGGCGGTGCCGTGGACGGCGCGGGCGCACGCTAAGGAGGTGCGGCGCCGGCGGCATAAGCGCCTCAATCCCGCCTACATAGCAGACTCTCACGATTGGGATGTGTGGTTCGCGTTCGAGCACGAGGAGCAGCACCGCGTGCGGTGTCCAGCACGTGTGGGCTAGCACCCCGTCGCCCCTCGTCGTGTGCGACGAGGACCAAGAGGAGGCCGCCTACCAGGAGGAAGAGCGGCACAAGGCGGAGCTGAAGGCGGCATACCAGGAGTGCCTGTCGGAGGCCATCGCGCTCTCCGCTGTCAGCGACTGCGTCGTGCCGCCACTGATGCCGCCGTCCCCAGTCAAGGCCGAGCCGACGCCGACACCCGTCAAGCACGAGCGGTACACATGGGACGGGTACGTGCGCGAGTGGGTCGGCGCACCACCCGTCTGGCTTGGGGCGACGCCAGCGCAGTGTTGGGGAACGTTGCATGGGAAACAAAAATTTTTCCTACGTTCACCAAGATCAATCTAGGAGATGCATCTACGAGGGGAGAGTTGGATCCACATACCCTTGTAGATCGCTAAGCGGAAGCGTTCAAGAACGTGGTTGATGGAGTCGTACTCGCCGCGATTCAGATCGCCGAAGATCCTAGCACCGAAGCAACGGTGCCTTCGCGTTCTTCACACGTACAGCTCGGGGACGTCTCCTCCTTCTTGATCCAGCAAGGGGGGGATGAGAGGTTGATGGAGACACCGGCAGCACGACGGCGTGGTGGAGATGGTGGTGGAGGATTCCAGCAGGGCTTCGCCAAGCACCGCGGGAAAACGAAGATTGTAGTGGGAGAGGGAGGGCAGCACCGAGGCACGAACGTGTGTGGCTGCCCTCCCTCTGCCTCTCTTTATATAGGGGGAGTAGAGGGGAGGGGGCGCCCTAGGGTTTCCCCTAGGGGCCGGCGGCCAGGGCAGATGGGGAGGGGGCGGCGCCCCCTGGGGCTAGGGTTTCCCCCCCAGGTGCCTTGCCCCCCAAGCCAAAGGGGGTGCGGCAGCCCTAGGGGGGTCCACCTCCCTTGGCGCATGAGGAGAGGGCCCAGGGGGGCGCACAGCCCTATGAGGGCTGTTGTGTCCCCCTTTGTGGCCCATTAGGCCCGAAACTCCTTCCGGGACCCCCGAAACCCCTTTCGGTCATCCGCCGATTTCCCGATACTCCCCGGAACACTTCCGGACTCCGAACACTCTCATCCTATATATCAATCTTCGTCCCCGGACCATTCCGGAGACCCTCGTCACGTCCGGGATCTCATCCGGGACTCCGAACAACCTTCGGTAACCATGCACTGTTCTCACTAACAACCCTAGCGTCACCGAACCTTAAGTGTGTAGACCCTGCGGGTTCGGAAACCATGTAGACATGACCGAGACACTCCCAGGTCAATAACCAATAGCAGGATCTGGATACCCATATTGGTTCCCACACGTTTCTCGATGATCTCATCGGATGAACCACGATGTCAAGGATTCAGGCAATCCCGTATACAGTTCCCTTTGTCTCGTCGGTATGTTACTTGCCCGAGATTCGATCGTCGGTATCTCTATACCTAGTTCAATCTCGTTACCGGCAAGTCTCTTTACTCGTTACCGTAATACATAATCCCGTGACTAACTACTTAATCACTTTGAGCTCATTGTGATGATGTATTACCGAGTGGGCCCGGAGATACCTCTCCGTCACACGGAGTGACAAATCCCAGTCTCGATCCATGTCAACTCAACAGACACCTTCGGAGATACCTGTAGAGTACCTTTATAGCCACCCAGTTACGTTGCGACGTTTGGCACACACAAAGCACTCCTACGGTGTCAGTGAGTTACATGATCTCATGGTCATAGGAACTTATACTTGACATGCAGAAAACTATAGCGATAACTGATACGATCAAAAGCTATGTTTAACGTTTGGGTCTCGTCCATCACATCATTCTCCTAATGATGTGATCCCGTTATCAAATGACAACTCATGTCTATGACCTGGAAACCGCGGTCATCTTTGATCAACGAGCTAGTCCTGAAGAGGCTTACTAGGGACACAAAGTTTGTCTATTTATCCACACATGTATATGAGTTTCCAATCAATACAATTATAGCATGGATAATAAACGATTATCATGAACAAGGAAATATAATAATAACTCTTTTATTATTGCCTCTAGGACATATTTCCAACAGTCTCCCACTTGCACTAGAGTCAATAATCTAGCATTACAAGGTAATGAATCTAACACCCATAGAGTCTTGGTGTTGATCATGCTTAGCCCGTGGAAGAGGCTTAGTCAACGGATCTGCAACATTCAAATCCGTGTGTACTTTGCAAATGCTTATGTCCTCCTCCTTGACTGAATCGCGGATGGAATTGAAGCGTCGCTTTATGTGTCTGGTCCTCTTGTGAAACCTTGGTTCCTTGGCTAGAGCAATGGCACCAGTGTTGTCACATAACAGAGTCATTGGGTTTAGTGCACTAGGCACAACTCCAAGATCTGTCATGAACTCCTTCATCCAGACACCTTCCTTTGCCGCCTCCGAGGCAGCTATGTACTCCGCTTCGCATGTAGAATCGGCTACCACGCTCTGCTTGGAACTGCACCAGCTTACCGCTCCCCCGTTGAGAATATATACGTATCTGGTTTGAGACTTAGAGTCATCCGGATCAGTGTCAAAGCTTGCATCGACGTAACCCTTTACGACGAGCTCTTGATCACCTCCATAAACGAGAAACATCTCCTTAGTCCTTTTCAGGTACTTTAGGATATTCTTGACCGCTGTCCAGTGATCCATACCAGGATTACTTTGAAACCTTCCGGCCATACTTATGGCAAGGCTGACATCTGGTCTTGTGCACAGCATTGCATACATGATAGAGCCTATGGCTGAAGCATAGGGGACGACACTCATCTTTTCTCTATCTTCCGCAGTCACTGGGCATTGAGTCTTACTCAACTTTGTACCTTGCAATACCGACAAGAACCCCTTCTTGGATTGATCCATTTTGAACTTCTTCAAAACTTTATCAAGGTATGTACTTTGTGAAAGTCCTATCAAGCGTCTTGATCTATCTCTATAGATCTTGATGCCCAATATGAAAGCAGCTTCACCGAGATCCTTCATCGAAAAACTCTTGTTCAAATATCCCTTCACGCTATCCAAAAATTCTATATTGTTTCCAATCAGCAATATGTCATCCACATATAATATTAGAAACGCTATAGAGCTCCCACTCACTTTCTTGTAAATACAAGCTTCATTGTAAACTTGTACAAACCCAAACGCTTTGATCACCTCATCAAAGCGAAGATTCCAACTCCGAGATGCTTGCACCAGCCCATAAATGGAACGCTGGAGCTTGCATACTTTGTCAGCATTCTCTGGATCGACAAAACCTTCCGGTTGTATCATATACAACTCTTCCTTAAGAAAACCGTTAAGGAACGCTGTTTTGACATCCATCTGCCAAATTTCATAATCGAAATATGCAGCTATTGCTAACATGATTCGGACGGATTTAAGCATCGCTACGGGTGAGAAAGTCTCATCGTAGTCAATCCCTTGAACTTGTGAAAAACCCTTTGCCACAAGTCGAGCTTTATACACGGTGACATTACCGTCAGCGTCCGTCTTCCTCTTAAAAATCCATTTATTCTGAATGGCCTTCCGCCCTTCAGGTAATACTTCCAAAGTCCATACTTTGTTTTCATACATGGATCCCATCTCGGATTTCATGGCCTCTAACCATTTGTCGGAATCCGGGCCCTCCATCGCTTCTCCATAGCTCGTAGGTTCACCGTTGTCTAACAACATGACCTCTAAGACAGGGTTACCATACCACTCAGGTGCAGTGCGTACCCTTGTCGACCTACGAGGTTCGGTAGTAACTTGATCAGAAGCTTCTTGATCATCATCATTGGCTTCCTCTTCAACCGCTGCAGGCTCCACAAAAACATCTTTCTGTGCTACGCAACTCTCTGGTTGAAGCAGAGGTTCAATAACCTCATCAAGTTCTACCTTCCTCCCACTCAATTCTTTCGAGAGAAACTCTTTCTCGAGAAAGGACCCGTTCTTAGCGACAAACACTTTGCCTTCGGATCTGAGATAGAAGGCGTACCCAACAGTTTCTTTTGGGTATCCTATGAAGACACATTTGTCCGCTTTGGGTTCGAGCTTTTCTGGCTGAAGCCTTTTGACATAAGCATCGCAACCCCAAACCTTGAGAAAAGACAACTTAGGTTTCTTACCAAACCATAGTTCATACGGTGTTGTCTCAACGGACTTAGATGGAGCCCTATTTAAAGTGAATGCAGCTGTCTCTAACGCATATCCCCAAAACGATAGTGGCAAATCGGCAAGAGACATCATAGAACGCACCATATCTAATAGGGTTCGATTACGACGTTCGGACACACCATTACGCTGTGGTGTTCCAGGTGGCGTCAACTGTGAAACAATTCCACATTTTCTTAAGTGATTGCCAAACTCATAACTCAGATACTCTCCCCCTCGATCAGATCGTAGGAACTTGATCTTCTTGTTACGATGATTTTCAACTTCACTCTGAAATTGCTTGAAATTTTCAAAAGTTTCAGACTTATGCTTCATTAAGTAAATATACCCATATCTACTTAAGTCGTCAGTGAAGGTGAGAAAATAACGATATCCACCGCGCGCCGTGACACTCATCGGACCACACACATCAGTATGTATGATTTCCAATAAGTCACTTGCCCGTTCCATTGTTCCTGAAAACGGGGTCCTTGTCATCTTACCCATGAGGCACGGCTCGCATGTGTCAAGTGATTCAAAATCAAGAGACTCCAAAAGTCCATCGGCATGGAGCTTCCTCATGCGTTTTACGCCGATATGACCCAGACGGCAGTGCCACAAGAAAGTGGTACTATCGCTAACTACTCTACATCTTTTGGCATCAATGTTATGAACATGTGTATCATCACTATCGAGATTCAATAAGAATAAACCCCTCACTTCGGGTGCATGACCATAAAAGATATTACCCATATAAATAGAACAACCTTTATTCTCTGATTTAAATGAGTAACCGTCTCGCATCAAACAAGATCCAGATATAATGTTCATGCTTAACGCAGGCACTAAATAACAATTATTCAGGTTCATAACTAATCCCGATGGTAATCGAAGAGCGAGCGTGCCGACGGCGATCACATCAACCTTGGAACCATTTCCCACGCGCATCGTCACTTCGTCCTTCGCCAGCCTCCGTTTATTCCGCAGTTCCTGTTTAGAGTTGCAAATGTGAGCAACCGAACCGGTATCAAATACCCAGGCACTACAACGAGAGTTGGTAAGGTACACATCAATAACATGTATATCACATATACCTTGCTTGTTGTTGTTGTTGGCCCCCTTCTTGTCTGCCAGATACTTGGGGCAGTTCCGCTTCCAGTGGCCGTTCCCTTTGCAATAGAAACACTCAGTCTCTGGCTTGGGCCCAGCCTTGGGTTTCTTCACTGGATGAGCAACTGCCTTGCCACCCTTCTTAGAGTTACCCTTCTTGCCCTTGCCATTCTTCTTGAAACTGGTGGTTTTATTGACCATCAACACTTGATACTCCTTCTGGATGTCTGCCTCAGCGACTTTCAGCATCGAAAACAGCTCGGCGATGGTTTTGTTCATCCCTTGCATGTTATACTGCTGCACGAAGCTCTTGTAGCTAGGCGGGAGTGACTGGAGAATTCTGTCAATGATAGCCTCATCCGGGAACACAAGTCCCAGATCAGCTATGCGGGTATAGTACCCAGACATCTTCAGTAAGTGCTCACTGATAGACGAATTCTCCTCCATCTTGCAAGCAAAGAATTTATCGGTGGTCTCATACCTCTCGATCTTGGCATTCTTTTCAAAGATGAACTTCAACTCCTGGAACATCTCATATGCTCCATGACGTTCAAAACGCCTTTGAAGTCCTCCTTCCAAGCTATACAATATGGCACACTGCACTACTGAGTAGTCATCCGAACGCGACTGCCAGGCGTTCATAACGTCCGCAGAAGCCTGAGGAGCGGGGGGTTCACCTAGCGGTGCATTTAGGACATAAACCTTTTGGGCAGCTGTGAGGATGATCCTCAGATTGCGGAGCCAGTCCGCAAAGTTGCTCCCATCATCTTTCAGTTTAGCTTTCTCTAGGAACGCATTAAAATTCAGGGGAGCTACTGCGCGAGCCATCTACAACAAAAGATTTGCAAAGACATTTTAGACTATTGTTCATGATAAGTGAGTTATTACCTAATCAAATTATTTATAACTCCCACTCAAATTGACATCCCTCTGGTCATTCGAGCGTGACATGATCCAGATCCACCAACCCAAGTCCGATCATCACGTGAGATGAGGTGGTGTCAATGGTGAACATCTACATGTTGATCATATCTACTATATGACTCATGCTCGACCTTTCGGTCTTCCGTGTTCCGAGGCCATGTCTATACATGCTAGGCTCGTCAAGTCTAACCCGAGTGTTCTGCATGTGCAAAACTGGCTTGCACCCGTTGTATGCGAACGTAGAGTCTATCACACCCGATCATCACGTGGTGCTTCAAAACGACGGACCTTCGCAACGGCGCACACTCGGGGGGAACACAATTTTATCTTGAAATTTTAGTGAAGGATCATCTTATAATGCTACCGTCGTCCTAAGCAAAATAAGATGCATAAAAGGATTAACATCACATGCAAATCATAAGTGACATGATATGGCCATCAACTCGTGCTTTTGATCTCCATCTCCAAAGCACCGGCATGATCTCCATCGTCACCGGCGCCACACCATGATCCCCATCATCATGATCTCCATCATCGTGTCGCCATCGGGGTTGTCGCGCGCCCACCATGCTCTTACTACTATTGCTACCGTTTAGCGATAAAGTAAAGCATTACAAAGCGCTTAATGATTGACACGCAGGTCATACAAAAATTAAAGACAACCCTATGGCTCCTGCCGGTTGCCGTATACATCGACATGCAAGTCGATATTAACTATTACAACATGATCATTTCATACATCAAATATATTTCATCATGTCATTGGCCATATCATATCACATACATACCCTGCAAAAACAAGTTAGACGTCCTCTAATTTGTTGTTGCATGTTTTACGTGGCTGCTATGGGTATCTAGCAAGAACGCTTCTTACCTACGCAAAGCCACAACGGTGATATTTAAGTTGCTATTTAACCTTCTACAAGGACCGCCTTGTTCTGTTCCGATTCAACTAAGATAGGAGAGACAGACACCCGCCAGCCATCTTATGCAACAAAAGTCACATGTCTGTCGATGGAACCGGTCTCATGTACGTGGACATGTAAAGTTGGTCCGGGCCGCTTCATCCCATAATACCGCTGAATCAAGAAAGACTAAGGAGGGAAGCAATCTAAACATCAACGTCCACAAACCCTTTTGTGTTCTACTCGTGAAAGCATCTACGCAAGATCCTAGCTCATGATGCCACTGTTGGGGAACGTTGCATGGGAAACAAAAAAATTTCCTACGTTCACCAAGATCAATCTAGGAGATGCATCTATGAGGGGAGAGTTGGATCCACATACCCTTGTAGATCGCTAAGCGGAAGCATTCAAGAACGCGGTTGATGGAGTCGTACTCGCCGCGATTCAGATCGCCGAAGATCCTAGCACCGAAGCAACGGTGCCTCCACGTTCTTCACACGTACAGCTCGGGGACGTCTCCTCCTTCTTGATCCAGCAAGGGGGAAGGAGAGGTTGATGGAGACACCGGCAGCACGACGGCGTGGTGGAGATGGTGATGGAGGATTCCTGCAGGGCTTCGCCAAGCACCGCGGAGTTCACGAAGATGGATGTGGGAGAGGGAGGGCAGCGCCGAGGCACGAACGTGTGTGGCTGCCCTCCCTCTGCCTCTCTTTATATAGGGGGAGTAGAGGGGAGGGGGCGCCCTAGGGTTTACCCCTAGGGGCGGCGGCCAAAGGGAGGTGGGAGGGGGCGGCGCCCCAGGGTTAGGGTTCCCCCCCCAAGTGCCTTGCCTCCCAAGCCTAGGGGGGTGCGGCAGCCCTAGGGGGGGCCAGCCCCCTTGGCGCATGAGGAGAGGGCCCAGGGGGTGGCGCACAGCCCTATGAGGGCTGTTGTGTCCCCCTTTGTGGCCCATTAGGCCCGAAACTCTTTCCGGGACCCCGAAAACCCTTTTCGGTCATCCGCCGTCTTCCCAATACTCCCCGGAACACTTCCGGACTCCGAACACTCTCATCCTATATATCAATCTTCGTCCCCGGACCATTCCGGAGACCCTCGTCACGTCCGGGATCTCATCCGGGACTCCGAACAACCTTCGGTAACCATGCACTGTTCTCACTAACAACCCTAGCGTCACCGAACCTTAAGTGTGTAGACCCTACGGGTTCGGAAACTATGCAGACATGACCGAGACACTCCCAGGTCAATAACCAATAGCGGGATCTGGATACCCATATTGGTTCCCACACGTTCCTCGATGATCTCATCGGATGAACCACGATGTCAAGGATTCAGGCAATCCCGTATACAGTTCCCTTTGTCTCGTCGGTATGTTACTTGCCCGAGATTCGATCGTCGGTATCTCTATACCTAGTTCAATCTCGTTACCGGCAAGTCTCTTTACTCGTTACCGTAATACATAATCTCGTGACCAACTACTTAGTCACTTTGAGCTCATTGAGATGACGTATTACCGAGTGGGCCCGGAGATACCTCTCCGTCACACGGAGTGACAAATCCCAGTCTCGATCCATGTCAACTCAACAGACACCTTCGGAGATACCTGTAGAGTACCTTTATAGTCACCCAGTTACGTTGCGACGTTTGGCACACACAAAGCACTCCTACGATGTCAGTGAGTTACATGATCTCATGGTCATAGGAACTTATACTTGACATGCAGAAAACTATAGCGATAACTGATACGATCAAAAGCTATGTTTAACGTTTGGGTCTCGTCCATCACATCATTCTCCTAATGATGTGATCCCGTTATCAAATGACAACTCATGTCTATGACCTGGAAACCGCGGTCATCTTTGATCAACGAGCTAGTCCTGAAGAGGCTTACTAGGGACACAAAGTTTGTCTATTTATCCACACATGTATATGAGTTTCCAATCAATACAATTATAGCATGGATAATAAACGATTATCATGAACAAGGAAATATAATAATAACTCTTTTATTATTGCCTCTAGGACATATTTCCAACACGCAGAAGTAGATCTACCTCGAGCAGTGACGGCAACGCTGGCTGGTGGAGGAGCGCTGTGAGGGCGAGCGGCTCGAGCAGTGGGAGCGCAACGCGGAGGAGAAGCGCCGTGCCCGCGTTGGGGCAGCCCAGCCGGCGACGGAGGACGTCGCCACAGCCGTGTTGGCTCACACCAGTGGCCACAGCGACGAATCGAATGGTCAACGACGCGCGTATCCTGCCGCTGCACGGTGACCAGCCATTATTGAAATATCGGCGTGAGAGGGGTCACACGAAAGGGAGAATAGATAAGAACAAAGGGAGAGAAGAGGTGTGTAGGGCCGCATGAACACGTGTCGCCCTAACATTCGGATAAGAGAGGAGCTTTTATGGTTTTTTGGTCAAAGTGAAAAATCTGCAAAAATCGAAGCAAAAGCCTAAACAAACAGGGCCTTAAGCCGGTCGGTCGTAAGGAAACTTTTCCCATTTGTGAAGCGCCAGTCGTTTATTTTTCAGAGATCATTGTCGATGGAAGATGCGAGTGATGTAGTAAAGGATAGCACTATAGCGTTTAGATTGATGAGCACCCAGAGAAAACAAAATGCACAGCCACCAGCACCAAAGCAGCAAACCATACATATACATCCATCCAAGCAAAACAAGCCCTCGGCCATGCGCTGGTTTTGCGGTGACGGCACAGAATAAGTTTCTCCAGTGCAGTCTGGGAACCAAAGCTACAGCCACAGCAGCTCACTTCCTGAAACGGCCATTGTGCGGTTCTTTGGGTTTCTTGTTGCTCTTCTTCATCCGAGCCGCCTTTTGTGCCGCCGCCTCATCCTCCTTCACCCATTCCGCCTCGTTGTCTGAGCATCCGGTCCATTCGTCGGCTTCGTCGGTCTGCGACTGGACATCGGTCTCGTTGTCCGAGCATCCAGTCCATTCGTCTGTCTGCGACTGGACTTTGTTCGTCCTGCCGTCTTCCTTCGCGGACGCCCTTTCGGAACACAGGAAGCTGATGATCAGCTGCAGTTTGTTCTCGCCGTCTTGCCACATTGAGTACAGATCCTCCAGAGTCAGACAAGCTGCCTTCCCCATCCTGCGCAAATGGCACAAGGCTTAGGGATCACCTAGTCATGCATGTTTTACACTAGATAGAAGGTACTCCCTCTGTGGACAAATGTGCAAAAACGTCCTAGACTTGTTTACAGAGGTACTAGTACATACCATGCACAAAAAAGGAGGATGTTGTTACAAAGATGGTAGCCATGCCTGTCTACCAATTGCACTACTGTACTCATACAACAAGATCAGAGTTGGTGCTAATTCAACATTGGCTTACCTGGTAGAACGCTCTTCGAACTGACCGCAGATGTGCCTAACCTCTTCCAACAATTGTGCATCAATCTTTTCTTGGAAACCTGTTTGCGCCAGCCACGAAAGGGTACTCCTAAGGAATTGGACAATGAATCTTGCATCTTCCTGCAGAAAATCAGCTTTTAGAATAACTCGGCAGTTGCAAAGCAATGTGACAAAGTGGAAATTAACAAAACAAGCATTGTAACATATGAAGCTCACCTGGCCTTGCTTGTTGTCTTGAAACCTCTCAAACATATCCCAGAAGGGAGCATTCTCATCACTTGAAGATATTTCACCTGTACTCGCCGCCTTATTAGTATCTTGTACAGCCTTAGGAATGTTTTTGTTACCATCAGAATTTTCTGGCAGTGCAGCCTCTTGCTTTACACAGCTTGGCTCGTCAGAACGAAGGAGAGCCATTATCTTCGGAACATCATGCAATTCCTCCTTGCTAATCATGTAGGCATTTAAGTTTGGGCAGACTGCTCGGGCTTTGCGTGAGCCCACTATAACGACCATACGATCTCCGACTGCGTCCAGTGCATCAGCAAGCACTCTTGTGAAGTTGCTCGGCGTGCGAGGCCTCACTTGCAAAGCACGGACCATCTTCTCAGAGAACTCCAAAGGTAAATCCACAAAGAATCTGCACCGCTGGAGAGTGCTTGTGAGATCATAGCAATTCTGCAGATCATGAGCCAGGGTTCCTTTTTTGAACACAAGCTCATGAGTTAGGATCAGAGGATAAAGTGTGACCACTAGTCTCCGGAGGACCTCCGGGTATGAACTAGGACTTGACGTCCTCTGTACCCATTCCCAGAGCATATCCTTCTCTGTCAACAGAGTCATGATTGCCTCAAATATGAAACGCCCTGATGAGAATGCCAAGCGATTAAGATCGTAATCTGGGCTCGAATTAGATGCCAGGCAGGTGTCAAGGTAAACCTTGCTGGTACGGCACTCCAGCATGTTCACCAACAGAGACTTCGTGCAGTATACACAACCTTTTTGTAGAAGGTATGATGAAGCCATGAAACCAAGGCACTCCATCAGGCCCACATAGCATATTGGGGATATATAGTCCCGTTCATCCCTCCGCATCACACGACTGAAGGTGAACTCAAGAGCACGCTTAAAGTTCAAGATCAAGGGGGGTCTATCAACACCAGTATCAAGAAATCTCTTCAAACATCGATAAAAATCTGCCCACCTGGAATTGTTGTCCAGGTGATGTACTAGTCTTGAAAGTAGCGCATCATCCAGTTGTGCTGTATGAAGCAGAAGCATGGTTGTTCTCCCAAGATGCCCATGAGTCAAATTTTTATCTGTTCGCCGAAGGTGTGCACTAAGAGAATCACCAATCAATCCATATGCGGCTGGTGAGTCAAATATACGCAAGAGGCTCCTTGTTGTCCCATCTCTCCACGCAAGAAAAATTAACTCAAAGAAGCGACGCTCACAGAGAACAAAGAAGCTTCTTAACTTCATTTTTGGCATACTGAACTGTGGTTCTTCCAAAAACTTTTCTATCTCATTTATAATAACATTTGTTCTCACCAGGGTATACAAAGATTCTGGCTTAGGAGAAATTTGAACAAACGACTCCAACTTCTTAAGTACACTGAAACCAACAGAAGACACCTCATTCATCCAGAAATACTGAGCACACGAATGACACCGAGGGGCATCCAGTAAACATCTGTTGCCATCTTGCTGCAAAGAACTTATACCAGCATTGGAAAGCCAACTTGCATTCATGTTAAGTACCACATATCTGTCAACTTCATCATCTTTTCTCAATCCAAAGTACTTGGCGAAAAGATCTTCATACATAACTGCGTAGTCATTTAATTCTGGACCATCTCCATCAGTGCGGCGAAGATGAGATAGTGCATTGAGTATGATCGACTTCCAGCGATTCCAGGCATTAAACAGAGTCTGGGGTGACATCTGATTAGAAGCCAGCATATTATTACAACTATATTCATCTTCAGATCCTGGCCCTATCTCTAAATTGTATCCAGAGGTTCGAGACTGAAGATGAACATCAATAATTGAACGGGAAGCAATAAATTCAACAAACAAGTTCCCACATTTTCTGCCCTCAAGCAAAGTACAAGTTAAATCGGGAAGAGACTTAATCACATCTGACAGTGCATCAGCTTCGAGGCAAACGAAGCAGTAGAAGCAATCAGATACCTTCTTCGCCATCTCTTTGGCTTCTGCAAGCAACTGTTCCTTCTCTGGATATCTTTTGGGAGGCCACCCTTTATTATTTAAAAACCACAAAGAATTTACAATGATGTGGAGGAGGAGAAGCCGCGTTGCATCCTCAAACAAATCTGCCTTCTCAAGCATTTTCACCTCCAGTAAGACATCTCCTTTATGCTTTGCTATCCCTGCAGCTTCAACGAAATTACCCTTTTTCATCTCTATACTAAACAGTTCCTCAAGAAGATTCCTAGACTTCAAGAATGCCTGTACATTATCCATAGAACTGAAAGCCTTAACAAAAGGCATCATACGCTTTATGTCACCACACTCAAAATAATGTTGAGCACAATTATCTAGATACTCTGATCTAATTGCAGAAACCTCCAAGGATTTTGAATCCTCAAGCAACTGTTCCTCCTCCAACTGTTGCAGAAACTTCAAGCCCCGATTGAATAATTGTTTTCCTTTTGAGCACATGGAGAAACACTTGGTGTAACATTTAGCCTTGAAGAACACTTCAGCTGCCTCCGACCAGCATTCAGCCCTAGCAAAGCAGTCACCAGCAGCCTCAAGTCTAGAAGTACCACAGTTTTGCATGTAGAGCATACCTAAGGCAATGCAAGGAACATGATGTTTAGTCAGACGGTTTTCTAGAGCGTGAGGTAACACTCCATATGAAAGGTAAGAATTGGCGTATCTGCAATTTAAGTAGGGGTACCATTTCAAAACAATATTTTGAGATTTGATGGCATTTACTTATAAGGCAATTCTTTTAGAACAACTTGCCATATGTGGACCGTTACGATACGATGAAATCTCAAATGGACACACTTGGAAATTACGGAGAGAGTTGTCCGACCTGCTCTTTTGTAGTCGCCTAATTTGATATAACACGTTGCAGCTTTCTCATGCATTCCTATGGACTCGTAAATCTCTGATGCTGTTTGCAATGAAGCCTTGCCTAACTCCAAATTTGTGGCGATGGCATGGTCAGCAGTCACCACTAGTCCAGCAGCTCTTGCCCACTTCTCTCTGTGTGCATCACCAGCCTTTTCGAAACACATAGTAGCCATCTCGAATTGCCCCTCATTGAATAACTACAAAAAAAGAGAGAACTTGTGACATGGAATAACAATGGTAAAAGACAAGTACAGAAAAACTATAAGTGGCCATGACCCGCCTAACAAAAAATACGCGTGCATACAACAATTGTGAGAAACAAAAACCCCATGGATTTAACAAGATTAAGAACACTCACTAGGCAACATAATGCATAGCATGATAAACTAAAATTGGATTTGCAGACCAAACAAGTAAAGATCACTAACCTTGGTTCCCCGTAGCCTCCAATCATCAATGCTGCTCCCTGTTTGCATGGCCTGAATGAGGGAAGAATCAAGTAATCTAACTTCTACAAGACACAACTTCTTCCAGTAGTCAAACATTGGTCGACAGTGATCATCTGTATTTTCGCATATCCACAATCTTTGCCTAGTGCGTGTGATTGCAACATAGAGTTGCTTCAGCTCTGAACAGAGTAGATAATGCTTGTTTCTGTCAAAACCTGGGTGAGAGGTCTCCTCGGAGTGTGCTATAATAGCTTTATGTTCCATGTAGCCATACAGAACTCTCCATTTATTTCTTAAAGGCGACGAACCAAAAAAGTTGTACAACAGCACATCCTACACAATACCTCTGAAGTAAGCACACTCAACATTCTGAAACAGCGCATTTTACAATTGAAATATTTTGCAAAATGAATAAAGATGAAACTGAATTTATAGGCCCATACCTGAAACTCAAGGCCCTTACATTCAACAATAGTCAGAACAAGAGCTTGTTTACCAACAACATCAATAATTTGTTTTTTGGTAGCGTCATCACGAACTAATATGACTTGCTCAGCGCCAAACCCATGCAGATTACCATGTTGACTTTTGTTTTCTCCAAAAATTCTCATAATAGCATTTTCATCGTTATCAGACTCCAGCAGCACAGGAGCTTCTCCGTATACCAGTCCAGTCTCTGGATTAAGCTTGTCAACACTTGATGGGAAAAAGAAGCACAGAAGCCTCATGATACTTTGTGCCATACGGAGGATGCCACAATGTGTGCGGAAATTTTGAGACAATTGGAACATATCAGAGAGATGGGATTTCTCCCCATGTTTAAGTCCTTGTTTAGGAGCCTCAGTTTCTGTGAGGAATGCAGTATAAAAAAGTGAACGGATATCTTCAAACCTGAAATCGATACCCCTTGCTATAGTCTGTGCAGTGTCACCAGCAAAAAGAAAGCCTTCCTTGATGTTCCTGCAGACATACTTAAGAAGTGCTATTTGTGTCATGGTCAGATCCTGTACCTCATCTATGTAAACAAAATCCACCAAATCTCCATTGTAGCCATCAGATACAAGACTAGTGTGAAGACTACTGACAAAATCTGACAAATCAAACTCCCTGGCAGAGCATTTCATACTTTCATATTCAAGGAATATATCATAAATTTTATTTCTTTTCTCTTTGTTCAAAGATGAAATTCTTTTATCTGAGAGCATCACATAATCTTGTCTTCCCAGTTTGCCAGTATAAGGCCCGCTTGCTTGATATGTGCCCTTAATGTGAGAGACTATTTCAGTGAAAACAGTGGACGCATCAAATTTCTTTGTCAGGTCTTTATTAAAACGAGACCAGTAGGAAGTAGCAAATTTTTCGTAAGTAACTTCATTCAATTCAATAAAAGTTTGCACTGCACGAGATCTTGAATGGCCTCTCTCAAAGCTAGACTTCATTTCACCATAAAATACATCGAAAAATGATGTCCGGCATGTTCCATCAAGCATCATCAGAAACTTACGATATGTTATAGTAAGAGGATAGTGCTCATGAGGTAGATCACAAAAATTGTCAGGAATTTCTGTAAACTCTTCCAGGTCATCCATGACATCATGCATGCGAAGAATGCTTGGCTGATCAGAGACATCACCAGTGCCAAATCTATATAGGGTTGAAATAATAAAAACATAAAATAAGCAAAGTGAGTATCTTTCACAGAAATCACTGAACCGGCTTGCACTATATATTTTCATAAAAGAGCCCCAAGCATGGCTCAATTTTTTTAGTCATGTGAGTGCACGCCCAGCCCAGCATGGCCTGCGAGTGGTAGTCATGGGTCTCTGTACTTGTACTGTTTTTTATAGTTCCGAAAATCATATCTAAAAAAAAAATAGACCAGTGGGGGAGGAGCCCCATGGCATTTTTTAGTTAAGAAGAAGGTGTGAGACATCAAGTATTAATCCATGAAATAAATTCCGCTGACAGGAATCGAACTTTGGTATGCCAAGCCGCACAGCCACCCTCTTGCCACTGGGCTATACGCCCATCCACAAAATCGTATCTTAAAGAGAAAATGCACTTCAAATGACCCTAAAGGTGCAGTGAAAAAAGTTGAGCCAACTCATGCGCACATTTCTGTCCACTTTGTAAGGATGTATCAAAATCATTTCCCAAATGGTGTGAACATATGTAGTACTTTTAAACAGGGTCCAATTCAACAGACTTACCTTTTAAGTCTGTAGATGTAATCTTTTATGGCTGAACATAACTTTGGGCTCACAGTGATAAATATTTGTTTCACAGAACATTCTCCTCCATTCTTTAGTGGCATAAGTTTATTGTCATCAGCCGCAGACAAATCAGCTCCATTTAAATTTAGACCTTGGGATGCGATCAATGACAGTTGTTCTTTTTGAATCATTTTCATTGTCAATACAGTGGTTTTTCCGGTGCCCGACCTCCCAAGTATAAAACTAGTGAGCGGGAATTGGATAATCACCTGCTCTTCATCACTTAGTTCAAAGGGGATGTTGATTTCAGACCCATCAGTAGCTGTCAGCAAATGCTTTGCCATTCCAGATGATAAAGAGTAGAATTTCATCAGCAAGAAGCTTTCGCTTACTTTTGAATTTTCCATGGCATATGATGTATCCACGAGACCATGCTCTTCATGAGCATCAACTTTGCAATCCATGTTATAGCGAATAATAGCATGTCCAACATCCCAAACCATAGGAACTTCTAGTTTCCTGCTATCCACGACAAAAAGGAGGGCAAAAATTAGAAGAATGTCTACATGCATTTCATTTCTAGGCACGATATTTACAAACTTGATCAAGCATCAAAGGATAATGAAAACTCGAAGAGACCAGAGTAGCCTATTAACAACAAAGTACTCATACCCCTGTGTCTGCACTCTCCTGCAGTGATCCAGGTAATCATCCGTGTACATGGAAAACAAATTCTCGAGACGTTGAACAGTTCTTGCAACATTTTGCTGTGACAGTAGGTCCCAAATTTTTATTATCTGGAAATACTTTCTTTCGGTTTTCTCCATGTCAATACTCCATACGAGATACAGGTCCCTAACCTTGTATACTTTTGCAAGATGAGAAACACCTGGTATATCAAGGTTCTTAACTGTTGTCCTCCAACCAGCTCCAAGTTTGATAAGCTTTTGGAGTATTTCCCTCCTGAGTTGTGGTGATTTGAGTTTGGTGAAGGACTTCCTAAACTCGTCGCTAAGAATGACCTGTTGAATTTACAAATACAAAGAACGCAACCTGAGAAAAATGAAAGAACAGTATGTTCTTCAAGAAAACTAGGAGGTTCACAAGATGGTATGTACTCTATAGAGAAGAACCATATAACTGACAAAGCATCGTACAAATTAGCACATGTCCCTGAAAGCATCATACAGAGGAAACAGCCTAGCAGAGAGAAGCGAACCACATGCATGATTCCAGAAAGTGAGACATGTCGTCTATTCATTAACACACACAAAATCACACTATAAAGTAAGTGTATATTCAGTAAACCCTAACTCCCTGACAACAAGAATGAGTCTCACAAGACACATATACATACATGTGGTTCGCATTCAGGGTAAATTAAGTGCAGTGACATACTAGAAAATATGAAAGTATGTTTAAAGCCAAACTGGCCAAAACCATGGTACTTACCTTCCATCTGGTATTGCTGAAAACCACCGAATCAGCATTAAGAAGATCATCAAGTTCATCAAGCTCTTGCTTTACTTGCAAAACCAACCTACAGATGGTTGCGTCATTAGTGGCACTGAAAACACATTTACGCCTTTCTGCATCAGCAACAAGGTCTGTCCATTCGGTCCCACTTTTATACAGTGTATGAGCATTCCCAACAATCCAAAGACAGTGCCTGCATGAAATAAAACATCGATCAGATAATTTATATCGTCAGTCTTACATACCTTGATCATTAATAAAAACAAGGGACCGCAAAAAAATTGATGCACACCTTGCTCTAGTAAGAGCAACATTTGTTCTTTGGTTATCAGCAAGAAATCCAAGAACTCCTCTCCGATTGGATCTAACAGTTGATAGTATTATAATATCATCCTCTTCTCCTTGGAAACCATCAATGGACTTCGCCCGCACATGAAAACCATCACATTTATCGTATTTTTTGCCAAGTCTAGTTTTTATTGCATTAACTTGAGCATTATATGGAGAGACCACGCCGATGCTGAAACCTTGGCCTGTCTTTTTCCAAGCTGCAGAAAAATCTTAAGTGGTCAAATTTTGGATAAGGATACTGAAAGAATTTTTGTCAGCAAACTTAAGTTGATTCTGCATCACCAAATCATTGACATGTCACTGCTTTTCCACTCTGATGATAATAAGAAGTTGCTTAAGTGGGACCATGCAGTGGATAACAACTCTAATAGAGCATAGTGTTTAAGCCTTCATGTTATCTACTAAATCTACTCCTTTTTCAAAATAAAAATTTATGCAGTACAGGAAAGGAAGACCATGTGAGCTTCAAAAGATCCCATGTTATATTAGCCTCTTTTTTTGTGGGTACCATGTTATACTAGCCAAGTAACTTCATAAAAAAAATTTAACTAGAAACAATATTAAGGTTAAGCAAATGATATATTTCAGCTTAGACATACATTTAAAGATGATATGGATCAGGTGCAAAACAATAGCAACTTCAACCATGTTTCTCCGACTGTTTCCTGTGCCCTCTTTGTCTTCCCTTCCATCGGTGACATTTATTAACATGTAGCTGCCAAAAGGGAGGCATGTGAAATCCTTATTATAGCTAGAAGACAGGACATTGGAACCATCTAACATCTTCCTCTCATAAAATTGAGCATTTGGAAATAAGCTGATACAAGGATTCATGCGATACTGTATATTCAGCAAATGTTTTTCAAATTTTAGCATAGCCAATCTCTTAAAAAGACTTGTTCCAAATCCAGCTTCTTTACATACCTGGAGACAAACAATTAAAGGTAAGAATTAGGATTATCAAAAACAGATCAATAACAAACGGAACATAAAAGGAAGATATGACCTTCACAATTTTTTTCAAGAAATAAGTGTTGGGTCATTTCAGTATGACAATTTTATCTTGTTGATAACTGGACCAGTGACTAAGAAATGAAACAAACAATATAAAGTGGGTGAGGCAAAACCTTACTTTGCTTTTAACCATCGCACTCAGCTCACAGTCATCCCCTACCAAAACAACATATTTTAGCCAATGTAGCCGTAGTGAGATCACCAATTCACACTCCCGCACTTGAGCAGCCTCATCAACAATTAATACATCGAGGGGTGCCATATCCATGTGATGTAACTGATAAGAGCTAGAGGTGGTACAGAAAAGAAGTGTTGCATTACATATGCAGTAGTTCTTGACCCAGTTTTTGTCTACTCCAGTGGGTAAGTTAAGCAAGTGTAGCAGATCTTTAAGCAACTTTATGCATGTGTACCTTGCTTCATCCAATTCCTTCTCAATAGAAGATATAGGCTTTGCACAAACAGAGTTTGCAGTTGACAGACAACCAAGGCCCCTTTTCAAGCCCTCATCGGTCAAGTCTACGTTGCTAAGAAGGGCGCCAAATTTTTCCAGCATCTTAAGCAACGTAGATATATTTATGACACTATCATGAGAAAAGCACCTTCCAGGAAGATGAGCCCACAAATTCATTATGCATCTTTTCAGAGCTATTGCTGTCGCATCAAAATGCTTCTTTGTGAAGTCCAGAAAGCACACTGGATCAATTTTGCCATCATCCTCTAGAAGCATATCATACCGTGAAGCGCAGTCTTCTAAAAAGGATACCATTGAAGCTATTCTGTAGTTCCATCCTGACGACGATGAAAAGCATTCAACAAGTTCGTCGACACGAAAATCCAAGAAAACTTCCTGAAGATCATCAGTGATGTCCATGTTAGACCTGCTCCCAAATAGCAAGATATCTCCAAGAGAAAAAGGTAGACCATTGTCATCAGTGTGCTCACTGAAACCCTTCAATTTTTGAAGGAAACGAGTGCAAACTCCAGCGACAGCAACATTAGTGGGAGCACAAGTAAGAGTTCTGCATTTCAAACACGCCAAAACCCACAATAAAGCGCTAACCGTCTTGGTCTTTCCAGTACCTGGTGGACCCCATATAAGTTTCATGAGGTTCACATGCCCACATTGTACAGCTGAGATGACAGATTCGATAGCATCCACCTGTGACCGATTAAGCTTAGTCGAAACTAGCTGCTCTGTGAAAGAAGCCAAACAGCCCTCATCCTGTTTAATACAGACACCACAAACATCCTCACCCTGCAACAGTTGCGGAGGAACCCAAAAGGTTAGGTCCCATACCAATTTATAATGGTAATGAAAATAGCTACTCCCTCTATAAACTAATATAAGAGCGTTTAGATCACTATTTTAGTATTCTAAACGCTCTTATATTAGTTTACGGAGTGAGTAGTAAAACTAAAACGCAAGTATTCATGTCATATTACCAGATTTGTGGGGGCTAAGAGGGACTTGATTACTGTGAAATTGTTGTCCATGTGCCTATCAAAGGTAAGTGCTTTCCATATCCGCATGTTTGTCGTGATATTGTTGAGAAATATTGCATGCTTGAGTTTGTTTAAGTCTTGTTCCAAACCAATATTCTTTGCAACTTTGACTCTGAAGCTCTTCTGGTATTCATCATCCATAGAAACCTCTGCAACCATTGCCAAGCAGTATGTCACACCATGGTGGTTTAAGTCCTCTGCAGATTCAGGTTTTATGCTAGACAAAATAAGTATGTCACCATTCCTCATAGTATAATTCCCAGTAGAAAAACCAGCATCATTATCCCAAAAGTCCACATCCATAAAGTATAACCCCGATTTCCCTGCTACCTCCATGGAACGTATTTTCGACGAGGGCGCTTCACTGATGAGTTGAAGGCATGAGCATAGATCTGACCTTGTTTCTTCAATCAGAGGCACACGAAACGATACGAGATAGTGATCAAGTGATTTGAAGTTGCAGGGAATGGTCGCAACCTGAACACAAATGAGGTCATAATTCATAAATGAGAAATATATGGTTACAGCTAGCAAAAGATTCTCCAGCAGTTCCTTGAGCACAGAATGGAATTAATGCTAGCAGAGTCAATTTCAATTTCATATACCGGAAGAAGAAGCGATGATCAATACAGGACTTAAGCTGCTCATATCACAAGGAGGTTGCCGCAGTCAACTGTAGACACAATATTTTTCATAGCAATGCAAGTTATAACTTGTGCCACCAAATGGTACAACATCGCGGCATATATCTCTCTCATTAGTCATTAGGATACAACATAAGTTGCACGCCTACAATCTCCCGACAGCCATTTAAAGCTTATTATGCCACACATTATCTAGAGTTTTCTGGAATGAGACAGGCAAGATGATGCTACAGCCCACCAACAAGGACTTGAGAAATGATGTGGCACATCATGGTCACAAAAAATCAGTGTGTCATTCTTGCCAACAGCAGTGAGCACCTACACTCAGCCAGTAACATAAGAATCATGCATGACATCTGTACGTAGTAGTTAGCCCGAACCAGTCACATACATATGGCACCAACAGCAACCTTGTAATTTCCTGACAGACATGTATCCATTCTAAATCACCAAGTCAAGTGTGTAACAATCATGTTAATACAGCCCAAAAATGGCAATCATCACATATAGCAAACCAAAAGGCATTGAATTTGCGTTGCTAAGCACATGTCAATCGCGCTTCCATGAGACGTGGACAGAAACCCCCTCTAAACCCGAGCGCTGCGCACGGACAACACACAGACAGACAGGGCAGAGCAGAGCACCATCAAATCAGTTGGAGCATCAGACGCAACTTGGATTACGCATAAGAGGCAGCGAGCAACAGCGCGCTAACGGAAAGAAAATCACCGGATTTAAGCACGAGTAGTCGGTGTAGAAACCTAGCTAGCGCACGCACACGCTTCGCGGGTCCGTACGACGAACCCGCAGATTCGGGGGGAAAAGGCTCAAGCTTGCAGAACCGCGCGCCCGCTCGCAGAAATCGTCATCAGAAACTAGTAGCAGCGGCAAGCGCGGGATGGATGGATGGATGGCGCAGGTGTTGTACCTTGTCCCTGTAGAGGTCGTCGTCGGTGATCTCCTGGGCCGACCAGGAGAGCACCACGTCCTCCAAATCCACCTCCCCCATGCCGCCGCCGGGGCTACCGCCCGCGCTCTGTCTCCCCCCTCTTGGTCTCGCTCTCGCCCTAGCCGCCGGAGCAAGAGGACGGCATTTGCGAGGAGTGGGGGGAGGAAGGGGGCCGGTTTCTGGTGGTGGCCTTGGTTGCTGTCTTGGAGGAGGAGTCGCTTGGAGACGGTCAAGGCGGCGGCGGTGGTGGCTGTGCTCTGCTGTGTGGAGAAAAGCAGAGCAGGAGCGATCAATGGGAGAAGGGGGGAGGGAGGGGAGGTGGGTCAGAGACGATCAGTACAGTGTCCTGCGCAGAAGCAGAAATCTTTTGCTTGTGGGTTGGGAGAGGGAGAATGCTTTTGGGGGTCTTGGGATTCGGGCCCTTTTTCACGGGGCAGGTGGAGGAGGAAGGGAGGCCGGCGCGGTGACTGGACTGCACGACCACAAGTGCACAGCGCTACAGTACAGCACGGGTACAAATTGTTCTCGTTTTGATCGCAAGAGCAACTTTAACCATCCTGTAAGCTGGCCCATCCGGCAAACATTTTTAGAGAAAAGACTCGGCCAAACCCGAGTAATAGCATCTCCAGCCGTTGGCACCCCAGGAACATCATCGAACCAAAAAAGTTGATGTCTGGGTCATCCGGCGGAATTCGGCGAAATAAAGAGGGCATCTTCCGTCACAGCCGACCCCAAGCAAAAGTTTGTGAGGAGAATGGTTAAGTGGGCCAAGAAAAAGGACATGTGGTGAGACGCGATTCGTCGGAACTTCCGCCGGCGTCCCCAAGAGACCCCAGCGCACTGGGTTTGCCGGCGCTATTTTGACGTCCTGCGGGCGTTGGGGGCGTGGCTGGGCTGTTTTTCGGCGAAAAGCGTCGTCCGAGCCTAAAAAGGTTTCCTGTGGGGCGTCTTGGGGGCGCGGCTGGAGATGCTCTAAGGCTCGGACCTCACACGACCTTGAATTAATAAAGCCATTAACCAGCTAGGAAACATACAGCAGCAGGCGTACAAGCATAACTGTCGGATTCAGGGTCTCACAGACCCAACAAACGTTCAAACTCTGGGGCGTGTGCGAAGAACTCAACCTCTCCAGCCTACCAACTCATCGCTCTCATGACCTAGCTCGAATGAACAGGACAGGAAAAAGACTCAGCAGTTTACCCAAGTTCGGGCCACCTTGCAGTGTAAGACCCTACTCCTGCTTTGGGGTGGATTAGCATCGCAGGGGGCTGAGAATGAACTAGTATAGAGGAAGAACAGTCTCACGAGGTCTGTTCTTGTGTGGGTATCAGCTGAGGGTTTGATTCGTCCCCTTGCTATGGTGGTGGCCAGCCTATATATAGCGGCATGGATCCTCTTCCTCCGAAACAAAGGCGGGAAGGGATCCCACAACAGCCAATTTGAAAGGAGACAAGAAGTACATCTTATCCTGATGAAACGTGGTCTTCGCGTGCAAAGCTTCTGCTCGTGAAGCCGTGGTGGGCTCGATGATGACATCCGCCATGCCGTCCTGGCGGTCTTCGTCTCGTTGCACAAGAATGGAAATCTTTGGCTGATTCCTCGGGACTCGTGACTGCGCTTGCCTCCTTAGCACCAAAGAGGAAACTTGCTGCTCTGTGCCTGCTGCTCTGCGCCCGCTGGCACCCGCCTGGCCTTGGTCGTCATGGCTTGCATCACCTGATCCTCATGAGATGGGCGCTTGCATAGGAATCTCCGCTCCTCAGGAGGCCGCTCCCTTCGGAGGTCTTGGCGTCGTCCGCCTCGCGCGTGAGGCTTCGCCCCTCACGAGGGTCTTGCCTTGTTGATGTTGAAGATGGGCCGTACCAGGCCATCAATGGAGCCACGCCGCGGGTCGCAGGTAGGCAAGTCTGGATACCCTAGTTCCCAGAACGCCGACAGTAGCCCCCGGGCCCAAGGCGCGCTCGGACTTGACTTTGAGGCGAAGCCTAAGGGCAAGGGTGAAGCGCTGCGTCCTCGATTGCCTGTGGACCGACTCAACGTGTGGCGCTTGATGGGACGTGGGCGTCTCCACTTCCCCACGCAGTCTCGGCAATAGTTCGACTTGACAACAGTCTGTTGCAGGTAGAAACAAACCATCATTACTCGGAATCGTGGGAGGTCGGTGGTTGGCCTCCTTCTGGCTATAAATGGGGGGTGGAGCACCCTGCTCATCTTCGTCTTCTGGCTACTTGTTCTTCCTTCTTTGTCCTTGCCCCGCCGTCTTGTCTAAGCGTCCATAGCGCCGGGGAGGAGGTTTTCCACCGCGGAAAAGGGAAAGGCACCCAAGGAGGGGCTAGGTGAAGGAAATATGCCCTAGAAGCAATAATAAAGTTGTTATTTATATTTCCTTATATATCATGATAAATGTCTTTTATTAATGCTAGAATTGTATTAACCGGAAACTTGATACATGTGTGAATACATAGACAAAACAAAGTGTCCCCAGTATGCCTCTACTAGACTAGCTCGTTAATAAAAATTGGTTAAGTTTCCTAACCATAGACATGTGTTGTCATTTGATGAACGGGATCACATCATTAGGAGAATGATGTGATGGAAAAGACCCATCCATTAGCTTAGCATTTTGATCATTTAGTTTTATTGTTATTGCTTTCTTCATGACTTATACATGTTCCTCTGACTATGAGATTATGCAACTCACAAATACCGGAAGAACACCTTGTGTGCTATCAAACGTCACAACGTAACTGGGTGATTATAAAGATGCTCTACAGGTGTCTCCGAAGGTGTTTGTTGAGTTGACATAGATCGAGAATAGGATTTTTCACTTCGAGTGTCGGAGAGGTGTCTCTGGGTCCTCTCGGTAATACACATCACTATAAGCCTTGCAAGCAAATGACTAATGAGTTAGTCACGAGATGATGTATTATGGAATGAGTAAATAGACTTGCTGGTAACGAGATTGAACTAGGTATGATGATACCGATGATCGAATCTCGGGCAAGTAACATACCGATGACAAAGGGAACAACATATGTTGTTATGCGGTTTGACCGATAAAGATCTTCGTAGAATATGTAGGAGCCAATATGAGCATCCAGGTTCCGCTAATGTTTATTGACCAGAGATATGTCTCTGTCATGTCTACATAGTTCTCGAACCCGTAGGGTCCGCAGGCTTAACGTTCGATGACGATTTGTATTATGAGTTATGTGTTTTGGTCACCGAAGTTTGTTCGGAGTCCCGGATGAGATCACGGACATGACGAGGAGTCTCAAAATAGTCGAGAGGTAAAGATCGATATATTGGATGATGGTATTCTGACACCAAAAGAGTTCCGAGGGGTACCAGATACATATCAAAGTTCCGGGGGGCTACCGGAACCCCCCGGGGAAAGTTATGGGCCTTATGGGCCATAAGAGGGAGGCACACCAGCCCACATAGGGGTGGCGTGCCCCCTCCATGGAAGGAGGCTGAATTGGAGTAGGGAAGGGGGCGCCACTCCCCTTTCCTTCTTCTCCTCCACTCCTTCCTCCTTTCCCCCTCCATGAGAAGGAAAAAAAGGGGGGAATCCAACTAGGAGTGGAATCCTAGTTGGACTCCCCCCATGGCGCGCCCCTCCTAGACCGGCCTCCTCCTCCTCCCTCCTTTATATATGTGGGCAGGGGGCACCAAAAAGGCACGTCAATTGTTCTCTTAGCCGTGTGTGGTGCCCTCCTCCACAAATTACACCTCAGATCATATTGTCGTGGTGCTTAGGCGAGGCCCTGCGCGGATCACATCACCAACACCGTCCCACGCCGTCGTGCTGATGGAACTCTCCCTCGAGTATCTGTTGGATCAAGAGCTCGTGGGACGTCATCGTGCTGAAGGTGTGCTGAACACGGAGGTGCCGTACGTTCGGTACTTGGATCGGTTGGATCGTGAAGACGTTTGACTACATCAACCGCGTTAACATAACGCTTCCGCTTTCGGTCTACGGGTACGTAGACACACTCTCCCCGTCTCGTTGCTATGCATCTCCTAGATATATTTTGCGTGAGCGTAGGAATTTTTTTGAAATTGCGTGCTATGTTCCCAACACCAGGTTCGTCACCGCCCAAGAGAGGCCGCGGACTCTCCCGCAAGCACGTCGCGACTCCGGCGGTGGCCCCTCAGGTAGCCACGTCGCCTCAGGCAGCCGCGGCGGTGCTTCCTCCCGCAGTGGGAGCTGCCGTGGACGGGGCAGCTCCGGTGACGAGGGAAGGCGTGCGGCGATCGTTCGGCCACCACGGCCACGCTCCTACTCAGCCGACGCGTCCCCAGAGCTCGTCATGTGGTCGGAGAGGCCCTCGGGCACCTGGTTCCAACTCCCGCGTTTCTTCGCGGGCGCGCTGCCGGCCTAGGGGCCTGACGGCCTTTGGCTACAGGCTGACGACTACTACAGCAAGGCCTCATGGGTGGATGTCGAAGTCACCGCCACGGGCAATGTGTTCCTGAACCGCGGTTGGCAGCCGTTCGCCCGTGCGCAGAGCCTGCACGGGTGGTGTACCCTCCACTTCAGGTACGACGGCATCGCGACTCTATGTGAGGGTGTTCGGGGAAGACGACCGGCGTGCGGGGTGCAGCTTGGATAGCCGCAGCGACGACGAAGATGGTGACGACAACGACGGTCGGAGGGGTGGTGCCATCGCTGGTGGTGAGCTTGCCCTTCGCGACGTCCATGCCGCCTCTAGCAGCGGCGGCTCCTCCTCCGGGGAGAGCACCAGCGACGGCGACTACGATGAGCCGCCACGTCGCCGTTCTCGGACTGGGGAGGAAGACGAGCCGCGTCGCCGCCACGCCCCGGTGAAACAGGAGGAGGACTTCGACTAAGCCCGAGCGCTGCTGGAGTCGGGCCTCGAGAGCCACTGTAGTCACGCGGCTTGCTTTTGCCCCCCCC